>JASPKZ010010253.1:325000-1525000 GCA_030220185.1 Diploptera punctata
TAGATAGATAGATAGATAGATAGATAGATAGATAGATAGATAGATAGATAGATAGATAGATAGATAGATACAGGTCAAGCTAATATAAAGCGTGTAAAAAGAAACTCACTTCACATTTCTCAGACAATACAATGTATAACCATGATCCATGTATACTATTATTCCTTTATATTTTAAACTTTCTTTATCAAGCCACTTACTTAATCTAATTATATTATTTTTGTTATTTTTTTATTATTATTATTATTATTATTATATATTATTATTATTTTTCTTTTCTTCCCTTGTCAACTTTTATTGTGTAGCCTATATTCATTAACTTAACTAACTCACAGGTACTATCGAACCCGTAGGTTCATTGCCGCAGAGACATAAGCTCTACATATATCCCTATCCTGAGCTAATGTTTTCCAATCATTCCCTGTATAATCTACTTCTCTCAAATCATAATTAATGTTATTCTCTCGCCTCATTCTTGGTCTATCAACTGGGTTATTTCCCTCTGGTTTTCCTACAAGAAGCTTCCATGCTCGTCTTTCATTCCCCATTCGTGCCACATATCCTGCCCATCGCAGACTACGAGACTTGCTGTTCTTATTATATCTGGCTTCCTGTAAAGACCATGTAGTTCACTGTTATGTAGTTTAATCCATTCACCTGTCTGTTCATCTCTCTTTGGTCCAAAAAATTTCCTAAGACCTTTATTCTCAAATACTCGTAATCTCCTTTCCTCCCTTAAAGTAAGAGTCCATGTTTCGCATCCGTATAATGTAACTGGTAGAATAATATTTTTATATATTTTCAGTTTAACGTTCTTTGAAAGAGTTGGGACGTCAAGAGTCTCTGTAATGCACAATAGCATATATATTAAGATTTATTAATCAACATGTAGAAGATTATTAATTATTATTGTATGTATAATTTAACCCCGGTGAAGTGGAAGAGAAGACATTACGATCTTAACCCCATCATGTAAAGTAAATAAATACAAATAAATACATGTAATTTGTGTATCAGAATTGAAATTAATGTTTATCCCTGAAAGTATTACACAGTTATACAGTAATCGGACGATAATTTGCAGGACCGCATACTGCTCCCCACCTCTATCACTACTCCGTGTAGTACAGTTTGGGACAAGTCTTAAGATTTTATTTCCATGCTGCCATACAACTATCTGCCCAAACCGCCTCTAATAAAGTGATCTTTGAACAATGACGACATGACGACAAACCCTCATTAGTGCCAGCCACTGACAGACTTTGCAAGGTTGTCAGCGTTTCTCTCTTAAGTATATTTCCTCAGTTTCTGTAAGCATCTGTTTGTGTGAACACGTTTGGACGTTGATTTGCTGCTACAGGCCAACCTATAACACAATATTTTATTTATTTTCCACGTTTATTTAGTATTACAATAAAATGAAATAAATATTACTGTATTAATAAATTCTCTAAAATTTTATCTAAATTATACATTAATAGGAATGTAACGTTTCTCTAGTATTTAATGACAATTTTAAAGAAATAATAGTACAGCAATAATAATCATCATCATCATCAATTGCAGGCATGGATTAGGTCATCGGCCTGTTCCGCTTCAGGATTGAAATTGATCCCTCCATCTGTTCTTAGGTCTTCCTGGGTCTCTTCGCCATGTGAGTCTGTAGTTCAATAGCTGCAGAGGTAGTCTATTGTTTGGCATTCTAAGAAGGTGTTCATGCCAATTATTTTGATATTTTTGAATGGTTTCAGTTATTGCTGGTGTGTTGAGAGCTCAAGAGGCATCAAGGTGGCAAACCAACACTGAACTTTCTCAGCGATGGGTTGGTAACCCATTCTGAGGAGATCTATACATACTCAGAATCTAAAGGAAAGCAATAATAAAAATTAACGAAAAATTTTAATTTAATTGATAAATAAAAAAACAGTTTGTGCATTGGGAAAGACGACAACTCTGCCAACAATTTCTTCCCCATGTGCCTAGGAGGGTGTGAGTTCGGGAAAGGGAGCGGTTAGAAGAAAATATTTCAAAACTTGTCCCAAACTATACCTAACCTGCAACATTTTTTTTGGTGTAGAATCTGATAGGCCAAATTATAACCATACACCTAGGCCTACATACCTCCAACCCCGCGAAAAGCCTGATACATAATTCGTGAAGAGGGACCCATAGCTGTCTGTTAGCAGTGGAGACGGGGATACCTTACCGTTAGTATAATAGTGGTAAGTGTTTATCACTTTACCTTCTGAACTACTGATTTACTTGTAATTATTTTATTCAACGATATTTGGCAGATAATATAACTAGCGTCGAAATTCAAACCTGGGAGACTTGTTTTCGGACTTGAGATACTCTTACGCGTCATAAATATGACAATAACTCCGACAACTTGGGCCCGGGTGGAAGTCAGGCTATTTGTCACAAGCCAGAACCAAGAGGGGAGTGATACAGGAGTAGCACCTTTTAAAAAAAAACGGGGTTCAGTTGGCCCGAGTATTGGCCCCTGTAAGAGTCCCTAGCCAGGGTTACGATGAAGACATCAACGGCGATCATGGCGGAGTAGGACACCTACGGTACAGCACTGAAGGCGGAAACGGCAAATCTTTCCCCTAGAGTTCAAAGGGAACCGCTGCCTTGCGGTGACGAGGAATCTTCAAAGGATAAAGGAGCTCACCCCGACAGAAAAGCAAGGGCTAGAACAGACTCTCGAGCTGCAGTGAAAACAACTGACCTAGGGGACGGAAACATCAAAATTAAATGACCTGGTTCCCCAGGTTAGGGTTGGGTTAGGATTGACAATCCTATCCCGTAAAAACCCTACTGTTGTGAAACCAGACCGATCAAACAACAAGGAACTATAAGAGTTGTATAAATCATCAGATGTAATTACATATATTAAAGTAAACAGGTTTATGTAGTATCCTGCTCGAATTCGCAATTCCTAGAAAGTTAGTCAGAAATATACGAATGTGTCTAAACGGCACAAAGAGTACGGTGCGTGTAGGCAAACAGATTTCGGATACTTTTGAAATCCACAATGGGTCGAAGCAAGGAGGTGCACTATTTTCTCTACTATTTAATTTTGTACTAGAGCATGCTATCAAATATTTAGAGGGTGAAGAAGGCCTACAACTCAATGATAATAATTAGTTGTTAGTTTATGCTGACGATGTAGTACTATTGGGCGATAGCGAAGAGATACTAAAGGCCAACACGCACACACTATTGAGTAACACTAAGAAATTGGGACTGGAAGTAAATATTAATAAAACTAGATATATGGTCACACATACCTAGGAACAATAATCACAAACAGGAATGAGATGCTCAAAGAAATTAAACATAGGTTCAATTCTGGAAATGCATGCTATTATGCGATGCAGAGACTTTTGATGTCCCAAATCCTTTCAAAAAACGTTAAGCTGAAAATATATAAAACTATTATTCTACCATTTATGTTATATGGGTGCGAAACATGGACTCTTACTTTAAGGGAGGAAATGAGATTACGAGTATTTGAGAATAAAGTTCTTAGGAAAAGTTTTGGACCAAAGAGAGATGAACAGACAGGTGAATGGAGAAGACTACATAACAATGAACTACATGGTCTTTATAGCAAGCCAGATATAATAAGAACAGTTAAGTCTCGTAGACTGCGATGGGCAGGTCATGTTGCGCGTATGGGGAATGAAAGACGTGCATGGAAACTTCTTGTAGGAAAGCCAGAAGGAAAACGTCCAGTTGGTAGACCAAGAATGAGGTGGGAGAACAACATTAACTATGATTCGAGGGAAGTAGATTATACAGGGAATGATTGGAAAGCATTAGCTCAGGATAGGGATGTATGGAGAGCTTATGTCCGCGCGGCCACGGTTCAATAGTGCCAGTGAGTAAGTAAGTATATCGTCACACATAGAAATACATTATTATAATGGAAATGCACAACTAGTGACAAATGAGGGAAATTTTGAGGAAGTGGCTGAATTCAAATACCTATGAAAAATGTTATCGAATAGGAATGAGATGCACAAATAAATTAAACATACGCTCAATTCCGGAAATGCGTGCTCGTATATAGAACTATTATTCTACCAGTTATATTATATGGTTGCGAAACATGGGCTCTTACTTTAAGGGAGGAAAGGAGATTACGACTATTTGAGAATAAAGTTCTTAGGAAATTTTTTGGACCATATAGAGTTGAACAGACAGGTGAATGGAGAAGACTACATAACAATGAACTATATGGTCTTTATAGGAAGCCAGATATAATAAGAATAGTTACGTCTCGTAGACTGCGATGGGCAGGGCATGTGGCACGAATGGGGAATGAAAGATGTGCATGGAAGCTTCTTGTAGGAAAACCAGATGGAAAACGCCCAGTTGTTAGACCAAGAATGAGGTGGGAGAATAACATTAACTATTATTTGAGGGGAGTAGATTATACAGGGAATGACTAGAAAACATTAGTTCAGGATAGGGATGTATGGAGAGCTTATGTCCGCGCGGCCATGAACCCACGGGATCGATAGTGCCAGTGAGTAGGTAAAGTAAACAGACAAAGGTGGGCAGGGCATGCGCAGAGGATGACCAAAAATGAAGTAGTTTGAGGAATTATAGATGGTAAGCCGAAAGGAAGACGGAGAACTGGAAGACCTAATTTGAGATGGATGGATCGAGTACTACAGTGTGTCAAATATTTAAAACTCAAGGATTTATGGACGGTTGCCAGTGATAGAGGAGCCTGGATAAAAATTCTGAAGGAAGACTTGACCCACCCAGGGTTGTTGTGCTAATGATGATGATATATACGACAATGGAATCATAGCTTTAATTCCCTTCCTACCCATATTCAGGACTTTTACGCCTAAAAATCCATTGACCTCTGCCGAAGCTTGGAAATAGAGGGCAGCATTGTATAGCAGATCCGACGCTATTGGAACAAATAGGCCTATTGTAAGAAATCTCCGAATGCAAACAACTTACAAATAAACATAATTTCATGGTTAGTGTAGTCCCTCGAGAGCCTTGACTCGTTTATATTACACGTTTTTCCTTATCTGCCAATTTTCAAGGAACCTCAATAAATCTGTGTATATGAAAAGACGCCGCATCGATGACGCAATATATCAGATTTGAAAGAAAACAGCTCGCACATTCAGAATGCAACACTGTCTTACAAAATAACTTCAGAATCGGGACGAATTCTTCAGTCGGAACATAAAAAAGAATACGGGGGAAGTGGGAAATGATCCTAGAAAAGGAAAACTATTTATTTGAAAGATATTTCTCTCAGATGTCTAAAGTAATAAAACACTGACAAAAGTAATAGGTTTCCATATATGATTTTAAAATTTAGCTACTAAGCCGGCTTTTTTAAAATGTAAATACCATAGTATTGCGCAGAGCATCTGGCACATAAAGTTTCCACAATAAATTTTAGACTTTCTAAAAATTCCGTTAGGAATTTATGAAAGTCTGTCGTGCAGGAATTGTACAAACTAAGCAAATTTCTAAATCCGATTTTGCTGGTTTACGGAATATTATTTTTAATTTTAATATATCCTATATCCAGGTGTGGAGTGTAGCACTGTATGACGCAGAGACTTGGACATTACGACGGAATGAGGAAAAGCGACTGGAAGCTTTTGAGGTGTGGATATGGAGAAGAATGGAACGTATAAAATGGTCAGACAAAGTAAGAAATAAAGATGTGCTAGACAGAGTGGGTGAAAGAAGAACAATGCTGGAACTCATAAAGAAGAGGAAAATAAATTGGATTGACCACTGACTAAGAAGAAACTGCCTGCTGAAGGATGCCCTAGAAGGAATGGTCAACGGAAAGAAAGTTAGGGGCAGAAAAAGACATCAGATGTTAGACAATATTAAAATAAATGGTTTGTATGCGGATACAAAAAGGAAGGCTGAGTTAAGTAAAGAGTTGAGAATGCTGAGTTTGCAGTGAAAGACCTGCTCATGGCAGAACACTATAAATGAATATCCAGTTTCGATGCGAGAAAAGATATTGCGGCCGCTAGAGCAAGTTTTAAAATGGATTTCAGGTACATTTCCATAATTATCCGATTTTGCTGGTTAGCGGTAACATATCCTCATTTTGATAATTATATAGTGCAGCGGTTCCCAACGTTTTTTCGACTCGAGAATCCCTTCCGCAACGATCTGAGATGGGTGAACCACTGACTTTTAAATATACATGCAGTAGACATGAACAAAATGTAATCCCAAGCAAAAGGTTTAATAACCTTCAATTAACTTAGCCCTTAACGGCTAAAACCTAAAATAACTCTAGTTACGGCTTAAAAGTTACACAACGTGTAGGCCTAATTGCAGAAGAATCAAATGCATTCCTAACGTTGTTACATAACTGTAAATCAGAATTCGCGGTAAATATTAATTTAATGTGGAAATAATCTGATAAATTCCCAATGTTACACATATGCAACAAGGGGAATTATAGGATTAATTTAATTTTAAATTATTATTATTATTATTATTATTATTATTATTATTATTATTACAATTCTGCGGAAATGAAGGAAACAATAATAGACCTAACCTCGAAACCCGCCATTACGGGAAAGTTTTGGTGAACGTCTTGGGGGTTCGCGGACCACAGGTTGGAAACGATGGTATAATGCATACAAACAAAAATCGCGGCCTCTAGAACTTTGAAAATGAACTCACTAAAATTTAAACTTTCAGGTTAACCCCCACTCCTAATGGACTGATTTTTCTAGTTAACAAATTCGACGTTAATATCTATATTTAAATGTTACATGCCGTGTTCTGTTCCGAAAAAATGGCGGTCGTCTAACTAGCTCACTGGTACTATCCCGAACTAAGTTTTACAATCATCGGCTATTCTTTAGAATGACTTACCCTTGAATTTTCAGTTTATTGTTGTGAATTATAATCTTATTATATATTTTGTAACATTTTACAATATTTTAAAATATTTAAAACAATTTTTGTAACTTTATTTTAGAATTTTCAAGTATTTATTCAAATACGCAAAACAATATAACAATACAATGTTATATAATATAAACGAAAAAGCGCACAAGTAACTACATAACCAGCGATAAACCCACGGCTCTGTCGATAACACAGCATCTCCGTCGATAAAACTGATTTATGTCCGAATTTAACATTCATAAAAAAAAAAAGGCGTTTCATGGGATCCACCCTAGGTTAGAGTAATTAAATTGGGTTAAGTGTGAGTTAGTTAGTTAGATTTTAGGTTCGTTACATTTTAAATGTGTCTAAATACGTAAAATAAATAATAGTTTAAAAAACTAAAACAACACGCTTTATTAGAAAACCGAACTAAGAAATGAAAAATAATTTTAATTTCCAACACGCTTGGGATAAAATTAAAGTGGTCAACAAAAAAATCATCTCCTACACATCTAGAATAAAACTAAACTTAGCTACAAAAAGAAAATAATTTTACCAATCAAAAGCGTGGGGTGCTCTATATCAATTAATATATTTGATAATAAACACATATTGGTAAAAGTAAAGTCTCTAAGAAGAAAATGTAAAAATCATAAAAAGCACCCCATGCTTTTGATGGTAAAATTATTTTCTTTTTGTTGATAACTCTAGTTTTATTCTATATGTGTTGGAGATGCTTTTTTGTTGACCACTTTAATTTAATCTCAAGCGTGTTGGAAATTAATATTATGTTTCATTTTTTAGTTCGGTTTTCTAATAAAGCGTGTCGTTTTAAATTTTTTAAAACTATTATTTATTTTTTATATTTTAGTTTTAATATTTTACAGAATAAAGATAAAAACGTAAATATCTTTAAATTCGATACTATTGTAGTGAGAGCTAAAAGTAATACTCTTCTAAAAAAAATATTCCCAGCCGGATTTGAACCAGCGACCTATGGATTACTGAAATTACATACCACTACAGTTCACCGCTCTACCAACTGAGCTCTAAAAACGATTGACTAAAAAGTCGACAAGTCCGCAACCTATTATACCAGTTTTCATTTTTTTTATTTTCTGATGATTCTGGCCAGGATTTTAGAAACAAAATGTGAAATTATTGTATTGTCACGGGTCCTTTACAAATATACAAAGTTTCAAGTCGATCAAATGTTTCTAAGTGGGTGAAAATCGTGTTCAAAGATTCCGTTACATAGATACAAAGACACTTTTTTTTATTTTCTGATGATTCTGGCCAGGATTTTAGAAACAAAATATGAAATTATTGTATTGTCACGGGTCCTTTACAAGTATACAAAGTTTCAAGTCGACCCAATGTTTGTAAGTGGGTGAAAATCGTGTTAAATATTCTGTTACATAGATACAAAGACACTTTTCTGATTTTCTGATGATTTTGGCAAGGATTTTAGAAAGACATTATGAAATTATTATATTGTCATTGGTCCTTTACAAGTATACAAAGTTTTAATTCGATCCAATGATTTTAAGTGGGTGAAAATCACGTTGAAAAATTCCGTTACATAGATAGATACAAGTCAAGCTAATATAAAGAGTGTAAAAATTACCTGTAACCAGAATAATAATGACAGAAAATAGTCCCCAACAGCGATAACCCTTTTCATAAATCTATGGCAAGGAGCGATAATCTACTAGGCAACGATTACAATCGATATGTGGTTCTATGGTGCGTTATCCCTGCTTGCATGTATCCGCAGCTTTTTGAACTGATGGGCATGCGCAGTATTGTAGTATTGGAGTTAGAAAATGTATACGGATAAGTTAAACTGTAGAATCCCACAATCAACCCCTGAATAATCTACTTCCATCAAATCATGTTTAATGTTATTCTCCCACCTCATTCTTGGTCTACCAACTGAGCGTTTTCCCTCTGGTTTTCCTAAAATAAGCTCCAATGTCCCTCTTT
This sequence comes from Diploptera punctata, assembly GCA_030220185.1. Classification (NCBI taxonomy): domain Eukaryota; kingdom Metazoa; phylum Arthropoda; class Insecta; order Blattodea; family Blaberidae; genus Diploptera; species Diploptera punctata. The sequence continues at coordinate 333,905 of JASPKZ010010253.1, forward strand.
CTTTCATTCCCCATTCGTGCCACATGTCCTGCCAATCACAGTATGCGATACTTAACTCATCTTATTAGGCCTATATCTGGTTTCTTATAAAAATCATATAGCTCACTGTTATGTTGTCTTCTCCATTCGCCTGTGTGTTCAATTCTCTTTTTGGTCGAAACATTTTCCTAAAAACTTTATTCTCAAATACTCTTAATATTTTCTCCTTCCTTAAAGTAAGAGTTCATGTTTCGCATCCACATAATATAATGGGAAGAATAACAGTTTTCTACATTTTCATTTTAACGCTTTTCTGAGAGAAGTTGGGACGACGAGAGTCCCTGAAATGCATAATAGCATGCATTTCCACAATTGAACCTGTTTTGTCCATCTCATTCCTATTGTAATTGTTGTTCCTGAGTATTTCAATTCAGTCACATCTTCAAATTGTTTCTCATTTTGTCATTAACTGCCCATTTTCATTATATATTGTAAAATTCTATTGTATCAACATATTAGGGCAATAACATGATAATCCACATATTGTTCTTTCTGAGATATAAGCATCTTAATGTTTCAAAAAATTATAAATACTAATTGGGCAGTATTGCTGTTAATACATTGTGTGTCTATGTGTTTTAACTCATCGCTGGCGCACTTACAAATGGTTTTATGGATATTTCAATACATTTTACTTGCTATCATTGGAATAAATGACATTTCTTAACGGAATGTGGCCTATCATGTTACTGCCCTAAGCCTTTCATATATTTAGTATTATTAATGTTTACTTCTAGTCCCAATTTCTTAGTATTACTTAATAGTGTGAGCGTGTTGGCTCCTCGCTATCACCAAATAATAGGCCTACTGCATTATCATAAGTAATGCCACGAGTGATTTCCAATTTATCTAGAGAATTTGGAAATCAAGAGTGGCATTTGTTAGGACTATTTAACGAATAAAATTAAGCTGTTTACTCACAAATCATTATTTAACTATAGTTATTTTAAAATATTTATATATTTAATGTAAACGGCGATGTTTGAAAACAAATGAGAAACGATAGGTACGCTTCATCTGCTTCTTTTGTTTATCACTGCAACCAGATCATACTATTTATGGCCAAAGGAACGCAATATTGTAAGAATGCTCTCCAGTGGAGAAAAAATGAAACACATCAAACTGTATATTAATTCATTTCTGATGTCGTATGATGTAAATATGACAATTATATTTTTCTGGATTGTTACCTGGGAAAAAATACATTTAAGAAAGTGCAAACAGTGGTTTCTTTTTTTGGTGGTATAATAAATTGCTACAAATGTTTTTATATTAACTCCCACATGCGGCATGTGTTGACATTCATGCACTATATATACAATCTGGTAGCCGTATTTCTCACGGGATCAGTAACTGCAAAATAATGGTTAGACCTGTTCAGAATATTAAAAAAGAGGAGCTTTCTTTAATATGGTAATTATAACACTGATAAATATTTCGTGAAACACGACTCTGATTGGCTGTAAAACAGAAATCATTGAAACGTGATTGGCCATTGAGTCCCATTTGGGGCATGAGTTAAATAGTCAGCATAAACTAACAGCTTATTAATGCTATTGAGTAGTAGGCCTTCTTGAGCTTCTAAACATTTGATTGCATACTCTAGTACAAAATTGAATAGTAAAACAGATAGTGCATCTCCTTGCTTAAACCCATTGTGAGTTTTAAAAGTATTCGAAAACTCTTTGGCTGCACGCACCCTACTCTCTGTGCTACTTAGACACATTCGAATAAATATAATTTTTAGGACAGCAGAATACTGCATAACTTCTCCCACGTAATTGAATCATATGTCTTTTTGAAGTCTACATATAGTTGAATGATGGCCACTAGAGTGATTTTTAAATTTACTATTGTAAACTCCCACTCTTAATGTACCGATTTCGTTGAATTTGGGGCGTGTATTTTCGTTTTATTTGAATGACATACCCTGTTGAGAAAAATCTGGAAACTTCACATTACAATCACAGTTTTCTGAGGAACGTGTCATTGTTGTAGTTCGTGAATTCAAAGCAACAACCAGCAAACTTAGTACTTTTTTCCCCCTGTTTTTTCCGCGTTTAAAAGGTCTTTCAATTAAGATTGATGTTCAGCTGTGAATTCTGAGATAGAATTCCTTATTTTGGCTTCGGATTTCTCGATTCATTAACATTGATATAGCGTGATATAAACGCAAACGACTCGCCAACGCGTATAAACGGTTAAGCATTTATATTTTTACTTTAAGCGCCAACACTAATTTTCTTCTCTTCGGTACTAATTTTTCTTTCCTTTTACTCGACATTATAAACAGGGAACAAAGCACAAGAGACATGCTTTTTTCAATCAAAATTTTTGCAACGAATGACAAGTTGAAAAAATAATATACCGATCGTGGCGATGGAGCATTTATCAAAGTAGGCCTACATATCGGCATGTGAAATACGACAACGGCTTTTAACAATGAACTTTAGGGTTAGTGACATTAAGGTTTGTTTTCTTTTGATACTTAGTCTAATTGCCCATTTGGTTTGAATCGCTATTTGTAAAAGACGCCTTGGCATCTGTCTACAGTAAAAAGAAAAACTGCTGATGGTTAATAAAGGACACTAATCCTTCTAATATACCGACTGGATCCGCGAATAAAGACTTTTTAGCAGCGAATACAGGAACTGTGTCGCAATTTTTAACTCGCGAATTACACTGGTTAACATGATTTTTGACTCATGAGTACCAATAGTTGTACTTAATGCAGTTTTTTATCGTGTTTTCAAATATGTATTCGGAATTTCTCCACCACCCACAGTTTTTTATTTCAATTTCAATTAACGGGTTTAAATAATTACTTTTTTAATAAACCTAGATTTCTCCCAGAAAATCTTGGCGTAGTGAGCGATGAGCACGGGGAACACTTTCATCAGGAGATTTCAGCTATGGAAAAGAAATATCAAGGCAAATGGAATCCAAATATGCTGGCCGATTATTGTTGGACCATCAAGGGGGATGCTCCACAGGCGAAATATAGCAGAAAATCGTCATTTCTTACTTCCTAGGTGAGTTCATATGTTCGAATATTGTGTAGTTATAAATGTAGAAAATACAAAAGTGTTTGCGTCTCTCGGAAATCTTGCGTGAAGGAGAAAAACCGATATCATATTAGAATTCAGGAGAAAAAGTACTGTCAGAATCACATGTTTTTCTTTCTGAGACAAAAAAAAAAAGTTTCTTTTTTGTTGCTCAGTGGAATGAAACCGTGAATAAACGAATTGCGAATAATGAGATTTTACTGTACTTATAAACTTAAAATGTTAAGATTTAATTTGTGGATAACAAACTTCCTTTGTTTCTTTTCTTAGTTTAACTTGTTCCTTAATAGATAACATGCTCTGTTTGAAGAGGATTTTGAACTATAGCTCTCACACATACTTTTTTGACGCGTACTTTGAAACAAGAGGCATTATAGTGTTCACTCCATCAGGACGACAAAAAATCTAAAAAAATATATATAATTTCATTATAACTTTGTATAATACATTCAACTGTTACAAAATCGTTTCTTATTTTAATTCATTCTAGTCGCTAGAATGGCAACTGCCATAGGAAAGGGGATGTCGCTGTTTTAATTACCAACCGGGGCTAGTTCCATTGTGTTACAGCAACCTCTTTCATTGCATTAGTTCTCCCGCTCTCTATGTCTGACCTGATCAAGTTTTAGGTCATGGAACTTATTTTTACACCTAAGCAATATTCCAACATAATAAGAATAAAAAAATAAGATGCATATATGTAAACATATAAACTATCATTCACACACATAGGCTCACTAATTCACGTTACTCAAACGCTGAAACTAGAATTTAACAGATTCAGAATTATGTAAGTAACTCCTAATAGTTATGCATCCAAACTTACAAGAATGTAATGTGTGAAGCCAGCTTTATCCAATAGGATACTAAAAAAACAAATGTTATAATCATATTAAGTTGCCTTAAAATGTATTGACTGTATGTTAAGTTTCTTTTGTTGATTAAATGTCATTATACAGAAAAGAATTAGCACTATAATGAGAGGCACATGGAGAGTGTTAATACATAACTTCTGAACTAATACTGAGATATAAATGAAACTATTTTGTTACAAAGACTGAAAAATGGGAATTGTTTTTATCTTATGTTCAATATATCTCAAAGGGGTTTAAAATTCCTATGAAACTAATGAGATAGTTAAGGCCTGCATGGACGACAGCCAATTTAAAAAGAACTCCAGTCTAATCTATCGGAATCTTTTAAAATAACAAACGGACTAAGACAAGGTGACTCACTAGCCTGTCTTTTATTTAATATTATCCTAGGGAAAGTTTTAAGAGATGCCGATATACAAACCAAAATTAAAATACTCCATAAATCTACTCAGATATTAGCTTATGACTATAACATATACATAACATTGAGCAACAAAAATGAAACTTTTTTTTTGTCTCAGAAAGAAAAATATGTGATTCTGATAGTGTTTTTTCTCCTGAATTCAAATATGATATCGGTTTTTCTCCATCACGAAAGGTTTCCGAAAGAAAGGAATTTATAATTTAAAACACTTCAATATTTTCTACATTCGTAACTACACAACATTCGGACTCGCCTAGAAAGTAAGAAATGACGATTTTCTGTTCTATTTCGCCTGTGGAGCATCCCTCTTGATGGTCCAACAATAAATCACTGAGCAACAAAACAAACTTTTTTTTTTGTCTCAGAAAGAAAAATATGTGATTCTGATAGTATTTTTTCTCCTGAATTCAAATATGTTATCGGTTTTTCTCCATCACGCAAGATTTTCGAGAGACAGGTTTTTATAATTTCAAACACTTTAATATTTTCTACATTCGTAACTACACAATATTCGATCATTCGGACTCACCTAGAGAGTAAGAAATGTCGATTTTCTGTTATATTTCGCCTGTGGAACATCCCTCTTGAAGGTCCAACAATAATCGGCAAGCATATTAGGATTTCATTTACCTTGATATCTCTTTTCCATAGCTGAAATCTCCTGATGAAAGTGTTCCCCGTGCTCATCGCTCAATGGACAAATGGACGAAAAAAGTTTATTAAAAATATAATTATTTAAATCCATTAATTGAAATTGAAATAAAAAAAACTGTGGGTGATGGAGAAATTCCGAATACATATTTGAAAACACGATAAAAACTGTATTAAGTACAACTATTGGTACTCATGAGACAAAAATCATGTTAAGCAGTGTTATGCAAACGAATAATTAATTCCCTTTCTTCTACTGCAGTCTCTACTTTTGCACCCCAATCCTAAGTTAACATGCTGTCAAAACACACATAATTGCACGGCAAAGTAGGCTACTCAAGGCTAGAATGATTAAGAACAGTACTAGACCCACCTCCACTCGGCTGCAGGTACACATTCTGATTGACTGGAATTTAGTACTGTATAAATACTTTTTGTTTGTTAATTTTTGTTCTTCATGTATACATTATTTTTACTCGTTAATTGTCATGTTAGGTGGTTCCGTGGCGTAAGCGGTTAGACGCTCGACTCTCACCTCTGGGGTCCCGAGATCGAGTCTCGGTCGCTCCATGTGGGTTTCGTGGTGGACGAAACGGAGCTTAGGCAGGTTTTTCTCGGGGTTTTCTCCTGCCACAATTTCATTCCACCATTTCTCCATACTCATCACATACATTTCGTTTCATTTCATTCATCTGTCCCAGTGATGGTGCGTCAGATGTGGTCGGCCGGCGCCCTTGTCATTCACAGACCTCTATATAAGGTCAATACTAATAAAATTCACATCAAATTCCGTTGAGGTGAAATGTCATGAGATAAAAACTTTAAATATGTACCTTTTTGACACAGTTGAGGACGTGAGGACCACGGCACCTGCCAAAAAAGGTACATATTTTAAGTTTTTATCTCATTTTTATATAAGGGGCTTCATCTCATCTCTCGATTCGACCCTGAGTTGGACACGAGTTGAGGATATGTGTCATGTTAGAACAGAGGAAACTGCGTGTATCTAACTTCATTTAGTGCAATGTAAAGGTGTATATTTTTGTTTTTCTATACAGTGGTGAAGAAATAATTAGATTATTTATTTGTGTCTGTGATATTTTTAAGTGTATCTATACTTTCAGCATTAACTGTAAGGGTCATTCCATATGAAATCGGGGAAAAAAGTTTACAATTTGTTTACAGTGAAACGTTATGATGTACTGAATATATAAACTAAATTTCAGATCTCAGTTTGACGTAATTAAAGATCGGTCAATTTATCATATTTTTTTAAAGGTCTTTTGTTCTTAATTAATGTCTCAAAGTGAAACTACTCCCTGGACTTGAAAAGATAGTTACATTAGGTATACATATATAATTTTATGCTCTATCATTTGAAAATTAGTATGCTGATGCTTATATCTTTCTAAAGGGTGTAAATTATTAATGGACAATTGAGCTTTTTAACCATTTTTAAATAAATAATGAGAAGTTATTCCGTACAGACCAACTAATTGTCTGATATTTTCATTTACTGGTTGATGAAAGGAAACCTCATAAATTATAATTTTCTTAGCAGTTTCCTATGTGTAGGCCACGAACTTCCAAATATATTTTAATGTTAATTTATTATTATCATCATTAATCTCAATAATAGAAAATAACCCTTTTTTCAAGTTTTTGGCTAATGCATAGTTTTCATTTAAATTCAATACTTAGCCTATACTGCAAGAATTAACGTTCAGAACTTAAGATTTTCTAATGCAATGTAATACTACATAATACGTTAGAAATGAATGTTTGGATATTAGTACTATATATACTGACTTGTGTAGTTCAGGCAGGTAGTTTTTGTTAAGGATACTTCTCAACAGCTCAGGTCATTACATTCAAAAGTCAAACGTGGGTCCGCAAATTTTGCTTAGAAACCTCGTAATTCAGGCTTCAGTTTCTTTTACTTCCTATAATCTACATGACATGCCCATGGCTTTAGTTTCCTTACGACGGAAGACATACTCAACATTTTTACACCCCGAAAATTTAATCGAGCCCAGTCGGGTTTGAACCGGCGTACCTCGGAACCAGAGGCAAATATTTTAACCACTACACTCTTCAACCCAGGAAGTTACTACAGACCTTATGGGCTATGCCAGTGTACTCCTACCTACAGAGGGTAGATGATGCCAAACTGATAATAACGGTATTTGTTTGTTTGGGGAGGGGAGGAGGGGCAAGGTTAGCAGTACTTTTTCCAAATCTATATACTATATATTTAAAAACATAGTTTTTCTTTTACGGCATACAAACTACTTTTATAGTAAACATGAGAGTCGACACTTTCACAGGATAGTACAGATCCGCAAGAGCTCAGTGACAAGTGGTAACTGTTTTTTTCTTTAAGAGGGGGTGGCTTGAACGGCTACAACTTACAACTATCTACACCCTTTGACAAAAAAAAGAGTCATCTCTTGATTCTATCAACCGATCGGGGAACTTCGTGAGCACTCGCAGAAGCCTTATTCACATTAACACGTTTTCAGTAATTGTACTGTGGTGTTTGCTAGTTAACGTAGTGCACACTCAAGTAACAAATGAGAGAGCTTGCCTCTGTGTATTTTCGCGGTCGAGAGTTTTAAGACGCAACATCTGCGTTCGTAACCTCACGGGTTCGATTCCCGTTCTACTTATTTTTTTACTGAATGTTAGGATAGCATTTCGCCTGCAATATAGTTTCATATTTAATTTTATATTTGAGTTTATGGCTTTAATGCACACACAAAACACATAAATGAAAACCTCCTAATAATTAAACGAAGAAAGAAAATAATATCTTCTAAAATGAAACTTTAACAAAAACAAAATCAATATCGGGTGTATGAATCCTCAGCATCTATTGCCGCCCTCAATCTGCGGGACATTGATGCAATCAAGTTTCTACGGGCACGTGGACGATCGGCTAGAGCATCCCAGGAGTCTTGAATTTGTGCCCATAAGCCATCTTTCGTTTGTTCGTGCATCTGCAGGCCAATTAGAGTTCATGTCTATTTTAATCTTAGCCCATACATTTTCGATTGGATTCAACCTGGTGAACAGCGAAATTTTATTTGCCTTCTCCTTTAACAATGAAATCAAATTTCGCTAAACATATTTCAGAAAGCGGCCACAGTTTCAACAATATCGATAATACAATGTAAATTATACACAGAGAAAACAACAGACACAAAATTAACATTTTACAAGAAATCGAAATTATCAAGAAGGCCAAGAATACAAACATTCTCAACGAAAATGTGCCTAATAAGCAAAACCCTCTATTAGACATACAGTTAATTCAATACTACTACAACTCCAGAAGATGAAGCATGCATCGAAAGGCCTAGAGTGAAATCAACGAAAATTTGAGATAGTTGAGGAAGACGGTAGTATACAAGGTAAAAATAAATAATAGTTTAAACAAACTAAAACAACACGCTTTATTAAAAAACCGAACTAAAATATGAAAAATAATTTTATTTTCCAAAACGCTTGGGATAAAATTAAAGTGTCAAGCAAAAAAATAATCTCCAACACATCTAGAATAAAACTAGAGTTATCTACAAAAAATAATTTTAATATCAAAAGCGTGGGGTGCTCTATATCAATTAATACTTATATTTGATAATAAACATATATTGGTAAAAGTAAAGTCTCTAAGGAGAAAACGTAAAAACCATAAAAAGCACCCAACGCTTTTGATGGTAAAATTATTTATTTTGTAGATAACTCTAGTTTTATTCTAGGTGTGTTAGAGATGATTTTTTGTTGACCACTTTAATTTTTTTCCCCAAGCGTGTTGGAAATTAAAATTATTTTTTATTGTTTTGTTCGGTTTTCTAATAAAGCGTGTTGTTTATTTTTTTAAACTATTATTTATTTTTTATTTTTTAGTTTAGTTATCTAATAAAGCGTGTCGTCTCAGTTCTTAAACTATTATTTATTTTTTTATTTTTAGTTTAATTGATTGCCATAAACCGGAATCCCATGAAAATTTAATTGCTTAATACTTTTCTGAAAAAACAACCTCCGGCCCGGAATTGAACCAGCGATCTATTGATTGCTGAAATTATATACCACTGCAGTCCACCGCTCTACTAACTGAGCTCTTACAACGATTGACTAAAAAGTCGATAAGTCCGCAACTTATTACACAGGTTTTTATTTTTTTTATTTTCCGATTATTCTGGCCAGGATTTTAGAAAAAAAAACTATGAAATTATTGTATTGTCATGGGTCCTTCACAAGTATACAAAGTTTCAAGTCGATCCAATGTTTTTAAGTGGATGAAAAATCGTGTTCAAAAATTTCGTTACATAGATACAGGTTCGTTTCACAGACAGATACAGGTCTGTCTAATATAAAACGTGTAAAAAATATATAATTTAACATTGTTATAACCTCAACGGTATAAAACAAATTGTGAACTTATATAGAATAGATTAATTCAAATGTCGAAATAAAATGTATATAATTCATAAAACGTTTTAATACAAATATCACGAAAAATACTTAGCGTAATTGATGACGCGAACCTGCGATCTTCATTAAGAGAACGAGTGACCGCATGCTTTACCGCTGAGCTATCGGGACACGTAGAAGAGTCTTCAGTTCATGCCACATAACACAGTAGCTCAGGGACTGCACAAATATGACTAGTTTCCTACTTTAAACCCAGCGCTGTGCCGAGTATGACTTAGAAGAAATGTGCGTTCAAGAGATGACTCATTTTTTTGTCGAAGGGTGTACCTGCTCTGTTGCAATCTTCAGTTTTATATAAGGATTACTCTCACGAAAATACTGTTAAAATGGCAACCCAGTTCCCTATTCCAAACACACAGTAACTTCCTGGGTTGAATCTGAGTGTAGTCGACCGGCATAATTTTACTGGTTCTCAAACATGTGAGGTATAAGCTATTTCTATTGCGTTAAAACATTCGAGATACAGTCAGCGTTATTTGAGAAAAAGCCCTACAAATATATTTCTTTAACTCAGCAACAATTATTGACCTTGACTTTGTGAATGCTAGGACACACGAGCGCGCTCGCATGCACATGCACACGCGCACACACGCGCACACACACACACACACACACACACACACACATATATATATATATATATATATATATATATATATATCCATCCATAGTAATTCTGCCCGAGGGCAGGTCTTTCACTGCAATCATAGCATTTTCATTCCATGATTTGCAGCTTTACTAGGGAATTGTAGGTGTGGTAGCTTTCCGTTGCTTTCCACACCGGTGAAGGATGATGATGATGATGGTCATATGATTTCGGGGACCCTTTGGGCCTTAAAGTTTTCCTGACATTTGTCTTACAGGTGAGGAAAAACCCCGATAAAAACCTCACCCAGAAAAACTGCCCCGACCGGGGATCGAACCCGGGCCCGCTGTGTGACAAGGCGGTACGCTCCGTCGAGACCACAGATGTGCACTCATATATATATATATATATATATACACACACACACACACACAGTGTTTTCGGAAATTCCCATTACAAATTTCGGCTATTCTATGCCACCGTGTCACCTGTGAATATTCGATCGGAGAACAAGTGACTGCTAGTGTCATGTTGGCCAATGTTATAACACGTGTTCCCGCTAGAGCCAATTGCCAATATGTTTGCTCACATTTTAGGGGAATCTAACCCCTTTAGTTCAACTACACTAGTGGGCAAGTTGGGTGAGAAAATGGACAAGTTAGTGTTAGATGGGTACGTGAGTGTTAGTTTCGGCAAGTTACGATGACAAAATGAGCGAATTAGTACACCACTTCGCTTGTTTGTTCGCAGGTTTTTGTAAGTTGACTACGCTGTCTGAGCAATCTAATATACAGGGTGTATACAAATTATGGCGCAAACTTGCATGGTTGGAAGTACACGATAATAGAAGCAACAATGTCCCAGTAAACATGGTTTGTTCGTATTCTATGCGCGGCCATACCGTTGATCCGATTTTGAGGTTTTTTTTTTGCAAAATGTTCAGAAGATTCCCGGGATGAATATAGGCTATAAGAGAGTTGTGATATTCAATCCCTTCACCCCTAAAAATCACCCTTTGTAGTGAAAAACGTGAAATAAAGTCATTATTTTGATGCTTAAATAGCTTACGCCGCCTAAACCATAACAAATAAACCAAATTAATGTACACAAAATTGAATATCTCACAAAACTCTACAAGAAAGTCCCCGACAGCATACTCGTATGCTTATCTTTTACGGATAACTCACAATAACCATTTTTGTCTTTCATTGATATCAAAAAGATCGGGGTAAGTAGATTCCGGGCAAGCGTGCTCTGCCATACCGTTCATCCGATTGAGATAGGGCTCTTTGAAAAATGTTCAGGAGATTCCGGGGATGAACATAGGCTATAAGAGAGTTGTAATATTCAATCCCTTCACCTCTAAAAATCACCCTTTGTAGCGAAAAACGTGAAATAAAGTCCCTATTTTGACGCTTAAATGCCTTGTCACGCAGCGGGCCCGGGTTCGATCCCCGGTCGGGGCAGTTTTTCTGGATGAGGTTTTTATCGGGGTTTTTCCTCACCTGTAAGACAAATGTCAGGAAAACTTTAAGGCCCAAACGGTCCACGAAATCATATGGCCATCATCATCATCCCTATAAGTATCATCATCATCTTATTCCTTCACCGGTGTGGAAAGCAACGGGAAGCTACCACACCTACAATTCCCTAGTAACGCTGCAAGCAGAGCATGAAAATGCTATGATTGCAGTGAAGAGGAACCTGCCCTCGGGCAGAATTACTATGGATGGATTGATGGCTTACGGCTGTACATAACGATAACACATACACCAACATCATTAACACAGAATTGAATTTCTTGCGCGACAAAACTCTAACCAAAAAGTCCGCGACAGCATAGAATTATCCTTCTATGGATAACTCCACAATAATATTTTTGTCTTTCGCCCGATACCAAGAACATCGGGATAAGTAGAGTTCCCGGGCTATCGTGCTCTGCCATACTGTTCATCCCATTGAGATGGAGCTTTTTGAAAAATGTTCAGGAGATTCCGGGGATGAACATAGGCTATAAAAGAGTTGACATACTCAACCCCTTCACCCGTAAAAATTACCCTTTGTAGTGAAAAACATGAAATAAAGTCCCTATTTTGACGCTTAAATGGCTTACGCCTGAATAAACCATGACAAATCACACCAAATTAATGTACACAAAACTGAACATCTCAAAAAACTCTACAAAAAAGTACGCGACAGCATATGATTATCTTCTATGGATAACTCACAATAAACGTTTTTGTCTTTCATTGATGACAAGAAGATCTGAAGGAAAAACTGCACTTAAACTAGCGTGAAATATTTTCGAAGTCCTATAGAACAACAGTGCGCATGCGCCAGAGTTTAGAGAGCCAGCGATAAAACCCACAATCGAAGCACATATCGAGTACCATCCTCGCGTACTATCCGTCTCTAATGAATTTAAATGACCAATATTTGCACTAAATCCCCAAATCTATGTTTAAAAAATCTATCTAATAATAAGCCTATTAAAAATTATCGAACTTGCATTAAAAATGGGTGTACTCTTACTTATCACTCCCTAACGATGATCCAAACAACGATAACCCAAAACAGCGATAGAAAATTCATAGACTAAGTTAATGTACTCTGTGGAAAAAATAGCAGTTAGCTTCACAATATTGTCTAACAGTGTCATAATATTGCGATTCTGCATATTTTACCTTAAATTAATACTCAAAAATTGGCTACTTAATGTTATTAAAATGGTGTGAAAAAGTTTAAAATATTAACTAATGTTAGTAACTACAGAAGAAGAGCTATAATTTACAACAACATCTAACTGAAAAATCAAGCGCTAGTAGAAGTGCAATTGAGCCGATCGGAATAAGCAGATTTCCGGGCAAGTATAATAGCGCACGGCTAGTGGTGAAAACACATTAACATTTATTTTAGGAGTAGCAGCGCACGCCGGGTATTAGCTAGTGTCTAATATATCTTATATATTACAAATATGCTGAGTTTAGGTTACTTTGAGCTCAAATTCTCACTAGATTTTAAGGCATTTCTCACAATTTTTGAGAAAAAATCAACATGGGCTATATATTTCTCTCAGGTAATCATTCACATACTGCGACAATAAATTGGACGGCATTTTGTATCAGTCGGCTATGCGCCATTATCTAAGTTTCGTGAAAAATGCGTTAAAGTTGAAGTCAAATTCCACTACTTATTGTAGTGCCAAACTAACAATACTGGATATTGCTAGTTATTTTCCTATTTTGGCAGTTATGCATCAATAATCTAAGAGCGGGAACGTTGGCGCTTAGTTGCATGATGCAAAATTTAGATTAGCATTTATGAAGATCTGGTTTCATAACCGTATGTTGCAAAACATATAATATTTAATAGGACTGATGGCGTTTACATTTTTTCTTTAATAATAAGGCTATATTTAAAGGTTTGGCGCTAAAAGTGTGCGCACACTTACTTCATGAGCCAGTGCAACAGATGACATCAAAATCTCATTTTTAATGGCGCTTAGTCGGTTGATGCATAACATCGTCCAATTGTGTGTGTGTTTTTTTTTCAGTTCTTTTTAATTTGATTTTATGTTAGTGGCATAGAATCTCCCAAACTTCTAGGCCTTGTAGAGATGGCTAACGTTTTGAATTCGAAGCATTGTCGAGAAACGTATCGTTTTTGTGCTGCAGGTACAAGTTCATGTTAAGCGTTTAAATCTCCCGCGTCTGCCGAGAATAAATTTATAGTAATTTTTACACGCTTTATATTAGCTTGACCTGTATCTATCTATCTATCTATCTATGTAACGGAATATTTCAACGCGATTTTCACCCACTTAAAATCATTGGATCGACTTGAAATTTTGTATACTTGTAGAGGACCCGTGACAATACATAAAATTTCATATTTATTTTCTAAAATCCTGGCCAAAATCATCAGAAAATAAAAAAAAGTGATTTTGTATAAATGTAACGGAATCTTTCAACGCGATTTTCACCCACTTAGAAACATTGGATCGACTTGAAACTTTGTAAAATTGTGGAGGACCCGTGACAATACAATAATTTCATATTTATTTTCTAAAATCCTGGCCATAATTATCTGAAAATCAAAAAGTGTTTTTGTATCAATGCAACGGAATCTTTCAACGCGATTTTCACCCACTTAGAAACATTGGATCGACTTGAAACTTTGTATACGTGTAGAGGACCCGTGACAATACAATAATTTCATATTTTGTTTCTAAAATCCTGGCCAGAATCATCCGAAAATCAAAAAAATGAAAACTGGTATAATAGGTTGCGGACTTGTCGAGTTTTTAGTCAATCGTTGTAAGAGCTCAGTTGGTAGAGCAGTGAACTCTTTAATTTCAGTAATCCATACGTCGCTCGCTCAAATCCGGCTGGGAGGTTTTCTTTTATAGAAGAGTATTACTGTTAGCTCATACTATAATAGTATCGAATTTAAAGATATTTACATTTTTATCTTATTCTGTAAAATATTAAAACTAAAAAATAAAAAATAAATAATAGTTTTAAAAAACTAAAAGAACACGCTTTATTAGAAAACTAAAAAATGAAAAATAATTTTAATTTCCAATACGCTTGGGATAAAATAAAGTGGTCAACAAAAAAATCATCTCCAACACATATAAAATAAAATTAGAGTTATCAACAAAGAGAAAATAATTTTACCATCAAAAGCGTGGGGTGCTTTTTATGATTTTTACATTTTCTTCTTAGAGAGCTTACTTTTACCAATATCTGTTTATTATCAAGTATATTAATTGATATAGAGCACCCCACGCTTTTGATGGTAAAATTATTTTATTTTTGTTGATAACTCTAATTTTATTCTATATGTGTTGGAGATGATTTTCTTGTTGACCACTTTATTTTATCCCAAGCGTATTGGAAATTAAAATTATTTTTCATTTTTTAGTTTTCTAATAAAGCGTGTTCTTTTAGTTTTTTAAAACTATTATTTATTACATGCTTTATATTAGCTTGACCTGTATCTATCTATGTAACGGAATCTTTCCACGCGATTTTCACCCACTTAAAATCAGTGGATCGACTTGAACTTTGTATACTTGTACAGGACCAATGACAATACAATAATTTCATAATTGTTTTTCAAAATCCTGGCCAGAATCATCAGAAAATAAAAAAAAAAGTGTTTGTGTAATTATGTAACGGAATCTTTCAACACGATTTTCACCCACTTAAAATCATTGGATCGACTTGAAACTTTCTATACTTGTAAAGGACCAATGACAATCTAATATTTTCATAAATGTTTCTAAAATCCTGGCCAGAATCAGCAGAAAATCAAAATAATAAAAACTGGTATAATAGGTTGCGGACTTATAAACTTCTTATTCAATCGTTGGAAGAGCTCAGTTGGTAGAGCGGTGGACTGTAGTGGTATATAATTTCAGTAATACATAGGTCGCTCGTTCAAATCCGGCCCGGAGGATTTATTTTAGTAAAGTATTACTATTAGCTCATACTACAATAGTATCGAATTCAAGGATATTTACATTTTTATCTTATTCTGTAAAATGTCAAAACTAAAAAATAAATAATAGTTTAAAATAAATAATAGTTTAAAAAACTAAAACAACACGCTTTATAAGAAAACCAAACTAAAAAATAAAAAATTAATCATAGTTTTAAAACTAAAGCATCACACTTTATTAGAAAACCGAACTAAAAATGAAAAATAATTTTAATTTCCAACACGCTTGGGATAAAATTAATGTGGTCAACAAAACAATAATCTCCAACACATTTAGAATAAAACTAGAGTTATCTACAAAAAAAATAATTTAACTATCAAAGCGTGGGGTGCTTTTTATGGTTTTTACATTTTCTTCTTACAGACTTTCCTTTTACCAATATCTGTTTATTATCAAATATATTAATTGGTATAGAGCACCCCACGCTTTTGATGGTAAAATTATTTTTGTGTAGATAACTCTAGTTTTATTCTAAATGTGTTGGAGATTATTTTTTTGTTGACCACATTAATTTTATCCCAAGCGTGTTGGAAATTAAAATTATTTTTCATTTTTAGTTCGGTTTTCTAATAAAGCGTGTTGTTTTAGTTTTTTTAAAACTATTATTTATGACTCATTAAATTACATATACATAACACATCATTCACTTATTTCGTGACAATGTCCAATCTCAAGAGAAATAAATAATAGTTTTAAAAAACTAAAAGAATACGCTTTATTAGAAAACTAAAAAAATGAAAAATAATTTTAATTTCCAATACGCTTGGGATAAAATAAAGTGGTCAACAAAAAAAATCATCTCCAACACATATAGAATAAAATTAGAGTTATCAACAAAAATAAAATAATTTTACCATCAAAAGCGTGGGGTGCTCTAATCAATTAATATATTTGATAATAAACAGATATTGGTAAAAGTAAGCTCTCTAAGAAGAAAATGTAAAAATCATAAACAGCACCCCACGCTTTTGATGGTAAAATTATATTCTTTTTGTTGATAACTCTAATTTTATTCTAAATGTGTTGGAGATGATTTTTTTGTTGACCACTTTATTTTATCCCAAGCGTATTGGAAATTAAAATTATTTTTCATTTTTTAGTTTTCTAATAAAGCGTGTTCTTTTAGTTTTTTAAAACTATTATTTATTTTTTAGTTTTAATATTTTACAGAATAAGATAAAAATTTAAATATCTTTAAATTCTATACTATTGTAGTATGAGCTAAAAGTAATACTCTTCTATAAAAAAACCCTCCCATCCGGATTTGAACCAGCGACGTATGGATTACTGAAATTATATACCACTAAGAGTTCACTGCTCTACCAACTGAGCTCTTCCAACGATTGACTAAAAACTCGACAAGTCCGCAACCTATTATACCAGTTTTCATTTTTTTTTATTTTCGGATGACACTCGCCAGGATTTTAGAAACAAAATATGAAATTATTGTATTGTCACGGGCCCTCTACAGGTATACAAAATTTCAAGTCGATCCAATGTTTCTAAGTGGGTGAAAATCGCGTTGAAAGATTCCGTTACATTGATACAAAAACAGTTTTTTTTGATTTTCTGATGATTATGGCCAGGATTTTAGAAAATAAATATGAAATTATTCTATTGTCATGGGTCCTCTACAAGTATACAAAGTTTCAAGTTGATCCAATGTTTCTAAGTGGGTGAAAATCGCGTTGAAAGATTCCGTTACATTGATACAAAAACACTTTTTTTGATTTTCTGATGATTATGGCCAGGATTTTAGAAAACAAATATGAAATTATTGTATTGTCACGGGTCCTCTACAGGTATACAAAGTTTAAAGTCGATCCGATGATTGTAAGTGGGTAAAAATCGCGTTGAAAGATTCCGTTACATAGATAGATAGATACAGGTCAAGCTAATATAAAGCGTGTAAAAATAAAAAATAGTTTTAAAAAACTAAAAGAACACGCTTTATTAGAAAACTAAAAAATGAAAAATAATTTTAATTTCCAGTACGCTTGTGATAAAATAAAGTGGTCAACAAAAAAATCATCTCCAACACATATAGAATAAAATTAGAGTTATCAACAAAAAGAAAATAATTTTACCATCAAAAGCGTGGGGTGCTCTATATCAATTAATATATTTGATAATAAACAGATATTGGTAAAAGTAAGCTCTCTAAGAAGAAAATGCAAAAATCATAAAAATCACCCCACGTCTATATGTGTTGGAGATGATTTTTTTGTTGACCACTTTATTTTATCCCAAGCGTACTGGAAATTAAAATTATTTTTCATTTTTTAGTTTTCTAATAAAGCGTGTTCTTTTAGTTTTTTTAAACTATTATTTATTCTTTATTTTTTAGTTTTAATATTTTACAGAATAAGATAAAAATGTAAATATCTTTAAATTCGATACTATTGTAGTATGAGCTAAAAGTAATACTCTTCTATAAGAAAAAACCCTCCCAGCCGGATTTGAACCAGCGACGTATGGATTACTGAAATTATATACCACTAAAAGTTCACTGCTCTACCAACTGAGCTCTTACGATTGACTAAAAACTCGACAAGTCCGCAACCTATTATACCAGTTTTCATTTTTTTGATTTTCGGATGATTATGGCCAGGATTTTAGAAAATAAATGTGAAATTAATGTATTGTCACGGGTCCTCTACAAGTATACAAAGTTTCAAGTCGATCCAATGTTTCTAAGTGGGTGAAAATCGCGTTGAAAGATTCCGTTACATTTATACAAAAACACTTTTTTTGATTTTCTGATGATTATGACCAGGATTTTAGAAAATAAATATGAAATTATTGTATTGTCACGGGTCCTCTAGAAGTATACAAAGTTTCAAGTCGATCCGATGATTTTATGTGGGTGAAAATCGCGTTGAGAGATTCCGTTACATAGATAGATAGATAGATACAGGTCAAGCTAATATAAAGCGTGTAATAAACAAACTTCACTTTGTCACTGTAAGAATAATTGTTTATACGAAAACTAACCATACTTAGTTAACATTATGGTTGGCACATAGTACATATCCACTACGACAGCGGTTCGATGTAGCGACCACCTGTGAAACATGTTCTGGTGCACTCGCTCTATGTTTACACGCTTTATATTAGCTTGACCTGTATCTATCTATCTATCTATGTAACGGAATTTTTCAACGCTATTTTCACCCACTTAAAATCATTGGATTGACTTTAAACTTTGAATACTTGTAGAGGACCTGTGACAATACAATCATTTCACATTTATTTTCTAAAATCCTGGTCATAAGCATCAGAAAATCAAAAAAACGTGTTTTTGTATCAATGTAACGGAATCTTTCAACGCGATATTCACCCACTTAGAAACATTGGATCGACTTGAAACTTTGTATACGTGCAGAGAACCCGTGACAATACAATAATTTCATATTTTGTTTCTAAAATCCTGTCCAGAATCATCCGAAAATCAGAAAAATTAAAACTGGTATAATAGGTTGTGGACTTATCGAGTGATTAGTCAGTCGTTGTAAGAGCTCAGTTGGTAGAGCAGTGAACTCTTTGTGGTATATAATTTCAGTAATCCATACGTCGCTGGTTCAAATCCGGCTGGCAGGGTTCTTTTTAAAGAAGAGTATTACTTTTAGCTCATACTACAATAGTATCGAATTTAAAGATATTTACATTTTTATCTTATTCTGTAAAATATTAAAACTAAAAAATAAAAAATAAATAATAGTTTTAAAAAACTAAAAGAACACGCTTTATTAGAAAACTAAAAAATGAAAAATAATTTAAGTTCCAATACGCTTGGGATAAAATAAAGTGGTCAACAAAAAAATCATCTCCAACACATATAGAATAAAATAAATATGAAATTATTGTATTGTCACGAGTCCTCTACAAGTACACAAAGTTTCAAGTCGATCCAATGATTTTAAGTTGGTGAAAATCGCGTTGAACGATTCCTTACATAGATAGATAGATAGATAGATAGATAGATAGATAGATACAGGTCAATCTAATATAAAGCGTGTAATTAGAGTTATCAACAAGAAGAAAATAATTTTACCATCGAAAGCGTGGGGTGATTTTTATGATTTTTACATTTTCTTCTTAGAGAGCTTACTTTTACCAATATATGTTTATTATCAAATATATTACTTGGTATAGAGCACCCCACGTTTTTGATGGTAAAATTATTTTCTTTTTGTTGATAACTCTAATTTTATTCTATATGTGTTGGAGATGATTTTTTTGTTGACCACTTTAATTTTATCCCAAGCGTAATTGAAATTAAAATTACTACTTTTTCATTCTTTTAGTTTTCTGCATAAAGCGTGGTCTCTTAGTTTTTTAAAACTATACCATTTATATTGTAATGTTTGTCATTCAGACTGAAGGATTCTTAACGATGTCGATTACTCTATTACCATTGCATTCAATGCGATTCACTATTACTTCCAAAACAAGGAAGATTTACAAAGTGGTATTTATGAACTAAAAAACGATGACCGTTACATAGATACAAAAGGACTTTTTTTATTTTCTGATGATTCTGGCCATGATTTTAGAAACAAAATATGAAATTATTGTATTGTCACGGGTCTTTTACAAGTATGCAAAGTTTCAAGTCGATCCAATGATTTTAAGTGGGTGAAAATCGCGTTGAAAGATTCCGTTACATAGATAGATAGATAGAGACAGGTCAAGCTAATATAAAGCGTGTAAAAAACCATTAAGCCTAGCCAGATTCAAATAACGAACCTCAAAGCCGAGGACGTCCTAAAATATATTAAATTGAACCCAATAAAATAAAATTTGCCCATTATTTGTTTACTGGTGTTTAATAATATCTTGCTGTGCCACCTACATAATTCACATTTTTAAAAAATTAAAAAAACATGTTTATTGTTGCAGTTTGTGCATAATTACCTCACAGAAATGTATATGTTGATTTTTTTTTCAATACATTTATCCATCAATAGTAATTCTGCCCGAAGGCAAGTCCTCCACTGCAATCATAGCATTTTCATGCCATGCTTGCAGCTTTACTAGGGAATTGTAGGTATGGTACCTTCCCGTTGCTCTCCACACCGCTGAAGGATGATGATGATGATAATGATTAGGATGATGATGGCCATATGATTTCGGGGACCGTTTGGGCCTTAAAGTTTTCCTGACATTTGTCTTACAGGTGAGGAAAAACCCCGATAAAAACTGTCCCGACCGGGGATCGAACCGGCTGCGGTCTCGAGGTAGTGTGCTGCCTTGTCACGCAGCGGGCCCGGGTTCGAACACCGGTCAGGGCAGTTTTTCTGGGTGAGGTTTTTATCGGGGTTTTTCCTCACTTGTAAGACAAATGTCAGGAAAACTTTAAGGTCCAAACGGTCCCCGAAATCATATGGCCATCATCATCATCCTTCACCGGTGTGGAAAGCAACGGGAAGCTACCACACATACAATTCCCTAGTAAAACTGCAAGCATAGCATGAAAATGCTATGATTGCAGTGAAAGACCTGCCTTCGGGCAGAATTACTATATATATATATATATATATATATATACACTGCTCAAAAAATTAGGGGATATTGTAGAATAACCTATTAAGACTATGTTTTTTAGGAACAGTATTAGATGCAATCATTTTCTATTACTCCAAAAGAATGTAAACAAGAGTTTGAAGTCATTACGTAACCTCTGTACCACACCAGATGTCAAAGAGATCCTGATTAGGAATATGGCAAGCAAACAAAACAACATTAACATGGGTGAAAATGTTTCTTTAGTATGGTGTATGGTCTCCTCGAACGGCCAGCATTGCCTCACACCTGTATGGCATTGATGCAGTGAGGTTAGCAATGAGTTCTTGGGGGATACGTGGCCACTCTTCCATAAGAGCAATGTGCAGCTCTGGAACAGTTGTGGGAGGTGCTGGTCTGCCTGCAATGCACCTGCCTAATGCATTCCACACATGCTCAATCGGATTTAAGTCCGGGGAGGAAGCTGGCCATTGCATACGCTCGATACCCTCCACTTCCAGCATGTCGTCCACCAAGCCAGCTCTGTGGGGTCCGTGCATTATCGTCCATAAAAAGAAAAGAATCACCTATGGCATCAGCATAAGGCACGACAAAAAGGTCGGAGAATCTCATCTCCTATACTTTACCGCAGTCAAAGTACCACCTTGGATAACGTAGAGGTCCGTACGTCCAACCACTACTGACTCCTGCCTACACCATCAATCCACCGCCACCATATGGGGATTTTTCACGTACAAAAGCTGGATTGTTTCGTGTTCCTTTTTCTCTCCAGATGAATACACGCCGACTATCACATTCCATGTTGAATCGCGACTCATCAGAAAAAAGAACTGATCTCCATTCATCATGCCTCTACCCACGATGTTCCTCCGCCCAGTTTCTGCGATCTCTACGGTGTTGTGGAGTTAACCTGGTACACACCATGGGCCTACGGGCATAGAGACCACTTCCCATGCAGTCCGATTAGGGACAGTTTGAGTTGACACCCTGCGTCCTGTTGCTGTTTGAAATGTATTTCGCAGTTGAGTTGCATTCTGCTGTCTATTCCGACGGGCTGTTAACAAGAGGTAATGGTCATCCCTTGCTGTTGTTGCCCTTGGTCGACCTTGTCCGGCTCTTCTGTGAACAGTATGTTCTTTGAAAATGATTCCAAAGACTGGAAATCACGCTTTGAGACACCCCAATGGCTTGTGCCACCTCTTGTTGTGTCTGTCCAGCTTCCATCCTTCCTATGTCCCTCCAAGCCATTGGTTCAGATAAATCACGTTGCCGAGGCATCACTGTCCCTAAGGCAAGTCATTCACTAACTGAAAACTGGACTGGATTTAAAAACAGCAACAAAACATTTACCCCCACACCGCCCTTTCACATCAACAGTACAGACACTGCCCTCTGGTGTGGTACCGAGGTTACGTAACAACTTCAAACTCTTATTTACATTATCTTGGAGTAATAGAAAGTGATTGCATCTAATACTATTCCAAAAAACATAGTCTTAATAGGTTATTCTACAATATCCCCTAATTTTTTTGAGCAGTGTATATATATATATATATATATATGACAAATGTTATAAAGTAAAGTGGAATGATGAGCTAAAATCACCATATTTACAATTAAAATATGTATTAGTTTTTGCTCAGAGAGTGTTGCGAACTTATCACAAAAAAACCGCTAACAAACAAGTGAACGCAAAAATAATCTGGTGTACATTAACTCGTTCATTTTCTCACCCTAACTTGCCCAAACTAACTAACTCACTGGCACTATCGCACGTTCATGGCCGCGCGGACATAAGCTCTCCATACATCCCTATCCTGAGCATGTTTTCCAATCATTCACTGTATAATCTAGTTCCCTTGACTCATAGTTAGTTATTCTCCCACCTCATTCTTTGTCTACCAACTGGGCGTTTTCCCTCTGGTTTTCCTACAAGAAGCTTCCATGCACGTCTTTCATTTCCCATTTGTTCCACATGTCCTGCCCATCGCAGTCTACGAGACTTAACTGTAATTATATCTGGTTTCTTATAAAGACCTTGCTCAAAATAATATTAAATTGCCCTTTTTCTTACCCTAACTTGGACTCCTGGGATGAAATCCCTTTATATGTGAATAAATATGTTGGGAATTGGTTCTAGCAGGAACATGTGTTATAACATTGGCCAACATGATTCTAGCAGTCACTTGTCCTCCGATTGAATATTCACAGGTGGTATGGTAGCAAAGAATAGCTATAATTTTAATAACGAGAATTAAAACATAACCAAAAAGGGCAATCCAATTTCTCTCTAAAAATTGTAAATAAGTAAATAATAAAAAAAAAGTAACCGAAGGCGAACTTCAGGGCCGACGTCACGCTAAAATAAATCATTTTGAACAAATAGAGCTACAAGTATCCGCTATTTAGTGGTATTTAAATGTAATCGCGAAATTAAAACTTAACCAAGAAACGTGTTGCGCAACACACACTTTTGGAAAATGTTTAGATTACAAATCATAGTGCGCATGCGCGACCGCTTAAAGAAACTTCCGTTAGATGGCGGACATTCTAAACTTGAGCCCACTCTTTTTGTATTTGACACATAAGAAATACAAATTCTGGGGAGCATAGAGGAAAACCGATCTTTTTCAATAAAGATAAGATATAGATAGGGACATAGAGCAGACACGGGGATAAGGGCATTATGCCCGAGGTAACCCGGAGGGTGTTGGTGGGGCTCTAAATAAAATTAAAATAATAATAAAATGTGCTGGGGAAGACGGGCAGTTTATGTAATATTTTGAATAGTAAACTTCTCTAATTTTATGTTTTTAAAAATAAGTGTAGGATATTCCAAATGTAGAAGTAAGTTTACCTCCAGTAACAGTTATAAGGTGAATGCTTATAACATGAACTAACCTCAAATGTCAGTTTTCTGTCTATGTGATTGATTCGTCCTATTTTTTAAAGGATATCTACACAATCACATTATTTACTATATATATAACACGGAAAAAAATTACATTAATTAGTCTGAAGCAAATTCGGTCACTCACGTGATGCGATTTAGCTCTTTTTGATGCTTCGACCAACCAAACCGTCCCTTAGTCATTTAATAATTTTGTATCACTTAGTTCAATCACAATTACAACATTTGCACATACTTCCACTTCTTAACACATTTTCATTTACGCAGAATTATTAAATTGAATTTCATAAACGTAACTCCGTCATCATGCGTCCTCAATCATCCGCGTCGTTCAATTGTCTTAGATCCTTACCTACCTCATAAGCCTATTGTATGACGTAGGCAACGTTTAGATTGCGTCATACCGTAAAAAAGGGTTATCCTCCTGTCAAAGCATCCAAAACACATTACTTGATCAAATTAAACTATTATATATGATGCTAAAATAAATAATAAATAAAAAGCCATAAAAGGAATTAGGATAACTAAAGGAGTGACGGCTATAATAATAATAATTATAATAAAAATAATAATAATATTAATAATAATCATAATAATAATAAGCATAATAATAATAAGCATAATAATAATAAGCATAATAATCATAATAATAATAATGACTGACGATCATGACAATAACAGCAGTAATGTAATAAACGGAAAACACCAATTAATGCATGAATGTTACATCTGAAGGTAATATTCAAACCAAAGTTGAAACAAATATAGATTTGGATTTATTTTAAATTATACTTAACAGTGCTACTTTATCTTTATGGGAAACCAGATGTAATAAGAGTAATTAAGTCTCATAGACTCGATTGGAAGGGCATTTGGCACGAACGAAGATTGAAAGAGGTGCATAGAAACTCCTTGTAGGAAAGCCAGAGGGTAAGCGCCCAATAGGTAGACCAAGATTATGAGGTAGGAGAATTATATTAATCATGACTTTTAAGAGGTCAATTATACTGGGGATGTTTGGAAAACATTAGTTCAGGTCAGGGATGTATGGAGAGCTTATATTTGAACCTACATATTTGATAGTGCTGGTAAGTTAATCATACTGGTAGTTAAACAAGTTATTAGAGAAAATGAGGAAACTGCACCCCAATATATGTATGTAGTAGCCAAGATTCAATTATTTAAAACTTAATTCAGATTGAATGGTATAAACCATCTAAAACATGCACATTTATTTTTAAAGCTTCATACACCCTTAATTACCACAAAAAATTGTAAAACTGTCATTTAATTAGAATCGGAGGTATAATTTAATTTTATTACTAGCTACTATTTAATCCTCGACACAAATGTCTTCCTTAAAGGAACTTAAAATGAACTAAATAAATAAAAGTACAGCAGTAACAATGTTAAACGCTGTCCTATGGAAAAAAGACACATAACCAGAAATAAGTTACAAATATACAATTCAATAATGAGAAGTAATGTCACATATGAAGCTGAAGCATGGGAAATAAAAAAGAATGGTGATGGAAAAGGATTTCTAGAGGAGAGCAGCAAGATGTTCAAAATTGGAAAACACAAGAAATAAAGTCTTACGAGATAAAATTAATGTTAAATATTGGAATAGTAGATTATATATGTGCAACTAAAATTGTATGGGCATGTACGATTAATGCAAGAAAAAATACAAATTCCCAGAAAAACATTGGGAATGGTTCCACCTGGAAGAAGAAACTCATGGATGAAATCAGAATTGGCAAAAACTGCACTTAAACTAGCGTGAAACATTTTCAAAGTCCTATAGAACAGTGTGCATGCGCCAGAGTTTATAGAGCCAGCGATAAACCATAATCGAACCACATCAATTATCATCCTTGATTACTATCCGTTGCTATAAAATTTTAATGACCAATATTTGCAATAAATCCCCAAATTTATGTTAAAAAATATGTCAATAATATTAAAATTTCCAAACGTTTATTAAAAATGGGTGTACACTTACTTATCACTCCCTAATGCTGATCCAACCAGCAATAGAAAAATCATAGACTAACTAATATACTCTGTGGAGAAAATAGCAGCATCACAATATTGTCTAACAGTGTCATAATATTGTGATTTGCATATTTAAATAAATACTTCAAAATTGTCTAATAATGTTATAAAATTGTTTGAAAAAGTTTAAAATATTAAATAATGTTAGTAAATACAAAAGAAGAGCTATAGTTTACAACAATATTACTAAAAAATCAAGCGCTAGTAGAAGTGCAGTTGAGCCCAGAATTGGAATGAGGACTGGAGAACATGGAGTGGATGAATGGAGAAGGGAAATAAAACTTAGGCACAGGAAGATGTGTAAAAAATGGAAAATCTGTTTATAAATAAATAAAAAATGAACCCTATATAAGCAAACATATGAATGGTTCATATCACTGGTAGATTAAGTCCAGCATGTCATGTTTGGAGAAACAAGATGTTAAAAGTTATTAAACAATCAAAAATTTAATTCTAGAGAGTATTTCAAACTCTGCTTGCAACTAAATCTGAGATGTAATCTTAAACTATGATCATAATTAAATGTAGTAAGAATTATTTTAACACTAGTCTTTTTTTTATCAAATTGCTAATATTCATTACGGCATTTTGCAATGAACTTTTACCACGTTGAGGAGCAGGCCCAACGATCAACCCCCTACTTGGAGGACCAGGGTTTGAATTCAGTTTCCTTACCTTTAAGATGTAGAATCCTACCTTCTCTCATTGGCTGCCATTCAATATGGGTACAGACACAACATACTTCCTATTTTCTGAAATAGCCACATAAAAAAAATAATAAAAAACTTATATATATAACAATTTTTGAAAACATAACTACATGTCTCTGAAGTATTGTTATGTAACAGGTTTTAAATGTATACATCTTCCTGTGTCCGATATTAAGTTTTGATTCTCTTCCTCCATTCACCTCTATCCTTCCAGTCACCATCTTGCAGTCCTTCGTCAAATTCTGAAGTATTGGAGTCAACAAAAAGAAATGAAAACAGTCTGTAACCCCTAGAAATGGACTTCTGGGGAAGTTATGGAATGTCTCGGCTACAACACATACCTAATCAAGTGATCCGACAAATAAAAAAAGCTGAAGGAAAACCATCACAGACTCAATTGAGATAAAGAGTCTACTACATGGTCATTTAGAAAGAAGGAATAAGATTAATGGTCAAGAAGGATATGGAATCAAACTCCATAGGCAGGTGGAAGAAAGGAAGGCTCAAGAAGTTTTGGAGTGATGGTGTTTATTTAACCATGCAAAAGAGAATCATACATGATAATGACTGTGAAGGATGGAAAAATAGAATCAGAATGTGTTATCAGCTATAGTGAAGGTGAATGATGATGATGATATAGCCCTGGCAGCTTTTTAATTTAGTCTATCTGTGCTCTTAACCATCTGTATGCCACAAGGTAATAGACATCAGTATGTGAAGTGTATATCTAGAAGTGGAATCCCTGGGCAATCCTGCATTACCAACCTAGAGGCAAATCAACTGGACGTACAATTAGTTATGAGCTGAAAACTCAGCTATTAGCCTGAGATTGTTGGGACATGTTGTAAGAGTAGAGGAGTGAAGGATTCCTAAAATGATCATGGATGCAAGAATAGAGAGGAAGGAGAAGAAGATCAAGGAAATGACGGATGGACAATGCACTACAAGATGGGTGTGAGAGTTGGAGGACAGAGTGAGATGCAGAGCTGTTGTGAGAAAAGCCAGGGTTCACTTTGGACTGCAGTGCTACGATGATGATGATTGGATATCCTGTGAAAAGTCCATTAGTGTACAGGACACTTGTGAATGAAAGAATCTACTTATTCTCATTCAACGGCGCAAGTGACCTGTCCTATGCTTATATCAATTTTACATTAAGAGAAATCCTGATACTTAATTGAAGAAAGTTCCTTTGAGTCCCAGAATTAATGTACACCCTTAGACAAAAAAAATGAGTCATCTCTTGAACGCATATTTCTTCTAAGTCCTACTCGACACAGCACTGGGTTCACACTAGTAAACTAGTCATAAATGTGCAGGCCCTGAGCTACTGCCTTATGTGGCATGAACTGAGTGAAGATACTCCTACGTGCCCTGTTAGGTCAGCGGTAAAGCATGCAGTCTCTGTTTCTGTTAATGAAGGTCGCAGATTCGTATCCTCAATTATGTAGTTTTTTTTGTGATATTTGTATTAAAATGTTTCATGAATTAAATACATTTTATTTTGACAACTGAACTAAATCAATGTTAATGTCATTATTGTAACAATTATTTTACCACATTCAGGGTTTGTTCTAGATGATGTCAATATATTAATTTTAATAGACTGATGTGCACACGTTCTGCGCAAAAGCAACAGCCTCCAACAAGTTTGTTTATAATGAACTCTAATTGTCCTGCAGATGCACAAAAGACGGCTTATGGGCACAAATTCAGGATGTCTGGGATGCTCTAGCCGAAAGTCCACGTGACTGTAGAAATTTTTTGCATCAATGCCCCTCAGATTGAGGGCAGTAATAGATGCACACCCGATATTATTTTGTTAAACTTTTCATTTTACAAGATATTATTTTCTTTCTTCATTTAATTATTAGAAGGTTTTCATTTATGTGTTTTGTGTGTGCATTAAAGCCATAAAACTCAAATATAAAATTAAATATGAAACTATATTATAGGCGAAATGCTAACCTAACATTCAGTAAAAAAAAAAAGTAGAACGGGAATCGAACCCGTGAGGTTACAAACGCAGATGTTGTGTGTTAAACCTCTCGACAACGGAAACACACAAAGGCAAGCTCTCTGTTTCATGTTACTTGAGTGTGCACTGCGTTAACTAGCAAACAACACAGTACAATTACTGAAAATGTGTTAATGTGAATAAGGCTTCTGCGAGTGCTCACAAAGTTTCCCGATCGGTTGATAGAATCAAGAGATGACTTTTTTTTTTGTCTAAGGGTGTACATATATGTATTACCTAGGGGGCACACCATAGTATAGTTGGTTAGGGCAGTATGCTATAAGCCAAAAGGTCGAGTTTTCGAGTCCAGGTGTGGTCAGGATTTTCGAACTGACATAAACCTTCTGATAGCATATTGGCCCTGATTTCGACTTAGCCTCTAATTGAAATGAGTACCTGATGCTTCTTCTGGGGGTAAATGCAGCTGTTACACAGGGATGTGGCTCAACTTATAGAAGGAATAAAATGTCTTTATAATGGCACGAAAATTATCCTTAATTTAGATAATTATTCCAGAGATGAAATTTTAATAAATCAAGCAGTTCAACAAGGGTGTACATTATCACCCACATTGTTTTATACATATTTCGACGAGGTTATACGAAAATGGAAAAAGTCAAGTCCAATAAGAATAAAAATTAATAAGGAGATTTATATGAATATTTTAATATATGCAGACGATCTGATAATTACATAGAAGAGGATTATTTACATGTTGAATTAATTAGGACTCTATTAAATAATCTTAAAGTCTCAACTTAAAAATTTGAAGTTATGGCTTTTCAGGTCAAACTGCCTGTCAGAGCAAATATAGTAATCAATAATGAAATAATAGAACAGATAGCATACTTTAACTATCTTGGTTCAGATATAACATATAGCTATGATTGGGATACACATAATAAATTAAAGTGGTATCAAATAATGTACGGCACCATAAGAAGAACCCTCTGAAAGACTCGTAGAGAAATTCAGCTCAGGTTTCATAAAATTATGGCTGTTCCTGTTCTTTTATATGGATCTGAATCTTGGGTAGTTACAAAAAGAGATATCTCACACATTCAAGTCACTGAAATGAAATTTGTAAGATCCATAAAAGAATATACATGCATGGATAGATTACATAATGAGTCAATAAGAAATGAACAAGAGATATTTTCAATACTCGATAAATTAGAAGAGCACAAATACCGATAGAACATATAGAAAGACTGGATAATACAATATTACCTAAAACGATCAACATCTACAAACTGCAAGGAAAAAGATCTTTGGGAGGCAAAGGATACGATGGACTTGACACCAGAACAGGTCGCATTGACCTAATCCTGGAAAGGAAGAAGAATAAGAAAAAATAAATAAACCTGGTTAAGTAAATAATTCTCTAATATTTATCATAAGTAATGCCACGAGCGATTTCCAATTTAACTAGAGGATTTGGAAATCAAGAGTGGCATTTGTTAGGAGTATTTAACGAATAAAATTAAGCTGTTTACTCAAAAGTCATTATTTAAATATAGTTATTGGTATTTTAAAATATTTATATATTTAATCTAAACATCAATGTTTGAAAACAAATCAGGAATGTGTGGTTATGTATATTCACTGCAACTTGATCATATTATTTATTGCCAAATACGACTGCAATATTGTAATAATCACCCTATTGGAGAAATAATGAAACATTGTGTATCATAATCAACATTATAGGTTATTTTTTTTAGTAAACAACTCAGTAAAATCAAGGAATCTGTTCATTATTTGCTATAATTCAATGTATTTGTTGGAGAAAAATAACGCTCTGGTGACCTGTTCAGAATATTAAAAAGGAGGAACTTGCTTTATCACAAAAGCAGGAGCTGATAAAGAGTGAGGTGAAACACGACTGTCATTGATTGTAAAACAAAATTCATTGAAAGTGATTGGTCATTGACTAGCATCTGGGGCATGAGTTAAATAGTAATTACAAATATTTTCTAATTTGACTATTGTGATATGTTACTGATTTGAACGCTGAACTGTCAACCATTGCATGCCGAAACCTACCTAGAAAATTCTCCCAGTGAAGCATTAAGATGTACCAAGGCTGTGTCCAAAAATTATCTGCTTTTTTAACTACAAGGCACAGAAATCGAAGCCAGAATACAGCAATGGCAACCCACTGTATGGAGCAGAGGACTCCCTGGGTAAGAGCAGACTAGAGAAAGGAGAGATACGGTATGGATGGCAGGTAGTGACGGTTATACAATCTACCAATTCAGGAGTTGTATAATTCCGTGTAGTTTATATGAGAGCTTGTTGAACTATACCCCAGCCACCATATCACCGGCTCTGAAGTTTAGGTTATACGAGGGGTAAAGGGAGAATTCAGCCTCTACTGCCAATAAGGAAATGATTGTAGTAACCCCACATTTCTGATTTTTCAAACATCACCATTTACATTAAATATATAAATATTTTAAAATAGCGGTAACTATATTTAAATAATGACTTTTGAGTAAACAGCTTAATATTATTCATTGAGTATCCTAACAAATGCCACTCTTGATTTCCAAATCCTCTAGAAAAATTCACTCGTCACGTCATGACTGGTGAATTTATCAATAATTTTAAAATCACTTGTGACATTACTTGTGATAATTAAAGTATATAAACAACTATTTGCCTCACAAGGGAACTGTCAACCATTGCATGCCAAAACCTACCTTGAAATTTCTTCCAGAGAAGCATTGTAATGTACCAAGGCCATGTCCAAACAATTAATCTGCTGCTTTTAATTGCAAGGCACTAAAATTAAGCGCCAAATCTCATATTTAAGCTATAGTAAAGTAATACAACTGATGAATTGGATAACCCTCATGCCATACTTACTTCACTTTAATCTGCTCTAATTCAAGCAGGGACATTATCTGCTATGCACAGCAGGTTGCATTCTTGCTTTAATTTCTGTGCATTGCAGTTACAAGCAGCAGATTACACTGGTCAACATGATTTTTGTCTCATGAGTACCAACAGCTGTACTTAATGCAGTTTATCGCGTTTTCAAATATATATTCGGAATTTCTCTATCACCCACAGTTTTTTTATTTCAATTTCAATTAATGGATTTAAATAATTATTTTTTTAGTAAACTTTTTTGGTCCATTGTAAAATAAAACCAAATGAGCTAACTCAGAAGATTTCAGCTATGGAAAAGAGATATCAAGACAAATGGAATCCTAATATGCTGGCCGATTATTGTTGGACCACCAAGAGGGATGCTCCACAGGTGAAATATAGCAGGAAGTTGCCATTTCTTACTTTCTAGGTGAGTCCAAATGTTTGAATATTGTGTAGTTACGAATGTACAAAATATTAATGTGTTTGAAATTAAAAATTCCTCTCTCTTGGAAACCTTGCATGATGGAGAAAAACCGATATATTTGAATTCAGGTAAAAAAATACTACCAGAATCACATTTTTCATTCTGAGACAAAAAAGTTTCTATGGCTTTGGTACATCATAAAACTTCTCTAGGAGAAATTTCAAGGTAGATTTAGGGTCGTATATATGAACGCATTAGACCGTAAAAGTCTTTCTCTGCTGAGAAAGTTGCATCCAAAGACTTTTTGCATACTCAAAAATCTGTTCATGCGATAATAATTGTCGGAATTCCTAAGCTACCTGGTGAGGTGACTTTGCAGAGAACAAATCATGAGCAACCCGATGGGATCTGATGGTAACCGATATAGTTTGAAACCTTGCCGCGTACCTTGCTGCTTTATCCAAGATGTCGGACCTTGAAGACTTGGATCACATTTTCGGTATACGCAGAGAAGAGGAATTTGATAGTCTACCAAAGAATTCAACTCGAAGAACAGGAGAATCGGCATAATATTACATGATGAAGACGTCGTCATATATGGTATTATTTGCAGGATGCAAGAATAAAATGCGTTCGTCTAGCAGACAAAAATAATGGAAGTAGTTTTATCTCTGAGAATTCTGGGTAGTTTCTTGCCAATATTACAAAAACGACGACTTTCATGCATGACCAGTTAGTGGGTCGCTAATTCGATCTTTGCACTTGCTCACGGAAAGTCAGGTCACCGGTGATTGGAAGTAATTTGAGTAGAGACTAATGTATTTGCATGCGGCCCTTAATCATGCAATGGTTAACAGTTCCCTTGTTAGTTCATTGTTGAATGAAAGGCCAGGACGTGTGGTCTTAACACTGCCGTAACACTTCTACTATTATAATTACAAGTATGCAATAGACCTTTCCTCCAGGACATTGAATTGACAAAGGGTCCAGTGAGAATAAGAAATGAGCAAGATCACTTTTATTTGTAATAATAAAGCTACATATTTTAATTAAAAACTCAAAAAGAGATGTTCTATGCCTTTACAAAATTTAACTTCAAATACAATAAATAATTCAGATCATTGTAAAATTTACTGTAAAAATGTAACATTTAAATCCAGTCATGTATACTAAACATATCAAATTATTACTTCACTCCAACATTTAATGAGGCATTAACTAGGCTCTTTTTGAGTTTCTTGCCATGATTCCTTTGTTCCGCATTGATAAAAATCACAAGAATTACAACTTCTAAAAGAGCTGGAACATACATTTCAAAGAATAATAAATCAAATTTTCATATACAGCATGTATATTAACTGTATTATAATTGAGGGAATTAATAATGTCCAACATTAATACACATTTTTAATTATGAGAAATAACCATTTAACCAAATAATATTAGCTTTACAAGGAATGTTCAATGCATCAAGCAAATACAAATAATATCAAATATATTTGCAATGAATCCCTAATAGAATACTTTTAATGAAAGACAAGCATTAGATGGACGATCCAAAACCACAGTGTCAAAGCTGAACTGGGACTCGTAATTTTTAGTTTTAACTTAGTTCTGTAAAATTTTTACATCCAACAATCATGCCAGAAAAATATTTAAAAACCCTAACTTTTATAATGGCTTTTTTTGCAGAAGATTTACATCATAGATAATTAAATTTAGCTGCCTCTATTCATTTTGCAATTATTACTAACTTCTATGACAAATATGATCCAAGATTTAATATTGATGATCTTATGTATAAATTAACTGTATATTTTTTAGTTGATTCTTTTTTCTGGCACAAATATATGAAATGTCCAAAAATCAGTATGTAATATAATGAGAATGTGATATTTTATCCTCAAAATTATGACATAACTCTCATCATAAAGTCTCGTGTCCCCGTTCTAGGGGCTGAGATGGAAATTAACACTAAGAGATATTTTACCGAAGACATTGAATCTGTTATCATGTGAAAAAACAAAATATGAGGTGAAGTGTACAATAACCTATTAAATATATTTAAATTAATATTGGGAAGTAAACATTGTGAGGTTATATCATTAATAGTGAGTGGAGTGTGGAGAACATATTTTTAACAACTCACCTCATAAAATTTCAAATTTCTTTGAAACTGCCGGTATCAAAGAAATTTGAAATTATATGAGGTGAGTCGTTAAAAATATGCTCTCCACTCACTATTAATAAACCTATTAAATTTCTAGATGTAATACTATTATATATAACAATAGACAAGGTTGACGCCTACTGCAGCTTTTTTCCTTTTCACATTTGTTCAAACTTTTGCAACTCAGGAATAAATGTATCCATTTCATAAAACTTATGATGCAAATTAACATTATGAGGCTTTTGAATAAATAAGATTAAAATTATTCATACATCATCTCAACTCATACAGATTTAATCTCAAAGTTAATCAAATCAACTCTAGATGGCAGTTTAGAAGATGATGGTTCAGACAAAAATTCAACAGTCGAAAAATATGGGTGAAAATAGGAATGACTGTTCCTGAAACCATTCCTGTGTTAATAAGAACATGGAATGTATGAGGTGTAGATGATGTACGACTCATTTTAATGTTATTAATAAATGTCCAAATTAGTTAAGCCAAATACTTTCTTCTTTAAGTTATGTAGGTAGGAAATAACACTATGAGGTTTATTTTAATTTTGTTGAGTTGTTTCTTGACTCACCTCATACTTCTTAACTCCCTCGCAGATCTAGATTTCGTCACTGTATTTGTGACATTCTCAATGCTGTTCACATTCACAACTGACGTCCAATGGTCTTCTCTTCTGCAGACTGACCATTGGACATCAGTTGTGAATGTGAACAGCATTGAGAATGTCACAAATACAGTGACGAAATCTAGATCTGCGAGGGAGTTAAGAAGTATGAGGTGAGTCAAGAAACAACTCAACAAAACTTTCTTTTTTCTTCACTGAAAAATCATGCAGCCATTTTGCTTGTACGTCATACAATCTTGAAACTGAAAAAAAGTATTTTAAATGGCTGTATCAGAAACTCACAAATATAATGATGAAAGTCATGGCATTTCTCTGAGCACCAAAATGAAGAATAATTTTTGTATTGTTTTCTCAAATTTGCAGAATTATTTCTTAGTCATCTGCAATTTACTATCATACAATGAGGCCAAAATTCACAGTTCAAATCCATAATCCATTATAAAGCACAAGATTTGCTAAGAAATTAATCATATTTACATTATTCTAGTAAAATTTGTTTTATAGGTTCACTTGTTTCATCAAAAAATTTCTCTCACTCCAGAAATAACAAAATTGGATAAAATTTCCTTAAACTTTAAATTAAAAGAGATTCTGTCTTTTCAAGATTTTGTGGAAAAAAAAAAGAAAAAAGAAGCCAGATATCTGACACTCTTCCAAATATAATTAACAACATATTTAGGATTAATTTTGTATTGAATCAATTAATTATTAAGGTCGCCATTTTTAATTTAATACAGCTTTTTCTGTCAACATATTTTGAAACTTACATTGTACAAATATTTGGATGATTGAGAGCATAAAGTCCAGTCCAGCATTTCTTGTTTGAAAAAGAAATATTTTAAAATGTATTATTACAAAATTAATTCTATGGAGTTATTACAATTATGATTTAATCTTAAACAATGGTCATGGTGAAGCATAGTTAGAAACATTTTTTATTAATTTTCTCAGGTTTTACAATGTCTCAGACATCTACCTAAGCCTATTTCAAGATTCTATAGCCAATCTCCATTCCTCTCTTTTTCCATCTCCAAGTCTCTTTTTGACCACTCCTTGTGTCCATGTCAGTTTTATCTTCCTTTTTTCCTTTCTGATTCCATTCATAATTCTTGAGTAAGCCATCTTCCATAATCCTTTTCATAGAATTATTTTTAATGATATTTTTTTTAATAGCATAATTTTTAGACACAGTCAAGCTGAACATTCCATCAAAATCTTTCTTGTTTCACATGATATAACAATTAACTCTTAATATTTTTAGTATTTTAAACATTGTCAAATGTATTATTTGAATCATTTAAAAAGTGTTGTCATACAGGAGACAAATGACTCAAAATCATGATTAAATTATCATAACTAGAAAACATTATGATATAAAAAAAAATGTATGTTTACAATTTATAAAATGATATTAAGGAAAGTATGAAAGGGGTATTCCGGTAATTTTAAATTTATCAAACTTATGTCACATTTCTCCTGGAACCTTTCAAGATACTGCAATTCAAATTTACAATGCAATAGATTCATATCAATTCCTACTTTCATCCAGATTCTCTCTTTATAGAAAAATATATAACTTAATAAATTACAACAGGAAGTAATATTATTAGGTTTTCTTAATAAATAAGGTGAGTCTGTTACATCTTCATAGTTAAATATGGGAAATAACATTATAAGGTTCTTAATTCGTAAATTAATGAGTAATTTTTTAACATCTTACCTCATAAACATAAATTATGAGGTAAGATGTTAAAAATTACTCATTAATTTACAGTTACATCTTACCGAATAAAAAGTTGAGTTATTTTAGAGAGTAGCTCAATTGGTAGAGCATTTGGCCCAGCAAGCCAAATGTCCCGGGTTCAAGTCTCGGTCTAGGCAAAAATTTTTCTCTTCAAATGTTTCAATATGCCTGCATATCATCATTAGCTTGTCCAGACTGTTGAATTTTATGTTGTCAGCCTTGAATGTCAACTCCCACTAGAGAGCTTTTCCCCAGGAAAAGGATTTGATTTGCAAGCTCTTTGGTCTAAGAAAAGATGGAGTGGGAGTCGACATCCAGGGCCGACAACGTAAAATTCAAGTCTGGACAAGCTGATGATAAACGCAGACATACTGAAACACGTCCAAAAGAACTCAAATTTTTATGCGGTAAGATTTAACAGATGCACCTTATTTATAATAAAGATACAACTTCTTTTTAAAAAAATTGATGTAATTTTTTTATTATAAAATAAAATAAGTTAAAATATACCTTCTTAGGTAAGATCTGTCATCCTCAACTTACAAAATATGTATTCTTTATGCCTGCAGGCCTTTCAGAACATCTGTTCCATCTTCAGCAGGTCCTTCTTCGCTACAATATCTAGAATGATGGTTGATGCTGCTGGTCCTAATGTGGTGTTGTCGTGACCAGCAGCATCAACCATCATACTGGATATTGCAGCAAAAAAGGACCTGCTGAAGATGGAACGGACGTTCTGAAAGGCCTACAGGCACAAAGAATACATATTTTATAAGTTGAGGACAACGGATCTTACCTAAGAAAGTATATTTTAACTTATTTTATTTTATGACCCTCCACCTCAACGGTTTTAACAATGAACTTTATTAGTTTTAATTTTTTTCTATTATATCTTCCTCTTGAACACTGTTTCCTAACCATTTTTGTGCCATGCCCCACCTAAGTCTTTCTTATGCTCCCTATGTAACATGACCATGAAACTATGGGTTCCATCATTCCAGTAAGTTAATTAATAGGAACAAAAATATTTACAGAAAAAAAAAGCAATAAATAAAAATAACAAAAATACTTACCACTAAATATTTATACACACATTTAATTTTTGTATCACAAAAAAGCACCTTTTTAATTAATAATTTTTTGTCAACTGAGAATATTGAGCAATTCAACATGTACATATTTTTTTAAATCAATAGACTTTTCAACACTTTAAACGAGCGCTTACTTCAAATTGAGACACGAACAATTCTCCTTCTAATACAAGTTAAATCATAGTAAGTTAAATACGGGAAATAACATTATGAGGTTCTTAATTCGTAAATTAATGAGTCATTTTTTTACATCTTACCTCGTATTTTGTTTCTCTTAAACACGGGAACTAGTTTTCAAGAGAAGGATCTCTCTCATAATGTCGGTTGAAAATGAGAGAGATCCTTCTCTTGAAAACTTGAGATCCTTCTCTCATGACTCATAATGTCGGTTGAAAATGAGAGAGATCCATCTCTTGAAAACTTGAGATCCTTCTCTCATGTCGGTTGAAAATGAGAGAGATCCTTCTCTTGAAAACTAGTTCCCGTGTTTAAAATAAATATAAAATATGAGGTAAGATGTAAAAAATGACTCATTAATTTACAATTGGTTTTTAAACTCTAGACAAGCTCATTTTCAAATTGTGCCCTATGAAGTGTAGACCCTTACTGGAAACAGTGCTCTAGAACAAGATCATGTTATCTTCATGAAAGTACAGATATGAATCAATACACTGTGAAAAAAAAAATCAAGATATCTTAAAATGGTTGCAGAGAAAATGGTGGACGAGATTTGTTAATTTAACATTATTGATATATATCTCTCATACTCCCCTTAAATGCCAAATTTATAGTCCATCATCTCTTTATGTTTCATTAAAGTATATCAAGTTGGACTTAACAAAAAAAATCTCGAGCTCTTCTATTTTGCTGTAAATATGAAAAGCAAACATTTCAGTGCAACATTTTTAATTATTGTACTTCAGTAAATCTTATTAAACTCAATATAAGATCAGCAGACTGCAACATACAATACTGATATATATTAAACATTTCAATATCAATCAATCAAGTAAACTCACAGCCTTGCAAAGTAATATGAGGGAAGTCGTCCCGCAATATCAATTCCACATTCTTGTGCCACATACACTAAATTAAACAAAATGTGGCACATTTCTTTAAATAATAATTAGATATACAAGGTATCCCATTTATCTTCACCACCCGAAACATCTTTGTATGCAAGTACAAAATGAAAAATTGTTTTATGCAAAAGTTGTCCAACTATGAGGTGGAAATAACACTGACAGTTAGTGAACTCTGTAGCATTATTTATTAACAAAATACGAATACTAACTTTGTTTTCTTCAAGGGCACTATGTATTTTTTCTTTGATGCATTTACCCATTCACTTCAGGCTTAAATGCTTAGTGCATTTTCCCAGAAACCAGATTTAAGTTAGCATAAATTACATTGTCTATTTTCAGACATTCAAAACAAACAAAAGATAACTTGAGATCACAATAAGGGTGAAGGACAAAACACATTCCTCTACTATTCCTAAATGTTAACAAAAGATTACCCTGCCAAGGGATGTGCAAAATATTGCAAAATATATAACAGCAGAATTAAAAAAGATTTGGGCACGAGAAGGTATTTTATTACATTGTATACCTGTTTATAAATATAACAGCAGAGTTAAGATTGGAGTTTCTCAGGTAGCTCAGTGGTAGAGCATTGGCCTAGAAAGCCAAAGGTCCTGGGTTCAAACCACAGTCTGAGCATATGATTTTTCTCTTCTAATGTAAATAGAACCTTATTAATGGAAATGTAAATTAGGATTATTACTGTCATATTACTGTGCTACCCATATGAATTATGAAGAGTAGAACATTCACATTAAGGGTCTGTTTCACCAACAGAGGTAATTGTATTATGCCAGTTTAAGCTATGCATTATACACAGAGGAAACTGGCGTAATACAGTTACCTCTGTTGGTGAAACCAGCCCGGAGTGCTCAAACTGGTGACCATTTTCAGTGACACTCATGTAAAATCATTGAATGAATGAGGAGATTGATTTCTCCCTTGATATCAGTTGAGTGGAATCACAAACATGCACATTAACTGCCCTTCCATTTACCAATCCATGTATCCATTAACAATGTTTTATTTAATAATAAGTTTGGTTTGTGTTATTCTTACCTCCTACGGTGGATTTCTCAACCAAAGTCGAAACCATGACCACGGTTTTCCAATTTTTTGTTGTTTCCATAACACCTATAAAAATGACTGAAAACTCACAGAAATTATGAAACCATAAACTTGATTCAGACATTTACTTTTGTAATTAACAGCCATAGATTTTTCAGTTTTTATAGTTGCTATAGAAACGTTAAAAAATTGGAAAACCGTGGTTGAGGTTTAGACTTCGGCTGAGAAATCCACCCATGTAGTTAGTTGTTTCTGTTAGACATATGTTTCAAGACATGTTTGTGCCATCTTCAGTTGGTACAGACTGAAGATGAGGCAAACGTATCTTGAAACATACGTCTATCAGAAACAATTATATGAGGTAAGAATAACACAGACCAAACTTATTGTTAAATAAAACCTCGTAATGTTACTTCCCACTGTATTTTCAAATGTTCTGTTTATTAGAATGGCAGATTGTAATACATTTTTGAATAGGTCTTCAAATGGTGAAATTAAATGTTTCTTACCTCTCCGCATATAAAGAAGAAGAGTTTCTTCTGATCGACATAACATCAGTCGCCAAGAAAGTGCTGAAGATGAGACCTTTGTGGTCTCAAAATCACGATCTACTTAGAAATTTTATACGAGGAGAGGTAAGAAACATTTAATTTCACCATAAATTAAAACTCATAGTGATTAATTTCTATAAAAGTTAAAGGTCTTCAAATGCTTAATTAATGCATAGAAGAATAAAATACATAGTGCCATTGAAGAGAGCAAAGTTAGTGTTCATATCTTGTTAACACTTTGAGTCTTGCAGTGGTACTAGTACCATGGCATTTAAATGACACTGAAGCCAGAGAAAATTAAATAACCTCAGCATGCCTGTGCAGGTGGATTTACAGGGGTTCTTTCCGGTTCAGAAAAACACCCCTGTAAATCTGCCAGCACAGGCATGCTGAGGGATTTAATTTTCTCCAACTTCAGTGCCATTTACATGCCATGGCACTAGTACCACCGCCGGATTCAAAGTGTTAATAACGCTATAAAGTTAATTAACCATCAGTATTATTTCCCTCTCATCATTGGACAACTTTTGTATAAAACAATTTTTCATTTTATACTTACATAAAAGATATTTTGGATGGTCAAAATAAATGGGCACCTTGTATAAGAGAACAAAAATTAATATATGATGTAATAGTGACAAGAAAACACATTTTAGCATCACTATCAACTTTCTTAGCTTCAAAAAAAGTATTACAGAATATGTGCATACAATTTTTAAATTTAAATCTTCATACTAATAGACAAGTAAATGGCCCATTTCATCTATTTTTAAATGTAGTAAAAAAATTAAAATTCATAAATTTTACATTAGATATTTCGTTTTCAATCTGATACAGTAAAACCTCTCCTACACAAAAACCACTGGTGAGCTTTTTTTTGGAATTTTTGAGGTGTTGCCAGTACTGCAGAGTAAAGTTATCTTCAACATCATCACTGGCATGAGAGCCATTTGTTAGTCTTGACCCATCAGAAATCTACACTAAGTTTTCTCTATTTAAACCTCAAGTTCTCTGGTTCTTAACTCCCAATATCTTACCAACATCTCACAGGGGTGCTGTCAACCATTGCATGCTGAAACCTACCTTGCAATTTCTCCAAGAGAAGCGTTGTGATATACCAAGGCCATGTTCAAAAAAATTATCTGCCGTTTTTAACTGCAATGCACAGCAATCAAAACGAGGATACAGCAATAACTATCCACTGTATGAAACAGGTGGACTCCCTGCTTCAGTAAGGGCAGAGTGGACTGAGGCCGGATGCAGTGCAAATGGCAGGTAGCGAGGGTTTTCCAATCTGCCAATTCTGGAGTTCTATTACTTCCCTATAGAGAGATTTAGCACTGGAATTTAATGCCTTGCAGTTAAAAATTGTAGATAGTTTTTTTTTGATACTGCCTTGATACAAAACAATGCTTCTCTGGGAGAAATTTCAAGGTAGGTTTCGGCATGAAATGGTTGTCAGTTCCCTTGTAATCATAACAGTGTTGCCAGATCCCAAGCTCGTACAGCATGTGCTGTAGGACTTTGCACTGTTCAGGTAATAACTGAAGAGAATGAGCTGATGATAGAAGGTAGGCCTTCTGAAACATTGTTCTCAAGAATTCTACAAATTAAGAGGTGAGTTGTCAATTTTCCAATTCTTAATGTTTATTACTGAAGAGAAAACTTAATTAAGTAGAGATGAACTTAGTTTGTCATTATGAGATGCATTAAAATTATTTAATTACAATTCACGGTGTATTCAAGTAGGCCAATCATTTGAAATTGGCACAAGAAAATTCTCCTCTCCCCATCTATAAGGCAACACACTCAAAATACTTCTGTCTCTCTATTGCACGAAGCGTTAAAAAACCACATTTGTACAGCTCGGCAACTCTAACAGGGATGTACGTAAAAAGAGATTTCACTGCATTCAAAAACTAGTCTCTCAATCTAATTTGTTGATAATGGAGAAAACATTCTGCAAGTTGGTAGCTGTGACAATTGCATCATATTCTGCAGAACAGAACTAATCCACAAGAACACAAAGGTGAGAAAATTTTAGTTAAATATCAATAAAATATTCAGAAAGTTATTTTCTGTTTTAACAAAAAGTATACTATTCATAGTTAAATATGGGAGAAATAACATTATGAGGTTCTTAATTCGTAAATTAATGAGTAATTTTTTAACATCTTACCTCATATTTTATGTTTCTTCAAACACGGGAACTAGTTTTCGAGAGAAGGATCTCTCTCATTTTCAACCGTCATAATGTTGGTTGAAAATGAGAGAGATCCTTCTCTCGAAAACTAGTTCCTGTGTTTGGAGAAATACAAAATATGATGTAAGATGTTAAAAAATGACTCATTAATTTATGAAAAAGTATACTATGTTTGAAGAGAAAAATATATGCCTAGACCGAGGTTTGAACCCAGGACTTTTAGCTTTATATGTTAATGATCTGCCACGAGCTATCCAAGGTCTTCAATCTAAATGAAAATTTTCCTATTATACTTTTCAATTCCCGATAATTCCAAAGGCTTGCGAACTTTGCCTTTGGCACTCTTGGGAATTGAAATGTAAAAGAGAAAAATTTGCATTTAAATTAAGAGGCCCTGGATAGCTCAGTGACACAGCATTGGCATATGAAGCTAAAGTCCTGGTTTCAAACCCTGGTCTAGGCATATATTTTTCTATTTAACTTTCACAGGGAAAGAACACTATGAGGTTTAATTTAAGAATTAAATTAATGTTTTTATCACCTCACCTCATATCCTTTTTCTTCTATACTGCTCCGAAACTGCAGTATAGAAGAAAAAGGATATGAGGTGAGGTAATAAGAACATTAATTTAATTCTTATATATTTTTCTCTTCAGATATAATTTGTCCTTCAGTGTAAAATGTTAAAATTACAATAAAAACATAAAAAGTATACTACTTGTAAATATGAAAATAATACAGAAATTAATAAATACAGAAAAGGCAATTGTATGGATACAGGGTTTAAAGAGAGAGAAATTTTTTATTTGATCCTGAAGGTGTGTCTCTAGTAGATGGTAGAGTGACAGAGTGTAAAGTTAGAGGCCTTGATTTCAAATCCTGGCAACATTTTTCTCTGTACTTATGTTATATTTTTGGTA
This sequence comes from Diploptera punctata, assembly GCA_030220185.1. Lineage (NCBI taxonomy): Eukaryota > Metazoa > Arthropoda > Insecta > Blattodea > Blaberidae > Diploptera > Diploptera punctata. Next base: position 377,543 of record JASPKZ010010253.1, read on the forward strand.
TTTACATTTGTGAATACTTTAAAAATCTTAACTAGAATTTTCTCAGTTCAGTTCACTCATAGATTTGTTTGTTCCAACGAATGTGATCCAATTTGCCTCTAACAAGTTGAGAGTTGCACAAACTCCATTCTTCCAAATGCATTTTCCATCTATAATTTTCTTAGTATATTTCAATTAATGTAGTATTAACAATGCTGCCATGATGCACTCTGCCTTACTTTTTAATTTACCTTTCACTGAAATGTCAACACTTTCACGAAACTGACTCCATCTTTGGTACACAATGCAATGGGAACAATACATAAAGATATATTTTAAAAAAATACTATAAAAGAAAGCAATTAAACTAATAATAGGGAAAAAAAACTCCGCAGCGTACTTTATAAATTCAAATTGCTTCCAATTTTGTAAATCACCCTGTGTTCGCTGCTCAGAACAGAAAGTTAATGTAATTACTTTATAATCTAAGAAAATAAATTTAGGAATTTTAACATTATGAGGTTTCATTAATGAGAATCAAATGAATCGTGAATTCTTCTTACCTCATACATCTATGTTTTTTTAAACACAGCACCGCAGTATCGGAGAACTATCTTCTCCAACGACAGCTGTTTTCATGACTGTCAATTTTTTCTTTTGCTGGTAATTATCCAAACTGCCATCTGGTGTATTTTTGAAGAACTTTGTAATCAAGCTTCATTCGTCCGGAATCTCGAACTTTGAGATTCCAGACAAACCAAGCTTGATTACAAAGTTCTTCATAAATACACCAGATGGCAGTTTAGAAAATTACTTCCTCAAAAGTACACCAGATGGCAGTTTGGATAATTACCGGCAAAAGAAAAAATTGACAGTCATGAAAACGGCTGTCGTTTGAGAAGATAGTTCTCCGATACTGCAGTGCTGTGTTTAAAAAAACATAGATGTATGAGGTAAGAAGAATTCACAATTCATTTATTCTTACTTTATAATAGACTAAAAAATAGTAAATTAAATCAATATCATGATTGAAAATTGTACTGAGAATAAATTGTTAGAGTTATTAACTACAAAACAATACACATTATTTTTTACGTTTTCCCAACAGTACATAGAATTTTTATAATATAAAATATTGTATGATGCAAGTATATAGGTTTTTTTTCCCCCTTTCCAGCACAATATGCACTACGATTAATTGTATACACGTACATCAAGTCCCTGCTGGAACTATATAGTTATATATAAACAAATGATTCACGCATGCAGTGATCTGAGAAAAATAATAATAATTTAACATTTATTTATTTCACAGAAAAAATCTATCACTGTAACATCTTTCCAAATTCAGCCAAATTTCAAATTCACTCCAAATAAATTATTTATTCTCGTGGTTAAAAGAAACCAGTTGAATTTATCGCAAGTGAACATATGTATCACACACATGCATTTAAGACAGAATGACATTTTACAGACAACTAATTTGTTTATTTGTAACAATGGAAATTTAAATGGACGAGTTAAAGTTACAGCATGTAAGCCATATTCTATTTAAAAATACTATTTAACAGAATAGATAATTAGCGTTGCAAATTCAAATTTGGGTGTGAAAGTACCGAAAAAATTCTGCACAGATGTCTCTTTTTTCAAATATGAGGTACATTTATATAACATAATTTTATGATGTGGCTTAATTCCCCTCCAAAGGAACTCATATTCAGGAATATTATACCTAAAATTCCACTGACCCTGATTGTGAATCTTGGAACCAGAGTGAGTAAATACAGCAACATTTTCCAGAAATTGACATAATCCAAAAAAGGGAAAAATATTGTAATAAATTCAGGATCAAAAATGATAATTTAAATAATTTATATCAAACTATTATATTATTAAACAAAAACATTGTAATATTATAATTTTTAGGGGTGTAAACTTGATCCAAATTTAACATAAAGGCTTGGTCATTTTTAAGAGAAATTTTTTTTTCCCAAACCAAAATTTGAACACAAAAAACTACAGTTCCACACATTGCTGCACTAACCACTTGTGTTACTCTGGCATCCCTATTCAGACAAGCTTTTCTCTCTCTCATTCTCGTAAAATCCAGCTACTCAGAAACGACAAATCATCATACCACAAATCAATTGAGTTACTTCTACATCCAGAAGAATATTTATTTTGCATAAAATTGGAGGTCTTGTGTTCTAATCCGAGATCAGGCAAAACATTTTTCTCTACAAAAAATTACTTGCATGATTAGCCTGGGTGTGTAAATTTACATATTAACACAATAGAGGCTTGAATTGAATTTCTACACTGCAGTGTAATTGTGGCCAACATGACTGTAATCTTAACCTATCAATTTATAGGCACTAAAAGCTTTTCACACACAAGAAAATACCATCACTTTCCAACTGAATATTAAATGGTAGGTCAACTGATTCTGGCATGTGAAATTTGCAAGGGTGAGCAATCTGACAGTCCAGCAGACCTCAGTTTTTTTTGATAAATCAGCAGTTTGTTATTGAAACACAATCTTAGAATGATGTAATGAAAAAACAATATAGAGCGCAGCATAGAGTGTCAGAAGTTACTAAAGCGTTCAAAGAATTATTGCAGAGGGACAGAAACATGAAGGAAAATAGACATAATTTAGTACTGAATTATTATAGGAAATATCACTATGAATTTTTATTAAAATTTAAAATAAAATTCTTTACACCTCATCTCATATCCTGACTTTTTAGACCAGTTTCATAATGTAAATAGATATGGGTAGGTCAACTGATTCTGGCACGTGAAATTTGTGATGGTGAACAATCTGACAGTCCAGCAGACCTCAGTTTTTTTATAAATCAGCAGTTTGTTACTGAAACACGATCTTAGAATGATGTAATGAAAAAACAATACAGAGTACAGCATAGAGTGTCAGAAGTTACTAAAGCGTTCAAAGAATTATTGCAGAGGGACAGAAACATGAAGGAAAATAGACATAATTTAGTACTAAATTATTATAGGTAATATCACTATGAATTTTTATTAAAATTTAAAATAAAATTCTTTACACCTCATCTCATATCCTGTCTTTTCAGACCAGTTTCATAACCTAAATGGATACAATACTAGTAAAATTCATATCAAATTCCATTGAGGTGAAGTCATATGATGAAAGTTTAAAAATTAAGTTGTACCTGTTGGTAGGTGCTGTCGTCCTCAACATTGTTAAAATATTGCATTGAAATTAACTGGAGTGCTTTCGGAAGTCATCTTCCATCTTCTGCAGGTCGAGTTTCCGCTATTTGTTGTTGTTGTGTACGGTGATGTTTACTCCAACTGTTTGTAGCAGTACGAGATCGTCAAAAACAAATCAGTTGCTGCTACAAACAGTTGGAGTAAACATCACCATACACAACAACAACAAATAGCGGAAACTCAACCTGCAGAAGATTGAAGATAACTTCCGAAAGTGCTCCAGTTAATTTTAATACAATATTTTAACAAAGTTGAGGATGACGGCACCTACCAACAGGTACAATTTCATTTTTAACTTTCATCTAAATGGATACGTCTTCAGTAGTTCACGACCGACGTTCTGTTGTCCAGGAGCACTGCTTCTTACTCCATCTGCAGATGGACAACAGAAAATCGTTGTGAAACTACTGAAGACGTAATCATTTAAGTTATGAAACCATTTAAAAAGAAGACAGGATATGAGGTCAGGTGTAAAGAATTTTATTTTATTTTACATTTTAAAAATCATTCAGTACATATGAAAAGATGGAAAAATGCCTATGCTCTTGTAGAAAGAATTAGTAAGAGCAAGAAGTAATTTTTGAAGAGATGATAGCATAGTAATTGAGGTTCAATTTTACAAAACCAAATATCTGTTTCCAATCTAACTTGAGATATAAAGTACAATATTAATAGTTATTTTCCCATTTGGACTATTTTTAGCCAAGATTCTAAATAATTTTACATTTAAAACCAGCATATATACCCTCAAAAATTTAAGACAAAATTTGTTAAAGCTTTTGCAAAATTAGATATCTACAACAGAATAGATGTGTAGATATCTGGTTCGGAAGAACACATCACAATTCAAGATGATTTAAATTAATCAAATTTTTCTGGCAGTAATGAAGATGAAGGCAGCATATCATGAATAGATGAAGTTGCAGAAGTGTATAGTGTATAGATATTAGCATAAATGAATCAACTAAAATTCATTATATACAAAATAATACAATTTACCTTAGTAGTAATTCTGCTAAGAGAGTCAGCAATCAATTTGGGATGCTAATCTATGCAATTAAAACCACAGATATCAGTAACAGTGATAAAACAAGACAAGAAACATATCAAATTGATTGTGACACGTGTTTTGCTCTTGAACAGGGCATCATCAGGGTGATCACATCGAAGTAAACAAGCTCCACCTATGCAGGATGTTTTAGAATAAGTATTACAGACTTCTAGGGGTTGCAGAAGGGGCTTAGTAGATAAGTTACGTAGGTAGGAAAAAACAATGAGGTTTATTTTAATTTATGTTGAGTTGTTTTTGACTCACCTCATACTTCTTAACTCCCTCGCAGACTCAAGTTTCTTCACTGCATTTGTGACATTCTCAATGCTGTATCACGTTTACAACTGACGTCAAACGGCCTACTCTCCTGCAGACCGACCACTGTGCCATCTGATGGCTGATCACCATCAGATGGCACAGTGGTCAGTCTGCAAGAGAGGAGGCCGTTGGACGTCAGTTGTAAATGTGATACAGCATTGAGAATGTCACAAATGCAGTGAAGAAACTTGAGTCTGCGAGGGAGTTAAGAAGTATGAGGTGAGTCAAAAACAACTCAACATAAATTAATAGATAAAGTTTTGATAAGGAACCATTTCATACCATTTTGATGTAAAATAAGTTTGAGTATTGAAACATAATGGGTTGATATCGTGTGTCTTGTGTTTCAGAATAAGTATTACAGATTTCTAGGGGCTGTTCTACACCTGTCAAGTTGGAGGAAGATCATCTTGCACAAATTTTGGTGGCAGCAGAAATTATTAAGCACACATAAGGTCTTGTGGGACACGTGTATGAAAACATGCATTGCAGATACACTTTGTGCAGTGAACAGGGTCATCAGATGGAACCACAATTTTAGTACAATCCCTAGAGGTCTGCAATACTTATTCTGAAACATAAGAGACACAATACCAACCCATTGTGTTTTGATCTTCGAACCTATTTTACATCAAAATGGCACATTTCTGGACTTGGATTCTTTATCAAAACTTTATCTACTATGTTCCCTCTACAAGCCCTAGAAGTCTGTATTACTTTTTCTGAAATGACATGTATATAAAAAAAACTCCTGGCCCTTAGCCTACCAGCCGGCTGCTGGCCTCACATCCACATGTGTCAATCACAAAGGTAGATGATCATCAGCAAGTGTAGGGGTGACATGTGGTCAGCATGTTGAGTCCCCCAGCCGTTATAGCTGGTTTTCTTAACCTGGAGCCACTACTTATTGTAGCTACCCAAATGCTTTACGATGCTGGGTGGGCACCGGTCCCATACTGGCCGAAATGCCATGAGAAAATTTCTTCCCCCAGGGAGACTCGAACCAGCGCAAGTTCCGTAGCTCTGTGCCAAGGCTTCCTGCCTTAACCACTCGGCTACGGCATGGGACTACGGGATAATGCAGGATACAACCATATCTAAAGGTGGAGGTAGTTATTCTTTTTCGTAGTGTTTTTACTTTGATGTGACCACATTGATGATACCCTTTTACAGGCAAAACACATGTCGGAATCAATTATGGTACGTTTCTTGTCTTGTTTTATCACTTTTACTGGTATCTGTGGTTTAAATTGGATAGGTTTGCATCTCAGATTGATTGCTGACTCTTTTAGTGGAATTGCTACTAAGGTAAAATGTTTTATTTTATATAAACTATTAATCCATTGGCTTACACAGGCGGCTCTCAGCTGGTTGATCAAGTGAAGTCCATTCTTGCACAGACAGCTGTGAGCTGGACTGAGCAGCTGTAGCTTCTTCTTAGTGTTTCTTTAGTTTTGTCAATAGATGGCATGACATATTATATACCGTTGTAAAGCTGAGAGAACGATCTATTCAATGGCATACAACAAAATTGATTTCTCTTGATAGATCGCGAGTTAAAAGCCATTGTTTTTCAAAGAAGCTAATTTTCTCACAATTAAATGGTAAATATGGGTGCAACAATGGAGGAAAATATTAATAAGCCAATGGGTTAATATTAGTATGAAGTGGATTGTAAAAAAACAAATCAAATAGCACTTGGTAAGAAAGGTTTTTATGCAAATGTACCATTACTTAAGAGTAAACTAATCTCTAAAAAATCCAAACGTAAACTACATTTTATAGTTATAAGACCAGTTGTAACCTATTCTAGTGAAGCTTGGACACTTAAAGAAACAGAAAGCAAAAGTTTTAGTCTGTGAAAGGAAAGTAATAAAAAAAAATCTTTGGAGCAGTAGAGAATAAGGACAGATCATGGAGAATTCAAACAAATGAAGAATAAACAGAATTATCAAAAACAAAAATATAATTGTGGAATGGAAGCTTTTACGGTCGGTAATCATAATATTAAAAGATTCCAGGCTATGTGGCCGTGGTCTATAACTGGTATTTCTTCCAGATGTTTCTTCCTCGACTGCGGAGGGCATCTTCAGTGACGAGTGCTTCTAGGTAATGTTACCTTGTCATAGTCGTGTTGAGTCTTCAACAAGGTAACATCACCTAGCAGCACTCGCCACTGAAGATACCCTCCACAGTCGAGGGAGAAACAAATAGAAGAAATACCAGTTATAGACCATGGCCACATAGCCCAGAATCTTTTAACATTAGAAATATAATCAACTTCATTAAAGCACAAAGATTAATCTGGATTGGACATATATAGAATGGATGATAAAAGGATAGCAAAAAAGATCTAAAAATGGAAGCCATTAATCCTTAACCCATTGGCTTACACAGATGGCTCCCAGCTGGCTGATCAAGTGATGCCTATTCTTACACAGACGGCTGTGAGCCAGACTGAGCAGCTGTAGCTTCTTCTTAGTGTTTCTTTAGTTTTGTCAATAGATGGCATGACATATTATATACCGTTGGAAAGCTGAGAGAACGATCTATTCAATTGTGTACAACAAAATTGATTTCTCTTGATAGATCGCGAGTTATAAGCCATTGTTTTTTGAAGAAGCTAATTTTCTTAAAATTAAATGGTAAATATGGGTGCAACAATGGAGGAAAATATTAATAAGCCAATGGGTTAAACAAACTGGATGACCAAAAAAAAAAAAGATGGGAAGATGATGTAAATTATATAAAATTGTTGAAGATAAAAAAATTGAAACAAATGTATCCAGGATAGAAAAGTGTGGAAAGAACTAAGTGAGAAGGCCAAAGCATTCTACAATTGAAGCTGTACCACCTTATTAAGAGAGGAAGTGGATTATAGTACGTGAAGTGCAATGATTGTATGAGGAAGAGTCTACACGTGAGGCTGAGAATCTCGGTTGCTAAACTCACCCTTCACCTTACATTTAATATTTCTGATCTCTGTAAAGTTGTCAAAAAATGATTGGCTTACCTATACCAAATTTAAAAAATAATCAAATAACAAAACAAGCTTTTAGAAACCTATCAAACATACAAATATAAAAAATAACTCTAAATGATTTAATTTTAGGCCCACTTCTGTGAAATTACACCATAACAAAATGCATTCTGTCTTAAATCTAAATTAAGAAACATAATTAATTTACTAATGCCACTTCATTACAGTAACAGAAGAAAAAAAGAGAGAATAAATCAATAATATAACAAGAAATAGTCATCAATACAAGTGTACCAAATGCTCTTGTTCTCCAATTCTTGCTCAACAATATCTATTTTAACCCACAAGGATGACTTTTTTTTTTCAAAAAACTGTTAATTTTTTATATTATTTATATTTCTTCAAGTGATGTCCATTTTCGCATTTAAAAGTCTATCATTTCCCTCGCCAAATTTAATGAAAGGGAGGAGATCACATCTTCAAATTGTCACAAGTAGTTCCGAAACTCCCAATTCATCTGAAAAATCAAACAAAATCAAGGTCATAATTTCAATCACCTCCTGTACATTATATAAATTTAAATTAATTATACAGAGTTGCACAGAACTCTGCCAAAAAGCTTTCACAGGATGTTCAGGGATGTGGGCTAAGTGTTAGACATGTAGCATATCGTTGGCCGGCAATCACATTCTCCTAACACCATAATTGAAAGAAATTTCAGGACAAAGAAGAAACCGTTACAACTGGTTGATTCTTAAGATTTTTAAGTCAAAATCTATTAGGTCAGGCATGGGGAGCTGGCAAATATGGGGTAGTATGACATATTCCTCATTCTACCTTTCATTGAACTCAAGACTGTTGTTACTGTCATCTCGGCATACCATGCAGTATCAGTGGCAGCACAACCTTACAGCCTGAAACATACACACTAATCCCTTCCATTCGTATGTACTTTACATATATCTGTGCAAACGTTTGAAGGGCACGTAGTAGACTGTGACACTAATTTATCTATGTCAGGCTGATAGTACTCATAGAGAGACGTAATATTGAGTCAAGGGTGTCATCGTTTAATCTGGAGAGTGTTTTAGATTTTGATATGATTTCTCATCATCATCATAGTACATTCACGAATTTAGGCTATTTGTTGGCCTGTTTCGGCCTCAAGAGAAACACCATCCAGAAGTCTTTTGAGTGGACGTCCTGGTCTTCTTCTTCCTGCAGGTTGATATCTTAACATTTGTTTGGGTATTCTGTGATCTTCCATTCGATGAACATGTTGCATCCATCTTGACTTATAATCAGAAATTTTGTTTTCTAAAGATTCCATGTGTAATTCTTCTAAGATGTCTTCATTTTTTTTGTGACCTAGTAGTGTGTATCCTGCAGTCCTCCGAAGATATCTCATTTCAGCAGATCTAAGTCTCTGTATATCCTTCTGTTACAACGTCCATACTCAGCAATCAATTTTGAAATCCAGTAACTAGCATGTACTGAATTCTCTGAAAGTGGTTGTCTATCATTTTGAAGTGATTGCTGCTTTAGATTATTTAAAAATCCCATCCTGTCATCCCCCTGTGTAAACAAAACATACAATGTCCCCTATGTCTATTATATTTAATTTATGAATTTGAACTCCATGCATGTTACCTAACGCATTTTAAAAGTATATATCATTAATATGTCCTTGTGAAAATATAGTTATATATTTCTAATTGTGCCTGTATACCCGTCCGTATTGATTTGCATGTGAAGATCTGAAATGTCGTGGGATATCTTAGTGTTTCACATGACGGAACCGCATAGAACACAATAAACAAACAATTTTCGTGCAATTCTGAATGCAAAAATAATCATTTACCCAGTCCGTATTAAAATGATATCGGTGTTTAGAATTTGCCATGCTCACGCTGGCTTGAACGCCACTGACACTCACTGTTAACTGTCAGTCACTGTGTACCTGGGACTCCAGTGCAGGTACAAATGAGTGGAATGGGTATTGGCAGGGAGGATTTGTTATGAGCTCTCAGAGCCCCAGCTCCCCATGCCTGTATTAGGTTTTTTAATTAGTTTCAAAAAAGTGTTATGCTGGAGATGCAAGTTTTTGGGCCTGAAGTTAATAGCTGAGGAAATGCATGGTTTGTTATCATTAATAGATGACAGCAAAATCATCTTGGAGTTAGAAGACTTCAACAGCATGCAGATGATGCCTTTTGCTTATTGAATAATGGAAAAATTAACATTTTTGTTTTAAATGGAGTTATGAAGTTTTGATCGCCGGTTGACAATATCCTTTGGTCTACTACAGGTGATTATTAGTAGATTAATGTTTAATTTTCACCTACGAGGGGCATACTGAAAGTCGTGAGCAACCTGTTATTAAAATTCAAATTCCAACAATGTAACAAAAATGATTGCAGGATCGTAATCTACAGACATTAAACTACATGTTGTCAAGTTGTGATGTCATTAGCTTCTATCGTGTGACCACACTCAGCAATTCCAAAATGGTGGATATCAGTGTTTTATTGCGACAGCATGCTGTAATGGAATTCCTAGTTGAAGAAGAACAATCAGCTGCTGACATTCACCTCTGACTTCAATGTGCATACTGAGATGCCTGCATGGGCAACAGCAGTGTTAGGAGATGGGTAAAATATTTCAAAGATGGGAATATGAGTATCCAAGACGAGCCTCGTAGTGGTAGCCCACATTCTGCCTCCATGAATCGCAACAAGGAAAGAGTTAATGCACTCATTAGACACAACAGGCATATCACTGTGCATGAAATCGCTACAAAACTTGCCGTAGGACAAAGTGCAGTGCAAGAAATGATTCAGAGCTTGGATTAACAAAAAGTTTGTGCCTGTTGGGTCCTATGATTAATTGAAGAATTATCACTTACAACCTTCTTCATAGGTGATGATTTTTTGACGAGTATTGTGACAGATGATGAAAGCTGGTTACATCATTATGAGCCTGAAACAAAACGCCGCAGTACAGAATGGCGCCATTTGAATTTGCCTTCGAAGAAAAAAGCGAAGATAGTGCTGTTGGAAAAGTCAGCTGTAGCAGCCCATGCTTGGTCTGAAAAACATTTAATTGATACAAAAGCTAGCCTAATCAAACACACAGATAAACAGAAAGAACTCACGGTCTAGGAAAAAATCCACATCCAAAAAAAACAAGAAAGATAAGATAAACCCATGAATTTTGAAACTCCTGCAAATTTTGATTTGATCCAGAGGTTCATCAGTCCACTGATAGAAGGAAGAAGAAAACCACCAAGAAATGACAAGACACCGGTCGACGAGAGACTACTGATGATGTAGATATAGCTCCGAAACTGCAGTCTAGAAGAAAAAGGATATAAGGTGAGGTAATAAAAATATTAATTTAATTCTTACTACAATCTTAGTTCCATATGATCATGGTTTATGGAATTTACATGGTTAGGTTCCTCTACCTTGACAAGAGCATCTGTGAAAAGAAGCTTTTCTTCATGAATTAAGAACCTCATAATTTTATTTCCCATGTTTTTATTATTAATTTCATACATCTCAATGATTGATAAATCATATTTAAGTACGAAAGTTTTCTTGTGTAAAGTGTATAAAAACATACCTGAGGAATGCTATTTCAGAAGAAAGATTTTTTTTTGGGGAATACTAATGGGCTTCCAATATAAAACCAGACCGGCCTTACGGAGTTTCACCCGGCACGCAGTGCTGTCTCTTCCTCCCGCAATTCACCCTGCCTGCCACCCGTCCTTGAACTGTTTCTTACCTTATAGAAAATGCTGGAAATGTTGTCCTCCCGCAGTTAAAACAGGCATTATACCGAGTAAACACATTTAGATTGACACGCTGTAGTTCGGGCACTGTCAAGTTTCTGATTTCATTTCTTATGTTGTTCTTCAGTTCTTCCAATATGTGCGGATTTGTTTTGTACACTTTGTCTTTCAGGCTACCCCACAAATAAAAATCACACACTGTTAGATCTGGGGAGCGAGTGTTTCTTATTTTGTACTGAACCAGTGGTCTCAAATTTAGTCACAAGATCGTGGATTGTCGATCTGGAAGGAGGTAATTGTCCAGGGAAGTTCCGAATAAATTCCTTGGGAACGCGACGAGCTGATTCGTATTTATAATAACATTTATACACATAAATGAGCTGCTCTAATGTCAGCTGACGTCTCATCTTGTCGAAAGATAGTAAACTGACTAGTTCAAGGACGAACGGCAGGCAGAGTGAAATGCGGACAAGGAGAGAGCGCTGCCTGACGGGTGAAACCCCGTGAGGCCGGTCCGGGTTTATATTGGAAGCCCGGTACAATTCAGAAAGAACTTCTATTGCAGTTAATGAAGACACACACACCATTCCATGAAGATATCACCAAGAAGTTTATAGCCTTATAGGACCGAAGGTTCAACTTGATATACAAGAAATAGGTGAGCTTAATAATAATAAAATTAAGCATGTGTACAAATAATTTTCTTACTAGCTCTTCACCTAACTTTAAAGCCACCACCTGCCACAAGTGGCACACCTAATCAGTTAAGTCCAATATACCACCACAACCCCACATGCAGTGACCAAATTGTAATACAAATCATTAAAGTAAAGTAAAGTGATCCCATTACAGGCCTCAGGAGGCCCTTGGGTTAGTAGGAGGTTAAGGCTCCCACTTTTTCTGGACAAACGGCACTTGACATCAGCCGGGTTGTCAGCCCTGCATGACGGCCGCCTTTACCCCCAGAACAAGCATCTGGTATGCATTTCCATTAGAGGCTGAGTCGACCCCAGGGCCATAGTGCTGCCAGAAGGTTTGGGTCAGTTTAAATATCCTGACCCCACCGGGACTCGAACCCTCGACCTTCCGGCATGTAGCACAGTGCCTTAACCACTATGCTACGGCATATCATTGCCATACATAAATCTTCATATCCATTCATAGTAATTCTGCCCAAGGGCAGGTCTTTCACTGCATTCATAGCACTTTCATGCTATGCTTTGCAGCTTTACTAGGGAATTATAGGTGTGGTAGCTTCACGTTGCTTTCCACATCGGTGAAGGATGATGATGATGGCTGGATGATTTTTGGGGACCGTTGGGCCCTAGGCTTCCTGAAATTTGTCTTACAGGTGAGGAAAAACCCCGAAAAAAACCTCATCCAGGAGCATGTCCTGACCAGGAATTGAAACCGGGCCCGCTGTGTGACAAGGCAGCACACTACCTCGAGACCATAGCGGTGGACAATCTTCATATAATGAAGCAATATTTGTCAACTAATAACTTCATTTTAAAAATACAATAGGAAGTAACATTAAGAGGTTTATTTAATAATTAAGATATTTGTCTGATATGTAATCACTGAAGATGGGGCTCAAAAGCCATGAAACATATGTTCAACAATAAACAACCATAAGAGGTAACAATACATAGACCAAATATCTTAATTATTTCATAACTTCATATCTAAACAGGAAGAACATGTTCTTCAGATTTAATGTTTAAAAAAGTCTGAAAAACTTCGGGAAAAATTTGATAAAGAAGTAAAGAAAAGGGCACATGGGGTCAAACATTTTGTACCTAATTAAAAAGGAGAGAAAGCAAGAAGATAGTTTATCAGTTGACATGTCTATTTCAGGAATATAACGGTTGGTTGTGATAAGATACAAAACAATGGAAAATAACACCATGAGGTAATGAACAGTTTTCTGAGTCAAGAGACAAGAAATTATGAATATACCAAAATAATATAAACATTCTCATAAGTAATGCCACGAGTGATTTCCAATTTATCTAGAGAATTTGGAAATCAAGAGTGGCATTTGTTAGGACTATTTAACGAATAAAATTAAGCTGTTTACTCACAAATCATTATTTAACTATAGTTATTTTAAAATATTTATATATTTAATGTAAACGGTGATGTTGAAAACAAATGAGAAGCGATAGGTAGGCTTCATCTGCTTCTTTTGTTTATCACTGCAACCAGATCATGCTATTTATTGCCAAAGGAACGCAATATTGTAAGAATGCTCTCTAGTGGAGAAAAAATGAAACACATCAATCTGTATATTAATTAATTTCTGATGTCGTATGATGTAAATATGACAATTATATTTTTCTGGATTGTTACCTGGGAAAAAATTCATTTAAGAAAGTGCAAACAGTGGTTTCTTTTTTTGGTGGTATAATCAATTGCTACAAATGTTTTTATATTAACTCCCGCATGCGGCATGTGTTGACATTCATGCACAATATATACAATCTGGTAGCCGTATTTCTCACAGGCTCAGTCACTGCAAAATAATGGTCAGACCTGTACAGAATATTAAAAAGGAGGAGCCTTCTTTAATATGGTAATTATAACACTGATAAATATTTCGTGAAACACGACTCTGATTGGTTGTAAAACAGAAATCATTGAAACGTGATTGGCCATTGAGTCCCATTTGGGGCATGAGTTAAATAGTCATAATAATCATCATTAAGTAATATGGCAACATGGATATTTAAATCCTGGGTACCTTCTGGCAGGAAATATAAGACTTAAAGGCTGAAATGCGTACACTGAAATAAAAATGTTCGGTGACCATGCTATTGTTAGTTATAACTGGCAGCACCATGGTCCTGGTAAAAACTTAATTTCTAGCAGAAATAAATACCAGAAGCTTGTATCAAATTCATTGCTGCAGGTTTATGGCCAGCAGACATAAGCACTCCATATATCCATATCCTGAGTTAATGTTTTCCAATCATCTGTTGTACAATCTACTTCCCTCAAATCATGGTTAGTTATTCTCCCACCTGATTCTTGTTCTACCAACTGGGCATTTCTCTTCTGGTTTTCCTACAGAATTTTCCATGCCTCTCTTACATTCCCCAATCATGCCACACGTCCTGCTAATTGCAGTCTATAAGATTAACTATTCTTATTATAAATGGTTTGTTATAAAGATGATAGGGCTCACTGTTAAGTAGTCTTCTCCATTCGTCTCTCTTTGGTCCAAAAATTTTCCTAACAACTTTATTTTCAAATGCCAGTATTACTTCTCCAAGTAGTCTGCACAGGCAGAAAATATGTTAACTAACAAGCTGTCTTTCTCTTCCTTACTGTGTTGCCACTTCCTGTCCTATGCATATGTTCTTTGTCTGGCAGGTAGAAAGCTGACAAATACTATGGATTTTAATGGTCCGTCCTTCTAGGCGGTCATTGGCAAAAAGACTAATTTGACAATCATGTTACTACTGGGGTTACATGTAGGAATGTGCAGTCCCTTTTCATTGCATGTTGCCACTTGTGATTTATCGTGAGGCCTGGTAATGGAGAGACGACAAATACTGTGATTTTAAATGATCCGACTGCTTGAGCATTCCATGCTTAAATTACTAATTTAACACCATGTTAAGATCTTTCACGTGTTTAGGGATTCTCTGCCCACACTTAAAATTGAACCATTTCAATATGTGATCGGATGTACAGTCTTCTCCTACATCTCTTCCATCGATTCAGTAGTTCGCTGACACCAGCGCTACAACTCTCCCCCTCTGCCCGTGCAAAGTTAACTTGGTGGTATAATACCTGTAATCTTTTATCCTCCCTTAAAATGAGAGTCCATGCATTGCATCCATATGGCTGGGAGAATAACACTTTTATATATTTTCAGTGTAACAAATTTTTTTTTAGAAAATTTGGGATGACAAGAGTCCCTGTAATACATAATAGCACACATTTCCAGAATTGAGCCTAAGTTTAATATTTTTGTGCACCACATCCCTGTTTGTAATTATTGTTACTAGGTATTTGAATTCAGTCACTTCTTCAAAATTTCCATCATTTGTATTTGCTGTCCATTTCCAATATATACCATAATGCATTTCTACATGTGGCCATATATTTGTTTTTACTGATATTTACTTCCAGTCCAATTTCTTAGTGTTACTCAATAGAGTGTACTTGTTGATCCTTAGTATATTCTTGTTATCACCAAATAATCTTCTTCTTGTATCTTGTAAGCCCATGTTTCTCGTAACAGACATTTAGGTGCTCTCCCCCTACAGGGAAGAATATGAACCATACTAATTTAGTTACACTTGTTTTCGTATAGATGTCATTGGAGTGGTCCGTGGTCAGCATTCCACCTCATACTGACATCTAGGACACCAAGGTAGTACTAGGACAGGAAAATTCGGTAAATTTTGTTTAGAGGCCTTTTCATTCAGGCTTAGGGATCTTTTACGAGCCTGAAAATCTTCAAACTCAGGACTCATGGCTTAAAGTCCCTCCTGGAGGACTTGCTCCTTGGATTTTTCCATCCTAAAAAATCCATCGACCTCGGCTGGGTTTGAACCTGCGACCCTCGGGACCAGAGGCAAGGAGCATAACCACTAGTCCACTTGGCTGATTATCACCTAATAATACATCAGCATAAACCAAAAACTTATTAATACCATCATGTTGTAGGCCTTCATCATCATCTAAAGAATTGATGGAATGCTCTACTATAAAATTGAATATTGCATCTCCTTGCTTTAACACATTGTGAATTTCAAAATAAAAACTGTTTGCTACTCTTTGTGCAATTCAGACACATTTAAATAAATTTCCTATAAAAAATGTATTCTTAAATAAGAAGCAGCCATTTGCATAATTGAGCAAATGCTTGTAGCATTCGGCACTTGGAAATTAACAATGTATAAGAGAAAAATTTGTGTTTAGATTGGAGTGCTCAGGTAGATCACTGGCCTAGAAAGCCAAAGGTCCTGGGTTAAAACCCCGGTCTGAGCATATCATTTTTCTCTTCGGTGAAAAGTAATAAATTAATATCAAAACCATTTAAATAATTCAATCAAAATTAAAGTGGGAGGTAACACTATGAGGTATTTACATTAATAAATGAGCTGGAGAAATTCCTTTAACATCTCACCTCATAAAGTTGCGTGTCTTCACGATACTGGTTTCAAAAGTATAGTTTTACTTCCATCTTCAGTCAAATTCCAAATGTCAAAATTTTGCCATTAACATCATCTTCTGAATTGCCATCTGGTGTCAATTTTACGGACTTGGAATATGTACTAATAACTAATAAGAAAGTTAATCCAGTAAAAAATCTGGAATATAAGAAATCAGTTGCAATCACTGCAATAAAGTATATAGATAGGAAAAACTAAAAGGAATTTAGAAACTCGTACAAAAGAACACTTCAGAAATATGTTGTTGTTTTCAAATGCTGGGCCTTGGCAATGAAGCCATTAGCGTTCTTGCTCTCCAATATTTCTCTATGGTGGATCCAACAGGTAATACTTCACAGGTTTGTAGATGTTCTTCGTTCATTTCTTCATCTTTGTTGCATAGAGGACAGTTTGGATTCGTGTAGATTCCTATTTTATATAAATGTTTGGACAAATAGTCATGTTCTGTAAGCAGTCTTCAGAAATATTAAAAATGGTGAAATTGAAAAATTGGCAATTGCAGCTAATAGTTTTCTAGAGAATCACAAAATTGGAAGAGAAACTAATCTTTTGAAACATTTGGAGAAACCTTTGGAATAGACAGTTTGGGAAAAGACATACATTCAGAAGAATAAATGTAAAGCCATGAATTCTGATATTCCTGACGAGTATAATCTGATCTCCAAGTACGTAAAATCGACACCAGATGTCAGTTAAGAAGATGATGTTAATGGCAAAATTTTGACAGTTGGAATTTGACTGAAGATGGAAGTAAAACTATACTTTTGAAACACTATCGTGAAGACATGTAACTTTATGAGGAGAGATGTTAAGGGGACCCAGAAGGCCAGATGTGATGAAAAAATGCATTTTCATTTTTTATCAATTAAAATACTAGAAAGATTCCTCTTTAATATAATTAGCTTGTCTGTATCTTGTTTCTAAGTGGGTTTAATTATTTGTTTTAAATATTCCCCGTCCCTTTAAAATGTGGGCATGAGCTGTCAACTCTCTCCCATAGTTAGCATTCATTTTTTCAATATATAAAGAACATTTTCTTCTAAATTATTAAAGCTAGAGACCTGAAACTTTCAGGGCTTCAATATAATAATAATAATAATAATAATAATAATAATAATAATAATAATAATAATAATAATAGCTTTATTTTACCTGGCAGAGTTAAGGCCTTAAGGCCTTGTCTACCACTCAACCAGGTTTAAAAAAATACAAAAAGAAAAGTCTTAAATCTAAATTACAATATAATATATATATATATATATATATATATATATATAAAAAAACGATTACAAGTTATGAATACAATACAATTAATATTTATAATGTATTTTGATTTACTCTAAATTTAACGAATTAAATATATAATATGTACAAGATATATAAAAAAATGAGGAAAAGATTAATGACATAGTATAAAATTAAATAAATAGAGAAAAATTAATTAGACAACAGGTAACTGTATAAGCGTGACTTAAAGGTGCCAAGTGTGCAGCAACACTTGATATCTTGAGGAAGGAGATTCCAGGAGCGGGCGGAGGCTACTGTGAAGGAAGTAGAATAGGAGGAAGTGCTATGAAGAGGAATTGTTAGCAGACTGCTATCTTGTGACCTAGTGTCAATATTGTGGTAGGAGGATAACTTCTCAAATCTAATCTCGGACTGCCAGGTAAGTAGGAATGTATGAATTGCAGAGGCAACTTGAAAAAGTAGTGAATAGTAGAGTGCAATTTACGAATCTGTCAGTAAGACGGGAGCAGAGAGAGTTTATTAAAGTGTTCAGAAATATTGGTCATAACGGCGGATATGAAAATGAATCGAACGCAAGCATTATGAACACGCTGCAGTCTCTGCGACAAGGCATAGTTTAGATCATTATATATAATGTCACAATAATCAAAGTGTGGTAACACAAGATTCTGCACTAGGATTTGTTTTAATGAAACTGGGAGAAAGTTCTTTAAACGTCTAAGATAATGTAAGATGGAGAAAGTCTTTTTACATATGTGTTTCACTTGTGTTTGCAAGGTTAAATTTAAGTCTAGATGTAGTCCTAGATCTTTTACTGAAGAAGAATAAGGGATAATTATATTATTTATAGTAATGTTTGGAAGTGTAGATATGTCAAAGGTAGTAAGCAGTCTTTGTTGCCCCATTAGAATTACTTGTGACTTGTTAGGATTTAGATTTAGACCGATACTTGAAGACCAGTTAAAGATGGATATGAGATCGTCATTCATTTTCATCAAGCTGTTATAGAGAGAATGAGGAGGTGAATGTAGGTAAATTTGGAGATCATCAGCATAGAGGTGATAACGGCAGTGCTTTAGTACAGTTGGCAAATCATTTATGTAGATTGAGAAAAGAAGAGGTCCGAGAACACTGCCCTGGGGGACTCCAGCCGGCACGTTACGCCAAGACGAAGATCTAGTGCTCATACACAATTTTTACCATATTGATGTTGTAATAGTTCAGTAATTAAAGAATTTAGGTTGCAAAATACAGTGTAAAAAACTGAAAGAAAATATTTGTAAAGAAAAAAAAATGTATTTTTGATATAAATGCATATCTGTATAAATCCTTATGGTCAAAGACTCTAAATATATGAACCTTTCCACTGTAAAAATGTCAACATGATAGGATTATTAGTTCAGGAAAAAATGTTCCTTACATTTAATGTTATAAGTATTGGATGTTCCGGGTCCCCTTAAAGTATTTTCTCTAACTCGTTCATTAACATTTATATAAGTCAAAATCCAGCAGGATACTACACAACTTCTCCCTCTTAATGAAATTGTTATTCCTTTTTGAAGTCTACATATAGTTCCTCCACTAGAGAAACAATAGAATAAATATGAGCTTGGGAGAAAAACAGTAGATCTTACCAGATTAGCAAGAACATGCATCTTGTCGGTTGCCTTTTTGCTCTCCAGTCAGCTTTATCTGATCAGGGAATTCGTTGTAGAGCTCCACCTCACTCTCCTGTGCTAGAGCATTCTTAGCAATTGTCTGGAATGCTTGTTCCACATTAATGGCCTCTTTAGCAGATGTCTCAAAGTATGGAATATTGTTCTTGCTCTGGCACCACTGCTGGGCACGCTTTGCTGATACCTAAAACAATCAATACATTTTAATAATGATAATAATAACAACCTATTTTTACCCAGTGGAGTTGATGTCTTTGAGACTTGTTTACCACTGAACCACGTTGGATACATTTACAATAATTAGTCAATTAATTTAAACATTTAAGTGGCAAATTATCTTCTAGGAAAAAGATCAACCCTGGAGTAAGACAGAGATGTGGACTTTCACCGGTGCTTTTTGTTATATATATGAGCAGATTAATAAATGAATGGAGGAAATATATGAGCAGATTAATAAATGAATGGAGGAAAACACATCAAGGATATATACCCATCAATAGAAACCTCAAACTCAATGCCGTTCTTTTTGCAGACGATTTAGCTCTCACACTTTCCGAAAATGATTTGCAACGATCAATTTATAATTTACAAAAAATAGGTGCCAAATTTAATATGGAAATATCAATTAACAAAACTAAAATACTAAAATTATGGCATTTCATGAGAAGGACCCCATACAAAGTAAAATCTGTCTCCAGAACAAAATTTTTGAGAGATCTAATCAATTTAAATATTTTGGATATTATCCCTCTACCTCGGATGAAAAGGATATCCCTGAAAAAATTACTAGTTATAATAAATGTTTAGGAATTATTAATCAAGTTATGAAACCTCAAACAAAAAAACACTAGATTACGTTTATATAACACTTTGGCTAGACCAGTGTTGACCTATGGTAGTGAAGCATGGACACTAAAAAGACAACATGAAAACAGAATAACGGCTTGTGAAATGAGATTCATGCGCAGAA
The DNA here is from genome assembly GCA_030220185.1 of Diploptera punctata. Taxonomy (NCBI): domain Eukaryota; kingdom Metazoa; phylum Arthropoda; class Insecta; order Blattodea; family Blaberidae; genus Diploptera; species Diploptera punctata. The sequence continues at coordinate 398,002 of JASPKZ010010253.1, forward strand.
CAGCAGGTTACACCAGATGGGATCGGAAAAGGAACACCGATATCTTAAAAGAATTCAATACTACGCCAATTTTGGAATATATTAAACAGTACCAACTAAATTGGAAACACCATCTTGAAAGAATGAGTTCAAATCGGATCCCCAAAGCTGTTTATAATTATATACCAAGAGGACGAAGATCACTGGGCCGTCCTATGAAACGCTGGAGGGAAAATTTTCTATAGGATCGTAACAGGCCTTGGTCTAATACTTGGAAGGAAGAAGAAGTATAAAAGGTGATTAAATGGCAGCTTTGAAACCGGTCTAGTTAGAAGACTGGATATAAGGTGAGGTATGAAATGTTTTAATTTAATCTTAATGTTTCATCCAGTACTGTGGTGAACATCATCAGGAAACTGTGCTTGCCGTCAGTCAACTACACAGCTCACGGCTACAGACATATTTGATGCTGGAAACTATCCCACTATTTACAGGTGGTAGTGGAGCAATGCCTTATTATGCAATGATGTCTAGAATATTCCATATGAAAACAAAAATTTTATGTATAAAACTATGATCCTACCAGTTTTGACATATGGTTGTGAGACCTGGACCTTTTCCGAGAAGAGTGCAGGTATGGTCAATACTCTTGAGAGAAAGATATGAATGTATGGATCTATTAATGAAAACGGTGAAATTAGAAATATTTTAGCTTGGACAATTATACGAAATGCCAAATATAGGCACCACAATCCACCTTAACCCACTCACTTCAGGTTTAAATGTTCAATGCATTTTCCCAGAAACCAGATTTAAATCATCGTAAATTTATATTGTCGATTTTTCAGACATTCAAAACGAACCAAAGATACTGGTTTCTTCGAATCACAATAAGAGTGAAGGCAAAAATACTTTCCTCTACTATTCATAAATGTTAACAAAAGATTACCCTACCAAAGGATGTACAAAATATTGAAAAATATGTAACATGTGGAGTTAAGCGAGTGTACCTCGTCTTCTGAGTTGAAGGTCATTAACAGCCAGTGAGTATACCTCATCTTTTGAGGCAAATTGGTTGAAAGGTTACAATGGTCTAGACATGTGCATAGAATGCAGGATCATAGAATTTCAAAGAAGGTACTGAACGCAACATTTGACAGGAAAAAGATTTCAAGGTAGACTAAGATATAGATAGGAGGATGCTGTAAGAAAGGACACTAACCATATGGTGTTAGAAATTAGAAGTCTGCTGCAGTGAATAGAGAATTGTGGAGAAAGATAATTGGGGAGGCCAGGGCTCGATATGGACTGTAGCACCATGTGGTGATAATGAGTGGAGTAATGTCATTCCCTACATGGTCCATGATGAGAATTTTTTTTTTATTGGCTGCTATTGGAAGTAATAGAGTCTATCACTGACTTAGTTGTTCTGCATACAGCCTGAATCAAAATTTTGTTGATTTTTCTTGATTATCTCTTATTAACCACCGCTGTGGTCTCGAGGTAGCCTGTTGCCTTGCCAGGCAGCGGGCCCGGGTTCAATCCCCAGTTGGGGCAGTTTTTCTGGGTGAGGTTTTTACCGGGGGTTTCCCTCACCTATAAGGCAAATGACAGGAAAACTTTAAGGCCCAAATGGTCCCCGAAATCATATGGCCATCATCCTTATCATTATCATCATCATCACCCTTCACCGGTGTGGAAAGCAATGGGAAGCTACCACACCTACAATTTCCTAGTAAAGCTGCAAGCATAGCATGAAAATGCTATGATTGCAGTGAAGGACCTGCCTTCGGGCAGAATTACTATGGATGGATCTCTCTTTAAAGTAATTGTTATGCTTGTAAGATTTCAATGGACTCTCTATACAGTCTTGCATGGTAATGATTCTTTCCTGCCAGAATATCAGTTCCTTCGAATTTTATCACATGCTTTCTATTCTTATACTGGTGTTCTGCTACAGCCTATTTTTCAGTTTGTAATTTATCTTATGTTTATGTTAATAATACTAAGTCACTGGCACTATTAAACCTGTAGGTACATGGCCAAATTAATATAAGCTCTCCATACATCCCTATCCTGAGTTAATATTTTCCAGTCATCCCCTGTATAATCTACTTCCCTCAAATCATTAATCTTTTTTTCCCACCTCTTTCTTCATCTACCAACTGGGTATCTTCTTTCTGGTTTTCCTACAAGAAGCTTCCATGCCCCTCTTTCATTCCCTAGTTGTGTCACATGTCCTGCCTATCACAGTCTATGAGACTTAACTCTTATTTTATCTGGTTTCCTATAAAGATCATATAGCTCACTGTTATATAGTCTTATCCATTTGCCTATCTGTTCACTTCTTTTTGGTCTAAAAATTTTCCTAACAACTTTATTCTCAAATACCCGCAATCTTTTCTCCTCCCTTAAAGTAAGGGTCCACGTTTCACATCAATATAATATAACTGGGAGAATAAGTTGGATATATTTTCAGTTTAATGTTTTTTTTAGAGAAGTAGGGACAACAAGAGTCCCTGTAATACATAATAGCATGTATTTCCAGAACTGAGCCTATGTTTAATTTCTTTATGCATCTCATTCCTATTTGAACTTTTTCCTCCTAAGTATTTGAGATCAGCCACTTATTCAAAATTTCCCTCATTATCATTAACTGTCCATTTCCATTACAAGATATATTTCTATGTGCGAACATATATTTAGTTTTATTGCTATCCACCACTGTGGACTCAAGGGTTCGATTCCTGGTCGGGACAGGCTCCCGGGTGAGGTTTTTTTTTGGGGTTTTTCCTTACCTGTAAGACAAATATCAGGAAGCTTAGGACCCAATGGTCACCGAAAATCACTCGGCTGCCATCATCATTCCTTCACCGGTGTGGAAAGCAACAGAAAGCCATCACACCTATAATTCCCTAGTAAAGCTGCAAAGTATAGCATGAAAATGCCATGATTACAGTGAAAGACCTGCCCTCAGGCAGAATTACTATGGATGGATGTACATTCACTTCCAGTCCCAATTTCTTAGTGTTATTCAATAGAGAGTGCATGTTGGCCCTTAGTATCTCCTCGCTATTGCCTAATAATACCACATTGTCAGCATAAACTAACAGATTATTAATACTATTGAGTTGCAGGCTTTTTTCATTCTATAACATGTTATTAATAATATAAATAAAAATTCAGTAAACACAAAATACTTGAAACAAACAAAATTAATCATTCATATATATTTAGAACAGGGCCGACATATAAAGTTCATGAGAGATAAGCAGTGTTTGTTCTCCATTACTTATCACCATATCATTTACATTAGTCACACAGAATGATTCTATCTGAAAAAACAGCAAACCATTCCATTTTTCCATATTCTTACATTCTCAATGGTGCAACAGGACAAGAAGGCTCTTGTGTCGATCACAGGATGTGACGGCCATGCAGCCTGTATAGGGATGACTAAAATAACTAATCAACAACATGGGATGTGGGACCTATAGGTTCAATGGCACATTTACTAAATCTCTCCACTGGTCCCTTAACCAACAGAATCCATCCAAACCCTTCTGAGTCCTTACTGAATGTTTCTCAACAAAGTTATTGGTGATGTCTGAAGGAAGGAAGCTATTCTATTCAGGTTATACCATCAAAAGAATTAATAAAAAAATCCATATATTTTCATCAAACCTACATCCATCCATCCATCCATATTATCACATTCAGTACCGTAAACCAGTTAAGGCATTTAAAGTGACTATCGTGTATGCGGCCATCGGTCAGTTAACTCGTTTTAGAGCGGGCGCAAACAAACCACATTTATATTCAGGGCCTAAATATTGTGTTGGCTTAGTATGTCTTGGAGATCATAGATGGCATGTAAATGTACATTTTCTATTCCTGTTTGACACATTTAACCTTGGTGATTCCCCTTTTATTTTTAAAACAAACAACACATGGTATTCGTTCACCCAAACTTGCCTCCAGGCTCCAATGCAGTTGTATATGTTTCTCGTTATCGCGCTGTTGTTTGTGCGTGAGTGAAACCATGGTGAAAGAAAAATATCTCACTGAAGAAGAGTTAGTGAATATTTTGTATAACGATGATTCAGGTGATGAACTGATTCCTGAATTAGAATATTCGCAAAGTGAAAGTGAATATGAACTTCCAGTTCCTGAAATTGATATGCCGATACCATGTGATGTCAGTCACCCAAGTTATTTCACCATCAAATCCTACTAGGATATCTCATTTAGGTATGTACAAAATTTGAGTTTTCTAGGAATAATAGTTTGTGAATAATGATCCATTTTCTGAAGTGCCATGAAAAGGGTATCTGGGGTATTTAAATGGCTGGCCTGTGGGTTTAAATACCCTGCTCAGTGTCTGGTACTGAATGTGTTAATACTGCCCGAAGGTGGTCCTTCACTGTAATCATAGAATTTTCATGCTATGCTTGCAGCTTTACTAGGGAATTGTAGGTGTGGTAGTGTCCTGTTGCTTTCCAACCGCTGAAGAATGATGATGATGATGGTATTGATAAGGATGATGATGATGGCCATATGATTTTGGGGACCGTTTGGGCCTTAAAGTTTTCCTGACATTTGTCTTATAGGTGAGGAAAAACCCCCATAAAAACCTCACCCAGAAAAACTGTCCCAACTGGGGATCGAACCTAGGCCTGCTGCGTGACAAGGCAACACGCTACCTCGAGACCACAGCAGTGGACAATCCTACATACTAAGATATAAAAAATGACACTAAAAAAGTATATATACTAGCTAATATCGGATGTGTGCTGCTATGCCTAAACAAATGAAATATTAAGGGTTAATTTATATGGCATACATACACAAATACCAGAAAAACTGGATGAATCATTTGTGACGAATGAGTTCAGATAGAGTTCCCAAATCCATGCTTTGTTATTGTCCAACAGGGAAGAGATCTCTGGGCCATCCAACGAAATGCTGGATACAAAGGCCTATAGGCCTAAGACTTGGTTGGATGAAGAAGAAGATATGGTATGTACTGCGATGAACCAAACATTGTGCTAGCTAGAGAACATTTTTAATTCACTTCTGTTGGATCTTGCTGATTTTTCGATAATACTTACCTCAGTTTATTTTAATAAGATATACAGACTGAGTTTTGTTATAAAACATAGAAAATTGCAACTACTAGAGTGATTTTTAAATTTTCATTTCAAGTGAACTCCTACACCTAATGCTTTTAGAATATAATAGATAGCAGCTGAATACTTGCTGTACCTGCAAACCTGTATGAACAAATTTTCATGTAGATCAGTTTCGCGGTTTAGAAGTCTACAAAGGTCAAAATACACATTCATGTATATATATATATATATATATATATATATATATATACACTGGTGTCCAAAAGTTAAGGATAATTAGTTCATTTGCCGACTTATTATAAAGCATTTGTCAGAATAATACAAAATTTGGTAAGGGTATGTCACAGATAATTAGAAACATGGCACGAAAGAAACAATGGCATGAATACGTCATTCACTTGTCATTTTCACAACAAACAAAAACTGCATTTCAGAATTCGAACATAAAAGTTGAACAACAATGGTTCAAATGATTAGTATGGGGTGTGATTACCCCTGACAGCTACACAAGACTCACATCGACGTGGCATGCTAGTGATGAGGTTGTTCAGGAGTCCGATGCTCAGCAAATTCCACTTCTCATGAAGAGCAATGTGAAGGTCTTGAAGTGTCCTCGGAGGAGGCTGACGAGATGCAATTTGTCTCCCTAAGGCATCCCATGCATGCTCTATAGGATTCATATCCGGAGACCTCGCTGGCCACTCCATACGCTGGATATCTTCCACCTGAAGAAACTCATCCACCAGTTGTGACCTGTGAGGTCGGGCATTGTCATCCATGAATATGAATCTGGACCCACAGCTCCCCTGAAAAGTCTTACATGAGGTTCCAGGATCTCTTCTCTATACCGCTGAGCATTAACAATGCCACCTGCGAAGATGTGAAGCTCTGTGCGTGCATTCATCATTATACTCCCCATACCAGGAGACCACCGTCACCAAATGGATGTCTTTCCATGATGTTCAGGGGTTGTAACGAGTTCCTTGCTCCCTCCAGATAGTCACGCGATGCGAATCACAGTTCAAGCTGAATCTGGACTCGTCTGTAAATAGCACGCTGCTCCACTGATTTAGAGTCCAGTCGCGATGTTCCTGACTCCACCATAAACGTGCTCTCTTGTTATCAAGGGTGAGTGGGACGCACACTACAGGCCGTCTAGCATACAGACCAGCAGCTCTGAGTCTTCTATAGACAGTTTGTCTGGATACTCTGATACCTGAGGCGGCCGCAAGTTCTGAACTCAGTTGTCTGGCAGACATTGTTCGGTTTCTTCTTGCAGTTAACGCAAGATATCGATCCTGCTGAGGATTTGTAACTCTTGGACGACCTCCCACTGGTCTTCGCCTAACGTCTCCGGTCTCTTGGAACCGTCGCCATAACCTAGATATAACATTTTGTGGCACATTAAGTGCTATGGAGACCTCAGTTTGTGTCTGTCCTGTTTCTAGCCCGAAGCAGAGGGTCCAGATGTTGTCTTTGTGCCATTTTACTGCAATCTGTTCTTACACTACATCTGATTATATCATAACTCTCTTTAAAAATGAAGATTTATGGAACAGGGCTTAACTGCAACAATGCAATTTTCATTTATAATTGCTATTAATTTTTTCATTGTTGAAGAGAGATTATAATTTAGTATGTAAACTAAACTAAATGTACTGAGAAACGTTTTGATAAATAATTTTTACTCCTTGCTCCTCTTTAAGCATTTTGATTTTCCGTTTTACAAATTATCCTAAACTTTTGGACACCAGTGTATATATATATATATATATGAAAAGAAAAATTAATGCTTGAGTCGGGATTTGAACCCGAGTCTCTAAAGTCGGTGTGTTTAGCGCTCTAACCAACTGAGCTCGTCAAGTATTCCAACACAAATATACATTTTTTCACATATAAGTAGTATTCTCAATTCACACAAGAGGTAGCAGGAAGTTGTTCCAACTGACATCTAGTGGCCACCATAACAGGTATGCAAATTTTTTTTAAAGAGAATATTTACTTTATACCAGTAACGCTTGTATATTTAGATGTTATAACTATATTTTTGACATTTGGGAATGAAGGCCTAGAAGGTCCTTTGCCTACCATCCGGCTGCTGGCCTAACATCCACATGTATTAATCATAGAGGTAGATGATCATCCAGCCAGTGTATGGGTGATGTGGTGAGCATGTTGGGTCCCCCAGCCATTATAGCTGGTTTTCTCAACCCTAGAGCTGGTACTTATTGTAGCTACCCAAATGCCCCACGATGCTGGATGAGTACTGGTCCCATACTGGCCAAATTCCCATGAGAAAATTTCTTCCCCAATGGGGACTCAAAACAGCACAAGTCCTGTAGTTCTGCTCCAAAGATTCTTGGCTTAACTACTCGGCTATGGCATAGCTAATATCGAGCACATGCTGTATGCATAAATAAATGAAATCTCAAGGCTTAATTAAATTATACATAAACTGCAATGAATAAAACAGGGCAGTTGTCAGAGTAAATTTTAAATTTTGAACTTCGGGTCACTTATAATGGTCAGATTTCACTTATTTTTGGACAATACCTACCACGATGATCTTGTAGGAGATTTCCGGGCTGTTGGCCATGGTCTTGAGGCTTGTAGTTCCCGACGCTTCGCCAGAGACTGCATCCGGCATCCTCAACGGTTGTCTCGAGACTGGCAATTTTGTCGACTACCTGCCCTATTTACACATTCATTCGCGACGTGTTCTCTGCGCGGTCCGTTACTTCGTAAATTGTATCTGCCTTCTGGTTGGTTAGCATTAGGGTCTTCCATTGTACCAATGAGGTTGCTGTCTAATGTTCTAGTACATTGTTCTTGTAGCAGATAAATGTATATATAGGGCAGGTAGTCGACAAAATTACCAGTCTCAAGACAACCCTTGAGGATGCTGGATGCAGTTTCTGATGAAACATCAGGGAACTACAAGCCTCAAGACCACGGCCAACAGCCCGGAAATCTTCTACAAGATCATCATAGTAACTCTGGCCGTAAGAGCCTAAGTCAATACCGACCACGGTTCATTTTAATAATACTGAGTTTCATTGTGAAACATAAAAAATTACAATCGGTAGAACTATTTTTAAATTTTAATTTCACATGAACTCCTACACTTAGGGTCGAATTTATAAACGCATTAGACCGTAAAAGGCATTCTCTGCTGAGAAAGTTTTATCCTAATACATTTTGCTTACTCAGAAATCTATTCATGCGATAATAATTGTAAGCTACCTGACAAGGTAACTTAAGATCATAGCTCAAGATAGAAACTTATCGTGAAAATCCTGAAGGGAACCGATGTAGTTTGAAACCTTTGCATCTTTATCCAAGATGTCGGACCTTGAAGATTTCGATCATGTTTTCGGTATACGCGGAGAAGAGGAATTTGATAGTCTACCAAAGAATTCAACTGGAAAAACAGGAGAATCAGCATAATATTGCACGATGCAGATGTCGTTGTATACGGTATTATTTGCGGGATGCAAGCATAAATGCATTCCTCTATAGCATACGAAAATAACAGAAGTGATTTTATCGCTGAGAATTCTGGGTAATTCATTGCCAATATTACGAAAACGTCAACTTTCATGCATGACCGGTAAGTCGGCCGTTAATTCGATCTCAGCAATTACTCACGGTGAGTCAGCTCACCAATGATTGGAAGTAATTTGAGTAGAGACTAATGTATTTGCATGTGGCCCTTAATGGTTTTAAAACATACTAGTTGGTAGCAAAACACTCACCATACCTGACAACCTGTATGTACAGATTTTTAAGTCAAATGACTGACCACTTTTCAAGTTTTACAAGGACTAACGTATGCAGGTTGAATTTTTATATATAAGACGTGTGTGTGTGTGCACATGGGCGTGTGAGGGTGCAAGAGAGAGAGTGAGTGCATGTGTGAATGCGCAGTTGCAATTTTTGTTTATTCCGAACCAAACACAGCATATTATAGTAATCAAGTAAGAAAATTAATGTCAAGTTTGTTAACCAGCAAAATCAGGCCATTAGGAGCTAACCTGAAGCAAAAATTTAAAAATCACTGTAGCAGCTGCAATTTTTTTATATTTTTGCAACAAAAAATATGCCATTGAAATAAAACAAGAAAGTAGTTTATCATCATCCCTGGTACTATAATCCTGGTCAAATCTTGGCCTGCTTAAGAATGTCCTGCCACTGGTTCCTATTTAACGCCTTACCCCACCAGTTCCTATTACCCATATCTTCCAGGTTCCTCTCAACATAATCTAATTATCAGGTCCTTGGTTGTCTCAACGTTCCTTCCTCCTTCAGGATCACTATGAAGATGTGTGCTTTACTGGATTATTTGAGTCTTTAAACTGATCATATAAAGATGTGCTATACAGAGTAAGTGAAGCAAGAACAATGCAGGAATTCATAAAGAGGAGAGAAAGAAATTGGATTGACCACTGGCTAAGAAGAAACTGCCTGATGATGGATGCACTAGAAGGAATGGTAAACAGAAAGAAAGTTAGAAGCAGAAAAAGACATCAAATGACAGACAATAATGAAGTAAATGGTTTGTATGCAGATATAAAAATGAAGATTTAGTTAAGGAAAGTGTGGAGAATGCTGAGTTTGCAGTGAAAGACCTGCTGTTGGGCAGAACACTATGTATGTAGTATGTATACTGATCATTAGAGCCTGGATGTTAGGGAAAATGCCTATAGTTATTTATTATAGATATTGTAAAAGTGACTTCACATAAGTTCATACCGACGACCCTAGAGTTATTTTCCATGAAGTTAATTTTGCCTATAAATGCCTACTTGCAATTTTTTCTTGAAATTAGCTCAGTATTTCAATGAAATCAATTGAAACTTCTTGTCACAATTCATTTCATAGAAGTTTTCAAGTGTTCTTTTTATAAATTCCCTTAGAATATTTTAGGGTAAGGATGGCAATAACCCAATAACATACCAGGTAGATGGTTTCTCCCTCAATGCACTCCCGTTAGGTAAATATTTTATTTTACCACTTCATGCATTCCCGTTAAGCAAAAGAGTCCTTAGCTATGTCCCATAGTATTATGCTCCGGCTGGCTCTAAGGCTCGGAGAAAAGTTCTTTGCATCTTTTCAATACATACATTGTTGAGTGGCAAAGAGGGTAGATGGCTCAAGCTTTCTTCCTCTGTCTCACACCTGGTGCTGAAATCTTTAGGTGACTGGCAATATTATTTTTGATATTGGTAACACTGAATTCAGCCTGCAGTCCTCATTCACAGAGAGATGCTTCAAAGACAAAGTAGTTCAGCAAGTGTATGTGGATTTTTTTTTTTTTTTTACCTTTAGAACAGTTATTTTAAGATTCCTAAAGAGCAGATAACAATAAGAGACAAACTGACCAATTTCGTGAAAGAATTTGGTGCAAAAATATTCTCAAGTGACAGTTCTGCTCTTTGTAAAAAGGCAAAACAAATTTCAATAGCATCTCTGATCTCTTTGCATGCTATTGATAGCATATGTTTATATTCTTAACATAAGACTGTAAAAAGTTATGTTGTTGTCCATTTTTTGCAAGAGCCTATTTTGAATTTTTTAGTACTTATATTAATAATTTTAGTGCCTTTTTGCCTGCTATTTTTTTAAGTGCCTGACATCCGGACTCTACTGATCATAAATCTCACAGCTAAACTCTTTCTTAAACAAAGACATTGATTTGCTGCAAAAAATGAAAACTAACAAATTGAAACGGGTGGATCATATAGCTCTATTATTCTTGACCCACCTGCTGGACACATTCCACCTGGTTTTCCTAACAGATATCTCCATACCCCTATTTCACATCCCCTTTGTGCCACATTTAATGCCCATTGCAACTTATGAGATTTAATTTTTCTTATTACAACTGGTTCCCATAAAGAACACACAGACCACTTACTTAGTTTCCTCCGTTCACCTGTCCATCTCTCTTCAGTCTAAAAGTTTTTCTAAACACTTTATTCTCAAATACTCAATCTTTCCTCCTCTCTTACAGTGCAAGACCATGTGTCACATATATATAACTGGAAGTTATGATCAGGGCCTGGATTTTTATTCACTATTATATAAGACTGCAAAAAGATTAGGATTCATAAGTTAAATATGGGAAATTACATTATGAGGTTGTTAATCCAAAAGGAATTTGGACACTCACACAAAGGAACACTTTAGAAATATTAAAAATGGTGAAATTGAAAAATCAGCTATTGCAGCACATAGTTTGTTGGAGAGTCAAAGTTGAAAAAGAGGCCAAACTTCTAAAACATTTGGAAAAACCTTTAGAATTGACAGTTTGGAAGAAGATATATATTCTGAAGAACAAATTTAGATGCATGAATTTCGAAATTCCTGATAAACAGGACCTGATCTCGAAGTTCATCATATCAACACCAGATGGCAACGTTATAGATGGAGATTCCAACAAAAATCTGGTAGTCATAATGTCGGTTAAAATGTGAGGGAAGTTTCCTCTTGAAAACTGCACTTCTCATGTTTAAGAAAACAAACTATTGAGATAAGATATATAAAAAATGACTGATTCATTCATGAAAGATTACGATGTTTGTGTAAATGGAATATACTCAATTTGTTTCCTGATACAAAAGTAAAATGTATGTAATATCTGGGAAATATTATTAAATCCTAAGAAAAGATACATGAAGTTTTTTTAAGTCACATTTATGAAACTGCAAACAAGTTATTTTCAATTGGTTGGGGAAAATACTCGAATCTTTGAACGCATTAGACCGTAAAAGACGTTCTCAGCTGAGAAAGTTTTATCCTAATACGATTTTGCTTACTCAGAAATCTATTCATGCGATAATAATTCGTAAGTTACCTGACGAGAGGTAACTTAAGATAATTGCTTAAGATAGAAACTTATCATGAGAATCCCAAAGAGAACTGATGTAGTTTGAAACCTTCCCGCTTTATCCAATATGTCGGACCTTGAAGATTTCGATCATGTTTTCGGTATACGCGGAGAAGAGGAATTTGATAGAGTCTACCAAAGAATTCAACTGGAAGAACAGGAGAATAGGTGTAATATTGCGCGATGCAGACATCGTTGTATATGGTATTATTTATGGGATGCAACCGTAAATGCGTTCCTCTATAGCAGACGAAAATAACGGGAAGTGGTTTTATCGCTGAGAATTCTGGGTAATTTCTTGCCAATATTACGAAAACGACGACTTTCATGCATGACCAGTTTGTGGGTAGCTAATTCGATCTTTGCACTTGCTCACGGTGAGTCAGTTCACCAGTGATTGGAAGTAATTTGAGTAGAGACTAATGTATTTGCATGCGGCCCTTACTATTCACCATACTATGATCAAATCTTAAACTTTTAGTACGTATAAACCCAGACCCTATACTGCAGCCACTGATTCTCCGGCCTTGATGTTTTCACAACAGTGTTGCCAATATGGATATTCAGTGGGAATGGCCGCTTTATGTATGTGGTTAGCAGACATACAGCTGACAACATCTCAGCAATTTCAAACCTTACTAGCGTGTGCTATAGCTGCATCAAGAACAGTGATTGATAGTGGCAGACATCTACTCACTACAACCATTTCCTTATTGGCAGTAGAGGGCGAATTCTCCCCTTTACCCCTAATATAACCTAAACTTCAGAGCCAGAGATACAGTGGCTGGGGTAGAGTTATTATTATTAAAAAACTCCATAGCAAGACAGTGCTAGAAGACCTATGATTAAATTGAAATTATGTAATAAACAGGAAGCAGGTTTCTCCAGACATTGAATTTCATGTTAAAACAAATTAATCAAAAGTTAAATATTTACACAGATAAACAGGACAAACAAAGATAGGAAGATGAGAGACATCTGGAACATTTACAAAAATACTAGCTACAATAAAGAAACACTATTTTCCAGTAGTAAACGGAAATTATTTTTTACACTATTGAGTAACACTAAGAAATTAGAACCTGAAGTAAATATCAATCAAACTAAATATATGGTCACACGCAGAAATACATTATGGAAATGGGACAGCTAATGACAAATGAGGGAAATTTTGAGGAAGTGGCTGAATTCAAATACCTAGGAACAATAATCGCAAACAGGAATGAGATGCACAAAGAAATTACACATATGCTCAATTCTGGAAATGTGTGCTATTATGCATTGCAGAGACTCTTGATGTCCCACTCCTTTCAAAAAACGTTAAACTGAAAATATATAAAACTATTATTCTACCAGTTATATTATATGGGTGCGAAACATGGACTCTTACTTTAAGGGAGGAAATGAGATTACGAGTTTTTGAGAATAAAGTTCTTAGGAAAATTTTTGGACCAAAGAGAGATGAACAGACAGGTGAATGGAGAAGACTACATGACAATGAACTACATGATCTTTATAGGAAGCCAGATATAATAACAACAGTTAAGTCTCGTAGACTGCGATGGGCAGGACATGTTGCACGTATGGGGAATGAAAGACTTGCATGGAAGCTTCTTGTAGGAAAACCAGAGGGAAACACCCAGTTGGTAGACCAAGAATGAGGTGGGAGAATAACATTAACTATGATTTGCGGGAAGTAGGTTATACAGGGAATGATCGGAAAGCATTAGCTCAGGATAAGGATGTATGGAGAGCTTATGTCTGCTTGGGTTCGATAGTGCCAGTGAAGTAAGTAAATAAGTAAGAACATTAGTGTTCAGGATTCTACTATGCTAGCTCAGATCGTAGCATATCTGCTTCCTGACTAGCTGATCCATGTTCGATACCCAGCAGAGACTGGAAATTTTATTTCTAATATATTCAATTAGTGGACAGGAGGTTTTGTAGTATACCATTTTTTAAATGCTAGATTCTGGACCAGATGCCTGGATTAACTTCTACACCCTCCTGCAGTACATATGTTGACTATTGAACTCATGCCCCATAACCAATTACATTTGAATGAATTTTGTTTTACAATCAAACACGGTCTTGTTTCACCTTGCTTTTTATCACCTCCTGCATTTGTGATAAAGAAAGCTCCTCCTTTTTAATGTTCTGAACAGGTCAGGGCATTATTTTGCAGTGGCTGACTCTCCAACAAGTAGACTGAATATAGCAAATAGCGAACAGATTCCTTCGAACTACACATTTGATAATGTGTGTTCAACAATTGTGTTTTTAAAAAATGATTTTAATAAGTTGTTTACTTAAAGAATAAATTAATAACCTATAATGTTGGTTATAATATACAGTTAGACGCATTTCATTTTTTCTCCACTAGGGTGCATTCTTGTAATATTGTGATCCCTTTTGGCAATAAATAATAATATCAAGTTACAGTGGATAAACTAAACATAACTACATATTTCTGATTTGTTTTCAAACATTGTCATTAACTAACTAACTCATTGGTGCTATCGAACCCATAGGTCCATGACTGCACAGATGTAAGCTCTCCATATATCCCTATCCTGAGCCAATGTTTTCCAAGCATCCCCTGTATAATCTACTTGACTTAAATCATAGTTAATGTTATTCTCCCGCCTCATTCTTGGTCTACCAACTGGGCATTTTCCCCTCTGTTTTCCTACAAGAAGCTTCCATTCACATCTCATTCCCCATTCATGCCATATGTCCTGCCCATCGCAGTCTAGGAGACTTAACTGTTCTGATTATATCTGGCTTCCTATAAAGACCATGTAATTCACTGTTATGCAGTCTTCTCCATTCACCTGTCTGTTCATCTCTCTTTGGTCCAAAAATTTTCCTAAGAACTTAATTCTCTCATAATCTTCTTTCCTCCCTTAAAGTAAGAGTCCATGTTTCGCATCCATATAATATAACTGGTAGAATAATAGCCACTTACTTTAAATATATAAAAATTTTAAAATACCAGTAAGTATATTTAAATAATGATTTTTGAGTAAACAGCCTAATTTTTTTGTTAAATAGTCCTAACAAATGCTACTCTTGATTTCCAAATCCTCTAGATAAATTCACGAGTCATGAATCATGGTTTTACTTATGGTAAATCATGTGGTACTGTTGATAGCAATTTGCCAATCAGATGGCAGCATTATGCCTGATGCTTTTAAAACAGTAGTATCAGCACTGTGTTTCACTTTCTTCCTTCTCATCATCATTCCTCACACTTAAACATGCACTTTTCTCCAACACAATACAAGTACACATCAATTAATAAATAATAGTTTTAAAAAACTAAAACAACACATTTTATTCGAAAACCAAACTAAAAAATGAAAAATAATTTTAATTTCCAGCATGCTTGGGATAAAATTAAAGTGGTCAACAAAAAAAAATCATCTCCAACACATCTAGAATAAAACTAGAGTTATCTACAAAAAAAAAAATTATTTTACCATCAAAACCGTGGGGTGTTTTATATTAATTAATATATTTGATATCGAGGTAGCGTGCTGCCTTGTCACGCAGCGGGCCCGAGTTTGATCCTCGGTCGGGACAGTTTTTCTGGATGAGGTTTTCATCGGGGTTTTTTCTCACCTGTAAGAGAAATGTCAGGAAAACTGTTAAAGTTTTCATTTTAGAAGATATTATTTTCTTTCTTCATTTAATTATTAGAAGGTTTTCATTTATGTGTTTTGTGTGTGCATTAAAGCCATAAAACTCAAATATAACATTACATATGAAAATATATTACAGGTGAAATGCTATCCTAACATTCAGTAAAAAATAAAGTAGAACGGGAATCAAACCCGTGAGGTTACGAACGCAGATGTGTGTTAAACTGCTCTACCACGGAAACACACAAAGGCAAGCTCTCTCTCTTTTATGTTACTTGAGTGTGCACTGCATTAACTAGCAAACAACAGTACAATTACTGAAAAACGTGTTAATGTGAACAAGGCTTCTGCGAGTGCTCACGAAGTTCCCCGATCGGTTGATAAAATCAAGAGATGACTTTTTTTTTTGTCTAAGGGTGTACATCACAGCCATCTGTCAGGAAACAATGAAAATTTGCAATGTTATAAAGGAAGCAATGAAGATATGATCTGTAAAATTTTGTTCATTTCCAATGAAAGGAACTAAAATTATGTGCATTACTTATCGAATGACCTAGTAGCATTCCCAACCTGGGATCAAAATAATGTTTAGAACCACTACTCCACCAGAATCAACTACTGAGAAATATAAAACTATGAATGGATAAATGAATGAATGGAATGAGTGAGTGAATGAATGAATGAATGAACAAACTCAATGAATGAATGAATGAATGAATGAAATATCAGGATAACTGGGCTCAAAATATGTATCTCCAGACATCCAAAATTTTTGTTTGAAAATCATCTGTACCAATAGGAGTTTAATATTACAGAGGAAATCAAACAAATTATGTTTCTGAGTATTTAAAAATAAAGATGGGTATACTGCTACACAAAATTAAAATTCATGCACCCTAGAGTTTACATTAGATAATGGAATTAATGGGGACGGGGGGGGGGGGGAATGAAACAATTTTTTTTTGGCAAATGCCCCAGGTTGTCTTTAGACATTCCTAGTGTCTCTCCTGGCATGGCATACTTGTAACCCACTTCTGAGGTTGGGGCACCTGGAAGGCAGGGTTATGTTGCCCCGATGATATGAGGGGTGGTGATGATGATGATGATAGTGGTGTGCCAGGAGAGTCCCTAATCCTAAGCTTAATCTAAGATGAATATGAATGATGATGATTGCGATGGCCATATGATTTCGGGGACCGTTTGGGCCTTAAAGTTTTCTTGACATTTGTCATACAGATGAGGAAAACCCCGATAAAAACCTCACCCAGAAAAACTGTCCTGACCAGGGGTCGAACCCAGGCTTGCTGCATGACAAGGCAGCACGCTACCTCGAGACCACAGCGGTGGATATGAAACAAAATGTTATCTAGATGATTTTTGGAATCATTCTGAGATAAACTGGACTGATAACATTCAAGCAAATTCACTTTTGACAAATTTGTTGTGAGAAATCAGCAGATAGCCAGAACATTGAACCACATGACTCTGCGATGAGCAAATTACAACCATTTCTTTTAAGAACACCTTGTTTTTAAGAGTTGGTGGTAGCATTGCCCAATCCCCCATTTGAAAGAAGAGTAACACCTATCACTGATCAGCAGTTCCCTAGCACTTAGTTGGAATGATAAATTCCTTCACCACTGCATTTCCTCAGTAATTTTATTTAATGGATACCTTTAACACTTTATGGAAATGAAGCCTGGATAGATACCGAAAAAAAAAAAAGAACAGCAGAAATGAAATACCTATGCAAGTCATTGGGAAACAAAAGGATAAATTAAAAAATTAAACAATTTCTATAGTTAACTTTTATAGGAATTAATCACTATGAGGTTTAATTTATGGTGAAATTAAATGTTTCTTACCTCTCCTCATATAAATCTTCTAAGTAGATCATGATTTCGAGACCATAACGGTCTCATCTTCAGTACAATCTTGGCGACTGATGGTATGTCGATCGGAAGAAA
This sequence comes from Diploptera punctata, assembly GCA_030220185.1. Classification (NCBI taxonomy): domain Eukaryota; kingdom Metazoa; phylum Arthropoda; class Insecta; order Blattodea; family Blaberidae; genus Diploptera; species Diploptera punctata. The sequence goes on from JASPKZ010010253.1 coordinate 415,613, forward strand.
CTCTTCTTCTTCCCTCTGTTGGTAGACCGATGAACCTCTGGATCAGGTCAAAATTTGCGGGAATTTCGAAGTTCATAAGTTTTCCTTTGTTTTTCTGAATGTGGATCTTTTCCCAAACTGTGAATTCCTTTTGTTTGTCTATTTGTTTAATTAGACTGGCTTTTGATTCAATTAAATGTTTTTCGGGCCAAGCATGAGCAGCTACTCCATTTTTGAATATTTCTAAGATGTTCTTTCAGTAGCTCCTCATGCTTGGTCCAAAAAACATTTAATTGAACCAAAAGCCAGTCTAATTAAACAAATAGACAAACAAAAGGAACTCACGGTTTGGGAAAAGATCCACATTCAGAAAAACAAAGGAAAACTTATGTACTTCGAAATTCCCACAAATTTTGACCTGATCCAGAGGTTCATCGGTCCACCAACAGAGGGAAGAAGAAGAGTTTCTTCTGATCGACATAACATCAGTCGCCAAGATTGTACTGAAGATGAGACCGTTATGGTCTCGAAATCACAATCTACTTAGAAGATTTATATGAGGAGAGGTAAGAAACATTTAATTTCACCATAATTTCTATAGTGTTCTGCTCAATGGCAGGTCTTTCACTGCAATCATTGCATTTTCATGCTATGCTTTGCAGTTTACTAAAGAATTATAGGTGTGGTAACTTCACGTTGCTTTCCATACTGGTGAAATGACGATAATGATAACGATGATGATGGCTGGATGATTTTTGGGGAACGTTGGGCCGTAGGCTTTCTGACATTTGTCTTACAGGTGAGGAAAAACCCCAAAAAATCCTCACCCAAGAGCCTGTCCTGAAGAGGAATTGAATCCGAGCCCGCTGTGTGACAAGGCAGCACACTACCTCAAGACCACAGTGGTGGACAATTAAAAAATAACCACAATTAATTTAAAACCTCATAATGTTATTTCCGATAAATAATTTAAGAAAAGTAACAAATCTCAATAAAAAATTTCTACATAAACCAAGATTTGAACTTCCAGCTTTATACACTGGTGCTCTAACCACTAGAAGAGGGAAAATGAACAGTGTAATTAAACAAAAGATGAATTAAGTTATGTAGATGTAAAATAACACTATGAGGTTTTTTAATATTGTTTATTTTTTATTTCACTCACCTCATACTTCATAACTCCTCGCAAACCCAGGTTTCGTCACATCATTTGTGACATTCTCAATGCTGTGTCACGTTCACAGCTGACCAGGTCCGTGAATCTCCCTATAATGATTCATGGGCCTGGTTAGTTGTGAACGTGACACAGCATTGAGAATGTCACAAATGATGTGACGAAACCCTGGGTTTGCGAGGAGTTATGAAGTATGAGGCAAGTGAAAGAAAAAATAATCAAAAGATGAATGTTCAACTTCAATTGCGGATTTCATAAAAAAATCAAATTGATATGCTCATTAAAAAAGAATGACAGATTCACAAGAAGAATGCTAGAATGGATGCCACTCAGTAGAAGAAGAAGAAGAAGAGGGCGGCCAAAAATATCTTGGATTGATTGTATTCTGAGCAGCATGAGGAAAAAATGATTGGACAATGGAGATTGGAATGACAGAGATGTGGAGGAGAATGACAGCAGATTAATTGGGCACAGGAAGATGGTGTGAAACCTGCTAAATAAATATCCAATGACCCTGTTTGTGTTCAAACCTGCAAATCTTGTGACTAGAGCGAAGGTGGTAACCACTCATCCACTGTAATCAACTCTCTGCCTTATGTAGGATGCTTTTACATTAAATCGTGCAGAAAATGAGATGACACCAAACATCTGGAAAGCTCTTAATATCTTGACAGTTTTACAGGCATTACATCTAAAAATTGGAAGCAATATAGAAAATGTGTATTTCAATACCACCTACCATACATTTTATGATTCTGGTTCCATCCTATGCAGATAGGTGGTGTTAATGTTGCCTATTTTCAATTTATGCATCACTTTAGCAGACCATTTTATGTAGGTGATAAGCATTTCTATTGTATACAAAGTTTTTGTGTAGTATAAAGTGTGAGGGACGACATGAAGAGAAATGAGAAGGTAAAATTCTGTTTTGGCCTATTCCTATAGAAAGCATCAAGGCTCCTTTCTCCAAGAACTTTGAAATTCTTGGAGAAAGGAGCCTCATTACCAAGTTCTTTGGAACACAGATTCAGGGCCAACAACTTGAAGAAAAGAAAAAACCAGTTTGTGAACAAGCTGAAGAATGAGCAATAGCTTTGAAATGATCGCCCAACAGAATAAACATATGAGGTAAGAATGTTAAAGAATACAAACTCAAATATTAAATTAAACCTCATAATGTAACTTCCTAATGATTAAAAAAAAAATTAATTAAATTATTTATTTATTCTTTGTTCAATGCCACCAGATTGTCAGTTATGACATTTCTGGCTTCCTCCCCAGCATTGATGGAATTGTAATCCATTCCTTAGTTTGGGACATCAGGAAGGCGCAGAGTTACATTACCCCAATGATATGATGGGTGATAAATGATAATGAAGTACCAGGGAAGTCCTTAACCTGAATTCCAGCCTTGCAGTTAAAAACAGCAGATAATTTTTCGGACATGGCCTTGGTACGTCACGTTTCTCTGGAAGAAATTTCAAGGTAGGTTTCAGCATGCAATGGTCGACAGTTCCCTTGTAAGTTTGATGCTTGGTGGAGTCAGAAATTCTAATATAAAATTTTTCTATCTAGGGCAGAGCCGTCCAAACTTATTTCTACCGTGGGCCAAAAGGAACAAACATCAAAGTGCCGCAGGCCACAGGCTGTATTACAGATGTTGTGGATTATTATTATTATTATTATTATCATCATCATCATTATTATTATTACTATTTATTTATTTAACAGGTTTAACGATATCTTCCTGCTCTCAGTTAATCTACTTGTAATTTTCCTCCATATCTCTATCATTCCAATCTTTATCGTCCAATCCTTTTTTCTTGTTGCTCTAAACACCTCAATCCATGTTATTTTTGGCAGCCCTCTTCTTCTTCTTGGACCAAGTGGCACCAATTCTTGTATTCTTCTTCGGAATATGTCTGCTACCCTTTTTACATGACCATGCAATTTTGTTTATTATTACTGTTATAATTATTATTATTACTGTTATTATTATTATTATTATTATTTATTATTATAACTGTTTAAGCGTGTGTTGGTAGCTACTTTTCTTGTTATGTCATTATAACATATTTCACAAATTCTTGTTTCATTACTGATAGACTAATATTATAGGCCTACCATTAGTATAATTTAATTAATTAGAATGCTCTACAGGCCTACAAGGGCCGGATAGAAAGTGAACGAGGGCTGTAGTTTGGACGTCCCTGATCTAGGGGCTAGGAGGGGTGATGGTGTACTATTTTTAATCACGAGATGTGCACCTGATGCTTAAATTAAATTCCAAATCCTTCTGCAGTACAAATGTTGAGAATACATGCAGTATGTGTAGCAGTAATTCGTCCGTTGGCCAGAGATGTTAAATCTGATGATCCCTATTGTGCTTTTTGATAGTAGTAGACTATGTGCCAGTACTAGGATTCACCTTCTCCCTTCTCTTCATCATCATCATCTTTCTTAACCCATTGGCTTACACAGATGGCTCCCAGCCAGCTGATCAAGTGAAGCCCATTCTTACACAGATGACTGTGAGCTGGACTGAGCAGCTGCATGCAAATATATTACTCTCTGATGAGTTGAGTTTTCCATGAGAACATGCAAAGTTCGAATTAGCGAGTCACTGACTGGTCAGGCATAAAAGTAGTTTTTTCGTAATATTGGCAAGAAATTGCCCAGAATTCTCAGCGATAAAACCACTTCCATTATTTTTGTCTGCTAGAGCAATGCATTTATGCTTGCGTCCCGCAAATATTACTGTATATGACGACGTCTGCATCGTGCGATATTACGCCGATTCTCCTGTTCTTCCAGTTGAATTCTTTGGTAGACTCCATCAAATTCCTCTTCTCCGTGTATACCGAAAACATGACTGAAGTCTTCAAGATCCGACATCTTGGATAAAACAGCAAGGCATCAAACTATATCAGTTACCATCGGTTCCCATCAGGTTGCTCACGATTCGTTCTCTGCAAAGTCACCTCGCCAGGTAGCTTAGGAATTTCGACAATTATTATCGCATGAACAGATTTTTGAGTAAGCAAAAACATCTTTGGATGCAACTTTCTCAGCAGAGAACGATTTTCACGGTCTAATGCATTCATAGATACGACCTTTAGTGTTTCTTTAGTTTTGTCAATAGATGGCACAACATGTTATATACCGTTAGAAAGTTGAGAGAACGGTCTATTCAATGGTGTACAACATACTCAATTTCTCTCGATAGATCGTGATTTATAAGCCATTGTTTTTTGGTTATGCTAATTTTCTTGAAATTAAATGGTAAATATGGGTGCAACTATGGAGAAAAATATTAATAAGGCAATGAGTTAATATCAATTACACTACACAAACATATAATCTTCCGTACACAATACAATTACATATCATTTATAGAATGTGGTCTGCCGAACTGGTGCGTAAATTGAAATTAGACCACATAATGTGATATATCTATCTAGTGCATGAAAATGCTGTGGGTAGTATTGGAACACACATAATACATGATATATAGATTCATTACTTACTGCTCTATTCTCAAGGTCGACTTTATTTCCCAGCACAACAAATGGGAAATTTTCAGGGTCCCTAGGTGATGCCTGTATTAGAAACTCATCTCGCCAACTGTCCAGAGATTTGAATGTGTTAGGAGCAGATACATCGAACACCAGTACACAGCAATCGGCACCTCTATAGAATGCAACACCAAGAGACTGGAAGCGCTCTTGTCCAGCTGTGTCCCAAATCTTCAACAAAAATATAGAATATATTTGAAGAGAAAAGACATATTTGAATAAAATTTTATCACCACATGTCATATTCTTCTTCTTAAGACCAGTTTCAGGACCTTCTTTGGTTCCATTCTCAGCATTTTCACAACTGTTATTATATCGTCTTGAAAAGCTGCCTCCTGCTCTCTCTGTTGGTAGATTGAAGAACATCGAAATCAAATAATTTTCTCCGCAAATTTCAAAGTTCATTAATTTCTCCTTTTTCATTTTTATGTAATTTTTTCCCCAAACCGTGAGCTCTTTGGCTTTTTTATTTGTTTAATTAATGTTCTCTTTCTTTTCATTTGATGTTTTTCTGACCATGCATGGGCTGCTATTGCAGATTTTTCTACTTTCCCAATCTTGACATTCCAGAGATGTTCTTTCACTCTGGGTTTTAAATGAAAGAATGTCAAGGATGGGGAAGTAAAAATTCTAAATTAGAAGCCCATGCGTGGTCAGAAAAACATCAAATCAAAAAAAAAGGTTAAATTAATTAAACAAATAGAAAAACCCGAAGTACTCATGGTTTGGTAAAAATCTAAATAAAAAATGGAAAGGAGGAATTAATGAACTTTGAAATTCCTCAGGAAAATGATTTGATTTTGAGATTATTCAGTCTATCAACAGAGGGAGCAGGAAGTGCTCTTCAAGACAACATAACATTGGTCATGAACTGAAGAAGGTGCTAAGATTGGTCTAAGAAGAAGAAAAAGAAGAAAAAAATAAAGAAGAATAAAAAGAAGACAAAAAGAAGAAAAGAAGAAGAAAAGAAGAAAAAAAGAAGAAAAAGGAGAAGAAGAGAGAAAGAGAAAAAGAAGAGAAGAAGAAAAAGAAGAGAAGAAGAAAAGAAAAAGGAGAAGAAAGAGAAGAAAAGAAGAAGAAGAGAAGTTGAGGTGAGGAATAATTTTTTTATTAAATAAATAATACTCCTGAAAACCGTTTATTATATAAGCATATGTCTTAGACGTGAGGTTGGAATCCGGTAGACGGCTTTAGCTTTACATGCTAATGCTCTTATCACTCTTAGCACAGACATTACGAAGTCCTAAGTGCATAATAAACTAAAGGTCCTGGGTTCAAACCCCAGAGTAGTCTATATACTTTTCATCTTCAACATATAATTTATCGCTCCAGTGAGAAATTTTAAATTATATACTTAAAAACATTGAAAGAAGCTCTACTGACTTTATAAGGCAACGTTTAAATTCTCAATGAAACGTCTTCTTAAATAAGAAGCTGCCATTTGTTTGTCAATACACACAGTTTGTGTCACACACAACAGTTTCTGGGTCATTGGTCTACTTGGGAATTAAAATGAATTAAGAGAAAATTTGGCATTTAAATGGAGGGCGCAAGGATAGCTCAAATGGTATGAGCTCATTAGCTGATAGAAGCTAAATGTCCTGGGTTTGAAACCATAGTCTTACATGTATATTGCTCTATTCAAATATAATGTAATGGCCTTTAGTGAGATAAGCTAAATTTATATTAATAATCATAAATCTCAAGTGCACTATTAAGATGATTCCCTGTGTACATTTAATATGGCAGTTAGCCCTTTTCTTGCTTAAGCAGTGTGTATTAGGAGCTAAGTAAAGTGTTCCTCACTACAAGCCTCGGGAGGGCCCTTGGGGTATGTGAGGAATGTTGAGGCTCCTCCTTTTTCTAGACAATCGGCACTTGATGTCAGTGAAGTTGTCAGCCCTGTGTGATGGGCGCGCCGTCTTCCCCGGCGGCAGAACAAGCATATGGTAGCTGGCATTTCAGTTAGATGCTGATTCAATACCCCAGGGCCACAGTGCCTCCAGGAAGGTTTGGGTCAGTTTAAAAATTCTGACCTACTGGGACTTTAACTCCATCGACGCTTTCCGGTTTGTAGCGCATTGCCTTAACTACTATGGCTATTCGGCTACATATAAATGGAAAAAAATAAAGAAAAGATCAAGTATGATTCAAAATTCACTTTTCATTATAATTTACTTAATAGATCAATTCTGAAAATACATACAATTTTTGCAGTTATTATTCTTACATATTTCAAATTCCTATTCAATGGCAGATAACCTTTGAAAGGTGCCTAAAAAGTCCCCTTTTTTTTACTTTAACTCAAAAATATGCTCTGACACATGAATTTTATATGCAAAGTAAAAATTTTGCTTTTTTTCGAGATAAATAAAAAGTTGTTGTGGAATGATTAAGACAACACAGTTCATGTCAAAAGGTCACAAACTTGATAGGATTGGAATTTTTAATCTGGTCTATATCGTCCAGTGGCACAGTGGCCCTGGAGTTGAAATACTATAAAATATTAATTACATTAATAAAATGGCCAGTGCCATAGCCGAGTGGTTAAGGCATACGAAGCCTTGAAGCAAAACTAGGGGACTTGCACTGAGTCAGGTCTCCATGGGGGTAAACATTTTTTTTCATGGAATTTCAGCCAATATGGGATCAGTGCACATCCAGCATTGTGAGAAATTTGGGTAGCTGTAATAAGTAGCAGCTCCAGGTTGAGAAAACCCCAGCTATAATGGCTGGGGGACCCAACATGCTGTCCACATGTCACCCCTGAACTGGCTGGATGAGTTTGAAAAATACATGTAAAAAAAACAAGAAAGAAAACTCATGAATTTCAAAACTCCCGCAAATTTTTATTTGATCCAGAGGTTCATCAGTCCATCAATTGAAGGAAGAAGAAAACTACCAAGAAACGACATAACACCAGTTGATGAGAGGCTACTGAGGATGGAGATATGGCTCCAAAACTGCAGTCTAGAAGTATAAAGAATATGAGGTGAGGTAATAAAAATAATTTAATTCTTAAATTAAACCTCAAAGTGTTTTTTCCCTGTAAAAGTTAAAATTATATAGACAATTTTTTTTTCTCCTTCAAAATTTTAAAATTGTTTATTACTTATTATTTCAAGGTAAAGTATTAAATTCTGGAATCTTGAACAACATTCAAGGTCATAGCATGGCCAATGTTACAAAAAGTCTATTCTTCAGTTTTAAGGTAACACCACTTTATTTGTTAAATTTTAGTTATTGAATATATAAAACACCTTTTCTTAAATTTTGCATGCCAAATTCTACAGTTTCTTCATATTTTTTATTACCCATAATTTCAAAAATATTTACATTACACTTTTGCTATTTTGTATTTTTACTTTTCTTTCTATGAACAACATCTCACAAAAGGTTCATTAAAATTTAAGACGGTCATAATGAAAATGACCTAACATACAAACTGACAAAGGAACCCTTCTTCATAGAAGAGCTCCACCTGGACCTTCTCCTGCCGGCAACAGATGCCAACAAGGAACTGCTGAGGGAACTAAACGATAAAAGAGAACAGATATGGCCTGAGTTCTACACAATGGATGCGATGATCTACAGGGAATGGACAGCAGCCAGATACGACCTCAGACACACCGTGACGAGAGTTGCGGTCCATGGTTTCCACCACCGGATATGCACAACAGTGAAACACCATAACCCAGAAGAAAAGTGCAAGTGCAAACTATGTGGGTCACACTGCGACCGATATCACCTATTACAGTGTAAAAACATAGGAACATCGATAACAGACTTCTGTAAGACATGAAAACAATTCTTTCTACATGGCCATTGGCTGCAATAATACCTATTATTATAAGAATTAAATGAATCATGATTTCTTCTTACCTCATACTTTTATGTTTTTTTTAAACACAGCACTGCAGTATCGGCGACCCATTGTCACCATTATCAGCTGTTTTCATGACTGTCAATTTTTTCTTTTGCCGGTAATTATCCAAACTGCCATCTGGTGTTTTTTTGAATGAATCAATTTCTAAACTGCCATCTGTTGTATTTTTGAAGAACTTTGTAATCAAGCTCGGTTCATCCGGAATCTCGAAGTTCATGGTTCTAGAGCTTGATTACAAAGTTCTTCAAAAATACAACAGATGGCAGTTTAGAAAATGATTAATTCAAAAGAACACCAGATGGCAGTTTGGAGAGTAATTCCTTCAAAATACACCAGATGGCAGTTTGCAAAAGCAAAAATTGACAGTCGTGAAAACAGCTGACGATGGTGACAATGGGTCGCTGACACTGCAGTGCTGTGTTTAAAAAACATAGGAGTATGAGGTAAGAAGAAATCACGATTCATTTAATTCTTATTAATTGAACCTCATAATGTATAAACCTATTATTATTATAATGAAAATGACAGAAATGTGTTGATTTGACATAGAATGGACAATATAACATTGGTATTACGATATTATTAAAGTAAGGTAAAATAAACACCAATAATTACAATCTTACCTGCATTGTTACTATTCGGTCATCCACCATCACTTCTTTTGTAAGGAAATCTGCACCAATGGTGGCTTTGTACTGATTAGAGAATTTCTTGTTTACATATTGATTCATTAGTGAAGTCTTGCCGACACCTGAATCTCCCAAGATTATCACTTTTAAGAGCACCTTCTTGCGGGATGCCATCTTTACTTTTTGTTTTAGCTTTAAATTTACAATCTATGAACAAAAAGTAAGTATTTTTAAAAACTATAAAACTATAAACATAGAATAACTCTGCTTATACATTGGAAAAGGCAAATATATGGTTAGGGGTGTTACTTTTTTGCTAGCTTTTCTAAGCATTTTCATGATAGTGTATTAATATTGCATGTTGTAATTTTACTTATCTCCACTTCTAAATCATATTTATGTATTCCTCATACTTTCTTCAGACCAAAAACCACACATATACATAATTACTTACTTACTCAATGGCACTATCGAAAACTTAGGTTCATGGCTGCACAGACATAAGCTCTCCACACATCCCTATCCTGAGCTAAAATCTTCCAATCATTCTCTGTATAATCTACTTTCCTCAAATCAAAGTTATTCTCCTACCTCATTCTTGGTCTACCAACTGGGTGTTTTCTCTCTGGTTTTCCTACAAGAAGCTTCCATGCATATTTCTCATTCGCCATCCATGCCACATGTCCTGCCCATCGCAGTTCTACAAGACTTAACTGTTCTTAATATATCTGGCTTCCTATAAAGACCATGTAATTCACTGTTATGTAGTCTTCTCCATTCACCTGTCCATCTCTCTTTGGTCCAAAAATTTTCCTAAGAAATTTATTCTCAAATACTCGTAATCTCCTTTCCTCCCTTAAAGTAAGAGTGCATGTTTCACATCCATATAATATAACTGGTAGGATGATAGTTTTATATATTTTCATTTTAACATTCTTTTAAAAGGAGTTGGGTCGGGAGAGGCTTCCTGGGTGAGGTTTTCGGGGTTTTTCCTGACCTGTATGACAAATGTCAGGAAGCTTTAGGGCCCCAACGGTACCTGAAAATCATCATCATCACTATCATTCACCAGTGTGGAAGCAACGGGAAGCTACCACACTTATAATTCCCTAGTAAAGCTGCAAAAGATGGAAAGAAAATGCTATGATTGCAGTGAAAGACCTGCCCTTGGGCAGAACACTATAAAATAGAATAGAATGGTCATTCATTGTTTATATTAATCAGAATTTGATATGTATCAAAAATAAGTTACTGGGTGAGTAGAGTTTAAAAATACTACCCCATTATCAGTGTATTATTTTATCTCTTTCTACATCAAAACATTTTATTTTACATTGAGACAAATGCTACACGTTTTATTTTATTTTTTGATTGCGGATGAGCCCATGTAGGACTGCGCAAAGTACTTAGAGGTGTTTCTTTTGAGTCCAAATTTCTTTCATTCTTTTGCTATGAGCATGTTTTCTATCATCTGTCCAAGTTGTTCCAGTTTTTTTCTTCGGTTTGTCCTCTTGGTCAACTTGCCACTTATTCACCTTAATTCTAAATATATCTCTGTTTGGGATATCTTTTTTAGTAATTCCTGCCAATTTGAAGTCCTATTTGACTTCGTCAATCCACTTCATAGTATACACTGGAGCTTTACTTCTGTTTTCGTAGAATTCCACTATCTGTTTTGTAAGCTTATTTGAGTTGATTCGTTTAATATGGCCATAAAATTTTAACCTTCGTTTTCTAATATCACTATGAATGTATGTCTGTATATATTTTTATTTCCTTTTTACTTCTGAGTCAAAATGCTTCACCTATGACTTGTGGACCTAAAACTTTTCTTATAATCTTGCATTCTTTTTTCACTATATTTTCAATATCTTTTTTTCTGTTCAAAATTAATGTTTCTGCTTCATAGAGGCATTCTGATTTAATTACAGTGTTCTAGTGTCGTAATTTTGTATGTAAAGATATGCATTTTTTATTTTAGGTGTTATTTATTATTTTAAAAATATGGCCACATTCATTAAATCTTGAAATTGCAAATTTAACAGCTCCAAACTGGACAGGACACTACTGTTTCGCTTTGGAAATCTTTAAGCGCCCACTTGCAGGCTCTGTAACCTGGATGAATGTATGGACAGGGAACACCTAATGTGCTGCCTGGCTCTTCGCAGTACATCTGAGACCAGTAAATATTGGGAAGCCAGAACCATGATGATGAATCAGGCAAACAAATGACTTTTCTGTTAATGTTTTATGCCATTAACTAACTAAATAACTCACTGGCACTATCAAACCCATAGGTTTATGGCCGTGCTACATAAGCTCTCCATAAATCCTAGTCTGAGCAAATGTTTTCCAATCATCCCCTGTATAATCTACTACCCTCAAATCATAGTTAATGTTATTCTCCCATCTTACTCTTGGTCTACCAGCTGGGCGTTTTCCCTCTGGTATTCCTACAAGAAACTTCCATGCATGTCTTTCATTTCCCATTCGTGCTATATGTCCTGCCCATCACAGTCTATGAGACTTAACTGTTCTCATATCTGGCTTCCTATAAAGACCATGTAGTTCATCTCTCATTGATACAAAAATTTTCCTAAGAACTTTATTCTCAAATACTCGTAATCTCCTTTCCTCTCTTAAAGTAAGGGTCCATGTTTCGCATCCATATAATATAATTGGTAGAATAATAGTTTTATATATTTTCAGTTTAATGTTTTTTTTGAAAGGAGTTGGGACGTCAAGAGTCTCTGTAATGCATAACAGCACGCATTTCCAGAATTGAGCCTATATTTAATTTCCCTGTGCATTTCATTCCTGTTTGTGATTATTGTTCCTAGTATTTGAATTCAGCCACTTCCTCAAAATTTCCCTCATTTATCATTAGCTGTCCATTTCCATTACATAATGTATTCCTATGTGACCATATTTTTAGTTTTATTGATATTTACTTCCAGTCCTAATTTCTTAGTGTTACTCAGTAGTGTGTGCGTGTTGTCTTTAGTATCCCCTCGCTATTGGCCAATAGTACTACATCATCAGCATAAACTAACAGCTTATTAATACCATTGAGTTGAAAGATTTGATGGCATATTCTAGTACAAAATTAAATAGTAGAGGGGATAGTGCATCTCCTTGCTTCAACGCATTGTGGATTTCAAAAGTATCCGAAAACTGTTTGCCTACATGCACCCTACTCTTTGTGCCATTTAGACACATTCATATAAGTCTAACTTTTTAGGAATTCCTAACTCCAGCAGGATACTATATAACTTCTCCTTAATTGAATTGTATGCCTTTTTAAAGTCTACGTATAGTTGATGTACAGTACCATTATAATCCCATTTCTTTTCAAAAATATGTCTTATACTAAAAATCTAATCTGTTGTAGACCTGTTTCTTCTAAATGCACATTGATGATCTCCTAGAATGTCATCAATATAGAGTTTTAAGTCTGCTTACTAATATATTTGTTAGAATTTTGTACGAATTTGAAAGTAATGAGATGCCCCTGTAGTGGTTGCAATCAGTTTCATCACCTTTCTTATAAATTGGTAAAATAATTGATTCTTTCCATTCATCTGGAAGAGCTTCTTTTTCCCAAATCATACTAAGCAACCGGCATATCTTGTCAATCAATTTTTCTCCCCTGATTTTATCAGTTCTGCTGGGATCTCATCTGAACCTGATGCTTTATGCATCTTCAATTTTTCTATCACCATTTCAACCTCTAATGCACTTGGTTCTGCGACTAGCATTTCTGCTATATGTAAATTATCCTCCTCAATATCATGTTCTGTATGTACATTTAATAGCTGATTAAAGTAACTTTTCCATCTATTTAATATACTCCTGGAATCTGCAATCATATTACCATTTTCCTTCCAAATTATGTTTGTCCTGGCCTGAAACCCTTTCTTCTCTATTCTAATTACCTGATATAATTCTCTAATTTTCCTATTTTATTTTTTGCAATGATTTCAAGATCACTAATCTTCTCTCTCAAATATTCCCTCTTTTTACTCCTTAGTAACCTAGTGGTTTCCTGTCTAACCCTACCCAATTACTCTAAATTTACCTCATTTGGCTCGTGTAACAATTTCATTTTTGCTAGCTTTCTTTTCTTTACAATGTGGGCACATTCCTCATCAAACCATTTCTTGTTTTTACTCTTTTTTAAATAACCAATGCTTTCTGATGCTGACAATTTAATAGTATTTCTTATAGTCTCCCATTCTTTATTGTTATCAGTTTCTCCTTCATTTGCCACATTGTCATCTGAAGATTCCAGTACTTCAAATCTATTAACAATTTTGATTTGGTATTCTTGCCACATTTCATCATTTTTCAAGTTCTTTAATTAAAAATTTTCAGAATCATCTTTAGTGTTTTTCCCTCTCACAAGCTATAGCCATTGTCTGATTTTCACCCGACCAGATGATCATCCGAATTGCAGTCTGTCCCTCTAATTGATCTAACATCGATAATGCTACTGTGTCAGCATTTGTCCACTAATACATGATCTATCTAGTGCCAAGTTTTGCCATCTGGAGACGTCGAGTGTATTTATGAATATCCTTGTGCTGAAATGTGCTCTTAACAATGAGATTCTTTGATGTGGCAAAGGTGAGTAATCTAACCCCACTGTCATTATTATCTTCATGAAGACTGAATTTGCCTATTGTTCATTTGAATATATGTTCCTGCCCCACTTTTGCATTAAAATCTCCTAAGACAATTTTGATATGATATCGTGAAAGGCTATCAAATATGCATTCTAATTCTTCTTCATAGAACTTATCCTTGATCTTGTCATCTTTATCTTCTGTGGGAGCATGTACATTTAAGATTACAAAATCACGTTATATATATATATTTTCCACAAGTCACCTACCACATTAAGTAACAGTAATTTGTCAATATTCCCTCCTTTTAAAGAAATTACAGTAAATATGTACCAGGGCTATTCTATGCAAGATGACAGTCTATGAATCATACATCAGACCACTAGTTGCTAATTATATCAATACATCAACAAGGTTGTCAATATATTTATTCACATTTCCAGTACACTCTAATGGCCAACACGTTTATTCAGGTTACATTATATTAGGATTTGAAGAAGTGGCCAAATTCAAGTACCTAAGAACAAAAAATACAAACAGGAATGAGGTGCAAATGATATTAAACATATGCTCAACTCTGAAAACATATGCTATCATTCATTACAGGAACTCCTGCCATCCCAATTTCTCTCAAATACAATAAACTCAAAACATATAAAACAGATATTCTCAAACAAGGGAACTGTCAACCATTGCATTCCAAAACTTACCTTGAAATTTCTTCCAGAAAAGCATTGTGATGTACTAAGGCCCTGTTAAAAAAAACTGCTGTTTTTAACTGCAAGGCACAGAAATTAAAACTAGAATCCAGCAATGGCAACCCACTGTATGGAGGTGGACTCCCTACCTCAGTAAAAGCTGAGTGGAGTGAGGTGGGATGCGGCATGGATGGTAGGTAATGAGGACTATCCAATCCATCAAGTGAGGTGTTGTATTACTCCCCTATAGTTTAAATGAGAGATTTGGAGCTGGATTTTAGTGCCTTGCTGTTAATAATGCCAGATATTCTTTTGGACACGGCCTTGGTACATCACAATGCTTCTCTGGAAGAAATTTCTAGGTAGGTTTCGGCATGCAATGGATAACAGTTTCCTTATAAGTTATATGGATGCAAAACAGTCTTTTTAATTAAGGGATGAGAAAAGATTAGGAGTGTATAAGAATAAAGTTCCTAGGAATATTTTACCCATGAGAGATGAACAAACAGGCTATAAATTAAACTATGTAACACTGAACTACATGATCTTTACAGGGGAAACGAGATTTAATGAGAACAGTTAAGTCTTGTAGACTGCAATGGACACGCCATGCGACACAAATGGGGAATGATTTAAATATTGCCTCAGTAATAATTTTATACGCATTTTTTAAATTAGGTAAGTCTGAAAATTGAATTAGAAGTATACATAAAATAATCTAAAATATGCCATATTATTAATCAAAGATATATATATACTAGAAGTCCCGGCCACACGTTGCTGTGGCTAAGGTATACGTTAAAAATTTAAATTAAGTTGCTGTCTTTCAGCCAGATTACTTAAAACTAATACACACGAAATTAAAAATATTGAAAATAAAATAAACACTGAACACACTTAAATTATGAAATAATCAATATTTGTAATACAATTGAAATTCGTGGTTGCAACAAAAAGCACAGCCATCTGGATCTCTCTTTGTTAAATAATAAACCAATTACCTTACACCGCCATCTTTTAGAATCGTATGGAACTCACAGATAATTACACCGCTATCTGTTAGAATTGTATGGAACTCACAGATAATTTTAACTCTTTGTTAAATAATAAACAAATAATTTGCAATAAAAAAATAATGCGACCATACATTTAGTTATGAACTACCCTAAGTCTCAAGTTGGATCAAACTGCACACAGTGTGCACAATTTTATTAAAATCGGTTCAGTAGTTTAGGATTCCATCGCGGACAAACAACGTGACATGTAATGTTTTTATGTATATATATATATATATTTTTTTTTTAAATATTTCAAACAACTTCTGTTAAACTATTGGGTTACGGTTTTGATTTAATAACATTTTCTACTATTTTAAACATTCTCTAACACATCTTAAAATATAGCTTACAATCCTTAAATATTTGTCCTTCCCATAATACAATATTCTGAAAAAACTTTGGAATTTGACATCCACTTACTCAATGAATTTTTCTGAAGTTTTAGAGAATTGCAGTGCATATGCACAAATGTCTGATAAATCAGAATGGCCAATCTTTGCAATAAATTCCCAAACATGTTTCTAAGATATTGATGTACCCCTTACAAACAGTAAAATAAATTATGTGCATATTACTTAATAAACGGTAAATTAATCTGGTGTACACTAACTCGTCTCATTGGAATCTAACAAAATGAAGTGAATTTTTTAAAAATAAGTTTTTAAATTAATTGCAAATATTTGTCACACCGATTTCACAGGTATGCCCTGCCATCTGGTGAAAGATATATTAAGTGTACAGGCATGCACACTATTATTCTGTACAACTTAAAAAAATTGTTGAGAGACAAATACTACAATTTGCATACATAGGAAAAATGTTTAATAATTGTAAAATATGTTTTACGAATCATTGCAAAATGTTTAAAATACTACAAAATGTTATTAAAATTGGTAGAAGTATGTAGTGCAACACTGTCATAAGAATCTTGTATGGAAAATTTTAGAACGTCATATTCTAAAGTTGAACCTAATAGTCTTATGACACTGTTCCACTACTTTCTACTACTCATCTCTCTTCCAATGTTGCTAACATGAGACATGAAATTGCACTACTATGGTACTATATCTATAAGAAAGTTTTTCCCATTCAGACTAACACATTGTTAATATAACAATTTCCTTAGGTAAGTTTCCATTCCATTTCATTGTGAAATTATAGGTTTGGAAATAATGTTTGGGAATTTATTGCAAAGTTTATTCATGCTACACTTTATGTCACAGGTAATGTTCTCCCATCTATCAGCAAATTCATAAGCATTGTGCATCTATTCTATAGAACTTTTAAAAAAAATATTTTATGACCTAATAGAAACTTTTCCCTTGTTTTCATATCAAAATGCTAGTCATAACAAAATGTTTCACTGTCTGGTAATTGTGTAGAAATGTAACAGTTTTGAACTCATTAATTTTAGTGAATGATTTCAATATCGCCACCTCATTCTGCAAATTTATTTTCATCTACTATTTACACACAATATCAGGATGTCCAGCAAATTACAAATATGAAATTCCCGACTACTTCCCAATTTTCTCTTGGCATCAAAAAATAATTCCAGAGTTTTTTTTAGTGCTGAACCGAATTAATTCAAGTAAATCTAATTTTGTAAAAATATTTTATTTATATGTAAGTGATAAAAACAATTTATATTTATGGTAAGGGTATAAATAAAATATTTTTTTATTTGAAAATTAACTATATTACCATAAAACATTGCTAACAATATGACATTAAAATTACTTTATTCATGTCTTATTTTTTAATTGTATGACAATTTGTATAAATTTCAATAAAATATTAATAAAAGGAAGAATTGGTCAATTGTAAACAAAAATCGAAAGACCAAGCGAAGAATACTCGCTGAGAGTAACGTTAAAAATTTGTGTGTTCAAATAAGCTGACTGTTAGCTTACTACATAAGAGTCTGAGTTGATATGACTTAATTAACTAAGTGAGCTAAGTACTGTTTTGTAATATATCGTGTTGGCAAGGGCTGGCATTTCTTTAGTGGTGGCAGCAGGACTCCGCCAAATGTATGTTATAGTTTCATAAACATTTCTTCCAAGAAATATTCCAATCTCTGATGCATTTTTAGAATGTGGTTTAACGATTGTGATTCTGATGATCTTGCAGTAGATTTCCGGGCTGTTGGCCGTGGTCTTGAGGCTTGTAGTTCCCCAACGTTTCGCCAGAGACTGCATCCGGCATCCTCAAGGGTTGTCTTTGAGACTGGCAATTTTGTCGACTACCTGCTCTATTTATACATTTATCCACCACGTGTTCTCTGCACAGTCCATTACTTCGTAAATAGTATCTGCCTTCTGGTTGGTTAGCATTAGGGTCTACCATTGCACCAATGAGGTTGCTGTCTGATGTTCTAGTAGATTGTTCTCGTAGGGGTTTACATCTGGCTTTTGTTAAGACTGGTATCCATGCTTTGTTGACTTTTAATGATTCTTCTTTTTTATTGTAACTATTTTGATGTTTGAATATTTCAATGGCTTCTCGTTGCAGATGGGTAAAATAGTGAGTGCAGTTAGATAATATATCTGTGTTGTTGTATTGTACTATATAGCCTTCAAGTAGAGTGTGTTCTGCTACTGCCGACTTTTCCACTTGTTTAAGACGGCTGTATCTTTCGTGTTCTTTAAATCTGGTTGTGATGCTGCGTTTAGTGGTGCCTATATTAGATTGTGATTCTTTAAATTATAATACAAGATAGATGCACATCGCTTTACAAATTCCTGTCTATTTTCTACTTTTCCCGGTTACATTAAATTCCCAACATATTCCCGGTTTTGAAGATTTTCCCGATTGCTGGACAACCTGAATACACAAAACTGTATTTAATTTTTTAAAAAAATACTGAAATGACTCACAATAACCTTATATTTGCCTTTTTTTGTATAGCATGCAATATGTTTCAAATCCTTAGTTCATTACTCTGGTCATACATCCATAGTAATTCTGCCTGAGGGCAGGTCTTTTACTGCAATCATAGCATTTTCATGCTATGCTTTGCAGTTTTACTAGGGAATTATAGGTGTGGTAGCTTCCTGTTACTTTCCACACCGGTGAAGTATGATAACAATGATAAGGATGACGGTGATGGCCAGATGATTTTCGGGGACCGTTGGGCCCTAAGCTTCCTCACATTTGTCTTACAGGTGAGGAAAAAACCCCGAAAAAACCTCACCCAGGAACCTGTCCCGACCGGGAATCAAACCCGGGTCCGCTGTGTGACAAGGCAGCATGCTACCTCGAGACAACAGTGATGGACACTTTGGTCATATCAGCCAATAATTATCTCGCAAAAAGTTTCCAATAGATCACTCAGAAATTCGGCTCAACTGCACTTCCACTAGCGCTTGATTTTTCAGTCATATTGTTGTAAACTATAGCCCTTCTTCTGTATTTACTAACATTATTTAATATTTTAAACTTTTTCAAACAATTTTTATAACATTATCAGACAATTTTGAAGTATTTATTGAAATATGCAAATAATATTATGACACAGTTAGACAATATTGTGATGCTAACTGCTATTTTCTCCACAGAGTATATTACTTAATCTATGATTTTTATTGATGTTTTGGGTTATGTCTGGTTGAATCAGCATTAGGGAGTGATAAGTGTACACCCATTTTTAATAAACGTTTGGTAACCTTAATATTATTAGTATATTTTTTTAATATATATTTGGGGGTTTATTGCAAATATTGGTCATTTAAATTTCATAGTGACCGACAGTAATCGAGGGTAACTAATATGTGGTTCGATTGGGGTTATCGCTGGCTCTATAAACTCTGGCACATGCGCACTGTTGTTCTATAGGACTTTGAAAATATTTCACACTAGTTTAAGTGTAGTTTTTCCAGGAATTCTTTTCCAAGTTCTACAGAATAGTAGTAGCAAGGTTTATGGCATTACCAACAGAAGGAAGCACATCTGTGAAACTGGAATGACCAACCTTCACTATAAATTACCAAACATATTTTTATAGATGTTGGCCTGTGCTATCTTCACCACTTTAACCTATTGAAATAAATTACATATTATTCAATGAATTAACCATCATTGTGGTCTCGAGGTAGCATGCTGCCTTGTCATGCAGTGGGCACAGGTTCAATTTCTCGTCGGGACAAGCTTCCTGGGTGAGGTTTTTTCGGGGCTTTTCCTCGCCTGTAAGACAAATGCCAGGTAGCTTTCAGGCCCAAAAGGTCCCCGAAAATCATCTGGCAATCATCATCCCGGTGTGGAAAGCAACAGGAAGCTACCACACCCATAATTCCCTAGTAAAACTGCAGAGCATAGCATGAAAATGCTATGATTGTAGTGAAAGACCTGTGATAGGACAGAACACTATAGAAATAGAATCCAGTATACACTGACTTACCTCTTCCTAACCTAATAAAATAAAAATAGTAGTAGTACAATTTCAGTTCTGATATATTGCGTTCTTAGAAAACATGTTTGGGAATTTATTGCAAAGGTTGGTCATACTGGTTTCACAGAAAATATGCTTCCATCCATTGGCAATATCATAAGCCTTTTGCATATGCAAACTATCCTAACCTAACAAGAAGATTGTGGATTTTCAATTCTGATATATTGCATTTCTCCCTCAGGGGGTCCTCATCTAGGGGATATGTGGATGGCGACCACAAGGTGCCCAAGCTGAGCAAAACATTTCTTCCACTTACTTGTGTTTTGCACTCTTTTAACTTTACTATCTAACCTCTCTTGGTTAACTCTTGTTTTTTTCGACCCCGGCGCTATCAGGGCATCCGAGGGCTAGGGAGTCTTTCCTTTCTTCCATTTCTTCTTTCCTTTATTTTCTTTTCTTCTCCAGAAAAGCCTGACCAGAGGCTATAAGATGGCAGCCCCATCACTGGTCTTGCCTTCCTTTGGCCAGCAACCAATCGAAGGGACTATTATTATGCTTTCAAGTCTTATACGAGAATTTCCCGGAAGGATCAAACTAATGACGACCAAAGCATGAAAAAGGACAACTCTTGGAAGAAAAAAAATATTTTGCTTTTTAGCACATGGAATGTACAAGGGATTAACTATAAAGATGATCAATTAGATGATATATTGTGCAAAAAGGGGATTTCATTAGCTGTAATATCAGAAACAAAAAAGAAATTACAAGGCACCAAAGAAACTCAAAATTACATTCAGTTTTATAGTGGTTGTAAAAAAACATATTCATGCACAAGCAGGAGTAGCCGTTATGGTTCATAAACGATTTAGAAATTCAATACATAGCTATACTTTTTGGAATGAAAGAATATTCAAATCCGAATAAAATTATCTCTAGGATACTTAACAGTGATAGGTATATATGCACCTGTAGAAGGAGATGAAGAAGAAAGTGAAAAATTTTATCATGACTTCCAGAAAGTTATCTGCACAATTAATAATAATGATATGATTATAATTTTGGGTGTGATTTAAATGCCAGAATTGGTAATACTAAATTTGATACATATATAGGACCATATGGAGAGCAAAACTGTAATAGAAATGGCTTACGGTTAATTGATTTTGTCATGTTTAATCAATTCACAATAATGAACTCAGTATTTAACCACAAGGATAGTCACAAATATACATGGGAAGCCAGGGGTCTTAAATCAATAATTGACTATGCTATATGTAATAAAAAATTAGCATCTAAAGTTCTTGATACAAGAGTTTACAGAGGACCTGAAATCGAATCAGACCATTACTTACTTGTTTGTCCAATTCGTATGCCACCGAGATGGAAAAATAAAAATAAAATTAATAATGTAAAATTTGAAAAAGTGGACTATACTTATAAAGTAAGTCTTTTCCGAGATCCCACTATTACCTGGCTATACAAATGCAGATTAGATCGTCTAGTTCAAGAAAACACCGGTTGGTGAAAATATTGAAGAAAGAATGGCTTGCTCTACAAAGTATTTTGACACAAGCAGCAAATGAAAGCCTGGGTATCAAAACTAAATGGAATCGAAAAAAGGACTACGGATATGGGATGAAAACATCAAAAAAGTAATTGATGATAAACGTGAAGCATACAAAAAATTTCTGTCCACAGCAAAAAAGATGAAGATAAAGTGGAGTATCATAGGAAGAGAGCCATAGCTAAAATTGAAGTTCGCAAAAAACATAGACAAAGCTGGGAACAATTTGTCTCATTTTTGGAAAATGATATCACTAGGCCTCAACCAAAAATATATAAAGTTTTAAAAAATTTAAATAATGATTCAAGAGAAAATGCACATTTAAATTGTATATCTAAAGAATCTTGGCTTAATTACTTTCATCATTTATGGACACAAAAGGATGATTTATTACAAATACCAATCTCTAATAACACTGCTTTGGAACAAATTTCTATAGATGAACTAACTGATGTTAAATCATTAAAAAGTAACAAAGCTCCCGGAGAAGACCACATTAATCAAGAATTATTTAAATTTTCAACTAAAAAATTTTTAGACAGATTTCTTATTCTCCTTAATAAGATATGGGAAGGACAAGAACCACCACAAAGCTGGAACAAATTCATTGTAATACCAATCTTCAAAAAAGGAAGTCGCCAAATCAAAGATAACTATCGTGAAATTAGCTTGTTGAACTCTGGATATAAAATTTATGCTAATATAGTTAAGAATAAATTGAGGAAAAATTTATGAAAATATAATTGGAGAAGAGCAGAATGGATTCAGAAAGGGTAGATCTTGTACAGATGGATTCTTTACTCTAAAACTACTATTAGAAAAGCACAAGGAATTCAATATAGAAACTCATATCGCCTTCGTTGACTTCATAAAGGCTTTTGACAAAGTAGACAGAAATATATTACTACAAATTTTAGCTGATGATAACGTTCCACAACAATATATTACTAATATCTTCAACATCTATAAAGATAATGAAATCTCTGTTAAACAAGATGGCAAATTATCTTCTTGGGAAAAGATCAACACTGGAGTAAGACAGGGATGTGGACTTTCACCAGTGCTTTTCATTATATACATGAATAAATTAATAAATGAATGGAGGAAAACACAACGAGGATATATACCCATCAATAGGAACCTCAAACTCGATGCTATTCTTTTTGCAGACGATTTAGCTCTTCTGGCACTTTCCGAAAATGATTTGCAACGATCAATTTATAATTTACAAAAAATAGGTGCCAAATTTAATATGGAAATATCAATTAACAAAACTAAAATTATGGCATTTCATGGGAAGGACCCCATACAAAGTAAAATCTGTCTCCAGAATAAAATTTTAGAGAGATCTAATAAATTTAAATATCTTGGATATTATCTCTCTATCTGGGATGAAAAGGATATCCCTGAAAAAGTACTAGTTATTAATAAAAGTTTAGGAATTATTAATCAAGTTATGAAACCATCCCTTGTACAAAAAAACACCAGATTACGTTTATATAACACTTTGGCTAGACCAGTGTTGACCTATGGTAGTGAAGCATGGACACTAAGAAAACAACATGAAAGCAGAATAACGGCTTGTGAAATGAGATTCATGCGCAGAACAGCGGGTTACACCAGATGGGATCGGAAAAGGAACACCGATATCTTAAAAGAATTGAAGACTACACCAATTTTGGAATATATTAAACAGTACCAACTAAATTGGAAACACCATCTTGAAAGAATGAGTTCAAATCGGATCCCCAAAGCTATTTATAATTATATACCAAGAGGACGAAGATCACTGGGCCGTCCTATGAAACGCTGGAGGGAAAATTTTCTATAGGATCGTAACAGGCCTTGGCCTAATACTTGGAAGGAAGAAGAAGAAAGATATATTGCATTCTTAAAAAACATGTGGTTGGTCATTTTGTGGAGGAGGAGAAGAAGAAGAAAAAGACTTAAAAATTGTCAAATGATGTTATAAAAATTGTTTGAAAAAGTTTAAAATATTAAATACAGAAGAATAGCTATATAGTTTATAACAATAAACTGGAAAATCAAGGGTAAGTTAAACTGCTGTTGAGCCCAGGAAAAACTGCACTTAAGCTAGCATGAAATATTTTCAGTCCTATAGAACATCAATGCACATGCGCCAAGGTTTATAGAGCCAGCGATAACCCACATATTGATTATCATCCTCAATTACTATCCGCAGGTATGAAATTTAAATTACCAATATTTGCAATAAATCCCCAAATCAATGTTATAAAATATATAGCAATAATATTAAAATTACCAAATGTTTATTAAAAATGAGCGTACACTTACTTATCACTCTCTAATGCTGATCCAACTAGTGATAACCCAAAAGAGCGATAGAAAAATCATAGACTAAGTAATATACTCTATGGAGAAAGTAGCAGTTAGCATCACAATATTGTCTAACGTCATAATATTGTGATTTGCATATTTAGGTAAATACTTCAAAATTGTCTAATAATGTTATAAGATTGTTTGAAAAAGTTTAAAATATTAAATTATGTTAGTTAATACAGAAGAAGAGCTATAAATTACAACAATATAACTGAAAAATCAAGCGCTAGTAGAAGTGCAATTGAGCAAAGAAAAAAATGTAATGCTACAATCTTTGGAATACTTTGTTCTATGATTTTCTATATCACATTCTTGTAATGTTGTAAGTCTACATACTTTTCCCATCTTTACTAACACTTTGTATTATTTTAATTGTTGCATTTATCTCTCATTGACTTTAAGTTCTACAGAATCATAGTCAATGCAAGAACGCTTATAAAACTGCCACCAGACGGCAGGACATATCTGCGAAATCACAATGACCAACAACTGCAATTAATTCCAAAACATATTTTAAGAAATGGATGTTCACTCACTTCATTTTGTTATGTTCGGACGGGACAAGTTAGTATTCACCAGATTAGTTTATTAAATAATATATAAGTAATTCATTTAATTAGTTGTGAAAGGGCAGATAAGTGTACACCCTTAGACAAAACAAATGAGTCATCTCTTGAACGCATATTTCTTCTAAGTCCTACTTGACACAGCACTGGGTTCACACTAGTAAACTAGTCATAATTGTGCAGGCCCTGAGCTACTGCCTTATGTGGCATGAACTGAGTGAAGATACTCCTATGTGCCCTGTTAGGTCAGCGGTAAAGCATGCAGTTACTGTTTCTGTTAATGAAGGTCGCAGGTTCACGTCCTCAATTATGTAGGTTTTTTTTGTGATATTTGTATTGAAATGTTTCATGAATTAAATACATTTTATTTTGACAATTGAGCTAAATCAATGTTAATGTCATTATTGTAACAATTATTTTACCACATTCAGGGTTTGTTCTAGGTGATGTCAATGTATTGATTTTAATAGACTGATGCACACACATTCTGCGCAAAAGCAACAGTCTCTAACAAGTTTGTTTATAATGAACTCTAATTGTCCTACAGATGCAAGAAAGACGAAAGATGGCTTATGGGCACAAATTCAGGACTACTGGGATGCTCTAGCCAAAAGTCCACATGACTGTAGAAATTTGATTGCATCAATGCCCTGCAGATTGAGTGGTAATAGATGCTGAGGGTTCATACACCCGATATTAATTTTGTTAAAATTTTCATTTTAGAAGATATTATTTTCTTTCTTCATTTAATTATTAAAACGTTTTCATTTGTGTGTGCATTAAAGCCATAAAACTCAAATATAAAATTAGATATGAAACTATATTACAGGCAAAATGCTATCCTAACATTCAGTAAAAAAAAAAGTAGAACGGGAATCGAACCCGTGAGGTTACGAACGCAGATGTTGTGTGTTAAACCTCTCGACCACGGAAACACACAAAGGCAAGCTCTCTCTTTTATGTTACTTGAGTGTGCACTGCATTAACTAGCAAATAACAGTACAATTACTGAAAACGTGTTGATGTGAATAAGGCTTCTGCGAGTGCTCACGAAGTTCCCCGATCGGTTGACAGAATCAAGAGATGACTTTTTTTTTGTCTAAGGGTGTACATCCATTTCTTATAAACACATTTGGGAATTTACTGCAAAGATTTTAGTCATACAAATTTCACAGATATGTGGTTCCAACTGGCAACAAATCCATAAATGTCTGCACATGTGCTCTACTATTCTGTAGAACTTTGAGAAATTAATTGAATAAGCTATTCCAAAACTTTTCCGAGTGTTGTATGGAAATGCATAGAGCAATGGTTCAAGTCTGGTATTTGTCACTCTTTGATCCATACAACATTCTAATGCCACTGTTGCACTATAAGCTTTTACCATTTGTATTAATGTTTCATACTATTTTAAACATTTCTTACAATTTTTAAATATCTATATAATTATGCAAATATCGTGAATTAAATTGTACAAAATCACAGTGTACATGCAAAAGACGAGCAAATGCTTAATGCAACTTCCACTAGATGGCACTGAAATCGGTATCACCAACATTCACAATTAATTCCAAATCATATTTCAAGAAATTAACATCATATTGTTAAGTTTGAATGGGGCAATTCAGTGTTCACAAGACTAGTTTATTAAATAATATGCATCTAATTAATTTTGTTAGATTAGGACGAGGGAAGTTGGTGTACGTCCATTTATTATAAACATTTGGGGACTTACTGTAAGAGTTGGCAACACCAATTTCTCTGCCACCTAGTGGAAGCTACATTAAACATTTGCACATGCACATTGTGATTTTGTAGAACTTAGAAAAAATAGTGAGCGACAAATACTAGATATTTTCTGAGCAAATTATTCAAATTCTAGTAATTAAACAAAAGTTGTTTGGGTATTTTAAAAATTCAGTAACCGAATAGAAACTTCAGCCATATTCTCTGTTATGAATTTGATAAATTACCATATATTTATTTGTCAGATGCAATATATCAGTTCTTGATTAAAACGAAATCTATGCCAGACAATAGTGGCAAATATAAGTTTTGGATGAATTATTTTTGTTACCTTTTAAATCTAAAATTGTGCATCCAAAAAATTTGATAAATTACCAGAAATGTTTATATTTAGATTTTTACATTAAACAAGTAATTTCCATAAAGAGGGAGAGGATTTCCGGTTAGATTTTAATGGCATGAATATATCTACTAGTGGGCATAATACAAAACTTAACCTGTTCATGAACATACAATTGGCCTTGTGGTATGTATCCCATGTAAAAGAAGGCCAGAATACAAAATAATCAAAGTTCCTAGAAATAAGAGGAGAATGCAATGTCATATGAATTTCTATCGTAATACTATCTTTATCACTACCCATTATCTTACTACGATTGAATCCAACAGGCCTACCGCAAATCGCTTTTTTTTTTTCGGGTCAGTCAAAGACGTAATTGACGTATTCGATATTTGGTTTAAAACACAAACTATAACTTCAAGAAAAATATTTAAAATACAACATATAAATAAAAACAAAAAGACCGCCTAAAGTCTGTAATTAAAACAAAACAAAAATCCTATCAAATAATATTAAAACAAAGATAAATCACATAACCTCGACAAAGTTACTTACAACTTCAAAATAAAAGTAATGGTATTTACCTTAAAACAATTAGAAAGTTGTTCAGAATGTGGGATTAAGTTACAAATACGAAGATAACTGTGATTTATAAAAATAACAACTACGACATTAAGGTATAAATTAATAGCTAAATCAGATGACGAAGTATCACTCCGGAATTAGTCATCCTGTAATCATAACAATACGTAAACCTACGCAGTCACTCTTTAGCACAAAGAAATGTATTACTGTTTTAATGAATAACTATATTTTATGCACATTCTAATTATGCGCTTATCAATTATTTTCTTCTTCAATACCAGGAAAATACACAAACGTATTTTTTCTAGTGTAAGAAAGAAAGAGACATTTACACTTCACAAGGATAATAGCAACAACTCAATTTTAATTTCAAGAAAACCACACCATTCCTTCCACTATAAACTAAATTTATATAATGTCAAGTGAAATTACCTTACTCAGTAGGTGTATATCCTAATTCTTTTCACTGCACGACAAGAAAATGGCGAACAATACCAATCACGAGCTAACGTACGTCATCGACTGAAATTTACCCGGAAGTAAGCAGTATTAAAACCCACAAAACAGCTGATCAAATACAACAACCACCATAAACCACACTCAAATATGAATACTCCTTTCGATACCTTGTGCTGAAATTAAACAGAAAAACTCTCATATAAAATGCATACCAACTAATTACACGCAATTAGAAGAGTTAATACGTAATATTGCGTAAACCACTGAAAACACTTTCTGTCAAGTGTCAACACATTTCAAATTTATACACTAGATAGCGCACATATCAATTCTGAACGTATTCGGTGATTTCATAGGAACAGATGGTACCACTGTTAAAACAAAAAGTAAAAATCTACGTGGCGCCTCTAGCGGCGTTTGAATGGAGAAAATAATGAAAATTCAACAGTTTATTCCAACCTTATATAAAATATTTGGTATCCGTTTCCCCAGTCGAATAACCACGATCAAAATTAATGCCCATTACCAGCCCTGAAGAAAGTTTCATTCTGTAATGAACCAACCCACATAACATTACAAAATATTTACTTCTGAAAAGTAATATTATAACTACAAAATATATAAATTATCAATATAAAAAATTCTACCCATGATGGGGTTTGACCCACAAACAGGGGCATCGCCACAAGAGGCACAGGAAGGTGGATCAGCATCCCTTATTTTGAATTTGTATCCCATTCTGCACCCCCATAAGTTTCAGAACCATTTTCTTTAGAAAATTAACCTATGGTCGTTCTGTATCAGTTATCATACTTAAAATTTTGCTTTATATGCAAATATTAGAGACCACTGTGGTCTCAAGGCAGCATGCTGCCTTGTCACACAGCAGGCCTGGGTTCGATCCCCGGTCGGGACAAGTTTCCTGGGTGATGATTTTTCCTTACCTGTAAGACAAATGTTAGGAAACTTTAAGGCCTGAACATCATCTGGCCATCATTATCATCATTAACATATTCATTAAATTTAGGATTAAGGCCTCTCCTGGCACATCATTGCCATCATCAACACCTATCATATATAATCGAGGCAGCATAACTCTGCCTTCCTGGCGCCCCAACCTCAGAAGTGGGTTACAATATCACCATGCCAGGAGAGAATACCAGAATATTGAAATGACAACCTGGTGGTATTGAATAAAAAAATGTTTGTGACATATGACATTTCTTTCTCTAATGTAAAGAACTTTGCTGAAAAGAGTCTTTTGAAAATACAGGAGTGTCATAAATAGAGACTGGATGTTAGGGAAAATGCCTACAGTTATTTATTATAGATATTGTAATAGTGACTTCATATAAGTTCATACTGACGTCCCTAGAGTTGTTTTCCATGAAGTTCATTTTGCCTATAAATGCCTATTTCAGCTTACAATGCCTATAAATGCCTATGTGCCATTTTTCTCGAAATTGACTTAGTATTTCAATTAAATTAATTGAAATGGGCAAACTCCATGACACATATTTATTATTTTTATGTTGATAACACTAAATTCAGTCTGTAGTTCTTCTCAAGAGACATTGTTTTGCAAAGTGTGTAAAATTTCAGTGAATTGCGTGAAGTGCCATGTTTCGCAGAATGTACACACTGCAAAACATAAGTATGCTCTTTGTAAAAAGGCAAAACAAGTTCCCAATATCATCTCTGATATCTTCATATGGCATAGATAGCATATGTTTATATTCTTTACATAAGGTTGTAAAATTTCATGTTGTAGTCCATTTTTTTGTAAGAGCCTATTTTGATTTTTTGAGTGCCTATATTAATGATTTTTAGTGCCTTTTTGCCTGCCTATTTTTAAGTGCCTAACATCCGGACTCTAGTCATAAATCTCCAAAACAACAGATGAAAACATACGCTGTTTCTAATTGTTCTGTGCACAGTAACTCGATCAATATTGAGACTCAAATTGTGTCATGATACAGTGATTGCCAATCTATGCTCTAACATATTCTATATACCGTTGCATCCTCTGGAAACAATCCCAATGCAGCCATGCTACTCATTCTCAGATACTACACACAATTCCTCCAAGTATGCAGTAACAGCAATTTCTGGGCTGGGAAATCAGTGTCTGCATATGTGATCCTTCACACTCAGGAACAGGAAAAATTCTCTTGGAACCAAGTTGTGACTGTAGACTGGATGAGTCACTAGTTTTCCAGAAACTCAATTGTTACAATGTATATGTGGGGGAAAAGGACAATATGGTGGTGGAGAATTCCCGTAGTCTAATCATTGGCTACTTCTCTTCCATTTTTTAGAAAGAATTGTGGGACAGACTTCTGTATATCATTTAATGGCAAATGTACTCTGATCCTCTAGCACAACAGTTGCCAGATGACCACTTGTTGAGAAGAAAATAGCCACCATGTTCTTTCCAACACTATTGCCCCTCTTGATCTTACAAGGGATCTATCAAGCATTGCATAAGAAAACTTACCTTGAAATATCCTCCAGAGAAGTGTTGTGAGTTCCACACCATAGCCAAGTGGTTAAGGCAAGAAGCCTTTTGGAGCAGAGCTACGGGACTAGTGCTGGTTTGATTCCCCATTGGGGAAGACATTTTCTCATGAAATTTCGGCCAGTATGGGACTGGTGCCCACCAATCATCGTGAGGCATTTGGGTAGCTACAATAAGTAGTGACTCCAGGTTGAGAAGATCAGTTATAACGGCTGGGGGACCTGACATGCTGACCACATGTCACCCATATACTGGCTAGATGATTGTCTACCTCTGTGATTAACACATGTGGGTGTGAGGCCAGCAGCCGGCTGGTAGGCCAAGGGCTTTCTAGGCCTGTCGTGCTTGGAGTTTAGTAGAAGTGTTGTGATCTCCCAAGGCTGTATCCAAAAATTTATTTAACTGCAATGCACTAAAATCCAGCACAAATCTCTTAATTTAAACAATAGGGAAGTATTACAATTCCTTAATTGGTAAATGGGATAAACCTCACTATCTGCCATCCATGTTGCATCCTGCCTCACACCATTCTGCTATTACTTAATGTGTTCTAGCACATTGGGTAGCCATTGCTGGATTCCAGCTTCTATTGCTGTGCCTTGCAGTTAAAACTAGCAGATCATTTTTTTTTTTGGTCACAGGTTTGGTACATCACAAAGCTTCTCTGGGAGGATTTCAACGTTTGGCATGAAACAGTTGACAGCCCACTTGTTAGTTAGAGGACATTAATCTGAAAATTCCCAAATCAATGATTGGTGCTTTATTTTGGAGTCTTACCGGTGGATCAAAGTTTTCTCATCTCTTATGATGTCTGACACCTGGTGGGAGTCCTTGTTGTTGAATATCTCCACCATTCCAACTTAGTGCAATCCTGCCCTTCTGACGAGTGGTGCAACACCCATCAAAAAATAAATCTTATTCATTCTTCAATGTTGGTGCAGGATGGTGGAAACACATAGCAAACAAATCTCTACGGCCCCTTCTATGTCCACATAAGTCAATTGCAGCTCTTCCTTAATCAGTCACCTATTGCAGAGAAGTTCTTCAGTTATCATTGTTGTTAGCCTTGCACTCCTCTCATGTGATGAAAGTTAAAAATTAAATTGTACCTGTTAGTATGTGCCGTGATCCTCAACTTTGTTAAAATATTGTATATAAAATTAACTGGAGCGCTTTCGGAAGTTATTATCCATCTTCTGCAGGTTGAGTTTCTGCTACTTGTTGTTGTTGTGTATGGTGATGTATACTCCAACTGTTTGTAGCAGCAACTGACTTGTTTTTGATGATTTCGTATAATGAGTTTGACTCGGGTGTGTTCTCATTAAGAAGTGAGGTGTTTTTTGTTTCCTTTATAATTTTGAGGTCTTCAAATATATTTATCCTAGCTGGAATGTTTCTCGGTGGATTATCGTGAGAGTGTTATCAATTGTGCTCATTCGGTGACCTGTGTTAATGAGATGTTTAGTATAGCTTGATTTATCACCCGCGCGTGTATGAAATCATTTAGGTGTTCTTTATATCTTGTATTGAAATTTCTGCTTGTCCTGCCAATATAAAATTTATTTACTAGTACTGACTCCTCTCATCGTCTTTAAAGGATGTTTCCCCTCAAATTCTGGAAATCAGTGGAAAACTGTTGCATGTGAAGGAACAAGGTCCCCAAATACTTGTGTGAATCACTCATATGTTCATAACTAATTTAAGCTGCACTTAAAATCGTAAAAAAAAAAGAGATTTGCAACGATCAATTTATAATTTACAAAAAATAGGTGCCAAATTTAATATGGAAATATCAATTAACAAAACTAAAATTATGGCATTTCATGGGAAGGACCCCATACGAAGTAAAAATCTGTCTCCGGAATAAAATTTTAGAGAGATCTAATCAATTTAAATATCTTGGATATTATCTGGGATGACAAGGATATCCCTGAAAAAAATACTAGTTATAATAAAAGTTTGGGAATTATTAATCAAGTTATGAAACCATCCCTTGTACAAAAAAACACCAGATTACGTTTATATAACACTTTGGCTAGACCAGTGTTGACCTATGGTAATGAAGCATGGATGCTAAAAAGACAACATGAAAGCAGAATAACGGCTTGTGAGATGAGATTCATGCGCAGAACAGCTGGATACACCAGATGGGATCGGAAAAGGAACACCGATATCTTAAAAGAATTGAAGACTACACCAATTTTGGAATATATTAAACAGTACCAACTAAATTGGAAACACCATCTTGAAAGAATGAGTTCAAAGCTGTTTATAATTATATACCAAGAGGACGAAGATCACTGGGCCGTCCTATGAAACGCTGGAGTGAAATTTTCTATAGGATCGTAACAGGCCTTGGCCTAATACTTGGAAGGAAGAAGAAGAAAAAAAAGAAGAAAAGAAAATCATAGCATGAAATCACGAAATTGCTCCTTTTCAACCTCCATAGGTCACTATTGCTATCACTGCATGTGCACAACTTCACAAGACTATTGCTCAGAAACAATTGAAAGAAACTCTTTTTACCTGTTATAGTTTTGACATTCAAGGATTGGGCTTTCTATACCCCAGCCACTGATTCTCTGGCCCTTAAGTTTTCACGATAGTGTTGCCGATATGGATATTCAGTGGGAGGGGCCGCTTTATGTATGTGGTTAGCAGACATACAGCTGACAACATCTCAGCAATTTCAAACCTTACTAGCGCGCTATAGCAGTGATTGGTTGTGATTGACGTGCACTCCTACGTCACCCATTTCCTTACTGGCAGTAGAGGGCGAGTTTCTACCTTTACCTCTCGTATAGTCTAAATTTCAGAGCTGGAGTTACGGTGGCTGTAGAGTAGTGGTATATTAGTTTACAACCTTCCTGTTATGTCTCAAAAACGTATCTATGACCCTCATATTATTAAATATTCAGATTTTTTAAAAATTAATCTTTAGCACATCAGCGTGGGCATTTAAACATGGTGTTCCTTTCCCAGATGCAGAAGGACGTGTTAACACGCCTGGACTTTTAAATATCCAAATGCAGATTGTCGTGTCATTTCGCGTTGGTACATCTATGATTTGAAGGTCTATAGGGAGTTTGTTAAACATTCTGGAGAACTTATTTTTTGTTGCTATGTTAGGCAAAATTCCCCTACATGTTATGACATAATTTACGACAGCCATGTGGAGTGAGTTGGCTACTTATTAGTGAAAGGAGATACTTTTTGTATTTTTTTTTTCTTCAGCTACGCTCTTCATTCGAACTAGTGAATGCCCTATTTTGCCGAAAAGAAATATCAGTAAAGTGTCTCACTGTGTGGTCTCATAACTAACCTTTCTTTCAAAACAGACTTGTCTCAGACATTTCCAACTTCTATAAAAAATTTACGTGGCGAATTTGATGTGTAGAATTATGAAAAAAAATATAAAAACTATAATAGAAGGATAATACTAGTAGTAGTAGTAGTAGTAGTAGTAGTAGTAGTAGTAGTAATAATAATAATAATGGTAATGATACTAAAAATAAAAATGGTTATAATAGCAATAGCAATAATAATAATAATAATAATTATAATAGTAATAATAATAATAATAATAATAATAATAATGTATGTACTGCACACATCCAACACAGATGCTCCCTAGCGGGAGTTTATTAACCAAGTTAATCCATTCAACAAGAATCAATTTCTGTGATTATATAAATTAATTTATTTCACAAATAAAATTTAAATTCTCTAACTTTTATAAATATTGTATATAGTGAATCTCTGATGTGTGGAATTATGAAAAATCTTTAATTTAAAAATGTGAATGAAGGATAAATAGACGAAGTTTAGAATTATAAATTATAAGTAAACCTTTAGCAACAATTTAAAAAATGAATGCATTTTTAACTTATATCTTGATGAGAGTATAAGGAAATCTTCATCTACAATTAAATATAACTTGTAATTAACCGATGAAAGACACCATTCTATATCATTCTTTGTTTCGATACTATACTCTATAGTGGTCTGTTCTAGTACAGGTCTTTCACTGTAATCATAGAATTTTCATGCTATGATTGCTGCTTCGTTAGGGAATTATAAGTGTTAGCTCCCCACCCAGGAGGATGATAATGGTGGTAACAATGATGATAAAAGCCAGATGATGTCCATGGACCGTTTGGGTCTCAAAGCCCACTGCATGACAAGACAGTATTCTACCTCGAGACCACAGATATAATAATTATTATTCTATTAACCCTTTCATTTTCTTATTTGTTTTATTTATTGACACTTACGCTTATTTACCAACATGTCAACAAGATACATGTGGTTAGCACATCGCCTCAATGAGAGATCTATTAGGAAATTAAGGTTTAACTTGGAAGAAAGACGAACATAACACTGAGCAACGTGATATCTATGAAATATAGATGTAATAAAACATTGCAAGTCTCATAGGCTGCTCTGGGTAGGGCATGTGGCACGAATAGGAAATTATATAGGAACTTCGTATACGAAAACTAGAAGCAAAGTGCCCAGTAGGGAGGGATAACCATAAAGTGCAAGAAAAATATTAACCAGGATTTGAGGGAGATAAATTATACAGGACCCTCACTGCTGGGTTCCCGAGATCGAGTCTCGGTCACTCCATGTTGGTTTCGTGGCGGAGAAAACGGAGCTTGGACAGGTTTTTCTCGGGGTTTTCTCCCGCCTTCCCCTGCTGCAATTTCATTCCACCATTTCTCCATACTCATCTCATCACATTCATTTCGTTTCATTTCGTTCATCTGGCTCTGTGGTGGTGCGTCAGTCGTGGTCGGCCACACCCTTGTCATTCACAGACCTCTATATATAGCGGTTTCTTCTCATCTCATCCCTCAACCCGACCCTGACTTGGACATGAGTTGAGGATATTATTATAAATTATACAGGAATAATTGGAAAACATTATTTGGGATAGCAATGTATGGAGAGGTTATGTATGCATAATCATGACCTCCATGTTCGATGGTGCCATTAATTTTAAGATAACACAAAACAAGTTGGTTTCCAATGTCCTTCATTTTCTTTTTCAAAATTGTCCCTTTCATTGAATATTTTAATAATAAATTCCATTCTCTCTGCCTTCCAAATCAAGATATTGTAATTGATGAATCATTAATGTTATGGAGGGGCAAACAATTCTCTCCACTTTAAACTGCCAAATTTGGTTTTAAAACTTACGAATTGTGTGAATCTAGTCCTGGGTATGTGGTCTCGAGGTAGTGTGCTGCCTTGTCACGCAGCTGACCGAGATTCGATTCCCAGTCGGGAGAGGCTTCTTGGGTGAGTTTTTTTTTGGGGGTTTTCCTGACCTGTATGACAAATGTCAGGAAGCTTTAGGGCCCCGACGGTACCCGAAAATCATCCGGCCACCATCATCATCATTATCATTCACCGGTGTGGAAGCAATGAGAAGGTACCATACCTATAATTCTCTAGTAAAGCAACAAAGCATAGAATGAAAATGCTATGATTGCAGTGAAAGACCTGTCCTAGGGCAGAACACTATAGAATAGAATAGAACGGTCATTCATTGTTTACATTCTATTAATCACAAATTGATAAGTATCTAAAAAAGTTACTGGGTGAGTAGAGTTTAAAAATACTACCACACAGGGGTACTGCATGGACTTTTAAAAGACCGCCCAGAAGGGAGGAAACCGGTCTCGTATATGTACGGCAAACCATGCTGAGGGGTTAATCCAGCTTTTTTATAACATTCTAGGAGCTTTCTGGCCATATATGTTAAACCATCTGAATCTTCAGCTATTACTAAGGCTTCTACAAAATGAAGAGAATGTATGTATACTAGTCTAACTACAGTGGCATAGCCCAATGTTGAGCCATAACCACTTCTTTTGTTAGGAGTTACGAGATTAAGTTAATTTAGTTACCTTATTTGCTCATAAAAAAACTCCTGGCGCGACAGGCCTACAAGGCCCTTAGCCTACCAGCCGGCTGCTGGCCTCACATCCACATGTGTCAATCACAGAGGTAGATGATCAACAGCCAGTGTAGGGGTGACATGTGGTCAGCATGTCGAGTCCCCCAGCCGTTATAGCTGGTTTCCTCAACCTGGAGCCGCTACTTATTGTAGCTACCCAATTGCCTCACGATGCTGGGTGGGCACCGGTCCCATACTGGCCGAAATACCATGAGAAAATTTCTTCCCCCATGGAGACTCGAACCAGCGCAAGTCCCGTAGCTCTGCGCCAAGGCTTCCTACCTTAACCGCTCGGCTACGGTGCGGGACATTTGCTCATAGATGTCATTAATGGCATTCAATCAACATATTGACTCAATGAGACATCTAGCAGACAACTAAGGTATTACTAGGATGTTCAGTCAACACTAATAAAATTCATATCAAATTCCATTGAGGTGAAGTCATAAGATAAAAGTTAAAAATTAAAATGTACCTGTTGGCAGGTGCCATCGTTCTCAACTTTGTTAAAATGGTGTATATAAAATATTAACTGGAGGCCTGATTTGGTCTTTTAGCATTTTTTTTTTCTAATGTGTGGGGAGCTGGCCCACAGCATAAACCCCCAACCTCGAGGACCAGGAAAATTTCTGTCTGGGTTTTCCTCCCATAGCCTTTGAAGATCCCTCTTCACCGCAAGGCAGCGTTTCTCTATTTCCCTTAGAGATAGGGTTGCCTCTTCCGCCAGATCCGCCGTGTTGAAGGACTCCTTCTGCGCCGACTCTGCCGTTGAGGTCTTCACCGTAACCCTGGCTAGGGACCCTTACAGAGTACTATCAGTCGGAGCCAACTGAACCCTGGTTTTTTAACGAGGTTGTTACTCCTCCCCCTCTTCCTTTCTCATCCGGGCTTGGGACCGGCCATGGCGGTGTCACAAATAAGGAAATTAGAAACATAATGGAAGCAGACAAAAGCACAATTGAAAGAATTGAGGAGAAGGAATTAAAGTGGTTAGGACATGTTTTAAGAATGGAAGATGAGCGATGGCCCAAGCAACTATATGAATGGCATCCGAACAGAAAGAAGAAAAGAGGAATACCAAGGTTAACTTGGAAGGAAAACATGAAGACAGTAATGCAAGCTAGAGGGCTAAGCATCGAAGATGCCCAAGACCGTAGGCTTTGGAGGTTTGGCACGGGAAGACGGCAGCAGCTGTAAAAACCCGAAGATAGATAGAACTGGAGGCCTTTTGAAAGTTAACTTCCATCATCAGCAGGATGAGCTTCTGCTACTCGTTGTTGTTTACAACAATGTAGACTTCAAGTGTCTGTAGCAGCAACTGAGCAGCTGATGTTTACATTAATGACATTATCCTTCAACATGTCTTACACTCTGCTTATGGTAAAAGGTAAAGTGATCCCACTACAGGCCACAGGAGGCCCTTGGGGTATTAGGAGGTTAAGACTCCCACTTTTCTGGACAATCGACACTTGATGTCAGCTCTGCACCTGACGGCCGCCTTTGCCCCCAGAATGAGCATCTGATACTCATTTACATTAGAGGCTGAGTCGACTCCAGGGTCATAGTGCCGCCAGAAGGTTTGGCTCAGTTTTTAGAAATCCTGACCTTCTGGCTTGTAGCTCATTACCTTAACCACTACGCTATGGCATGCCCCTTTGCTTATGGGATGGACCCTAATTTTCTTCTAATGCATGATAATGCTAGACGTCATACAGCACAGGCTACCAGAGATTTTCTGCAAAAATGCCAAATTCTGGTGATGGACTGGCCTGCATGCAGTCTGGACCTCAATCCGATTGAGCATATGTGGCATAAGCTGGAAAAACTCGTTCGTAAGCATCCTGCTGTGCCACAGAACCTGGAAGAAATTTCAAATGCACTCACCAAGAATGGGATTGAATCTCGTAAGTTTCTCGAAGAAGCCATCTGCAAAGCATGCCTCGTAGGTGTAATGCAGTCATTGAAGCTCATGGAGAACACACTAAGTATTGAGTGTTGAAATAACCATGGAAACATTGATACCAAATATAATAAATGTCAAATTTCCTATTTGTTTTCTGTTACAAATGATAATTTGTTCATATTTCTAATACTGTACAATAAAATATAGTTTGAATGTCTATTCTGATTTTACATAAAGAAGCTCTTCCAGATGAGTGGAAAGAATCGATTATCATACAAATTTATAAGAAAGGAGATAAAACTGATTGCAACAACTATAGAGGCATCTCATTACTTTCAAATTCATACAAAATTCTAACAAATATATCAGTAAGCAGACTTACTCCCTGTATTGATGAAATTCTAGGAGATCATCAATGTGGATTTAGAAGAAAACAGGTGTACAACAGATCAGATTTTTAGCTTAAGACAGATTTTAGAAAAGAAATGGGAATATAATGGTACTGTACATCAACTATACATAGACTTCAAAAAGGCATACAATTCAATTAAGAGGGAGAAGTTATATACCGGGCTTCCAATATAAACCCGGACCGGCCTCATGGGGTTTCACCTGTCAGGCAGCGCTCTCTCCTCGTCCGCATTTCACTCTGTCAGCCGCTCGTCCTTGAACTAGTCAGTTTACTATCGTTTGACAAGATGAGACGTCAGCTGACATTAGAGCAGCGTACTTATGTGTGTAAATGTTATTATAAATATGAATCAGCTCGTCGCATTCGCGAGGAATTTATTCGGAACTTCCCTGGACAATTACCTCCTTCCAGATCGACAATCCACGATCTTGTGACTAAATTGAGACCACTGGTTCAGTACAAAATAAGAAACACTCGCTCCCCAGATCTAATAGTGTGTGATTTTTATTTGTGGGGTAGCCTGAAAGACAAAGTGTACAAAACAAATCTGCACACATTGGAAGAACTGAAGAACAACATAAGAAATGAAATCAGAAACTTGACAGTGCCCGAACTACAGCGTGTCAATCTAACTGTGTTTACTCGGTATAATGCCTGTTTAACTGCGGGAGGACAACATTTCCAGCATTTTCTATAAGGTAAGAAACAGTTCAAGGACGGGTGGCAGGCAGGGTGAATTGCAGGAGGAAGAGACAGCACTGCATGCCGGGTGAAACTCCGTAAGGCCGGTCCGGTTTTATATTGGAAGCCCGTTAGTATCCTGCTAGAGTTCGGAATTCCTAAAAAGTTAGTTAGACTTATATGAAAGTGTCTAAATGGCACAAAGAGTAGGGTGCATGTACGCAAACAGTTTTTGGATACTTTTGAAATCCACAATGGGTTGAAGCAAGGAGATGCACTATCTTGTCTACTATTTAGTTTTGTATTAGAGCATGTCATTAAATCTTTAGAGGATGAAGAAGGCTTACAACTCAATGGTATTAATAAGCTCTTAGTTTATGCCAATGATGTAGTACTATTGGGCGATAGTGAGGAAATACTAAAGGCCAACACGCACACACTATTGAGTAACACTAAGGAATTGAAACTGGAAGTAAATAAATATCAATAAAACTAAATATATGGTCACACATAAAAATACATTATATAATAGAAAGTCCACCGCTGTGGTCTCGAGGTAGCGTGCTGGCTTGTCACGCAGCGGGCCCGGGTTCGATCCCCGGTCGGGGCAGTTTTTCTGGGTGAGGTTTTTATCAGGGTTTTTCCTCACCTGTAAGACAAATGTCAGGAAAACTTTAAGGCCCAAACGGTCCCCAAAATCATATGGCCATCATCCTTATCATTATCATTATCATCATCCTTCACCGATGTGGAAAGCAACGGGAAGCTACCACACCTACACAATTCCCTAGTAAAGCTGCAAGCATAGCATGAAAATGCTATGATTGCAGTGAAGGACCTGCCTTCGGGCAGAATTACTATGGATGGATGGATATAATAGAAATGGACAGCTAATGACAAATGAGGGAAATTTTGAGGAAGTGGCTGAATTCAGATACCTAGGAACAAAAATCACAAACAGGAATGAGATGCACAAGAAAATTTATCACAGAGACTCTTGACTTCCCAACTCCTTTCAAAAAACATTGAACTGAAAATATATAAAACTATTATTCTACCAGTTATATTATATGGGTGCGAAACATGGTCTCTTATTTTAAGGGAGGAAAGGAGATTACGAGTCTTGAGAATAAAGTTCTTAGGAAAATTTTTGGACCAAAGAGAGATGAACAGACAGGTGAATGGAGATGACTGCATAACAATGAATTACATGGTCTTTATAGGAAGCCAGATATGAGAACAGTTAAGTCTCATAGACTGCAATGGGCAAGACATGTGGCACAGATGGGGGAATTAAAGACGTGCATGGAAGCTTCTGGTAAGAAAACCAGAGGGGGAAAATACCAGTTGGTAGACCAAGAATGAGGTGGGAGAATAACGTTAACTATGATTTGAGGGAAGTAGATTATACAGGGGATGATTGGATAACATTGTTTCAGGACAGGGATGTATGTAGAGCTTATGTCCGCGGCCATTAACCTACGGGTTCGATAGTGCCAGTGAGTTAGTTATTCTAGTTTTACATACTGTATATCTCGGCAGATAAGACAATAGTTGAACCATAAAAAAAGCCCCCAAAATCCAGGGTCGTCTTATAGGACAGATACAAAAAAAAATTAGATTGAAATTTAAATAAATTAAAACCATTATAAGATGAAAAAAATAACTTACCAATGTATTAAATTCCTGCAAATAACAAAGAAACCACTGATTGCGACTGACGTAATGATGCGCGGTGTCTAACCAATCAGTTGACATGTGGTAGGGGGGACTGAGAGAATTAGTGAATCCCCGTACTCACCATAGAGAACGAATGGTACTCACAGCTACTCTCAAACCAGTCCTGAAAACATCCGGTTATTCAATTCTTTTGCAGTCTGTTTTGTGTAGTAAACAAACATGGGCATTATTGTTTATATTGCGTTGTTTCTTTTAATTATTAATATAGTGTTATTATTACTATGCACGCATGATGCAAAGGGCACTGTATAACATTTAAATATGCGGATAACTTATATATTTGGGTTTGATAGTAGCGTAACAAGGAATTTACACGCGGCAAGTCTTCCTCTCTTATCATAACAATCTCCTTTCCCCTCTACCTCTTTCCAGGCAACAGGTCTCGTTTCTAGCAGTGTTGCCGGTTGAATGAAAATAAAATATATTTATTTATCATAATGAGGGGTTAAAATATTAACAATGTATAACATAAAATTTAATTTGAAAAATTACCAATACAGTAAGCGAGTAGTGATCGCTAATCTAAACTAAATTCATAGGCCGTTGATTGGGGGTGGTCTTATAGGACAGATATATGCCAAAACTACAAAACATGACAAAAATCTATACCTCGTGCTATCTGAAGGTCACCTTATCTGCCGAGATACAGGTCAAATCTTCAATTCGTAATTACAAAGGTAGAAAATTAAATTGTTTCAATATTTATTTTGTGAGTTTGGTTTATGTCCATCGCCGTGGCGTAGTCGGTAGAGTCCATACCTTCCACTCCGGCGACCCGGGTTAGATTCCTGGCAGGGTAGGGATTTTAAATCTCCACCTTTTGACTGGGTGTCCTGTCCTTGTGTCTATGTGAGAATTAAAGAAAGTTAACAAAACAGGTAAAACAAGGAGGAGAACCAGTATAAACGAGAAAAAAAAATCCTGATACCGCTCTTTTTTGTCCGTCGCCTGGCATAGTCGGTAGAGTCCCTACCATCCACTCCGGCGACCCGGGTTCGATTCCCGGCGGGATAGGGGATTTTAAATCTCCACCTTGGGTCTGGGTGTGTGTCCTATCTTGTGTTTGTATGTGTGAATACGATAAAAAGGTTAACAAAGGTAAAACAAAAAGAAAGAAAACGACAAAGAAATAAATTTAAAAAAAACTTGTTCTAATTTTTTTTTTAGTAGCGTATGTTTTGTTTATATCATTCTCCTTTGCAAGAATCCTTTTTGTGTCCGAGTGCATTTTACATTTTCAAACTTTCTCCTAAATTTGTTTTGTTTTATATCATTTCCTAATGTCTTTAATTATCTTCTTCAGTCTGATATTAATCTATTCTATATTGTTTTATTTTATTTTCCCTTGTAATATTCTTTTTAATGTGCCAGAATTTATTTTATGTCTTGAAACTGCATCCTAAATTTATAAAACTAAAACTTTGTAATGGATAAGTATTATTTATGTAACTGAACTGTACCCAAGCACGAGCACTTGCTCATTCTGGTGACAATACTGTGTACAACATTTATTTGTGAATATAATTTATTCTTATTCTTAATAAGAATGAGCTAGGATGGAAAGACTAAACAGGTGTTTTAAGAGGAGGGCGTCCTAGGAAGGTATGGATTCAGTATATTACAGAGGTGGCAGAGAAGAAGGAAAAGTAAGACAGCTTCCAGGAAACAGGAATGGGGACTGCTCTTAAACTAGCGTGAAATATTTTCAAAGTCCTATAGAACAACAGTGCCATGCACCAGAGTTTATAGAGCCAGCAATAACCCCAATTGAACCACATACTGATTAACATCCTCAATTACTATCCGTCGCTATGAAATTTAAATTACCAATATTTGCAATAAATCACCAAATCTATGTTTAAAAAAATGTATTAATAATATTAAAATTACCAAACGTTTATTAAAAGTAGGTGTACACTTACTTATCATTCCCTAACGCTGATCCAACCAGCGATAACCCAAAACAGGATAGAAAAATCATAGACTAAGTAATATACTCTGTGGAGAAAATAGCAGTTAGCATCACAATATTGTCTAACAGTGACATAATATTGTGATTTGCATATTTAAATAAATACTTCAAAATTGTCTAATAATGTTATAAAAATTGTAAAATATTAATTAATGTTAGTATATACAGAAGAAGAGCTATAGTTCACAACAATATAACTGAAAAATCAAGCGCTAGCAGAAGTGCAGTTGAGCCCAGGAATGTGTTCAGAAAATTATTGGCAAACTCAATGCCGAGAGGCATAAGGGGCTGATTAAAGAAGAAAGGAGTTTCTATTAAGTGGGATGTCAAGAGTTAGAATATTACTTTTAAATTCTCAGGTTTTAATTCTTGCTGTGTGTGTAAAGAAGTAATTCTGTGCACACATATTCACGCAGAAAAAAAACCAATGAACAGAAGGTATTGCTTAGGAAATAAAATATAAAAAATTAGTACATGATAATGGATACAGAGCAGTCTATGTCATTCTTTACAGCACTCGGTGGCAAGCAGGTCTCTCTTTCCTAGTTGATGGAGTCTGCATGCTGCATGCATTCTATTTCTCCCTCATTCCCTGCCTTCGGTGATGATGCACATGGTTATATTTTAAATTATAACTATTTTCTATGAACTGTTGATGTGTGTCTTGTGATGATTGTGAATTAATTTATCACCACAAAAGTTTACGTAACAACAAAGGTTTTATCTAATTAATTGATTTGTTTAATAGTGAGCGGAGAACATATTTTTAACGGCTCACCTCATATATTTTCAAATTTCTTTGATACCGGTGGTTTCAGATAATATCTTGTCCCTCTTCAGTCATGGCTTCCAGTGGAAATTTGAAAATATATGAGGTGAGTTGTTAAAAATATGTTCTCCACTCACTATTAATGATATAACCTCATAATATTTACTTCCCAATATTAATTTAAATATAATTGATTTGGTGTTTATTTATTGAAATCCATAATATATTTAATAAATAAAACTATCAAAGTTTTATATGATTTTCATAAATATTTATTATAGTGTATTACAGTGTATAAAACACTGGCTCTTCCAACTCTTTTGTATGGTAGCAAAGTATGGATGTTGAAACAGAAGGATATACAAAGACTTAGATCTGCTGAAATGAGATACCTTCAGAGGACTGCAGGATACACACTACTAGATCACAAAAAAAATGAAGACATCTTAAAAGAATTACAGATGGAACCTTTAGAAAACAACATTTCTGATTATAAGTCAAGATGGATGCAACATGTTCATTGAATGGAAGATCACAGGATACCCAAACAAATGTTAAGATATCAACCTGCAGGAAGAAGAAGACCAGGACGTCCTCTCAAAATACTTCTGGATGGTGTTTCTCTTGAGGCCGAAATAGGTCAACAAATGGCCTAA
Source organism: Diploptera punctata (assembly GCA_030220185.1). NCBI lineage: Eukaryota > Metazoa > Arthropoda > Insecta > Blattodea > Blaberidae > Diploptera > Diploptera punctata. Next base: position 459,864 of record JASPKZ010010253.1, read on the forward strand.
ATTCGTGAATGTACTATGATGATGATGGTGATTTATTATAGGGTTAATATATATTACATATCATCTTTAGCTTGAAAACCCATCATGGGTCCTGCCATTCTTTCCTGTTCCTTGCCATGCCCATCAAATTTTTTATTCCAATTGCTCTGGCATCTTCCTTCACATTGTCCTCCCAACTGCTTTTCAGTCTTCCTCTCTGCCTGCGTCCTCCTGGTTCATAATGGAGAACTCTACTAGCTGGTATGTTGTTGTTTTCAAATGCTGGGCCTTGGAAATGAAGCCATTAGCGTTCTTGCTCTCCAATATTTCTCTATGGTGGATCCAACTGGTAATACTTCATAGGTTTGTAGATGTTCTTTGTTAATTTCTTCGTCTTTGTTGTATAGAGGACAATTTGGATTTGTGTAGATTCCTATGTTATATAAATGTTTGGCCAAATAGTCATGTTCTGTAAGCAGTCTAAATTTTGCTACGATAGTTTTACGTGGAATTTCTGGAATAATATCTGGCTTCTTTACTGAAATATTCCATTTTTTGTCTTTGGCTTTGTTTGATTTTATATTAGTTTTTAATTATTTTTTATGGATGTGAAAGGTAAGCTTTTAGTAGTATTCTGAATTAGATTGGAACCTTTTTTGGCAAGAAAATCAGCAGTATCATTTCCATCAATTCCACAATGTGCAGGTATCCATTACAATTGAATTATTTTCTGTAGTTTTTGGAGTTGTTGAATCATTTTGTAGAACTCTTTAATTTGTATTGACTTCACTTTTGAATTTATAGCATATATTGCTGCCTTAGAATCAGAGAGTATGACAGCATTTTGAAATTTATTTATTCTGTATAGTAATTGTTGGAGTGAAATATGAATAGCCGTTACTTCAGCTGGTCTTGATTCCTCCATTCTTATTAAATGTCCAGCCCTTCTCAAGCATCCCATTTTTATGAATGCAGTTATATTAGGCTCCTTGAATAATTCATATAGTTTGTGATTATATTGGACTCATTTGTTGTTCACTCTAATTGGTTCATATATATCATATGTTAAATATATATATTATATATAATATGTTAAATGTATATATTATATTTAATATAGCAGGGAAAACTGGATTCTAAATTCTAAAATTAAATCAATATTACAAGCGGCACAGATGAGATTTGTACATCCACTCCCAGGTATGACAAAAATGGACAATGAAAGAAACACAGATATAAGCAAAAAATTAAAAAGTTCAAAATATAGTTGGAGTTCATAATTATCAAAGCAATTGGTTACAAAATATTAAAAGAATGGACCCTTCTCACTTTCCTAAATTAGCATTCCAATATCAACCTAAAGGACTTCGAGATAAATGAAGACTAAAATTAATGTGGACTGACCAATCACATCTTGAGATCTCACAGAAATAGGCTCAAACAACCTAAACCTGAATAGGTTCATGATGATTAAATATTTATTTAATTTAATATGTTGTATCTTCATCAAATGAACATAATAAATACAAATCTGTATTTGTGACTTTTGTCTAATGAAGATACAGTGTAATAAAACAACTGTTAAAAATCTTTATATATAAAAATCTGTGAGAGTCTGTTCTTTATTGCCTCAAAAACTACTTCACTGGTTTGAATGGGGTTTTTACTATCATTTAGATAATTTTTCTGGGACAATTAACGTAAATAACATATTACCATACATACTATATGGTCAGAGCTAAAAAAAAGGCATTGGTGCACTAAAAATACCACTTTTTGGATGTTTAAATGGCTTACACATTCTAAACCAGAACAAATACACCAAGTTAATGTATACAGAATTGAATTTCTCAAAAAAATTCTACAAAAGAGTTCATGACAGCATATATCTATCTTTTACGGATAACTCACAATAACCATTTTTGTCTTCCAGCTCACCGATGCCAAAAGATTGGGATACGTAGATTCCCGGGCAATGCCGAATAATCAGCATGGGGTATCAAAAAATAATACTTACTCACTGGCACAATCGAACCCATAGGTTCATGGCGGCACAGACGTAAGCTCTCCATACATCCCTATCCTGAGCCAATGCTTTCCAATCACTCCCTGTATAATCTACTTCCCTCAAATAATAGTTAATGTTATTCTCCCACCTCATTCTTGGTCTACCAACTGGGCGTTTTCCCTCTGGTTTTCCTACAAGAAGCTTCCATGCACGTCTTTCATTCCTCATATGTGCAACATGTCCTGCCCATCGTAGTCTACAAGACTTAACTGTTCTTATTACATCTGGCTTCCTATAAAGACCATGTAGTTCATTGTTATGTAGTCTTCTCCATTCACCTGTCTGCTCATCTCTCTTTGGTCCAAAAATTTTCCTAAGAACTTTATTCTCAAAAACTTGTAATCTCATTTCCTCCCTTAAAGTAAGAGTCCATGTTTTGCACCCATATAATGTAACTGGTAGAATAATAGTTTTATATATTTTCAGCTTAACGTTTTTTGAAAGGAGTTGGGACATCAAAAGTCTCTGCAATGCATAATAGCAGGCATTTCCAGAATTGAGCATATGTTTAATTTCTTTGTGCATCTCATTCCTACTTGTGATTACTGTTCCTAGGTATTTGAATTCAGCAACTTCCTCAAAATCTCCCTCATTTGTCATTAGCTGTCCATTTCCATTATATAATGTATTTCTACATGTGACCATGTATTTAGTTTTATTGATATTTACTTCCAGTCCTAATTTCTTAGTGTTACTCAAGAGTGTGTGCGTGTTGTCCTTTAGTATCTCCTCGCTATCGGCGAATAGTACTATATCATCAGCATAAACTAACAGCTGATTAATACCATTCAGTTGTAAGCCTTCCTCATCCTCTAAAGATTTAATGGCATGCTCTAGTACAAAATTAAATAGTAGAGGTGATAATGCATCTCCTTGCTTCAACCCATTCTGGATTTTAAAAGTGTCCGAAACTGTTTGCCTACACGTATCAAAAAAATAATTACAATATAAATTAATTTTTTTCTTTTTACTTATTCAACTGAACATAAAACACATTTAATTTATATAGGCAGAACAGCGCAAGCCGGGTATTAGCTAGTGTTAAATAAAATTTTTTTTATGAAAATCACATAAAACTTTGATAGTTTTATTTATTAAATAAAGGATTTATCTTGTTGCATGGTAATTAATGCAGAAGAATTGTGGACCAGCGTGACAAATTTTACAATGCAATTTCCTGGTGTTTTCATTCCACATAAAAAAAAGTTTAGAGAAACAGGGTCACTTCTGATAAAACCGACTGCAGCGTATGAATGCAGCACATGCGATTCAACAGAAATGACACATAAGAATTAAATGAATTGTGATTTCTTCTTACCTCATACTTCTATGTTTTTTTAAACACAGCACTGCAGTATTGGCGACCCATTGTCACCATCGTCAGCTGTTTTCATGACTGTCAATTTTTTCTTTAGCCAGTAATTATCCAAACTGTCATCTGGTGTTCTTTTGAAGGAATTATTTTCTAAACTGCCATCTGTTGTATTTTTGAACAACTTTGTTATCAAGCTCGGTTCGTCTGGAATCTCGAAGTTCATGGTTCTAGTATGGTTTTTTTTGATTACCATACTAGAACCATGAACTTTGAGATTCCAGACGAACCAAGCTTGATTACAAAGTTCTTCAAAAATACAACAGATGGCAGTTTAGAAAATGATTCATTCAAAAGAACACCAGATAGCAGTTTAAAAAATAATTCCTTCAAAAGAACACCAGATGGCAGTTTGGATAATTACCAGCAAAAGAAAAAAATTGACAGTCGTGGAAACAGCTGACGATGGCGCCAATGGGTCGCTGATACTGCAGTGCTGTGTTTAAAAAACATAGAAGTATGAGGTAAGAAGAAAATCACGATTCATTTAATTCTTATGAATTGAACCTCATAATGTTAAAAATTCTCAAATTTAATATATAAAAGAAATGACACATACTGACGCCATGCTTACTTGTCGCTGAGTGTCATAGAGAATGTCATACACCACTCTGTAGAATGTGAACATTCAAGTAAACAGTTTCATGCATGGAGCCACAAAATTATATTGGACAAAAAGATTTTATATTAATAACTTATCTTTTTACAGTTAATAATATTAAGGTTACAGAATACAAAATGAAGTGTTCATTAACAATTTTAATATAAATTTGAAGCACTGGCATGTTAAACATCAATTGTAAGAAATGTGTATTCATACACTCTTCTTTCAACTCAAATAAATTATGCCTTTCAATAAATATATATTCTTTAAATTAACTGATTAAAATTGATTTTTTTACACAAAGATCAATGATGCATCAACTTTCAAAATAATACAAAATTTAATTTTAAAAAGTAATTCAACTGGAATTGCTCCAAAGATTGGATTTCACATTTAACATTAATACAAAAAAAAATAATAAAACAGCAATTAATATCACAAATATCTGCACTTTGTTTCAAGAAAAGCAATGAGTAAAATTTTTATCTTAAGAAATACTTTTAATTAAATTAATAACAGTAACATTATTATGTCCACCCCTGTGGTCTCGAGGTAGCATGCTGCCTTGTCATGCAGCAGGCCCGGGATCGAATCCTGGTCAGGACAGGCTGCTGGGTGAGGTTTTTTCTCACCTGTAAGACAAATGTCAGGAAGCTTAGGGCCTAATGGTCCCTGAAAATCATCCGGCCATCACCATCATCCTTACCATTTTCTTCATCATCATCAAATCACTGGTGTGGAAAGCAACAGGAAGGTACCACATCTATAATACCCTAGTAAAGCTGCAAAGCATAGAATGAAAATGCTATGATTGCAGTGAAAGATCTGCTCTCGGGCAGAACACTATAGATAGAACACTGTTATGATCTCTCACATTTAAGAGAGGCAAAAATTGAGAATGAAGTGCTTAGGAAACATTTTGGACCAAAGAGAGATGAAGACAGGTGAATGGAAGGAACTATGCAAGAATAGCTACATGATCCTTCTGGAAAAACCAGATTTAATAAGAATAGTTAATGTAATAAAAATTGTATCACCTCACCTCATATTATTTTTCTTATTAGACCGGTTTCAGGACTTATTCAGTTCCATCCTCAGTACTTTCATGACTGTTATGTCATCATGAAAGTACTGAGGATGCCACCAAATAAGGTCCCGAAACCGGTCTAATAAGAAAAAGAATATGAGGTGAAGTGATGCAATGTTTCTTAAATAAATAATAACTCGTAGTTTTTATGTTATATTTTAAATGAACACTTTCCAGAAATGGGTATAGTTTTATTTTAGAAAGAAAAATACCGCATAGTATTAATTCCTAAAATGTCAAGAATAGTTAAGTCTCATATGCTGTGATGTGCAGACATGTGGCATGAGAGAGTGTCATGGAAATTATTGTAAGAAAACCAGAGGGAAAGGATACAGTAGGAAAGTAAAAAAGTAATTTGAGAATAATATTTACCATGATTTAAGGGAAGAGAATTATACAGGGAATGATTGGAAAAAAATTACTTCAGTATAGAGATATATGGAGATTTTATGTCCAAGAAGCCATGAACCTCTTGGTTTGATAACCTTTTTTTTGAGTTAGTTAACAAGTTTTTTCCACTTTCCTATTTTAAAACTTCAAACCATTATATTTGTATGAAGGAGTGAAAGCGTGACAGGCCAAAAGGCCCTTGGCCTACCATCCAGCTGCTGGCTTCACATCCTCAAGTGTTAATCATAGAGTTGGACATTAATCTAGTCGGTATAGGGATGACGTGGTCAGTATGTCAAGCCCTCCAAAAGTAAAATAAAAGTAACTGGAACAATGGTATGTAAATCATGACAAGTATTTGGGTGTGCTCATGATATTATGTTAATAGGACACAATGTCTCTGACTTTAAGGAAATGTTCAGGACTTCAGAAGAGGAATAAGGTAAACAGATTAGTTTGAGAATAAACAAAGAGAAAACCTAACACATAAGAGTGGATAAACAAGGTACCAGTAATGGAAAGTTAGTAAATTTAGAATTTGGAATTATAATTTTGATGGTGTCAAGAAATTTATATATTTTGGGTTGTCCATCATTAATAAAAATAAAATAGAAAAAGAATAATGTATAGAAATATAACTTATTTCTCATTAACACACATGTTCATATCATGTGTATTATTTAAAAGAACAAAGTTAAAGCTATATAAAACTCTCATCTGTCCAGTAGTCATTTGTGGGGCGGAAACACGGACAATGAAACTTGAAGACAAAAATAACTTGTACATTTTTAAAAGGAAGATATTATGCCGGATTTATTGTTCAACACACAATAATGGAGTTTGGAGGAAAAGAACAAGGAGACAGACCAATTGTTGGAAGGAGAGAACAAAGTGAGCTTTATTAAGGCAAGTAGACTGAGATAGTTTGGACATGTCGTGAGAATGGAGGAAGAAAGCATTCCTAAAATGATCATGGACGTAAGGATGGAGGGAGGAAGGAAGAGAAAGACTAAACAAATGATGGATGGATGATGTATAATCTATCTACAATGGCATAAGAGCCCAATGTTGGGCCTCAGCCTCTCATTTGTTAGGGGTCACTACTTACTCTTACTTACTTACTCACTGGCACTATCGAACCCATAGGTCATGGCCATGCAGACATAAGCTCTCCATACATCCCTATCCTGAGCTAATGCTTTCCAATCATTCCCTGTATAATCTACTTCCCTCAAATCATAGTTAATGTTATTCTCCCATCTCATTCTGGTCTACCAACTGGGCGTTTTCCCTCTGGCTTCCCTACAAGAAGCTTCCATGCAAGTCATTCATTCCCCATACGTGCAACATGTCCTGCCCATCGCAGTCTATGAGACTAAGTTAATTTAGTTGTGCTTATTTCCCTAGAGATGTCATGAATGGCATGTGGTCAACATACTGACCCAATCAGACATCTAATAAGCAACTAAGGTAATACTAAGATGAAGGAGGTTGGTAAATTTGCTTAGAAACCTCTTTATTTAGGCTTAAGGATCTTTTACGAGCCTGAAAACCATCAGACACAGGACCCACAGTTTAAGGGGGGGTGATGGGTGAAAAAATTGTCATTTTTTGTACTAAAAAATAGCCTGTACTCTAATGTATATGTTGGCAAAGTTTCAGAGACCTATGGCGCTTCTAAGTGCCCTAAATTACGTCAAAGTTAAAAGGCCGCGCCAGTTAAATACCACCTGCATGCAAATCTTTAAACTTGTTTTTCCACACTTTTATTTTCACTGCATTTTTGTACATTCAAAATTGAATGGAATTCAGAAATTTTGTCCTAGAAGGTTTACATTTTTACTGCATGTCCTAAAATCAATGGGTAACAAAGTAGTGCATGGGTTTCATGATTGAAGTAGTATTTTAAGAAATAAAAAATAAAATGTATGCAATTATTAATTTTTTTTGTAATTCCATGCATGAGGTACATCATTTTTTTCTCCCTTTGTATTCATATTATAAGAATTTTAATGCGTAATGTTTTTCTAAATATTTTAGAGGTCATGTAAAAAACAGTCAGACATTTTACTAAAAAACTGTGGAACCCATTTAATTATGCAAATTTAAAAAAAAAAAAATATTTAATAACTCTTAAAATAAATTTCTCACAAGAATGAAATTTAAACACATCATTATGTATCATGCAGTGAATGTTTGTTCAAAGAAATCAAGTCTCTAGCTCAAAAAATGTAGAAAATAAAAATTTCACCCATCACCCCCCCTTAAAGTCTTTCCCGGAGGACTTGCTTCTTGGGTCTTGGGTTTTTCCATTCTAAATATCCATAGACTCTGGCCAAGCTTGAAACTGTGACCCTCAGGACCAGAGGCAAGGAACATAACTTCTACATAAATTAATGAGACATTTTTTAACATCTTACCTCATATTTTATGTTTCTTCCAACATTGGAACTAGTTTTCGAGAGAAGAATCTCTCTCATTTTCAACTGACATTATGACTCATAATGTCGGTTTTAAAAATGAGAGAGATCCTTCTCTTGAAAACTAGTTCCCGTGTTTGAAGAAACATAAAATATGAGGTAAGATGTTAAAAAATGACTCATTAATTTACGGATTAAGAACCTCATAATGTTATTTCCCATATTTAACTATGAAAACATGACTTCTAGTCCACCATGGCTGATGGACAATGTATTACAGGATGATAGAAGATTGTGTGTGAGGAGCTGAAGGACAAAGTGAGATGGAAAGCTGTTGTGAGAGAAGCTACGTTCACTTTGGACTGAAGTGCTATAATGATCATCTCAGATGTGTGCAAAGAGAGATATCTCCACAAGACTAGCATATTTTTATGCACCAAGAATCCTAAATTGTTTTTTATAAATAGGAAGCATATTTTTATGCACTAACAGTTAAGAATTGAATGGAGCATAATGAGCAGTAAAACTTTTTTCTTCAATCAACTTCTTAACGGTTTTATGAATATACTGTAGCTTTAAAAACTCAATGTTTTTTGTAGGATCTAACAATATTACTGCATTACCTTGCTCTCTTGGTCCCACATTCAAATGCAATGAATCATCATTCACAAATACACCATTCATTGTGTATTCGTGAATGATGATTCATTGCATTTGAATGTGGGACCAAGAGAGTAAAGTAAAGGGAAGATTTATGCTTGGGTGGGAAGGAAGCCTGAATTAGCTCAGTGGTTAAGAGCATCAGCAACGAAAGCTGAAGGTTCGAGGTTCGATTCCTGGTTCAGGCATACATTTTTCTCTTTACCATTTGATTACAATAATTTAGTTGTGTACATTAATATACTTATTTCAATCATAATAACAGCTTTAGCTTCTTAATATTAATTTAATATTACAAGGGTTGAAATTTTAATACTGGCAACACTGCTACAGAAATGTCATGCGACCGAACCTAATTATTAGGTCAAGGCAATGAATGATTTTGCAACTTTTTCTTATGAAGGTTGAAACATTGCTTGCATATATGAAAATGTATGGCATTAAAAAACGGCATTTTTTTGCATTATCTTAACTTTCCTTTAGGCGAATGGGATACATCATTTTTTGGCACATTTTTAGGTCATTTTTTTTTAACCTTTTTTTCGGACTTTTCCGGAAGGCTTGGGACATTATTTGTGATTGATTTAAGATTTTTATTATAATTCAGTATTTTTCCTTGTCAATACAATTTCTTGGAATTAAGTAGTCTGTTGTGCTAACTACTATCCCTATTTTTAAGATATGTGTATAAGGAACCTGCCCAATTCTAGGAATTTTATTCAATTGCTTAGAGGATTTGCTAGCTTCTACCCTTATTCTGATTGTTAACTGCCAATAAAATTGCAAGTAAAGGTTTGACTCTGTGTAGTTGTTGATGAAATGGATTTTATGCAATAAAAAGGTACTTTGTAATATGTATTTTTTAAATAGTGTTCTTTTAATATTTTGATTGTTTTCATGTAAGTTAAATTTTATGTAAGTCAGTAAACATGTGAGTACTTAATCTAATAACTAGTATTTGTATTGGTAATTTCTCACTTGTTATTGAGTCATTTTTATATTTTATGAGTTAATTTTTTGCCATTTTTAGGTCATAAATGCATTGTTTTTTTTTGCATTTTTTACCAATTTATAGGTCATTAAATGCCTTGCCCTAGTCATCAAGTTCTTCAAGAGGCTTGCGGGTAATTTGCATTGCCTTACAAAACAGTGGCATGGTGGGTAAAAGTCTTCAATGTGCCACTGTTATTCCCCATAAGACTCTTGAAGACCTTGGTGACACTGCTGTATGACCTCTGGCACATTAATATTTTTCCAACTCCATTGTTCCTGTTTTGAAAACATTGTGATAATACTACATTAGACTGCCAGCTAACATGAGGCTTTTTTCCTCTCACCAGTTCTCATGCACATGATGTGGGAAGGGAGAGTCCATATATTCTAAGGAAAGATATGTATCTGAAGTGTGCTATAAGCAACATCATTAGGTTGCATCACATGACATCTCTACAACATTGTTGCCACTTTTAAGTTCCAACTCTCGTACACTTGTTACTTTTGTATCAGAAAACAAATTATGTTCCATTTACATGAACATTATGCTAATCTGTGTTGCAATATTAATTTTGTCTATCTGTACCTGTACATCACTATGTGGGAGAAGGTTGTTCCCTTGCGAGAATTGCTTAACCAAGCTAATTTAGCTATGATTACTTCCCTACACACGTAACAAGTGACATGTGTATTTAACTTTCACAGGGAAAGAACACTATGAGGTTTAATTTAAGAATTAAATTAATGTTTTTATTACCTCACCTCATATCCTTTTTCTTCTATACTGCAGTTTCGGAGCTTATCTCCATCAATCAGTAGCCTCTGGTCGACCGGTGTTATGTCGTTTCTTCAAGAAGAAAACCACCAAGAAACGACATAACACCGGTCGACCAGAGGCTACTGATGATGGAGATAAGCCCTGAAACTGCAGTATAGAAGAAAAAGGATATGAGGTGAGGTAAGACATATGGTGACAAAACATATTTGTCTTACCAAGACATTAAGTGACATATGGTTAGCTAATAACCTCAAAGAGACACCTAGTAAGATACTAAGGTATTACTTGGATAGGAAAGGCAGATAATTTATGCTTGAGTTTCTTTTACAAGCCCAAAAAATGTCAGACTCTGGCTCCATGGCTTAAACTCCTTCGGTGGGCTTGTCCCTTTGATTTTTTAATTCTAAAAATCCATTGACTCTTTCCGGGTTTCTACACACAACCCTCAGGACCAGAGATAGGAACTTAACCTATGAACCACTCAGGCCATTGTCAGCCACGATGGTCTAGTGGTTATGTTTCTTGCCTCTAGTCCTAAGGGTTGCGGGTTCAAACCCGATCGGGGTTGATGGATTTTTAGGATGGAAAAATTCAAAGGACAAGTCTTCCGGAGGGGACTTTAAGCAGTGGGTCCTGAGTCTGAAGATTTTCAGGCTGAATAAAAAGGCCTAGATGCAAAATTTAACTGACCATCATCCATCCAAATAACCTTAGTTGCCTTGGCGATATGCTAACCACATGACACTTGTTGGCATCTATAGGCAAATAAGCGTAACTAAACTATTTTTTTATATGAGTTGGAGAAAATGTTATATATTTCACCTCATAATGTTCCATGAAAACATGAAACTTTATTAGGTGAGATTTAAAAACATTTTATTCAATTCATTTTTAAATTGAAAGTACCTCATAGTGTTATACTCTTTTTGCTCTTAAAGTGATCCTTGTCAAAACAAAACCATGTGACCTGCTTGTTTTCCAATGGTTGTGGACACCGCCGTACATTGTAGAAGCAATATCCTTCTGCCATTTGCACCACAATTACTGTCACTTTTGACAGGGAGATGATGACACAGCAACAGAAGACTCGATACTTTCTGCCATTTTGTTTCATGACAATCGGCTGAAGCATGACTCAAATGCATCACCCATATGTAATAAACTATTTTAAGTTGTAATTAGTGATTAGGTATATTTTACAATATTTTATATGTTTTAAATATTATTTTCATTCACGAAAAATAACCAGTATATTCAGAGGATATATTTTCAATTTAATGAAGGGAACTACTTTTTTGCATACTTATTGCTTCTACAACGTACGTTGGTGTCTATAACCAATGAAAAGCGAGTAGCTCACATAGTTTTGTTTTGACGAGGATCACTTTAAGAGTGAACAGGGTATACATCCCACTTTAATTTTGATTAAAAGAGTAACTAAATTAGCCTGGTACCACTGCTGTGGTCCTGAGGTAGCATGCTGCCTTGTCATGCAGCAGGCCTGGGATCAATCCCCAGTTGGGACAAGTATCCTGAGTGAAGTTTTTTAGGGGTTTTTCCTCACCTGTAAGACAAATGTCTGGAACCTTTAAGGCCCAAACAGTCCCCGAACATGATCTGGCCATCATTATCATCACTATGATATTCACTTCATTAAATTAAGTTTAGGATTATGGCCTCTCCTGGTGCATCATTACCATCATCATCAGCCATTATATAATTGGGGCAGTATAACCCCACCTTCTAGGTGACCCAACCTCATAAGTGGGTTACAATACATCAATGCCAGGAGAGAATACCAGAAATATCAAAATGACAAACTGGTGGCATTGAATAAAAAAAAAGTTGTAAATTGGATAGAGGATGAGAACCCTCCATGAGACAGTCTCATCAAAGGGTCTAGCATCCCTTCCCTCACGAACTTCAGGTCACACTAGCCCTGTGTGTAGTACCTGATTGAAGGGTCCCTTGCACAGGGCTACATGTGAAGATATCAAAGGATAGAAATAAATGTGCGGAGGAAGAACCATTTCTCCAGGGGAAAAATTTGGAGACCCATTCCCAGGGTAAAAAGGGAGAAGTCCTCAACGGTCCATAGGAGTGGAAGAGGCAGCCCTCGATTTGGGGTTCATACAACAGGAGGCTATGATGTCTGGCCTTAAGATGGCAATCCCATCATACATCTCACTCTGCGGAACGCCAGTAACGTACCCAGAGGAAATATTATTATTACTAAAAGTCTCGTAGATAATGGAAAATTAGAAATGAGCTAAATATTTATAAATTTTTAGATAAAATAAAATAATTTAGAAAAAACTGGAAAGAACATGTTCCAAATAATGAAAGATGAATGCATACCAAAAATTATACTTAATTACAAACCAAAAGGAGACAGGAATATTGGTAGACCGAAAAAGAGATGTATTCAACTTTTTGAATGAGAATCTATGAGACTAGAACAAGCCACATGGGCTTAATCAGTGAATGTTGATGATGATGAGGTTGTAAAGAAACTCTCATTAGGGAGCAGACTTATACCCACGTAGGACACATGTGATGTATCTTAATATATAAAAATTTTGTGTCACATTGTTAGTCCACGATGGAATCCTAAACTACTGAACCAATTTTAATAAAATTTTGCACACTGTGTGCAGTTTGATCCAACTTGAGATTTAGGGTAGTTTATAAATAAATTTATAGTTGCATTATTTTTTTATTGCAAATTATTTGTTTATTATTTAACAAAGAGTTAATTATCTGTGAGTTCCATATGATTCTAACAGATGGCGGTGTAATTATCTGTGAGTTCCATACGATTCTAACAGATGGCAGTGTAATGTAATTGGTTTATTATTTAACAAAGAGAGATCCAGATGGCTGTGCTTTTTGTTGCAACCGCGAATTTCAATTGAATTACAAATATTGATTATTTCATAATTTAAGTGTGTTCAGTGTTTATTTTATTTTCAATATTATTAATTTTGTGTGTATTAGTTTTAAGTAACTGGCTGAAAGACAGCAACTTAATTTAAATTTTTAACGTATACATTAGCCACAGCAACGCGTGGCCGGGACTTCTAGCATATATATATATATATATATATATATATATACACATATATATATATATAATCAGACCATTAATCTTAACTTTTAGTGCATAAAAAATCTTTCCCCAATTAACACAAAATACACTGTCAAATGTAGATACATGACAACCCTAAATCCACTCCGGTGCAGAAAAAATATTGTTTCTTTCAAGCTACACATCTTATTTTTCACCATTTTAGAAATATCTACCTTTACATGGCAATCTGAATATTGTTAAGAGAATGAAAGAAAAAATATTTACTCATTGCTGTACTTAAAATCTTTTTATACATATAAATTTGAAGCGACTTTTTAAAAAATAATAATTGTATTTTAAATGGCTAACTCTAAATGGACGGGACCTATGGTTTGGCAGCGATAAGATGAAGTGACACAGATAACCCTAGGCTCCAATACAAGCCTTACAGCGTTAACTAATAAATATTAATTCCATTGCACTGTTTTCATCTGATGCATCATATATATATACATATAACTTCAATTTCTTTTCATATTGAGCACAGATATGCCCCCTTCAACATGTTTTCCTAATATTAAGAAACAGTTAGAGTATCAAAGTGGTTTTTTCTTTTTAATTTTACAAAACGTGACTGTATACATTTCAACATATCCTTGTCAGTAAGCTCCTGGCGTAAGACTGCAGTCCCAGTCCAGTAGCTTTCTGCAATACTTATTCAAAGCAATGCGGATATCGAGTATTCATTTAATTCAATGTGCATGTTTAAAGAAAATAAGTGAAATAAAAAAAACACATTTAAAACATTTTTTATAGTAATTTTCATGTTTTTCTCCTACTTTGCTTTCCATCTAAAGTGGCTGCTGTCACTGGCTAGCATAATCCAATCCCTTTACCTTAGTTTCAGTTTTCTTATCCAGATTTTGGTACTTCACATATCAAATTAGGTACTAAGGGAAACTTAGAATATATCAATATGTATACTTGATAAAATGTAATATTAAGTTTAGGTTAAGTAGATATAAGATTAATACTTCCATCTTATGTATATTATTATTACATTGTATAAGAAACAAAATTAGATTAAGAAACCATAATGTAATATAACTGTAAACACCTTAGATTAAGTTTCAACTAGCCGCACTCTGTAAAAGTATAATGAATTAAATAAAGAAATCACGCTAGATAATAAATAGGGACAAGAGCAGACCTGGGGATACGGGCATTAAGCCCGAGGAAACCCAGAGGGATGGTGGTGGGGCTCTTAAATAAAAAAAAAAAGGTACTAAGGGAAATTTCAACCATTGCATGCTGAAACCTACCTTGAAATTTCTTCCAGAGAAGCGTGATGTAAAAAGGCCGGCCGGGGGAAAAGAGTGCCTTTTTATTTACGCACTTTAACAGTACCTAATTGCAATAAATATTAATGAAATATTATATTTAACGTATTTTACTGCGGGAAAGTAATTATCATTTCTTTACTTTCTCGTAAATATGAAAATAAAGTGGGACTATTTCCTGTCTTGACCGCAAAGGTTACAACAGTTCTTACTTCTAACCAGTGATAAACCACAAATTATCACACTTTTAACCAGCGATACACCACCGATGACCAACGATAAACTACAAATACAGCATATCTGTGGCTTCAACATATTATGTCCGAATTTGTCTTTTACTTATTTAACCGCATAAAATAATAAAAAGGACGTTCCCTGGAATTCACCTAGGTTAGAGTAATTGATTTAGTTTACAGTAAATGAATTAGGCTTGGTTAGCTTTTAGTTTCCTTGCATTTTAAATGTGATTTGATATGTAAAATAACTGATCTCTTCATATCAGTTATTCTATGAAAAATTCAACATGTCTGACGGTTACAACATAAAATTTATATTTCCACTACTTCATTTCATGATACGTTTCAATATTTTTACGATGGTAAAATCCCGCAGCTAAATGGTATCATTAACACTTTGTAATACTTTAAATTACATCAAAAATGGCATAAGTCGTTTAAGTAAAAAGCTGGCCTTGTACAACCCCACCAAAAGACCATTGTCAAAAAAAAAAAAACTATCTGCCATTTTTAACTGGAAGGCACTCAAATCGAGTGCCAAATCTTTCATTTAGATTATAGGGAAGTAACACATAACCTGAGTTGGTAGATTGGATAACCCTCACTACCTGCCATATGCAATGCATTCTGCATCACTTCACTCTGCTCTTATTAATGCAGGGAATCTATTTGCTAAATACAGTGGGTTGACATTTCTGGATTCTGGCTTCAATTTCTGTGCCTTGTAATTAAAAATGGCAGATCATTTTTTGGGCATGACTTAGTACATCACAATGCTTCTCTGGGAGAATTTTTTTTTTTTGCAAATGCCTCAGGTTGTCTTTCGACATTCCTGGTGTTCTCTCCTGGCATGGCATACTTGTAACCCACTTCTGAGATTGGAGCACCTGGAAGGCAGGGTTACATTGCCCCGATGATGATGATGATGATGATAATGGTGCTCCAGGAGAGTCCCTAATCCTAAGCATAATCTAAGATGAATATGAATGATGATGATTGTGATGGCCATATGATTTCGAGGACCATTTGGGCCTTAAAGTTTTCCTGGAATTTGTCTTACAGGCAAGGAAAAACCCCGATAAAAACCTCACCCAGAAAAACTGTCCCGACCGGGGATCGAACCTGGGCCCGCTGCGTGAAAATGCAGCACGCTATCTCGAGACCACAGCAGTGGACTCTCTGGGAGAAATTTCAAGTTAGGTTTCGGCACCCAACAGTTGACAGTTCCCTTGTAAGTTAACATTAATAAGATTCATGGTAAAACTTTATCCCGACCATCTCAACTCCGTTAGTCACCCAAGAGCCTACTTCATGCAACCTCATTACAGGCCTTAGGAACAGTTTAAGACATCATATTTTGGTTCAGAACTAAGGGACTTGCGCTGTTTCAAGTCCCTATGGGAGAAGAAATTTTCTCATAGAATTTTGCCAGTATGGTACCAGTGCCAACCCAGCACCATAAGAAGTTTAGGTAGATGTAATAAGTAGCAGATCCAGATTGAAAAAACCCTCATAATGGCTGGGGAACCATCAATCTGACGACATATCACCCTTATACTGGGTGAATGATTGCCCATATCTGTGATTAACACTTGTGGATGTGAGGCCAGCAACAAGTTGTTGGACCAAGTCTTTCTAGGACTGTCATGCCATGGAGACCCTTGGGATACTAGGACTAAAGGCCCCTCCCCATATTTCTAGAATATCAATATGATAAGCCAGAGTGGTTGTCAGCACTGCATGATGGCCATTTTCAACCCCAGAACATATGCCTGTTACTCATTTCCATTAGAGGCTGAGATAACTCCAGGATCCTGGTGCTGAAAGAAGGTTTACATTAGTTAAAAAATCCTGACCCCTTGGTAATCAAACCCATGACCTTCCAGCCTGTAGCATATCGTCACCTCACATCTAAAACCTCGTAAGTCTAATTTAACAAATTTTTCAAGAGAGCATAAAAACATTTTTAACATTGTTTATTATTTTGTAACTATGTTTTTAATGTTCTATTTTGAATGTTTATATTCAACATTTTTGACATCACTTATTTTATTTGTAACTATGTTTTTAATGTCTTATTTTGAATGTAAACATTAAAAATAGGACATCTTTTCATATTATTTTGTAACAAGGTTTTTAATGTTCTATTTTGAATGTTTATATTCAACATTTTTGATATCACTTATTTTATTTGTAACTATGTTTTAATGTCTTATTTTGAATATAAACATTAAAAATAGGACATCGTTGCATTATATTTTGTAACAATGTTTTTAATATCCAATTTGGAATGTTTACATTCAACATTTTTGACATTGCTTATTTTATTTGTAACTACGTTTTAATGTCTTATTTTGAATATAAACAGTAAAAATAGGACATCGTTGCATATTATTTTGTAACAATGTTTTTAATATCCTATTTGGAATGTTTACATTCAACATTTTTGACATTGCTTATTTTATTTGCAGCTATGTTTTTAATGTTTTATTTTGAATGTAAACATTTTTGACATCACTTATTTTATTTTGAACTTATGTTTTTAATATCTTATTTGGACATCATTGCTTATTATTTTGTATCAATATTTTTAATGTCTTATTTTCAATGTGGATGGAAAATTCCTCTTTGAGACCGTAACAGGCCACACAGCCTAATACTTACATGGATGATGATGACGATTTTCAATGTAAGCATTCAAAATAGGACATCATTGCTTATTATTTTGTAACACTGTTTTTAATGTCCTATTCAACATTTTTGACATTGCTTATTATTTTGTAACTATGTTTCTAATGTCCTATTTGAATGTTTACATTTAACCCATTGGAGACTTTTAACGAGTCTCCCTCATGAGCAGGTAGAAAGTCCAAACAGCTCAAGCATGACCTACACTCGTTGTGTTAAAACTCTCCACTATAAGAAGTTGGCTCTATCTTTACTGATTAAAAATGTATGTTCGCCATCTGTAAAATTTGTTGCTGGTTTATATAAAGCGTATATGTAGTCCTAGTATATTGTATAGTTTATTATAGATATAATTTATAGAATAATATATTTTATGTATTTATTACGGTAAAATATATATGTTGTTTCAATGTTTTTTTTCGAATATCATGGTTGTAAATGTAACATTTTTAGAAACACGTTCAGTTCAAACACTCTAAACGGAATAAAACGGCGCGATTTGAAATACCATATTAGAAATTGTACTCTTCAGGATATGATTCAAATAAACACTGGACAAGATGCACATGAAAATTCAGGTTTTACAGCAAATGAGAGTGTAGTCCTAGAATTAGCAAACCCGTTCGTGAAAGGTTACACATTATAATTGTGTTCTCCTAATTTATTTTTAGAGCTAGTAGACGAGAGACATATTAGGGACAGTAAAATCTAACAGAAGAAATATGCCTATGGATTTAGTGAACATCAAATTGGAAAGAAAAAATGAGAGATAACATAATCTAGTCGGAGACTTCTAGCATAGAAATGGAAAGGTAGGAAAGACATTTATTTATTATCATCCAAACACGAAAATGCCGACATGACTAACACCAGTAAGAAGCTATGGAAGAAATAAAGACGGAGAACAAGAAGAAAAAATCAAAGAGGCTAAATGTATTCTAGAATACAATAAAGGTATGGGAGGAGAAGATTGACATGACAAGGTTGTGGATTTTTTTTCCAGTAATGATGAGATTTGTAAAGTGTTATAGAAAAATTGCTTTTTACATTATCAATAATTTGAGAAATATAGCAAGAACTTTCTATGATTTGATAATGTATATGCCTATGCTTTTATATGTTTAGTTTAATGAATTTTTATAATATGCAGTATTACATATTTTTGCTATTTTTTACCATTCCTGTGAGAACATATGATTTGTGTTTACTTTAAATATAATGACCGAGAAATTTTAGTAAAAGATGGTTTTTGAAATATTAGTCAACTTTCATAGCCTTCAAACTAACAATAGATAACGGTTAAATTGCAAAAAAGAGGGTTGTAGCCAGGCCACATTCCTTTCCTATTCATAAAAGTACAAAATACAAGAAAAACAGGGGTAAACAAACTATCTGAAATCCATTTGTGATAGAACGCAGTATGCATGGTCTGGGTATTCTGATTTAAAATCCAATGCAGCCGGAGTAGCGCTGGGGAAATTTAAATGGGTTTCCAGTGAACTTACCTGGCACTTTAAACGTGTCTTCAATGGGTTAACATTTTTGACATTAGTTATTATCTGGTAACTATGTTTTTACTGTCTTATTTTGAATTTAAACAATCAAAATAAGACTAAATACTAAATAATAAGTAATGTCAAAAATGTTTTTATGCTCTCTTGAAAAATTTATAAAATTAAATTTAAGAGGTTTTAGAAGGTGACAATATTGCTTTAACCAACTCTGCTAATGCATACCTCCAGAATCCATCTTATCATAGTCAAAAAGCAACACAGTCTCTAGTAAGACAATGGAGACCATGGGTTCCTTATATCAAAACACTCAACCAAAATCTTTTAACACCTGTGAAAGTTTGCCAACCTGTATATTAGAACTATCTAATTAATTTTAAAAAATCTCTATTATAACTTTTCTACGCTTTCTTTTGATTTTCCAGATTCAAATTCTCAAAACATCTGAATCTTGTATTTACTACTTTCATTTGTTTCTAATCAAACATCTAAAACAAGCAGTGTTTAGCACTGCTTTACTAAATAAACTCTCAAAACTTTGATAAAAAATTTATTTTAATTTAAGCATAAATTTGATTAGATAAAACAGCTTCATTCAGCCATATATAGTCTGAGTCTCTAGAAAATTTGCCTCAAGAACAAATTCATTTTTCTCAGCCATTTCCTGTCGTAACTTAAAACTATATCAGTCAATTTCAGAAACAACTGTGGTTTTAAAATTTATATATTCTAGAGCAAATGGCAGTCTGAATTTTGCAAAGGAAAATAAGTTACTAAATATATTGATACTTCTTGGTTACATCTCATGCCATATACTTACACCATGTAATTATTTATTCCATGCATAACATGCAACAAAAACAAAATGGACAAATATAAGCTTAGCAGTAGTAGCTGCTCAAGCTTGGTCAGAAAATTATTATTTTTTTTTTGCAAATGCCCCAGGTTGTCTTTCCACATTCCTGGTGTTCTCTCCTGGCATGGTGTACTTGTAACCCACTTCTGAGGTTGGGGCACCTGGAAGGCAGGGTTACATTGCCCCGATGATATGATGATAGTTGTGTGCCAGGAGAGTCCCTAATCCTAAGCTTAATCTAAGACAAATATGAATGATGATGATTTTGATGGCCATATGATTTCGGGGACCGTTTAGGCCTTAAAGTTTTCCTGACATTTATCTTACAGGTGAGGAAAAACCCCGATAAAAAACCTCACCCAGAAAAACTGTCCCAACCGGGGATCGAACCTGGGCCCCGCTGCGTGACAAGGCAGCAAGCTACCTTGAGACCACAGCGGTCAAATTAAAAAAAAGGCTAGTTTAATAAAACAAATAGAAAAACCTAAGGAGCTCACTGTTTGGAAAAAATATCCACATTCAAAAAATTAATGAATTTTGAAATTCCTGGGAAAGTTGATATGATTGGGAGGTTCATCGGTCCACCAACAGATGGAGTAAGAAGCAGTGCTCCTGGACGGCACAACATCAGTCGTGTAACTACTGAAGATGTAACCAATTAGGTTATGAAACTGGTCTAATTATAATACAGAATTTGTGGTGAGGTGGAAAGAATTTTTTTTAGATTTTAAATTAAACCTAATAGTGATTTTTTTATAATAGTTCAATGAAAATCCATATTTGTTTACCTGTAGATACAAGGTGTGATGCTGACCACATTTTAGAATTATTGTTATACACCTCACCCTTTTCTGTAGTTTTTACAGAAACAATAGAATAAGTAAAACCACAGCTCTTGAATCTGTAACTGACTGTAATCTGTAATTGTATGCAGCATTGAATAGCATGGGGGAATCCCCTACAAGTCCACATGCTCTGGGTCAACAACTGTGATTGATCTTGAAGCAAATTTTCTACTGAAGACTATAGCGATCAGCTTTAGATTCCAATGACATTTTAAGTCTTGTATAGAATTTTTTATTTAAACATTACACCACTTTGATGCTCAAATTAGCAGCTAAATTTTAAAATTTGGAAGAGTCTAAAATCTAATAAGATGATACAATGATAGTTAAAAGTTAAGGAGGAAGACCATGCACAAAATGGGATTTTTCTAAATTACGTTCAACTCTGATCACTGACTAGCAGAGTTGAGAACTCAACCTGTGACCAGGAAAAACAAAATGGTGGCTTCTTGTAGAGTAATAATACACTTCCTTAAATCTACCAAGCACAAATTATAATACACTAAACTACATATTCTGTCTAGAGCCCATAAAGATTGCACTTTGATTTTCACCAAGGCTATCAGATATTGTATTATAAAATTAAATACTTTTATAGAATTAAGTAGAGAATTAACATTTAAATTGTTGAATGCTTTCCTAACAGTAGACTGACCATATTTTGTTAATATGGTAGGCAATTAATATTATTTATTTAGCAGATTTTGCAACGTCTTGTGCCCAATTAATCTACAGTCATTCTCCTCCACTTTTCTCTGTCATTCCAATCTCTATCATTCAATCATTTTGCTTCATGATGACAATTAATATTAATGTAATGCAGTTTACAGCTCATGTGAGTTCAAACCTATCATGTTCAACTATCACTGAAATATTGTTGAAATTAAATTGACAGACTTGATGAGGAATTGTTTGGAAATTGTTGAACCTGACTTGTAAATGTTTCTGATTTGCAAGCCTCAGAATAGAGAAGGTCAGTCTACCAAAACAATGTTACACAACAAATTCAATAAATAAACCCTTTTCTCATGTCCAACATAATGCCAGGTCTAGGGATGAACTAAAGTCCCTATTATTGAATTATTGATATATGAGCTTATTACTCGAGAACATTAATTTTTAATGTGGAAAAACTGTGAACTAAAAGAATATGGTAAGCATGAGTAGGGGTTGGAGGTAGTAGACCCTTGTTTCAGGTTGTAGTGTCAGTGTTTATTATCCGTCAGCCATGCATAGTCAGTTGTTAGTGAAAATGTCAAGTGTGAAAATTAGACCCTATATTCACAGTATATACACATTCAAATCTGCCAGACAGTAGTTGGAAATAAGTGCCGATTTAATTACTCTGTACGTCACATTATTCAGAAACCCGTAGGCATATAAACTCCGAAGATCTTTCATTAACTTCATTTCCTATTTCAATTAGGCCTCCACTATATTTTGCCACTGATTATACCACTTGCCCAGTCATTCACTTGTACCAATTAACCAACTAACTCACTGGCACTATCAAACCTGTAGGTTCATGGCCACGCGGACATAAGCTCTCCATACATCCCTATCCTGAGCTAATGCTTTCCAATCATTCCGTATAATCTACTTCCCTCAAATCATAGTTAATGTCATTCTCCCACCTCATTCTTGGTCTACCAACTGGGCGTTTTCCCTCTGGTTTTCCTACAAGAAGCTTCCATGCACATCTTTCATTCCCCATTTGTGCCACATGTCTTGCCCATCGCAGTCTATGAGACAATGTACTAATGGTAGAAGGAAATACTTTCCCCCACCTTCACCACTAGCACCATTGCTTCCCCTCTCCAGATAAAAGTTAACGCTGTCAAGTAATATCAGGCATGTCATACATCACTAGGCGCAAATGACATGAGCATGGAGAAATGGTGGAATTAATTCATAAATCAATTATGAGAAATAACATTGAGGTTTTTAATTAATAAAAATTAATTTCTTTACCTTGTCGTGGTGGAGTGGCTTGCATGCTTAAATGATTCTGAGAGCTATGCCGGCGGTAGCATTGCTGCCGATAGGGTTACCCATGCCAGACTGGTCGAAGGTGATAAGCCAGACGAAAAAAGTACCTCGGTTGAAAGAGTGATGATCTTTCACCGTAAAAATACAACCGTCAAGAAATGTGGACATGGATTCAACTGGGGTAAAATTTTCCGGAGGTCAAATAGTCCCCCATTCGGTTCTCCAGGCGGGGACTAAATCAGGGAACCCATGCCAAAGGCTTAAACATAGGGACATGTTCCTAAGAACATGGAATGTTAAGACTTTATACAATAGTGGGGCACTAGAGATATTAACGTAGGAATTAGATAAATCACCCTTGGATATAGTAAGTAATTAAACCTCAGCCATCATCACAAAGTGGCTGAAGATGGGAGGGATTCCTGTTGAAAACTGCAATTTCCATGCTTGAAGAACACGGTGAGGTGAGATATGACTCATTTAATTCATTTTCATTAATGGTGGAATTATGTTTTGGAAGGGGGGAAATGGGAGGAAAAATGTTTTCCTGCTTGACTCTGAATTGTCCACCATGGAGTGACTGAGATGCGAACTCAGGACCCAGAGGTTGAAGGCGAGTGTCTAACCACTTGTGCTACAGGGCCACCTACTATTTAAGTATGTAACTTATTTCCATTTTATCAATATTCTTTATTAAAAATGTTGTGTCTGGATCCAGCTATAAATTAATTTAATATGATGCATAGACTGGGCAAGTTGAATCAAACAGTAGTATTTGAGACTCGTATTTGGAAGGTCCTGGTTTTAAACCCCAATGCCAACCAACCTGATGAAGATTTTCTCCTAGTTTTCCTCAATCATGAAGGCTGGGTTGGAATTTCACTACCAGAGGATCTATTTCTTCATATTCGACATTTCATAACATCGTTAAAAAATAAATAATGAATTAAAAGACACTATGTGACCTTACATGTTAAAAAGTGTCTATATATACAAGAAATAGAATGCATATGCAATTTAGAAATCATACAAAATAAATACCATTGGAATAACTTAAAACATTTTTCTCTCCCCATAACAACACACAGAATGCAGAACTTTTTTGGATTGACTCGTTTGTTTCTGCCAGAATTTGTGTTTGTACCGGTTATTCCATCAGCGACAAAAGACGTGAAAATACATTATTCTCCCCTCACCTCTAACAGATTTTTGAAGCTAACAAACTAATTTTGGGGGTACAGAGAAAGCATGTTCCTCTGTGCTTCTAAAGCTCGACTGCATGAGATTTTCACAGCAGAAATAAATTGCTGCTTCAAAAAATCTGGGTACTTCAAAGAACTTGATAAAGTACAAATTCACTTGACTTTTGAGGAATTAATACTATGAGGTTATAATGTTAACATATGATTGGCACTGAAAAAGATCCTCAGCATCTTTAGATTAATTAGATCCCACAAAAATGAGAAAATACAAGAAGAAAACAAATCAGGGATTTATCAGACTAAATGCAGGAAATGTGATAAAGTTTACATAAGGAAAACAAAGAGAAATTTAAAAAGAAGAGTGAAAGAACATCACGAGAATGTCAAGAGTGGGAAGTAGAAAAATCAGCGGTAGCAGCCCACACATGGTCGGAAAAACATCAAATTAAAAGAAAGGCTAAATTAATTCCATCCATAATAATTCTGCCCTAGGGCAGGTCTTTCACTGCAATCATAGCATTTTCATGCTATGATTTGCAGCTTTACTAGGGAATTATAGGTGTGGTAGCTTCCCGTTTCTTTCCACACCAGTGAATGAAAATAATAATAATGATGGCTGAATGATTTTCGGGGACCGTTGGGCCCTAAGCGTCCTGACATTTGTCTTACAGGTGAGGAAAAACCCTGAAAAAATCCTCACCCAGGAGCCTGTCCCGACCGGGAATCGAACCCAGGCCCACTGCGTGACAAGGCAGCATGTTACCTCGAGACCACAGCGATTAAACAAAAAATAAAAACCCAAAGAGCTCATGATTTGGAAAAATCTACATAAAAAACAAAAATTAGAAATTAATTAACTTTGAAATTCTGGGCAAAATGTTTTGATTTCAAGGTTCATCAATCTACCAACAGAGTGAACAGGAGGTTGCTCTTCAAAACAACATAACAATGGTCATGAAAATACTGAGGATGGAACCAAATAAGGTCCCAAAACTGGTCTAAGTAGAAGAAGAATTTGAGGTGAGATGATACAATTTTACTTAAATAAATGCAAATACACTGTTTTATCATTATAACTATTGCACACCTTTATAAAATGAATTTTTCTTGGGAGTTTAGTAAATCATTCAACAAATAGGATATTCCAATGGCTTGATGCCTCCTCTTGTCTCCAAAACTGTGTGAAAGCTTTCAAGCAATTTAAATGTCACATTGTGTTTAGAAAGTGTCACAAACACACTTGGTGCATCTGATAACCTCGGTTACAGTGAATTCACCCTCAACACAGTATGAAGCAGTAGTTGGACCTGGCAAACATTGCCAAGCAATAGAAAAGCTGCTTACAAACATACATTCTAATGGGGCAAATATTTCTTTCTTTCAATGTGTTTAGAATGTCAAAATATGTGCTTAATCAAATTGGAATCTAAACTTCCATTCTGTGCTAGATACCAGATTTTGCAAAAACTTCAACTAATTGTCATCCCAGAAATTTATGATAATATACATGCTCATTTTAAAAGTAAAATATTTAGAATTTTGGCTACAAAATTGTTCAAATGGTACACTCAATGACATTAAAATGTCTAGTGAATATAAATAGAAAGGGGCAATTTATGCATCAGTAATGCTGTTCGTTTTGATCTAGCTATGAAATATCTACTCTCTAGTTTAGTTCCTGCATTGTGTTTACTTTTAGCGTTCCATACAAAAATCGTAAGCTCTATGAAAACACCCTAAACATTTGAATATTTAAAATTTATTAATTGAGCCACTTAAATGTATTTACATCTCACCTCATAAAGTTCCATGCTTTCATGATACCAGTTTCAAAGGCCTTCCCCTCCATCATCAGACAAAACTCTGACTCACATGAAAACATGGAACATTATAAGTTGAGATGAAAAAAAAAACATTTAACCGACTCAATTTATAAATTTTAAACTATCAATCATTCAAAATATCTCTGCAGGCGGAAGAATTAAGAAGCTCTGTTTGTTGCTACACGTGACATCATATATAGCAGTGTACACTGTCAGTGTCCCACGTCCCATTCCCCTCTGCACTCGTAGATAGCAGTGTCACGTGTTCTATTCCTGCATAAACATGACTGCAATGTCCTCCGTCAACAACTGCATTTACTCCTTAAATGGGTAATATCTGAAAGTGTTGCTTCCCACTGTAGTTTTCATTTAATTTGAATGTTTATTGATCTGTCATTCTATAAAATACAATATGTAAGACACATTATGTGAATCATAACATTGATATTTATATTGTACTTATCCCATTTTTTATTACGTCATTGATAGCTTGCATAGTAAAAATAAGACTCTAGCAGTAGTGGCAAGGATGCACTTTACCCGTCTCTTCCATGACTGCAAGTAAACTCATGCCAGATTCAAGAATTTTAATGTCACCAAGTGTACGACTACTAATATTGTGTACTAATGAATTTAACAAACTCTGAATTGAGCAAAAAAGGAGTTTACCATGCTGACTTTTGAACATCTCTTTATTTGATACATAATATCTTTTTGAATATCATACACTTTTTTTCTAACTATTTTATTTCTATTTTTTGAATAATAATTTAAAGTTGAAAATTGTTACCTTTCTATTCAAATCTGGATACAAGAATTTGTTCAATATTTTGCAAATTCATATTTTATTTTTCTAACAGATACACACTATATAATAAACTGGTGTTACCACCACACTGCCCAAGTTGCATTGTGCACTACAGAAACAAAACATCATAAGTTTGATGCTTACTTGTTTACAACCTAAGAAGCATTTATATTTATATTTGTCACTTCGTTTTTCCAATGAAATAATTGTGGTCAATCAAGTTTTTTTGAGACTGGAAACATCTTACCTCAAATTAATATTGATTTATTCTCGAACATGTTTCGATATAATCTTCTATATCATCTTCAACTTGCCCAGATAAGATGTTTCCAGTCTCAAAAAAACTTGATTAAAAGAACCTCAAAATATCACTTCCTAAAATAAACAATTATGGTCATTTAATTAAAATTACAGTGGGAGGAAACACTATGAGGTATTTACATTAATGAATGAGTTGGAGAAAATGCTTTAACATCTCACCTCACAAAGTTGTATGTCTTCACAATACCGGTTTGAAAAGTATAGTATTACTTCCATCTTCAGTCAAATTCCAATTGTCAAAATTTTGTTGTTGATATCTTCTGAACTGCCATCTGGTGTCGATTTTATGAACTTGGAGATCTATATCCCCGACAAGAATAACTTGATCTCCAAGTTTATAAAATCGACACCAGGTGGCAGTTCAGAAGATGTTAACAATGGAATTTTGACAGTTGGAATTTGACTGAAGATGGAAGTAATACTATACTTTTTAAACCAGTATTGTGAAGACACGCAATTTTATGAGGCGAGATGTTAAAGCATTTTCTCCAACTCATTCATTAATTATGATCATGTTATAAAAACTGCACATAGCCACATTTAGTAAAACAGAATATGATGGTATAAAAAAATTATCTGCCCCATTAGAATGTGTGCTTATTAGTTTATATACATGCGAGATTTAAAAAAAAAATGTTTTCATAATGGGAACATCAGTGCTATATCTAACTTCCAATTTGTCAAACTGAGCTGCCACACAAAAATAATTTAAGTCTTCACTAAAAGTCATTCATAATACTCACAACATACAAATACTACTTTATTTATTTTTATCATTTATTTTTTTATGATATTTCATAAAACTAGTACAAATCCTGACTTAAAGAAAATAAATAAATAAATATACATATAAATAAATATTTTTTTTTTTTAATTTTGCAAGATGTACTGTCCATATGCCTGCTGCATGTTCCAAATTCAAGGTCCTGAGAACAAAAATGGAATATTTTGTTACATGGAAGATCAGCAGTACTTGGACAATCTGCAAAAACTGTTTTCCATACTCATTTCTATCTGCAGCAAGTGCTGCCCAAGAACAGCATTTCAATTTTACATTTTTTTTTCCTCCCATAAATTGGGGTCACAATTTTGATTACTTACAGTTCTAACTAATTGAGTTCAGCTAATTCTTTGTCTCTTGGTTCCAAACAGTATGGAAATACTGTCATAAACATTTCAAGGTAAGTTTCAATACAAGAACTTGACTTTCATTTAGACAACATACAAGGAAATAAATGAAAACTTTGAATTAATAATTTACACTCCACGAAACTACAAGTTGCTGTATCTAATAGCTTAGCAATTATGAATAAAATCATTTGAATAAACTGTTTTTTAATTGACTTCTGCATCATATACATATAATGGATAAACATTACTATTTCATTCCAAGAGAAATAAATAACTAAAATAACAATAAAAGAAAACAATCCTATCACAGTATCATACTGACATACTGAGAGTATAAATATAGGCCTTTACAAATGAATCACTTCATGCAGAAAGGAACTAAGTTTACTAACTAACTCAATGGCACTATCGAACCCATAGGTTCATGGCCATGCGGACATAAGCTCTCCACATATCCCTATCCTGAGCCAATGTTTCTCAATCATCCCCCGTATAATCTACTTTCATCAAATCATAGTTAATGTTATTTTCCCACCTCATTCTTGGTCTACCAACTGGGCATTTTCCCTCTGGTTTCCTACAAGAAGCTTTCATGCAAGTCTTTCATTCCCCATTCGTGCCACATGTGCTGCTCATCGCAGTCTATGAGACTTAACTGTTCTCATTATATATGGCTTCCTATAAAGACCATGTAATTCACTGTTATTCAGTCTTCTCCATTCACCTGTCTGTTCATCTCTCTTTGGTCCAAAAATTTTCCTAAGGACTTTATTCTCAAATACTCATAATCTCCTTTCCTCCCTTAAAGTAACAGTCCATGTTTTGCATCCATATAATGTAACTGGTAGAATAATAGTTTTATATATTTTCAGTTTAACATTTTTTGAAAGGAGTTGAGAAGTTAAGTCTCTGTAATGCATAATAGAAACTAAGTTTACTTTTTATAAAATTGACATTTTATAGTTGCTTGATCTGCATTTTTTCTTTAAATACAGCTCATATTTTTCTCTTATACTAACTACAGTGAAGCTGGACTCGAGCCTTTTTACCAATATTTAACAAATACTCTTTAACAGGCTTGGTTATCAGCACTGAAATTCAAATCCGGGCATAAAAAGGCAACAAATTTTTGTCGGAGGCCTCTTATTTCAAGCTTCAGATTCTTTAATGTGCCGTAAATATACAAAACAGGACTCCTGGCTTTATTTCCCTTCTATAGTAACCCAAATTAGATTTTTATGCCCTGAAAAATCTACCGACACCAAATAGGTTTGAATCTGCAAGCCTTGGAGCCAGAGGCAATCATGATTAGTCAATCGTGAAAATGCTTAGAATAAGAACACATAAAATTTCAATTTTGTAAAAACAAAATGGATTAAGCTCCTTGATGCATGAAACAATTCAAATGTTTATGAGCTATCAGAGTGAAATTATAACTACACGTTTAAAATAAAACAGCACTAATGTCCCCAGATTATGAAGCAAAATTTACAATATATTTATACCTAGACATTTTACATCTGACAAAGCCCAAAATGTAAATAAAAATTAATTTTTCATTAAAAATATATATCTAAATGCAGTACTAAGTTGTCTCATACAATGATGTCACATATTGGTGTTCTGACAACTTCCTTAATATCTGCAATTAGAAGTTCATCTATTGACCTAGATCTTAAAACAAATCTTAATCTAACTAAATATATCTGTAGCTTGGAGAAGATAATGATAGGTATCATCTGAATTAAATTATTTCTTTTTGATCTTTTCTTTCATTATTGTGAAGTGGTAATCAAAATCAGGTTGAATATTGAAGGAAAGTTTGAAAACCATCGCTATTTTGAAAATGTAATTCACGTTTATAATTTCTTAAATTTAAAATAAAATTCTTTTTATCTCACCTCATATCATATCTTCTTCATAGTTAAATATGGGAAATAACATTATGAGGTTCTTAATTCGTAAATTAATGAGTCATATTTTTACATCTTACCTCATATTTTATGTTTCTTTAAACATGGGAACTAGTTTTCAAGAGAAGGATCTCTCTCATTTTCAATCAACATTATGACTCACAATGTCAGTTGAAAATGAGAGAGATCCTTCTCTTGAAAACTAGTTCCCGTGTTAAAGAAACATAAAATATGAGGTAAGATATTTAAATTAATATTGGGAAGTAAACATTATGAGGTTATATCATTAATAGTGAGTGGAGAACATATTTTTTAACGACTCACCTCATATAATTTCAAATTTCTTTGATACCGGCAGTTTCAGACAATATCTTGTCCCTCTTCAGTCATGGAAGCCATGACCGAAGAGGGACAAGATATTTTCTGAAACCACCGGTATCAAAGAAATTTGAAATTATATGAGGTGAGTCGTTAAAAAATATGTTCTCCACTCACTATTAATGAGGTAAGATGTAAAAATATGACTCATTAATTTACGAATCCTATCTTCTGTTTATAACTGTTTCAAAACCTATGCAGTTTCATCATCAGTAATTTCATGAGCAATGATGGAACCACCTAGGTTTCGAAACCGGTCTAAATAGAAGACAGGATATAAGATGAGGTAAAAATAATTTTATTTTAAATCTCAAAGTGATATTTTCTGTAATAGTACAATCGTTTGTACTTACCATTATCTTGTTCCTAGACACAGAATTGTAACGAGACTTAATGAGGCTGTGATCTTATGCGATTCATCATTTCCAAGGATAGCAACATCGTGCTCTTTACAGCCTAAGAGCTTACACTTTAAGTCACATCACAACAGGCCGTAGAAACCTTTGTCAATTCCATAAAAACATTTTCATATTTTTTTTTTCAAATAACAAAAATAAGATTTACTATAATTCTCAGGTAGATGTATAAAGAAAGATTATGGGTGTAATTGTAACGAGACTTAATGGTAATCAAATCTATGTATATTAACATAAATAGCCTGAAATATTCACCATAATTCAATGGGCAGATGATATACATAGAATGGACCAGAGAAGGATCCCAAAGAAGGCTATGAGAGGTCAGCTGTTTGCTTAAAGTTCTGTAGAAAAACCAAGAAAGAGATGGCTGGATGCAAATAAAACAATAGCAACCACAATTGATGGGGAGTAGGAATTGGATGGTTTCAGCAGAGAATAAAGAAGACTGACCCCTAGGAATAGTATTTTCATAAATATTTAAAGGAAGAGACAGTATGAGGTTTACTTACATACTCACTGGCACTATCAAACCCATAGGTTCATGGCCACATGGACATAAGCTCTCCATACATCCATATCCTGAGCCAATGCTTTCCAATCATACCCTGTATAATCTATTCCCCTCAAATTACAGTTCCAATTTTATTCTCCCACCTCATTCTTGGTCCACCAACTGGACATTTTCTCTTTGGTTTTCCTACAAGCTTCCATGCATGTCTTTTATTTCCCCATACGTGCCACATGTCCTGGCCATCACAGTCTATGAGACTTAACTGTTCTTATTACATCTGGCTTCCTATAAAGACCATGTAGTTCATTGTTATGTAAGTCTTCTCCATTCACCTGTCTGTTCATCTCTCTTCAGTCCAAAAATTTTCCTAAGTACTTTATTCTCAAATACTCATAATCTCCTTTCCTCCCTTAAAGTAAGAGTCCATGTTTCGCATCCATATAATATAACTGGTAGAATAATAGTTTTATATATTTTCAGTTTAACATTTCTTTGAAAGGAGTTGGGGCATCAAAAGTCTCTGTAATGCATAATAGTACGCATTTCCAGAATTGAGCCTATGTTTAATTTCCTTGTGCATCTCACTTCTAATTGTGATTATTGTTCGTAAGTATTTGAATTCAGCCACTTCCTCAAAGTGTCCCTCATTTGTCATTAGCTGTCCATTTCCATTATACAATGTATTTTTGTGTGTGACCATATATTTAGTTTTATTGATATTTACTTCTGTCCGAATTCCTTAGTGTTACTCAATAGTGTGTGCGTGTTGTCCTTTAGTATGTTTACTTTAATTAATAATAAAGTTACAATTTAACACCTTATTTTGTAATTTTAGAAGTCAAATGAGGACAAAATGGAGAACTTTTTGAGGAGGATGGAGTGAAGTGAAATGACTGGTCAATATTAGGACCCAATGAAAAACATTTATTGATCCTTTATGTCAGGAATTGACAATGTATAGCTCTTTGAGCATGCCATTCTGGCTCATAATTTTATCAGAAAATTTATGTTACTTATTCATTTATAATTACATGTTATACTTTTTAAAATATTTATTAAATAAATTTTAATTGCATTTTTATATAGATTTATATGCTTTTTATTTACAAATACCCAACAAATATGTAATTTAAATACTTGTCAAACTCTTCAAATGGCACTAGTTCACATCATGCTTCAAAATGGAAACAGGAGTTGGCAGTCTTCTCTGTTCTATCAACAATTTGGTTCTTTCCTTAATTAAGTATGCCGAACCCTTGCCCTCTGTTCCACCCAGAAATATCAGGAATCACGTCAGGAACAGTTAAGTCTTGTAGACAGCGATGGGTAGGACATGTGGCATGAATGGAAAATGAAAGAGGAACATGGAATCTTCTTGTAGAAAAGCCAGAGAAAAAGCATCATGTATGTAGGCAAAGAACGAGGCATGAGAGTAACATCAACCATGATGATATGAGGTAGGTAAATTATACAGGGAATGATCGGAAAATAATAGCTCAGGATAGAGATGTATGGAGAGCTTATGTCTGCATGAGTCATGAACCTCCTGTTTCGAGAATGCCAGTGAGTAAGCTAGTCTGCAGCTAACAGTTGAGAAGTTCACAGAGAGCACGCAGAATCTCCTGAAGAAGTCTACTGCAGTTTTCAAGAAAACTGGACCATGGCCATTTAGCCCAGAAGACGAACCAAACAGGAAGACGAACCAAACAGGAAGACACCCTCTGTGAAAGTATACAATTTTAGTAAAAATTGGTATCTCCATCACAGTTATATCAGATATATATTTCATCATCATCTTAAGGCACTACAACTTCAAAATTTAATGTTTTGGCCTTCTCAATAATCTTCAGCCAGACTCTTCTATCTTCTGCCAATTTTAGGTTTGTCACCCTCATCTTCTTCAAATCCTCCCAAACATTGACCTGCCAACTCATCTTAAGTTTACCAACAGCTCTAGTACCTGTAGGCATTCATTTATATGGTTTTTTAACTAATCTCTGTTGATCCACTCTCATCAGATGACCAAACCATCCAATCCTAAGAGATCTGATATGATTTATTATGTTTTGATTTTTAATTATATTATTTAATTCACTATTTATTTTGATTTCCCAAGTTTGGTCTGGTTCTTTATTTCGACCATACATTTTTTCTAAGTATCTTTCTTTAAAAAATTAACAATTAGATATAAAATTAATATTTGCAAATATCATATTTCCTTATGCTTTTGCAAATTATTCTATGATTACAGAAAAATGTATTCTCTTATTCCGTTACTCAAAGTTCTATGCAAGCTACTTATCCTTTTGCTCTCATCTCCTATCTTCCAATCATAATTTTAGCATACAATCACACTAGAACCTTCTAGATGACATTCCACAACACAAAATATCCCATTATTCTGATTCCTTTTCTGTATCCACTACTAGACTCTGTAAGACCCCCTTTAAGAGATTAGGAATTGCCAGGAATTACTTACTTACTCACTGGCACTATCGAATCCATAGGTTCATAGCTGCATGGACATAAGCTCTCCATATATCCTGAGCTAATGCTTTCCAATCATTCCCTGTATAATCTACCTCCCTCAAATCATAGTTAAGTTATTCTCCCACCTTATTCTTGATCTACCAATTGGGCATTTTTCCTCTGGTTTTCCTACAAGAAGCTTCCATGCACGTCTTTCATTCCCCATACGTGCAACATGTCTTGTCCATTGCAGTCGACGATACTGACTTGTTCTTATAATCTTCTGGCTTACTATAAAGACCATGTAGTTCATTGCTATGTAGTCTTTCTTCTCCATTCATCTGTCTGCTCATCTCTCCTTTGGTCAAAGAATTTCCTAAGTCTTTATTTAATTTCTCAAATACTCGTAATCTCCTTTCCTCCCTTAAAGTAAGAGTCCATGCTTCGCATCTCTGTATAATATAACTGATAGAATCCTAGTTTTATATATTTTCAGTTTAAACGTTTTTTGAAATGAGTTGTATCAATCAAATGTCGGCAAATGCATAAATATCATGCATTTCCCAGAATTTTGCCCTATAGTGTAATTCTCCCCTTGTGCATCTCATGTCCTATTTGTGATTATTGTTCCTAGGTATTTGAATTCAGTCATTTCCTCAAAATTTTCCTCATTTGTCATATCATTAGCTGTCCATTTCCATTATATAATGTATTTCTATGTGTGACCATATATTTAGTTTTATTGATATTTACTTCCAGTCCTAATTTCTTAGTGTTACTCAATAGTGTGTGCGTGTTGTCCTTTAGTATCTCCTCGCTATTGGCCAGGAATTAGCTTCTTTTAAAAAAATTTAAATTCCTTCTATGGAAACGTGGTACATCAAAGCCAACATAGATAAAGGGAATTCAAGACAACACAAAGAAGAGAAATATGACAGAAGCAGACACGCAAGCCCGAGAAGTTTGTAACAAAAAAACGAAACATTTTTGGATGGGATACTCACCTGTGTACTTCACAGAAAAACAATCCTGGAAAAAAAAAAAAAAAAGAATCTCATTTCTTTGTAATTGGTCTCTCAGAAGAAGAATTAATGATTTCTGATCATTAGTTTCTCTAATATTATTAATTTGAGTTTAATTTGCATAAATATCCACTTAACATTATTTATTGCATGTAATGAACTTATCATTAGTACAACAACCTTGGGTGGGTCAAGGCCTTCCTTCAGAATTTTTCTCCAGATTTCTTTGAATCCATCCATCCATCTCAAATTCAGTCTTCCAGTTCTCCATCTTTCTTTTGCCTTACCATCTATAGTTTTTCTAATTACTTCATTTTTAATCATCTTCTGTGTACATATAATTCCATGTTATATCTCATTTGCCACCCTCCATTTTCTTTAATAGGTCCATATATTCTTATGAGTATCTTTCTTTCAAAAACAGCAAATTGAGATTTGTCATGTTCAGTCAGATCCCAGGTTTCATTCCAGTAAGTTAGCACTGGCTTAATTAGTGTTTTGTAATATCTGGTTCTGCATCTCAGATCTTTTGATTTCCAATACTTTATTATGTCATCATAATATTTATTATCCTTTTTTTTTTTTTTAAATCATTAGGAAATTACATTATGAGGTTTAATTTAATATTTGAGTTTGTATTTTTTAACATTCTTACCTCATATGTTTATTCTGTTGGACGATCATTTCAAAGCTATTGCTCCATCTTCAAGCTGAAGATAGAGCAATAGCTTTGAAATGAACATTGAACAGAATAAACATATGAGGTAAGAATGTTAAAGAATACAAACTCAAATATTTATTAGCATCTTGTATTCTTTTATTTATTTCTTCCTGAATATTGTTTTATTTATTTAAAAACATTCTTACCTCATATGTTTATTCTGTTGAACGATCATTTCAAACCTATTGCTCCATCTTCAAGCCTAGCCTAGCCTACCAGCCGGCTGCTGGCCTCACATCCACATGTGTCAATCACAGATGTAGATGATCATCTAGCCAGTTACATATTACAAAAAGCGTGTGGGAAGTAAAACCTCTGCTCTCTGTGTTGAAGATGGAGCAATAGCTTTGAAATGATCGTCCAACAGAATAAACATATGAGGTAAGAATGTTTAAGAATAAAAAACTCCTTGCGCGACAGGCCTAGATGGCTCTTAGCCTACCATCCAGCTGCTGGCCTAATATCCACATGTGTCAATCACAGAGGTAGATGATCATCAGCCAGTGTTGGGGTGACATGTGGTCAGCATGTTGAGTCCCCCAGCCGTTATAGCTGGTTTTCTCAACCTGGAGCCGCTACTTATTGTAGCTACCCAAATGCCTCACAAAGCTGGGTGGGCACCAGTCCCATACTGGCCAAAATACCATGAGAAAATTTCTTCCCCCGTGGAGACTCGAACCAGCACAAGTCCCGTAGCTCTGCACCAAGGCTTCCTGCTTTAACCACTAGGCTACGGCGCGGGACAATGTTTAAAGAATACAAACTCAAATATTTATTAGCATCTTGTATTCTTTTATTTATTTCTTCCTGAATATTGTTTCAATTATTTATTAAATCTCCAAGATAAATAAAATTATTTACTTTCTCAAATTATTTAAAAAATTACATAATTTACTTTTATTTAATACTGTTTCATTGGTTGAGTGGAATAGAATGAATTATGGCCTTAACTCTGTCAGTAAAAATAAATTATTATTATTATGACCATACAAACATGCAAATAGTTGCCATCGTATGAACCATCAGGCAAAAGAAGTAAAATGGTCGACCCAAGTCACTCATGGGTACTGAAGATACAACCACAATAATGATTAGGAAGTGGCTGGGGGCAATATAATTGGGAAAATAGACAATACTGGAAGAAAGAAAATTTGCTGTAAAATTTTGGATATAAGAAGATGTATATGTTGGCCTACACTGTAAACCTGAAAATAAATACAAATTATTATTCTTTTACACGCTAACAATCCATAAAAAATGAGTTGATATGAAATATATTCATTGCTATTGACAATAGGAGATAACACTCTGCACTAAATAATAGTATACTAAGATTTTTTTCTGGTGGAAACTCAGCAGCACGTGGGAGGGAGGTTATTATTTGTCAATGAGGAGGTAAATTTCAGTCCATGCAGGGAGAAATGCATTTCAATCTCGCATTTGGGAGGAAAGTATACTACAAATAAATCATTGGACACACAGCAGGAAATAAACTGACCCTACATCCCACAGAATAAACAAAAAATATAATTTAAACTCATCCATTCCACGGCATCAAAGGGCTGTCATCAGTAAAAAAAAAAAAACTTATTTTACTCTTTTTCTTTTGTGGCACATAAAAAAAATTAATTCCTAAATAGGTAAATAATTTTTTTGTTACATTTAGTTTAACATATTCCTGTCCTGGACAAATTTACCTTTTGAAAAGAAAAAATAACATCTAAGGTTCGATTCCTGGTTCAGATATTAATTTTTCTTCTCAAAAAATAAGAGGGTAACTCATTTTTCATAATTTTGGAGATCTCTTTTTAAACATCCACCTGAGAATTTGAAATTAACTGTAAATACAAAATATACAAATAAACAGTTTAAATATGCTGAAACTATTACACTTGTTCAATATTTACATTTTAAGAAATATGTAATAGATCACAGATGACATATATAATGGAAATCTTTACAAAACAAAAGGAAATCTATACACAATATTAAGCTTGCAGTTTTCTCACAACCTACAATATTAATGCAATTTCATTTGTACAATGTATGTAATAACGGCTAAAATGAAGTTGGAATTGTTATTTTTCATAATATTAATTGTTGTGTGTAAATAAAGAATTCTAATTACGTATATCATGACAAATTATATTTGAAAAGAAAAATATACACCTAGACTGGGGTTTGAACCCAGGACCTTTGACTTTCTATGTCAATGCTCTTCCATCTGAGCTACCTAGGCCTCCAATCTAAATGCATATTTTTCTTGTATACCCCGGGTTAGGGAATTAACTATGTATAAGAGAAAAATACGCGTTTAGACTGGAGGCCTAAGTAGCTCAGATGGAAGATCATTGATATAGAAAGTCAAAGGACCTGGGTTCAAACACCAGTCTAGGTGTATATTTTTCTTTTCAAATATAATTTGTCCATCATTAAGATGTTTAAAAACGAATAATATGAACGTATATCATGAACTTAGTATTTGAGGATTGTTGTCCTAAAAATTCACTGAAATGTCATATGTTCCATTCAGTATGTCAATTGTTTGTATTAACACTTTTGAAATTCATATTAAAGCATTGTTGAGGTTATGTAATAAGATGTTAATTATATAATTTATACCTGGTAAGTCAGTCGTCCTCAACTAAGGAGTAAAAATTGCTTGTATTAGTCTTTACATTTTAAATTTACAGTGACTTTATTACAATGAACTGATCAATTTAACTCTAGCAATACCAACAAATGGATATTTTGTGCCCACTACTCTGTATTATTCATTTATAATTTATAAAGGTTCTTTTTAAAAAAAATATTGTTTATTCTTTTATGAATGTTTCTTTTCTATTACATGTAATTCATCATCTTTTCCATGAATCAACATTAATAAAATTCAAGATAAAATTCCATTGAGGTATTATTCATAAAATTAAAAATTATAATTTTCCATGAATAGTACATAATTTTCCATACATAACAGATAATTAAATTAATTAGTAGTATCAGTAATTTTGTTTTGCATTATGACTGAGCCGGTCTAAGGCATGTTGCCTTTGTGTAGATCTAAGGGAAATAGAGGTTCGAGTCCATATGAGGGAAGACATTTTTTCATGCAA
This sequence comes from Diploptera punctata, assembly GCA_030220185.1. Taxonomy (NCBI): domain Eukaryota; kingdom Metazoa; phylum Arthropoda; class Insecta; order Blattodea; family Blaberidae; genus Diploptera; species Diploptera punctata. The sequence continues at coordinate 498,581 of JASPKZ010010253.1, forward strand.
TTTTAGCCAGTATGGGATGGGTGCCCTTCCATCAATATTAGGAATTTGGGTAGCTATGATAAGTAGCAGCACCAGGTTGAAAAACTAGTTACAACGGCTGCAGAAACCAACATGCTGACCACATAGCATCCCTATAACTTTATCTAGCACTGTGATGTAAGGCTAGGAGCCAGATGGTAGACCACAGGCTTTCTAGTGCTGTTGCACCATGTAGATAATAATAATAATAATAATAATAATAATAATAATAATAATAATAATAATAATAATATCTTAAATAAATGAAGTGAGTCTGTTTCACCTTACCTCATAAAACATTTTTTTGGGCATGTTTTAATATGCAGACATATTCAAAAATATCCAATAAAATATATGAAGTTATGTTAAAGTGGCAGATTAATTTAAATAAACATTTTAAAATAAATAATAAACTGTTGGGTACAATATTATTTGCTGATGATCAAGTAGTGATTTCCAGTTTAGAAGATGATCTACAAAGAGCCATTTTTAATTTGGAAAAAATAAGTGCCAATTACAAATTAAAAATTTCAAAGACTGAAACTAAAATTTTAGCATTTAAATGACATGATACCTTAAGAGCAAAAATAGTAATAGATAATAAAATTTTAGAGCCGGTGAACAGTTTTAAATATCTAGGTTTCAATTTATCATATGTTAAATTTGAAGATATTAATGACAAAATAAATAAATTTAATCTAATGCGTGGCACTATTAAAAGAACCCTTAAAAACACAAGAAAAGAAACAAAAATGAAATTTTATAAAGTAATGACTGTTCCTGTATTGATGTATGGATCAGAATGTTGGAGGATCACTAAAAGACAAGAACAAAGATTGGAAGCAGCTGAGATGTGATTTTTAAGAAATATAGCAGGATATACTCTGCTGGATAAGAAAAGAAATGAAGATATAAGAAAGGAACTAAATATTTTCAAACTTACAGACCGAATAATTAAATATAAGAACAACTGGATAGAACATATTGATAGAATGCCAGAAGGAAGATTTCCAAAATTATTGCTAATTTATAAACTGCGCAGAAGGAGAAATGTTGGTCGCCCACACAGAAGATGGTCTGAACAATTCTAGCTTTCATGAAACCGGAACAGAACAGTTTTAATCCCTGGAAGATGATGATATGTTTTATGAGGAAAAAGATACGGACTCTCCTTGATCTTAAATTGATCACTTCTCACCAAATGACAAATTTTATGTAAAGAGAAAAAAATATATATGTGAACTGGGATTTGAACCCAATGTCTCTGGTTCTGTACACCAGCACTCTGTTCATTAAGCTACTAGCATTCCAATTCAAACACATAAAAAAGGAGACAAATAATATGCATTTCAATCAGAATGCCTGGAAGCTTAGTGGAAAGAGCACTGGTGTACACAACCAGAGAGATCAGGTTCAAATCCCGATTTAGGCATATATTGTCCTTTGTGTTTATATTGCATCATTTTTGGGATTCTTGAATTATCCATTCTTTTTACACTGTCTAGCCAGTTTAACTTATATATAAAATATATTTAAAGAGAAATTTTTTTGCCTAGACCGAGACTCGAACCCGGGACCTTTGGCTTTCCGGGCCAAATGCTCTACCAACTGAGCTACCAAGGTGAGTAGTGATCCAGACGCAAATTTTTCTCTTACATACGTTTGTAATTCCCTCGTGCCAAATGCTTTGAAACCTTTGTTTCTATCCTTGCAAATAGCGGCTTCTTAGTTAAGAAGACATTTACTGGGAATTTAACACTACTTTATAAAGCCAATAGGGCTTCTATTGATGTTTTTATTATTAATTTAACACTTCTCACTAAAGGATAAATTATATTTAAAGAGAAAAATTGCCAAAGGTCCCGGGTTTGAGTCTCGGTCTAGGCAAAAAATTTTCTCTTTAAATATAATTTATCCTTTAGTGAGAAGTGTTAAATAAATAATAAAAACATTAACTTATATATGTTGAGTTTTTCTTCTACTGATTCTAGTTCTAACTGTTCTAAATATTCTGCATTCTTTTTCAATTTAAAAGAGTGTATCCTATTGCCATGAGAAATTTAATTTCTGTTGCTTTGATTCTGCTTCTGTCGCTTTTTCTTAATGTCCAAATCTTACTTTCGTATAAAAGGGAGGGTAATGCTAATGTATTATATATTTTTATTTTAATGTATTATTCCTAAGACTTTTGTAGATTTGGTGACTTTCTTGTTCACATCTTTTGCATTTTGACAAGATATTTCATAACCTAAATAGTTGAAATTTTGTACATATTCTAGGCATTGGTTATTGTGTTTTTTATCTTACTTCTGATTTGATCTTCTCCTATGAATGCCATTACTTTTGACTTCTGTACTGAAATTTCCATCCCAAAATCTTTTAATATTTTATTTAGTGTATATATTCCTATTTGTAAGTTATTCTCTGAATTGGAAATTATAACTTTATCATCTGTGAAAAGTAGGGTATTTAATTTAGTTGAGTAGTTTCTTGACTCACCTCATACTTCTTAACTCCCTCGCGATCCGGATTTTGTCACTCTATTTGTGACATTCTCAATGCTGTTCACGTTCACAACTCAACATGAACATGAACAGCATTGAGAATGTCACAAATAGAGTGACGAAATCCGGATCGCGAGGGAATTAAGAAGTATGAGGTGAGTCAAGAAACAACTCAACTAAATAAAATAAACGTCATAGTGTTATTTCCTGCCCACATAACTTAATAGGGTATTTAATGTTAAGGTGTCCCGCGCCGTAGCCGAGCGGTTAAGGTAGGAAGCCTTGGTGCAGAGCTACGGGACTTGTGCTGGTTCGAGTCTCCACAGGGGAAGAAATTTTCTCATGGTATTTCGGCCAGTATGGGACCGGTGCCCACCCAGCATCGTGAGGCAATTGGGTGGCTACAATAAGTAGCGGCTCCAGGTTGAGGGACCAGCTATAATGGCTGGGGGACTCGACATGCTACCACATGTCACCCCTACACTGGCTGTTGATCATCTACCTCTGTGATTGACACATGTGGATGTGAAGGGCCAGCAGCCGGCTGGTAAAAGGGCAACCGCTGAAAAGTGGAAAGACCCTCAATCAGAATGTTAAGGTACTGGTTATTATGATTCCTGATGTATAGATTAGGTTCCATTTAGTAATGATTTCATTCATGTAAATATTAAATAGTGTTGGCAACCTTGTCGAAATCCATTATTAAGATATTTTCTTTTGGAGATACAATTATTTACTTTGACATTTTGCAATTTATTAATGATAATATTTTTATTATGATGCTCTTCACCTCAGGTGATTAGAGCAACAATTCAATGATGGGTGTGAAAAGCTAAACTCCATAACAGGCCTAGAAAACCAGTTGCACATCCAAATGTGTTGATCGCTGAAGCAGATGATAATCCAACCAGTATATGGAGTGACATGTGATCAGCAGGTTGACTTCCCCATCCATTACAGCTGGTTTTCTCAACCTTGAGCTGCTACTTGTTGTACTCACTCAAATTACTCGTGATACTGGATGGAAACTGGTCCCATACTAGTCAAAATTCCATAGAAAATTTCTTCCCCCATGGGGACTTGAACCAGCAGAAGTCCCCAAGCTCTGCACCAAGGCATGATGCCGCAAGTTATTATATGTGCCATGAATCTAGAACATTATACTTACAGATTTATTTACTTTCCAAAGAAAACCATATTCAGCATTTTTACAGCCTGAAATAATCAATAATCCTGAGTGGGGTTTTAAATCTTAAGAGACACTTGAGAATGATAACTGGGACTGGCATAATTATTCTGATCACAGAATGTCCCCCACTCATTACCAATAAATATAATTATTTTAATGTGAGATTTTAAATTTAACATTTTCCATTGGTGAACATTATTATTTTGAAAAGAAAAATTTATAATTGAAATTCAATATTTTTACAATGAAAATGTAATGTTTTAAGTAAACTACATAAACTAAGAAATATAAATGGAATTAAACCACTAAGATGATAAGTTAACAGCTTTCGAACCAGGACTTTAGCCCTGGACCTCTCATTCTCATATGGAGAACGAGAGATCCAGGGATCAAGCATTAATTTTTCTTTTCAAAGTAAATATAATTTCTTAAAAATATTTTGATATTGCTAGGGTTAAATTTGTAACACTGGAGACTTTAGTAGAAAAACAAGAATCTCTCAATTAATCCAAATAGCAGTTAAATCTCAGTTCATTATCTACAAAATGGCCATATCTCAGTTTAAGGAGATGTTAAATTCTCATATTTCAGATGCACACATTTCTAATCTATTTTAGATATTGCAATCAACTTACTGTCTTAAACTCATATCTGCAATATGTAACTTAAACAAAAATAACAATATTAATAAACCTTGGACCGGAATCTTCTATTTGGGAACCAATAAATTATGGTATCCAACAAATTTGCCCTTTCTTACTCCTGTTATTCAATTTATTAAATTTAACTTAGAGGTCTCGTGTTCAAATCCCGTTTCAGGCTTTTATTTTTTCTTTTCATGACATATTTGGCCTTCATTGCTAAACGTAACAAATTAATTATAACCTAGAAATAAATAAATAAATATATATGACTACTTATTTTAGGAATTCTCAGTATGAGGTATATTCATTAAGGTAGAATTTTTTATCACTCACCTCATATTGTTGTTCTTATTTGACTATAAACTAGTTTCGGAACATAGTTTATAGTCAAATAAGAACAATATGAGGTGAGTGATAAAAAATTCTACCTTTTATATATATATATATATATATATATATATTATGAGTTTGTATTTTTTAACATTCTTACCTCATATGTTTATTTTGTTGGACGATCGTTTCAAAGCTATTGCTCCACTTCAGCTTGTCACAAACTGGAGCAATAGCTTTGAAATGATCGTCCAACAAAATAAACATATGAGGTAAGAATGTTAAAAAATACAAACTCGAATATTAAATTAAACCTCATAATGTAACTTCCTAATGATTTTAATATATATATATATATATATATATATATATATATTAGACAATGGAATTTCACAATACATGGATCTATCATATCTAAATAAAATCTACTCTAGATACACTGTTATAAACAGATGATCATGTCTTATTTTAGTAATACTGAAGATGAATTACAACACTCCATTCACCACTTAAAAAAAAAAGAGTGAAATATCCACAAGGAAACCAGAAATAATGGGTTTTAAAGAAAAAGAGCCAGTGAGAAATAAGATTTGAATCGATAACTTCATACTGAAACAGATCAACTCCATCAAATATTTAGGTTACACACTTGAAGAATGTGAAATATCTAATAAAATCCAAACTTACAATAAATCATTGAGAATGATTAACTAACTCTTCCCAATAACATACAAGATTTAAATTGTATAAAATTTTGCTATATTCAGCTCTCAGTTATGTCAGCAAAGCCTGGACCATTATATTCCAAGGTAATAGAGGGTTGACAGCTGCAGAAAGGAGATTTATACAAAAAAATTACTCATTAATTTACAAAAACTGATGTCTATATTCTACTGGATCATAAAAGAAATACTGACATTGCAGAAGAAATATAAATAACATCCATTGTTCATTACCTACAACAATATAGACAAGGTTGCCTTCAGCATGTGAAGAGAATGAAACATTTCCTTCATCAGGAATATAACATATAAATATACTGATTGTGATAAGATATACATAAGTAAAACAAAGAGAAACTTGACCATTAGAAATGTAAAAAAATGGAGAAATAAAAAAATCTGCAGTACCTCCCACGTCAGGTCAGAAAAACATAAAATCAATGTAAACAGTAAATTATTAAAACAGTCAGGAAACACTAAAGAGCTCATCATATGGGAGGAGATCTACATCTAGAAGAATAAAAATAGCATTATGAATTTTGAAATTCCTGCAGAAAAAGATTTGATTCACAAGTCCTTCGGTGATGGAATTGGAGTTGACATTCAGGGCTGCCATCATAAAAATCAAGTCTGGATAAGCTGACAATGGTATGGACAACATATCAAAACATGTAAAATGAAATAAATATTTATGAGATAAGATGCACCAGATTCACCTATTTAATAACATTTATTTCAAAAAATGTAAAAATCAGCTTCTATCTGAAGTGAGTGCATCTGAAATATGAGAATTTAAAATAACATTTTTCCCCTTGATTATATTAACAATTATGTTGTATATATTTCGACACAAGTGTTTTGTTTCATTTATCATATTATAAAATCAGTTTTTTTCCCCCACATCAAATGTTAAATAAATTATTGCAATACATACAAAGATTCACAAAATATGTTACTCTTATTAAATTCATTGCTTCTTTTCATCACTTTACAAGTATTCTTACCTACTATTAACACGGCTGAGATTTACATGGAATATGCATATTTGTTTCTTCATTCAAATCAAGTCACATGTATTAGAATTATCATATATACGTCTATGGTCCAAAAAAATGTACCTTGGCTTTTCTAACAACAGCCTTCCATTCAGTTCTATCCCTGGCTGCACCCATACCCAGACTCACTAGATCACACCCTACATCATTTCATTCCAACTTTAATTTTGGAGTTCAAAATCATTTTAGGCATTCTTCCACTATTCATTATTTCAAACTGAGCAAAACATTTTATTTTTAAGGCATTAATATTCTCAGGTCCCAATAATTCATCAATTTCTTTTAATAAATAATAGGCCAAAATAATATATGTTTTTCTTTCAAAGATCTGAATATGACTTTTATCTTTTTTTTTGTTGAGTTGTTTCTTAACTCACATCATACTTCTTAACTCCCTCGCTGATCCAGATTTTGTCACTGTATTTGTGACATTCTCAATGCCAGTTGTGAACATACAGCATTGAGAATGTCACAAATACAGTGACAAAATCTGGATTGAGTTGTGAACGTGAACAGCATTGAGAATATCACAAATACAGTGACGAAATCTGGATCTGCGAGGGAGTTAAGAAGTATGAGATGAGTTAAGAAACAATTCAACAAAATTAAAATAACCCTCATAGTGTTATTTCCTAACTACATATCTTAATGATTTTTATCTGTCATCGCTTCATACAAATATAATGTGCTACATAATAATACACAGTTTCCCTATTTGTATCTACTCAAAGTGCTCGAAGTAGAAGACATGCCACTTTTTTCAAAACAAAACTATACTCATAAGATATTAAGTTTAGGCTCCATGGTTATAGAAACATTTTTCTTGTTTTGTTAAATACTATAGTGAAAGATAATTCTTAAAATATTTTCTTCCAAGTGCTCCCTTTCCACTAGCTAAACCCAGCTCACACCCTTCTAAGCATGTGGCCAAAAAATTGTAGACAGAGTTGCTGTCTTTCCTAGTATACAAACAAATAGGGACAGAAACTGAAGAAGTATTCTTAAAAGAGAAATACTGACAACCTCACAAAATTTCAGTGACTGGCACTAATGAGGGTTTCCTGGCATGTCGCTTTTGTTCAAAGATCTCTCCATTAGGGGCAGCTTGGGCACATAGATTTATGACAGCTTGGAAGAAAACATCTTAAGACTTGTTCCAATGTATACTCCTGTATAAATATAGCAACCCAATTTCCCTGAACACTTTGTATAATTTATTAATACTAAGATGCTTAAATTATTGTACTATGGTTTTCACATTTAAGCAATGGCAATTTTCAAAATTAGATATATTTGATCCTCTGTTTACTTTTTAAATAATTATTATAATATTTTTAGTCCATAGTTTAATAATAACTCCACCATTGCCGGTCCAAAGTCCGGATGAGAAAGGAGGAGGGGGAGGAGTAACACCTCATTAAAAAACCTAAGTTCAGCTGACCTGGCTGATGGTACCTTGCAAGGGTCCCTAGCCAGGGTTACAGTGAAGACCCCTATGGCAGATGCAGCAGAGTAGGAGACCCACGGTATGGCACAGACGGCGGATGAGGCAATAAAGGGTGGATCAGACTCTTAGCTGCAGTGAAAGCAACTGATTTATGGTGGACTCCAGAAAAAGTCTCTGGTCCTCCAGGATGGGGGTTGATGCTATGGGCCAGCTCCTCATACATTGCAAAAAAAAACTTATTGCTAAAAACCAAGATATATATAGCCTTGATTGTATATTTTGGTTGAAGATACCTGTGTATATAACAGAAACAATCCTGAAATAAAAATAAAATAAAATTTTGATAATTCTTACGTCACATGTGCACACAAATTTAACCACATAAATCTCAGCCCTGATTATAAATATTTCATGTAATTCAATTTGTACTGGAATTTTAAAATTCAGTTACATCAAACATGCAAAACTATACTTATTACTGCATCTTGAAATTATTTTGGTAATATTTCAGTGAAATCATGCAATTATGCACATTTTATGCCTTCTACAAATTCATCACATATAAACTACATAACAGATGACATATCTACAGAAAATCATTAAGGGAAGTCAGTTGTACAGAGGGGTAATAAAATTATAATAAAAAAAGATTATAATCACCTGGCATTATTTTTTAAAAAACTGTGTTAAGAGTTCATTTAGCTTTAAAATGTATCTTTTTAGATATCTTAAACCATTCAGTTTGAATTAATGTTTAAATAATTTAAGTTTGGCCATTGTATACCTAAATTGAGATAGTTTCATCATCTACTGTAATAGTTTATTAAGAAAGTGAAAAGAAAAATATATGCTTGAATCGGGATTTGAACCCGACGTCTTTGCTTCTGTACACCAGTGCTCTGACCAGTGAGCTATCAGGATCCCGACTCAAACGAATACAAATTATCTCCTTTATATGAATTCCCACATGACAAGGCTACAAACTTTCCGTTCTACATGCTGTCTGCAACTTCTTTAACAAGAAGACTTAATTGGGAATTAACACCACATTTATAGCCAATGAAGCTTATTTTCAGTGAGAAGTGATAAATTTAATATCTAAGATAGAAAGAAAGTGAAAATTTAACTTTAAGTAGTCATTATATATAAAAATCTGTCCTAGCATTATTATTATTATTTATGCAGCCAACATAAATGAGAGCTTTTAGTATTTGTACAGTAAATTTTTATGTTAATTTCTGTTTTATGTAATATAAAGAATTATTTAATAACAGACTAACTTATACACCTCACTCATAGTATGCTTTTAAAAATTAATGAATTTAATTATTTATGAAAATATTATCAAAATTAACAAATATTTTCATTTGTTTGTTTTAAATATTGTATAATCTTAAAATTAGTTTTTTATTTCTCATTATATTTGTTTTTTATGTACATTAGACAGTGACAGTCTACCAGACAATTTAATGTATCTTGCTTGTATACATTTTATTATTAGTTTCAGCCTTAAGTCTCAACTATTATTAACATGGTTGTATTATAGATCGTAATCTAATAGATATTATCTTATTGATCAAATCTTCATTTAGTATTTAATATTAGAGTTAATTGTGATTGCTATATTCTAATGTAATATGTTTGTCGTGGTGAGTTTAAGAGAAGGCCACATGACCTTAATGCCACCAGGCTAAATAAATAAAATTAAATATATATATTTTTTGTACTCTGTGTCATTGGACCAACCACAAAGGTGTCAGGTAAATAAATAAAATAAATTTGAATTGATTTAATATACCTACAAATGCATATGGGTAAGTGCTGATGAAAAGGGACCTCTTGCTGGATATTGACCTCATGGCATTTTTATAATTCTAAATATGTATTTTTGATAATGAAAGTGAAAAGGGCTGGTTACATAATAATTTAAAAGTAACCAGACATTAATTTATGTAAAAACTGTATTTTACAGTACAGCCCTTTAAAAAATCACTATATATAAATGTAAGTAACAACTACCAGGAAGTTGTGCTGATGATAGATTTTTCACATTATCTGATATATTTTCTTCACTAGCTACTATATATTATATATATAACTAACTCACTGGCTCTATCGAACCAGCAGGTTCATGGCTACATGGATATTAATTCTCTGTACATTTCTATCCTGAGCTAATGCTTTTAAATCTTTCTCTACGTAAATTCATCCTTCTCTAATCACTGTTAATGTAATTCTCCCACCTCAACTACTATATATATATATATATATATATATATATATATATAGCAACTATTTGCAAAAAAAATTGTTCAGTAAAAGTTTTTTACTATTCCTCAATGATTAAAGGAAGTGATACCACGAGGTTTATTTGAATTAATACTTCAGTTAGAATTTAACACCTCACCTCATAATTGTAGATATCTTAAATATATGTTTCTATTATCATTTTCTAATCCATCTAACTGCTGAATTGGTGGTTGGCGATCCTGTAGGTTGCTTCCTACTTCCTCTGTTGGCTGACTGATAAACTTCCAAATTAAAAAAAAAAATCCCAGGGAAAAAGATTTAATTTGGAAGTTCTTCAGTCAGCCAACAGAGGGAGTAGAAAACCTCAGGTTTGCCAACCATGAATTCAAGAGTTAGATGGAGCTGAAAATGTTACACAGAAGATTGAAACTTGTCTTCGAGAAATCTACAATTAAGAGGTGAGGTGTTAAATTCTAACTCAATTAGTAATTAATAACTCTTCCTGTTTCCTGAACTCAGACATCCTTGTATATTCTTGTTTCTGAACTCAAGACACTCTTGTTAGTGACTTTGCTGCAAGAACTAATGAATAAAACAAAACTGACGTAGATTTCCAGGCTGGAATTGAATAATGAAGTGAGAACCTCAGATATTAATATTTTTTATGTTATGTAGGTAGGAAATAACACTATGAGGTTTATTTTAATTTAGTTGAGTTGTTTCTTGACTCACCTCATACTTCTTAACTCTCTCGCGATCCGGATTTCGTCACTGTATTTGTGACATTCTCAATGCTGTTCATGTTCACAACAGCGACGAAATCCAGATCGCGAGGGAGTTAAGAAGTATGAGGTGAGTCAAGAAACAACTCAACTAAATTAAAAATATTAATATTTGTTTATTTTTGTCTGCACTTAACAAACCCATATCACTTGCAGCACTGCACAGTGAAATGTTATGCACTGCCAAGATGCATCTTTTTACTCTACTTTTTTAAAACAAAGACATCAAGGGATACAGTTCATCCAGGATTTTAATATTCATATATATAATAGTTTAAAGAAATATTAAGATGTGATGAAAATTTTTGGATGAAAGAGAGATGAATAGACAGACAAATGGTGAAGAGTACACAACAGTGAGCTACATGATATTTATAGGAAACCAGATACAATAGGAAGAGTTATGTCTCATATATTGCAATGAGCAGGACATGTAGCACAAATGGGAAACGAAAGAGGGGCACTGGAAGCTTCATATAGAAAAACCAGAGGGAAAATATCCAGTTCGTAGATCAAGAATGAAGTGGGAGAATAACATTAACTATGATTTGAAGGAAGTAGATTATACAGGGGATGATTGGAAAACACTAGCTCAGATTAGGGATGTATGGAAAGCTTCTGAACATGTGGCTATGAACCTATGGGTTCAATAGTGCCAGTGAGTTAGTTAGTTTGAAGTCTGATGATAACAAATATATATATATATATAAACATCTTTTTTTTACCTTCCACTTGTTTTGTATGATTATTATGGAAACTAAGAGCCAGCAAATGATTCCCTTTATATACACGCGCACAAATATTCATAGAGTGACATTAATTCCTAATGATTGCAAAAAAAAAAACTGTAATAATGACAAGTAATTAAAATAAAATTTTACCTCTCTTCACAACCAACTTTCTTTAATATCATTGTAGTCCATCAAAATGTTATGTAAGGGCAGCTGCAGCAAACATAATGATTCAACAAAAATGAATTAATGACTTCTTATTTATTTAAGTAAAATTTTATTACCTCATGAATACCTTATAATAAAATTTTACTTAAATAATTAAATGAATTAAATTTCGTTACAATGAACAAGACCAAATTGATATTCACACTTCGGACTTTGTCCACATTTCCACACACACGCACATACATGCACACATACATATATATATTTTTTTAATATGAACAGGCACGTTTCAATGGTGGTTCTCACTTAAAACTTCTTTATAATACACCGTTTTTTCCCCCTCCACAAATTAATTTTTTTAACACATTCACTTTTCATTCATTACAAAAAATATGCTCTTTGTTCCAATTATGAAAACAAAAGGTCGATATTACTCTCAGTTGCAACATTGTAACCTGCACAGATATGTTCTTAACAAATGTCGAAGCAGCCCACAGCAAAACTGAAAATAGCACAATTTTAATGCAGACAATGTAAAACCAAGATTAACAAGAAAATGTAACACATAATGTTATGCATACAATAAAACTATGGATAATGTTGGTATCATTTGAAAAAGGAGGTTGGGATTAATAAATTACAATAATAGGTAATATCATGAGGCTCTTCTTAATAAATGTGAATCTGTTATATCTTAAATTAATGAGTCATTTTTTAACATCTTACCTCATATTTTATGTTTCTTCAAACATGGGAACTAGTTTTCGAGAGAAGGATCTCTCTCATTTTCAACCGACATTATGACTACCGGATTTTCGTTGGAATCTTCATCAATAACGTTGCCATTTTGTGTTGATTTGATGAACTTTGAGATGAGGTCACATTCATCAGGAATCTCGAAATTCATGGATCTAAATTTGTTCTTCTGAATATATATCTTCTCCAAAATTGTCAATTCTAAAGGTTTTTCCAAATGTTTTAAAATGTTGCCATCTGGTGTTGATTTGATGAACTTTGAGATGAGGTCACTTTTTCAGGAATCTCGAAATTCATTTAGATCCATGAATTTCGAGATTCCTGATGAACGTGACCTCATCTCAAAGTTCATCAAATCAACACCAGATGGCAATGTTATTGATGAAGATTCCAACGATTCCAACAAAAATCCGATAGTTATAATGTCGGTTGAAAATTAGAGAGATCCTTCTCTCGAAAACTAGTTCCTGTGTTTGAAGAAACATAAAATATGAGGTAAGATGTTAAAAAATGACTCATTAATTTACGAATTAAGAATCTCATAATGTTATTTCCCACATTAATCTCATAATGTTATTTCCCACATTTAACTGTTATATCTTACCTCAAAAAAGTTCTTTTGGACATGTTTCAATACTTTAATATAATAAATTTGGGACTTTGCGATTTCTCCGAAAGCATATTTTCATTTTTTTAGTTGTTATGAAAACAGCAGTCATGGTTTAAAGCAGGTGTGTCCAATCTGCGGCCCTCGATCCCATCGCATGTGGCCAGCAATGATATTTGCTCTATCACGTCGCATTCGGTCCGCAGTGATATTTGTAAGTTATAATCTAATCTAATTTATGAAATAAGTAATTGTATTTGGTATAAGATAAACCTAAAATAGCAAGACTATTTCTGTTTCCAACATGTGTTTAAAAGTTCATCCTACTCATCCTCTTACTCAAAACATGGAAAAATCACACCCGTTTTAAGAAATGACCAGCCCACATTTTTATTTATGATCCTACCTACTGCGCATCGATTTGAAGTATCCATGCATTGTTGACCACGCGGTTACTACTTTCAAAGGCAAGTGTGTGTCAGATGTTTTATTATCATCACATTTTGTACATTTCAAGTTAGTTTCCAGTTTGCAGTTGTTTGCTCATATTCTAGTGTCAATGTTAGTGAGAGGTTTGAAGATTATAATTAATTCTGTGAGTTTTATAAGTGTTAATTATAGCTTCTAAGTGTAACGGCAAGAAAATATCATTCTATTTAGATTTTAGAATTAGATTATACATGAAAAAATATATACTTAATTTAATTTTAAAAATAATTTAACTAATATATGAATATTATTTTATTAAAAACATCACAATATATTAGCTATTTTATATTTAAATTAATTAATTTATCTTAGAATCTATTTAATACGGTAATAAAATTGGATCATGTGGCCCACAAACCAATTGATCTTAATGACACTGGCCCTTTTCCAAAAGAGGTTGGACACGCCTGTTTTAAAGTTTGTTTCTGCATTCATATATTGTTTTATCGGAAATAGCATTATGAAATTATGAATTAATAAAAATTAATTAAATGAGACTTATCTCACCTCATATTTCGTGTTCTTCAAGCATGGAAACTACAATTTTTAAGAGGAATTCCTGCCATCTTCAGCTACCATCACAACTGTCGAACTTCAGTATACATCTTCATCTTCAAAGTTGCTATTTGGTATGAATTTGAAGTTCTTGCTCAGCACAATTTGATCTCAAGGTTTATCAAATCAACACCAGATAGCAACATTGAAGATGGATTCCTCTTGAAAACTGCAGTTTTCATGATTGAAGACCATGAAATATGAGATGAGATACGACTCATTTAATTAATTTTTATTATTTGTTTCTGCAGCTAATTAGTTGAACCATTACATGTTACATTATATGGGGCAAATTCTTACCTTGTTTATTCATCAGGATCCTTAGCAATGTTACTGTCAGTTGACTTCCCTCTAATGCTGAAGGACGAGGCTGTCTCGCACCTCTCCGTTCTTCCACCCTTGTGGCCCGTGCAGCCCTCCACACCGCAGAATATTAGTTCCGGTGAAGTTCGGCCACTTGATTCACCTTCTTTGCAGGAATCAAAATCTTCCTCAGCGTTCATCAGCTTACGAGCTAACTTGACGGCATAATATTCGTTGTAATGTGCCTTCCGTTTGCTTTCAAATATTTTTCTCTTCGCTATATGATGAAACAAAGATAATTTTTCATAAGAATTATAATAGTTTAACATCTCTTATGCTAAGAATTGGTACCTACAATATTTGAAAAAGAACTTGGAATTAGTATGAGTTAGGTATTTTGACTTACCTCATATTTTTTAATTTTCTTGCAGACTATAGTTCTGTCACATTTATCCGACATTGTTGATGCATCCTAACTGTTGTATTTGTGGTTGTCGACGAAAATGTGACGAAACTATAGTCTGCAAGAAAATAAAAATATATGAGGTGAGTCAAAATACCTAACTCATAATAATTAAAAGAAATCTCAGTGTTATTTCCTACAAATATTAAATTAAGAACTTGGAATTCCTTAAAAAAGTTAGGTTTATTTGAATGTTTTTAAATTGAATAAGGAGTAGGGTGGAGATAAACTGTTTCAGGTTTGATAGTGTGAGTTAAGAACATACCTCTTTCTTCTCTGGCGTTTCCTCTTCATCGCTTGACTCGCTCTCACTTTCATTATTCCTTGAAAACTTGGGAGGCTCATTACCACTAAGCTGTATTCTGTAAAACAGATTCCATTTATTATTTTTTGTATGATGATAGCACAAACTAGAAATTCAAGACCAAACTGTTGGAAATACACTCTTATGACATTCTGTAGCAAGCGGGTACACAATTAGCACTTTTTTTAAGGGAATTCAATTATCAAGAAATTTATTTTTAACTCTACTTATATTTTTTATGTTTTTATTTAAATTGACATTTTCCAATCCTAGATAGAATCTAATTTAAGAAAGAAAAATTAATGTTCGAACTGGGGCTCGAACCCTGGATCTCTGATTAAGTGGAAAGAAATGTTGACGTTCGTATCAGTGCTGCTCAAATGGCGTAATTGATATTGCCCTCGTTCTAGCGTTAATCTTTCTTCCTTAAATTAGAAACTAATTTTATTATTTGCCCATGGTCTGCACAGTATGAGGGAAATGTTTTAGTACTAGTGTCGCCAAACTACTACTCCGTGGAAGGAATGTAGGGGAAGCAGTACAGTCACTCTAGAATTTTAATGGAAGAGATTATAACAAAATATTCAACATATAAACATTTTGTGTCACGTTGTTTGTCCGCGATGGAATCCTAAACTACTGAACCGATTTTAATAAAATTTTGCACATTGTGTGCAGTTTGATCCAACTTGAGACTTAGGGTAGTTTATAACTAAATTTATAGTCACATTATTTTTTTATTTCAAGTTATTTGTTCATTATTTAACAAAGAGTTATAATTATCTGTGAGTTCCATACGATTCTAACAGATGGCAGTGCAATTATCTGAGAGTTCCATACGATTCTAACAGATGGTGGTGTAAGGTAATTTGGTAAGGTTACTGGGGCACGCCATAGCATAATGGTTAAGGCACTGAGCTACAAGCCGGAGGGTCGAGGGTTCAAGTCCCATTGGGGTCAGGATTTTTAAACTGACCCAAACCCTCTGGCAGCACTATGGCCCTGGGGTCGACTCAGCCTCTAACGGAAATGAGTACCAGACACTTGTTCTGGGGGTAAAGGCGGCCGTCATGCAGGGCTGACATAAAGTGCCGATTGTCTAGAAAAAGTGGGAGCCTTAACCTCCTACTACCCCCAAGGGCCTCCTGAGGCCTATTGTGGAATCACTTTACTTTTACTTTACTTAATTGGTCTATTATTTAACAAAGAGAGATCCAGATGCCTGTGCTTTTTGTTGCAACCGCGAATTTCAATTGAATTACAAATATTTATTATTTCATAATTTAAGTGTGTTCAGTGTTTTATTTTCAATATTATTAATTTCGTGTGTAAGTATTAGTTTTAAGTAATCTGGCTGAAAGACAGCAAGCAGCAACTTAATTAAAATTTTTAACGTATACCTTAGCCACAGCAACGCGTGGCCGGGACTTCTAGTATTCAATAAATTCAATGTTAAATAACTATCTGATATATGAGTTGTACTCAACTAAAATGGATTTTTGCTTAAAAAACTTTGTCAATTAGTTAAAACCATGTAGGCATTTCAGAAACATGTTACATTTTCAGCATTTCATTTGGTACGGTTGTTGGTGTATAAGTTGTATAACGGGTTCAAGTCTGTGGGGTGTATTCTCATTTAGCATGTTTATTATTTTTGCCTGTCTTAAAATTTATATGACTTCTTGTCTATATTCTTTGTTTCTCTTGAAATTTTTATATCTTCTACCCTATATTCTTTGTTCCTCCTACAATTTCTATCTCTTATCTATATTCTTTGCTTCTCTTAAAATTTCTGTCTTCTATTTACAATGAATTTTATAAATCCATTCTTACGTGAATTAATCTACAGGAACTATTTTAGATATATCCTCTTCTGCACTACTTTCACTATTAATCATATAATTATCACCATGGTCATTGTCATTGCATTCAGTGGACTCTCTAAACCACCTAATTCAATATAATTTTCTCAACTTCTTCCTTCATCAAACCATCATTTTCCTAGTTTTCTTCCCCTAATTTATGAAGTCATGTATTTCTCTACTCATCTAGTGTAACAGAATCAAGGACCTCATGCTTAAGGTAAGATGGTAGGCCAAAATTTGAAAAAGAAAATAATTTTTGGTTTTTTCATAATTAGATAGTATGTCCTTTTCTTAACATTTCTCTATATGATTTTTACTGAATGCCAATTATAAGTGTGTTAATTTTTTTTTAATTGGCAGCTGTCAGCCAGTAATATCATATTCTTAAACCGGTTGGCCAAAATTTGGAAAACAAAATCAAATTTTGTTTTTATTTTTATAATTAAATGGGCTGTTCTTTTCTGAACATTTCTGTATGATTTTTTACTGAACGCCAATTATAAGTGTCTCAGCCTGTAATACTGTTATACTTTAAACCTTGTTTCCTGGAAAGTGGAAATTTTCAAGCAATTGCCCCATTATCTTCAGGAACTATTGGAGATATTTATATGAATTTCTTACAGACTCTAAACCTAGTTATATTAAAGCTGTGGAACCACAATCGTGAAGTTATCTTGTATAGATCCACACTTATGATTTTTTAATAAAAAATAAATAGACTTGTGGCAAAAAAATTATATAGGACATCAATATTTGATCACGTTACACCATCCCTGGAACAATTGTCATGGCTTCGTCTACAAGATCGTAGAATCATCCATTCCCTATGCCTTCTCTATAACAATATTACACACATCATTACCTTATTATTTATCACACCGCTTCACTAGACTCTCTGATACACATAAATTAGATACCCGATCCCTTGAGCACAGTGTCCTTTATATCCCTCCTCATCATACTACCTATTATTCGAAATCTTTTACAGTTTCTCTTGCTAGAACATGGAATTCCCTTCCACCCTATGTCAGAGACTGCCAAACTTTACCATCTTTCAGAAACAAATTGAAAATAAAATTACTAACAGAAACAACTCACTAATATTACTTTTTAAGAATTAATAATGTGGTTTTTCATTATTTAATAAAAATAGACTTAAGATAATTTTCTATAGGATCGTAACAGGCCTTGGCCTAATACTTGGAAGGAAGGAAGAAGAAGAAGACTTAAGATTTGTTAATATATATACCTAATGTCTTGTATAAAAAGCATAGATTAATTCATTGTAGTTTATTACTTTTTGTATTTTTTCTTTTTCTTTTCTTTTTATGTATAGTAGATTCGAGCTGTTATTCCTTTTTGTATTCATTGTATCATTAATTTAATTTTAATTGTATTTAATTTCATTGTATAATTAGACATAATTTTCATTATTATTCAATTTGACAAATAATTAATTGTTTAATGTGACTATTATTGTAATTTTTTTTTGTATTCATATGTAACATATGTTTGTCCTGGTGAGTGGAAGAGAAGGCCACATGGCCTTAACTCCACCAGGCTAAATAAATCTATTCTATTCTATTATAATATTTAGATACAAGTTTGACTGAGGTTCAGTGATCTTTACAAGCCTCATTTAATATGCTGTAAAAATTTCATTACAATCCATCTAGTAGTTCCTGAGAATATGTGTCTCAAATTGCCATGTTTAAACATTGATGGGATTGGGCCTATCGTCTCACCTTAAGGTTTTCAATGTGTTAACTTTGCAGCATTCCTCTACTTTATCCTGGACTTTACAGTGTTCTAAATATATTCTATTGGAGAAAATTAATATTCATTTGAATCGGGAGCCTGGTAGCTCAGTGGTCAGAGCACTGATGTACAGAGACAGAGACACAATATCTTATTACTTCCTTTTAATTTATTTATTTCTAAAGTTTCTAAAATATCTAGAAATAAATAAATAATTAAACTCTCAATTAGATTTAAATGATTAATCGATATTAACTTTATAAAATGAAAATTGTGTATTTTATACATTGCGATATAATTTGTTTACCTTTTGTTTGAATTGTGTTGTTTAGTTACACACAAATATAATTTTTTTTTTGTATTTATGACATTTGTCTGAAGAAGATACAGTATATTGAAACAGCTGTTATGAATTTTAATAACAATAATAATAATAATAATAATGAATGCACGATGTGCATAATGTCAATTTTTCCTTCACCATCATCCACCGTTCAGTCCCCTTCACAATAAGCCCTCAGGGTCACGTCTCGCCTCCGACACGACACACATGGTAACGGTTGCAGTGTTTACCGCACAATTGACCGATGCACTGGAAGTCTGGTTCGTGATGTTTCTTGATCCTACAAATCTTATTATGAGACCCATGTGTTGCCAACCTCGTCATCAGATGTCTGAGGTCGTATTCTGCTTGTCTTCAATCCGCTGTCATCATAGCATCCGTGGAGTAGAATTCCATCCAGATTTGGTCTCTCTTCCATATTAATTCCTCAATTGCGATGTTGTATGCTTCGGTGGATTGCAGAGGTAGATCTTGTTGCAGCTCTTCAATATAGAAGGGTTCCCTCGCCAGTTCATATACGAGGCGTGACAGTGTTATGAATTTAAAATAAAATAAATATTTATCAAAATCATATAAAACTTTTATCATTTTATTTAGCAAATAAAACAATGTTTTAATTTGTAACAAAAGAATTTTAAGAAGCATATTTGGACCAAATAGAGGAACTGATAACTGTTGGAGAATCAAAACAAATAACAAACTAAACAAATTAATCAAAAATCGGAATATTGTAAACCATATAAGATCTCTCAGAATTGGTTGGCTTGGACATTTGATAAGAATGGATGATCAGAGACTGGTCAAAAAACTCTACAAATGGAAACCTATGGGAGGTAGAGCAGTTGGAAGACTGAAGATCAGATGGGAGGATGACACAATGAACGATCTAAAGAAAATTAAAGTGACTAATTTGAATATGGCAAGAGACAGATTGGCATGGAGGAGGATTGTTGAGAAGGCCAAAACTTTCACTTTTGAAGTTGTCGTGCCTTAAGATGATGAACAAAAGAATACAATTTTCTACAATATTCTATACAATTATTCTAAATAAGGGTGATCAGGTTAATAAACTTAAAAAAACAGAACATTTTGCAAAATTTTCTTTAAAAAAACTGGGCACTTGAATTAAAAAAGAGCATAATTATTACAGTTCAATGATTTATGAATTCACGCAGCGGGCTCGGGTTTGATCCCCGGTCGGGGCAGTTTTTCTGGGTGAGGTTTTTATCGAGGTTTTTCCTCACCCGTAAGACAAACATCAGGAAAACTTTAAGGCCCAAACGGTCTGTGAAATCATATGGCCATCATCAACATCATCCTTATTATCATCCTTCACCGGTGTGGAAAGCAACGGGAAGCTACCACACCTACAATTCCCTAGTAAAGCTGCAAGCATAGCATGAAAATGCTACAATTGCAGTGAAGGACCTGCCTTTGGGCAGAATTGCTATGGATGGATTTATGAATGAAATTTTTGACATTTACAATCACCAAAAATTGTATTTTACATATGGCTTATGGATCTTTTAATCTGTTAAACATATACAATCCTTTCAATACCACAAATATTGCTTTTACACTTGTACCTTCTGTAAAATTTCAGCAATAATAAACAACATATTGTAAAACTCTTTACAATTGAGATCCTGAAAATGACAACAGTTTGTACAGAATGAGACTGCTAACTGAAGAACAACATTGAAGAAAAAAAAAAGAGAGAGAGCAGCAGAAGGAACAAAAAATAGAAGAAGAATATCAGGTGCCGTCTGGTGGTAACTAAGTGAACTATTATAAAACAATTGGAAAAGGATATCTGACATGGATACTGTCAACAATTGCATGCCGAAACCTACCTTGAAATTTCTCCCAGAGAAGCTTTGTGATGTACTAAGGCCATGTCCAAAAAAAAATATCTGCTTGTTTTAATTACAAGGCACAGAAATTTAAGCCAGAATCCAGCAATGGTAACCCAACTGTGCGAAGCAGATGGACTTCCTGCATGAGTAAGAAGGTGTATAGTGTGGTGGGATGCAGCATTCAGGCAAGTTGTCAGGGTTGGTGTGTGGCAAGATGCGGCATGCAGGCAAGTTGTCAAGGTTATCCATTTTACCAAGCCAGGAGTTGTATTACTTCCCTGTAGTTTAAATGAGAGCTCTGGAGCTGAATTTTTGTGTCTTGCAGTTAAAAAGGCAGATAATTTTTTGGACACAGCCTTGGTACATCACAATGCTTCACTGGGACAAATTTCAAGGTACGTATCTGCAAGCAATGGTTAACAGTTTCCTTGTGAGCATTACTTTCTACCAAATCAGATGCATCTTTCATTTGAAAAATCTATTTATGATTACAACTATTAAGAATATTCTGTCATATCATAGAACTTTATATAGTTAAATCTCATAGATTAACCAGCCATTTGCTGCAGTTTGAAAAAGAAAAAGGACAGTGTCATTAAAAACACATTAAAAGCAGAATGTATGTTTACCCTATTTCAATTGATAATCATTGAACAGCAGGAAAAAGCACACAAGTGAAAATAGTAAACGTTTCAGGAGATTTTTTAAAATTATGTTCAAGTGAAAATAGTAAATGTTTCAGGAGATTTTTTAAAATTATGTTCAATAGAATTGAAATGTTATGAGTAAAGCAAGGACTTTTATGTAATATTTATATGCAAAATATGTACATATTATGTCTATCTTTGAGTTTTGACAGCTACTGCCATCATCCCATGCCAAAACCTCCAAAGCCTACGATCTTGAGCATCTTCAATGTTTAGCCCTCTTACTTGCATTACTATCCTCATGTTTTCCTTCCATGTTAACTTTGGTCTCCCTCTTTTCTTCTTTCTGGTCAGTTGCCATTGATAAGTAGTTTCGGCCATCGCTCATCTTCCATTCTTAAAATATCCATCCATAGTAATTCTGCCCGAGTGCAAGTCTTTCACAGCAATCATAGCATTTTCATGCTATGCTTTGCAGCTTTACTAGAGAATTATAGGTGTGGTAGCTTCCCGTTGCTTTCCACACCGGTGAAGGATGATGATGATGTCCGGATGATTTCGGAGACTGTTGGGCTCTAAGCATCCTGGCATTTGTCTTACAGGTGAGGAAAACCCCTGAAAAAACCTCACCCAGGAGCCTGTCCCGATCGGGAATTGAACCCGGGCCCGCTGCGTGACAAGGCAGCATGCTACCTCGAGACCACAGCGGTGGACTCTTAAAATATGTCCTAACCATTTTAATTCCTTCTCCTCAATTCTTTCAACTATGCTTTCTTATTCTTCTATTATGTTTTCACTTTAGGTAATAACATTATATAAAATATGTAAGACTACATAAAAATTCCTATATGTAATATTAAACACATTAAAATGTAATGTTTGTGCCAATTTTATAATAATATTAACTTTATGACAGAACAAGTTTGAAGGAATGAGACTGTTAAATGGTTGACAATGTAGTATGAAGGATGTTGTCATGTTTCTATTATAAAGTGAACACACTACAGGCTTAAGGGTTAGTAGAAGTTTAAGGCACCCATATTTCTAGATGATTAGCAAGAGATGTCAGCCTTCGTGATAGCTGCCTTTATCCTCACAAAATATTACTCCACCAAGTAGTCTGTGCTTGCAGAAAATATGTTAACTAACATGCTGTCTTTCTCTTTCTCTCCCTTACTATGTTGCCACTTCCTGTACTCTGTATATGTTCTTTGTCTGGCAGGTAGAGAGCTGACAAATACTATGGATGTTAATGGTCCATCCTTCTACGCAGTCATTGACAAAATGACTAATTTAACAACCCTATTACTATTGGGGTTACGTGTAGGAATGGGCTGTCACTTCTCATTACATGTTGCCACTTGTGATTTATTGTGAAGCTGGCAACAGAGAGATGACAAATACCATGATTTAAAATGATCCGACTGCTTAAGCATTCAGTGTTTAAATAACTAATATGACAACCATGTTTAAGATCTTTCATACGTGTTTAGGGATTCTCTGCCCACATTTAAAATTGAACCATTTCAGTATGTGATCAGAGGTACAGTCTCCTCCAACATCCCATCCACAGATTCAATAGTTCGGCAACACTAGCGCTGAAACTCTTCCCCTCTGCCCGTGGACAGGTAACTTGGATGCATAACAGTATAGTACTTATTTTTATTAGAGACTGAGTCGACCCCAGGGCCACGATGCTGCCAGAAAGTTACATCAGTTTAAAAATCCTTACCCATCGGGTCTCAACCCTCTATCTCTCGGCTAGTAGGATATTACCTTAACCAACAATACCATGGTGTGGCCCCTACATATTTCTATTACTTCTTTCATAAATAGAGGAAACTGTTCAGGTTTCAAAAGAGATCTTGCAATGTGGAACCCTATACCCAAATCTCCAGTGTCCAGTAAATGGAATTATTCTTTGACCTTGACTTAGGCTTTCACGGCCGGAGTTATTATGATGATCTGATATTGTAGAAGATTTCTGGGCTGTTGGCCGTGGTCTTGAGGCATGTAGTTCCCCGAAGTTTTGCCAGAGACTATATTCGGCATACTCAAGGGTTGTCTTGAGACTGGCAATTTTGTCGACTACCTGTCCTATGTATACATTTATCGTGGATAAATGTATAAATAGGGCAGGTAGTCGACAAAATTGCCAGTTTCAAGACAACAGTTGAGGATGCCAGACACAGTCTCTGGAAAAACGACGGGGAACTACAAGCCTCAAGACCATTGCCAACAGCCCAGAAATCTTCTACAAGATCATATTCTTTGACCATTTCTCAGCAGATTTTATATGGTAGGTGAGAAGAACTGTTTCAGTGTGCAATCAGATACCATATCTGTCTTTTTAATGCAAAAAAAGTCACACAGACTGTTTAAAATTATTTTCCAAATTGCAAATTATTTTTCTTTGATTAAGAGGCAGAATATGTAGTTTTACATTAAAAAAATCTTAAAATATGTAATAATATGTAATTACGATCAAAAAATGTAAAAAAATATGTATTGACAAATTTGTATATATGACTATTTAACTCATGCCCCAAATGGAGTCAATGACCAATAGCGTTTTAATGAATTCTGATTTACAACCAATCACAGTCGTATTTCACCTGCAATTTATCAAATAAGTTTATTATATTAAAGAAAGCTCCTCCTTTTTAACATTCTGATTAGGCCAGAGCATTATTTTGCAGTGACTGACTCTCCAAGAAATACGGCTACCAGATTGTATATATAGTGCATGAATGTATACAGATACTGATTGCAGGATATAATAGAGAAACATTTGTAGTAATTGGTTATATCACAATAAAAAGAAACCACTGTTTGCACTTTCTTAAATATATTATTTTCCAGGAATTTACGTTCCAGGAAAATATAATTTACATCATAGGATATCAGAAATTAATTAATAACCTATAATGTTGGCTATAAACTGTTTGATGTGTTTCATTTTTTCTCCACTAGGGTGCATTCTTACAATATTGCGATCCTTTGGCAATAAATAATATGATCTGGTTGCAGTGATGACCAAATGAAGCATAACAAATGTTTTGCATTTGTTTTCAAACATTGCCGTTTACATTAAATATATAAATATTTTAAAATAACTATATTTAAATAATTATTTGCAAGTTAACAGCTTAATTTTATTCGTTAAATAGTCCTAACAAATGCCACTCTTGATTTCCAAATTCTCTAGATAAATTGGAAATCACTCGTGGCATTACTTATGATAAGTAAGTTTTTAATTCGTGGACATTTATCAACTTTAGCCTTGTATAAACAAAGGGAAAGAGTATGTAATTACATACAAATCCTTGGCTTAGTTATGAGAATACAAGTATCTCCAAACAGAGGGACAAATTATCAGATTTCACTTAAGTGATCAGACAATAATGTCTAGATCAACTTGTACATTAATTTTATATAAAAATACAAAGAACACAATTTTTCACTAATGTACATTTTCCTGTAATAATAAATAATCAACATTCATTATCATCATATATGGCTCTACTAGATAATTAACTCTCTGCCACTATTGAACCTATGGGTTCATGGCCACACAGTCATAAGCTCTCCTGAGCTAATATTTTCCAATCATCCCCTGTATAATCTACTTCCCTCTAATCATGGTTAATATTGTTCTCCCATCTCATTCTTGGTCTACCAACTGGGCATTTTCCCCCTGGTTTTCCTACAAGAAGCTTAAATGCCCTTTTTCCTTCTCCATTCATGCCACATGTCCTGCTCATCACAGTCTAGGAGACTTAACTGTTAATGTTATATCTGGTTTCCCATAAAGATCATGTAGCTAACTTATGTAGTCTCTTCCACTCATCTGTCTGTTCATCTCTCTTTGGTCCAAAATTTTACTAATGACTTCATTCTCAAATACCCATAATCTTTTTTCCTTCCTTAAAATAAGAATCCATGCTTTCCCATCCATATAATATAACTGAGAGAATAACAGTTCTATATATTTTCAGTTTAACATTTTTTTAAAGAACTTGGGATGACAAGTCTCTGCAATGCATAATAGCATGCATTTCCAGAATAGAGCTTTTGTTTAATTTACAGTATAATAATGTATGGTTAAAAACTATAAAATAGTTACTTGTAGATCCGTCTCCTCAACTTAAGTTATTTTAAAACTCTGTAGGCCTTTTGGGACTAGTCCCATCATCAGCAGAATGCATTAGATCTGTACTTGTTGACATTTGTTGAAGCACTGTCGCCTAGACCGAGACTCGAACCTGGGACCTTTGTCTTTCCAGG
Source organism: Diploptera punctata (assembly GCA_030220185.1). Taxonomy (NCBI): domain Eukaryota; kingdom Metazoa; phylum Arthropoda; class Insecta; order Blattodea; family Blaberidae; genus Diploptera; species Diploptera punctata. Next base: position 524,654 of record JASPKZ010010253.1, read on the forward strand.
CCAAATTCTCTACTAACTGAGCTACCAAAGCGAGTTGCAATCTAGATGCAAATTTTTCTCTTATGTACGTTGTAATTCCTTTGTGTCAAAATGCTTTGAAACCTTTACTTCTATCTTTGCAAATGGCGGCTTCTTAGTTAAGACATTTATTAGGAATTTAACACTACTTTATAAAGCCAGTAGTGCTTCTTTGGCCCGGAAAGCCAAAGGTCCCAGGTTCGAGTCTCGGTCTAGGTGAAAATTTTTCTCTTCAAATATAATTTATCCTTTAGTGAGAAGTGTTAAACTGATAATAAAAACATGGATAAAATGTGTTTACATCTCACCTCATAAAGTTCCGTGTTTTCACAATACCCATTTCCTAGGCCATTTGCCGTCATCTTCAGACAAACCTTCAGAGTTGGAGTTTGATTGAAAATGAAGGAATATGGCCATTGAAACCGGTATCGAGAAAACAAAACTTTTTGCAAAGAGATTTTCTTCTTCTTCTCCCTTTCAAGTATTAGGCCAAGGCTTGTTACGTTCCTATAGAAAATTTTTCCTCCAGCGTTTCATAGGATGGCCCAGAGATCTTCGTCCTCTTGGTATATAATTATAAACAGCTTTGGGGATCCAATTTGAACTCATTCTTTCAAGATGGTATTTACAATTTAGTTGGTACTGTTAAATATATTCCAAAATTGATGTAATCTTCAATTCTTTTAAGATATCGGTGTTCCAACTAATTTATAAATTAATACTAACTTGACAATTTTCTCACCCCAACTTGCCCACTAACATAGGCGGAATGTTGGGATAGAATCCACTTATATGTGAGTAAACATGTTGATATTGGCTCTAGCGGGAACATGTGTTACCATATTGGCCAACATGACAGTCACTTGTTCTCTGATCGAATATTCACAGAATACCTAAGTTTTGGAATTGTATCCTTTATTTTTGTTTTTAATCTTTGCATTGATAGTTCACCAAGGTAAGACAGTTGAATATTAGTTCTTTTCTTTGCAAGTTCATTCAACTGACCATTTCCTTTCAACCCTATTTGTGATGATATCCATTGGGATACTATTGTATCAATTTGAGTACTGGTAACCTTAGTATATCTCTTCATTTATCGAAATTTAATCATTATTTTGTATGGCTTGAATGGCAGATTTAGTATCAACCAGAAATACAGCTTTTTGGAACTGGTTAATTCAATCTGAACTCATGGGAGAAATTTCAATAGTTTTCACTTCATCATCAAAGTTTATATTTTCTGTTCCAATGGCAAAATACTGACTGAAAAGCTGTTGTTGTTGTTTTCAAATGCTGGGCCTTGGCACCGAAGCCATTAGCGTTCTTGCTCTCCAATATTTCTCTATGGTGGATCCAACAGGTAATACTTCACAGGTTTGTAGGTGTTCTTCATTCATTTCTTCGTCTTTATTGCATAGAGGACAATTTGGATTCGTGTAGAATCCTATTTTATATAAATGTTTGGCCAAATAGTCATGTTCTCTAAGCAGACTAAATTTTGCTACTGTAGTTTTACATGGAATTTCTGGAATAATATCTGGCTTCTTTACTAAAATATTCCATTTTTTGTCTTTGGCTTTATTACATAGGTCTTGGTTTTGTTTCATTTTATATTTGTTTTTAATTATTCTTTTTATGGATGTGAAAGGTAAGCTTTTAGTAGTATTCTGAATTAAATTGGAGCCTTTTTTGGCAAGAAAATCAGCAGTGTCATTTCCAGCAATTCCACAATGTGCAGGTATCCATTGCAATTAAATTCTTTCTGTAGTTTTTGGAGTTGTTGAATCATTTTGTAGCACTCTTTAATTTGTATTGACTTCATTTTGTGTGAATTTATTGCATATATTGCTGCCTTAGAATCAGAGAGTATGACAGCATTTTGAAATTTATTTGTTCTGTATAGTAATTGTTGGAGTGAAATATGAATAGCCGTTACTTCCGCATCAAAATTTGTTGTGTGGTATCCTGCTGGTTGATAAAATGAAAATAATGCACATGTAATTCCTGATCCTGAGTTGTTATCAATAGTAGATCCATCTGTAGACTGAAAAGCTTGAAATATACACCAGCTTTCACAATTGGTACATTTGCTCTGTTGTATGAGCCATTGTAGTGTAATACTTTCTGACTCTAGCTCAGCCATAATGGCACTAACACACAACCAGACCATCCAAGACCATAGAATAATAGAAGCCAAAAATTGCATCAGGATGTTGAAAAATCTAAACAGAAATATTGTTCTACAATGGATTCCAGCACATTGTGGCATGGAAGATAATGAGAAGGCTGATACGCTTGCAAAAAAAGGTACACTCATCCAACAGAGTAAGATCAATTACCTATCTTACAAATCAGTACAACTCTATACCAAAATGAAAATAAAATCCCATATAGCCGAACAAAACAAAATTCAATGTGAAACCAAGATATGGAAGACATTACTAGAACCAGACACAATACCAAACAGCCCCCGATCAATTGCAGTTGCATCATTTCGTCTTGAAACTGGTCATGATTGCTTGGCAGCACATCTACATAGAATTCAGTTACTAGACTCTCCACACTGCATAGTATGCAAGGACACAAATATGATAATGAACAAAGATCACTTGATGTTCTGCGCTGATCTTCAGAAAATAGTTGGAACACCATTCCAAATTGCTGAATATTATTGGGAAGCCCGCAAGCGAATGATAACAAATCAAGAGCTTCAGAATATTTGAATACTACTACTACTAGATGTGTAACCAGTAGTTTTTTTTTCTGTATTGCTTATATGTAAAGTACTCAAGGTAATTTAAGTTGTTCAACATTATAATCAGACTTTGGCTATTCTATGCCACCAGTAAATATTTGATCAGAGAACAAGTGACTTTTAGCATTGTGTTGGGCAATGTGATAACACATGTTCTTGCTAGAGCCAATTGCCAACATGTTTGCTCACATATAAGGAAATTCTATCCCAAGATTCTACCTACATTAGTGGGCAAGTTAGGGTGAGAAAATGGGCAAGTTAGTGTTAGTTTGGGCAAGTTAGGGTGAGAAAATGGGCAAGTTAGTGTTAGTTTGGACAAGTTTGGGTGAGAAAATGGGCAAGTTAGTGTTAGTTTGGGCAAGTTAGGGTGAGAAAATAGGTGAGTTAGTACACCAGATTAGTTTAGCATTCACATGTTTTTGTGATTAGTTGGCTACATTGTCCGAGCAATGACTAATACACATTTTACATTGCAAATATGCTGATTTTAGGTTACTTTGAGCTCAACTTCTCACTTTATTTTAAGGAATTTTTCACATTTCTTTTGAGAAAATATCAACATATTTCTCATAAGTAATGCCACGATTGATTTCCAATTTATCTAGAGGATTTGGAAATTAAGAGTGGCATTTGTTAGGACTATTTAAGGAATAAAATTAAGCTGTTTACTCACAAATCATTATATTAATATAGTTATTTTCAAATATTGATATATTTAATGTAAACAACAATGTTTAAAAACAAATGAGAAATGTTTGGTTATGCTTTATTTGTTCATCACTGTAACTTGATCATACTATTTATTGCCAAATAGGATCACAATATTGTAAGAATGCACCCTAGTGGAGAAAAAATGAAACATCAAACTGTATATTATAACAAACATTATAGGTTATTAATTCATTTTTTAAACAACTCAGTAAAATAGTATTTAAAAACACAATTATTGAATACACAATTATCAAATGTGTAGGTCGAAGGAATCTGTCCATTAATTGCTATATTCAACGTTTTTGTTAGAGAGTCAGTTACTGCAAAATAATGCTGTGACCTGTTCAGAATATTAAAAAGGAGGAGCTTTCTTTATTTTAGTAATCAAAATTCGATAATTATCGAGGTGAAACACGACAGTGATTGGTTGTAAAACAAAATTCATTTAAACGTGATTGGTCATTGACTCCCATTTGGGGCACGAGTTAAATAGTCTCAGGAATTATCCACTTACAGCAACAATAAATTGTGTGTTATTTCCTTTTTAATTTATGTTGGTGACTTGGGGCATAGAATCCCTCAGATTTTTTACTTTCAATATGATCAAGACAGATGAATTGCTGATAATCCAATGGATTAACGTGTTGTAAGAGAAAAAAATTAATTGCAAAGAACCATTATGTAGTTCTAAAAGCCTAACACTAATCTCTAGGAAGTAACATTTTCATTCAAGCCAGAGGTACAATTATAACACAATAATAAAATTATCCAGAACAATTGGATGAATCATTTGCGATGAATGGTTTCTGATTGAGTTCCCAAAGCAATTCCTCATTTTTGTCCAACCGGGAAGAAATCTCTGGGCCATTTCCAGGAAGTACTGGATACAAAATTCATCAGTGAGATCGTAACAGGCCTCTAGGTTAGACCAGGATGGAAGAAGAAGATAAAAATATATTATGAAATAAACATACACAGTATATATGCAAATCGACCTCTGGAATGTGGACTCAAAACTAAATGCCCAATTGTACGAATCAGGTATTGGTATATGCTGATGATGTACTATCATTAGGTGATAAGTGCAGTACATATGCAAATCGACCTCTGGAATGTGGACTCAAAACTAAATGCCCAATTGTACTAATCAGGTATTGGTATATGCTGATGATGTACTATCATTATGTGGACTCAAAACTAAATGCCCAATTGTACGAATCAGGTATTGGTATATGCTGATGATGTATGCTGATGATGTACTATCATTATGTGGACTCAAAACTAAATGCCCAATTGTACGAATCAGGTATTGGTATATGCTGATGATGTACTATCATTAGGTGATAAGTACAATATATGCAAATCGACCTCTGGAATGTGGACTCAAAACTAAATGCCCAATTGTACTAATCAGGTATTGGTATATGCTGATGATGTATTATCATTAGGTGATAAGTACAGTATATATGCAAATCGACCTCTGGAACAGCCCGGATTTGCAAGCAAAATGCATGCTTTGTTTTATGCATTAAAAAGTATGCGGAAATGATTTACATGTTAAGTAGCACCTTCACAGACAATTTGAGAGGTATTTGATAATGCATAGAAATGCATATTCTGGGGGAAAATACTTATTTTAGATTTTTAATGCATAAATGCATATTTTACTCCTAAATGTGGTATTAAATTATAATTTTCCCTTCGGCTAATTACTAATAATTAATTAATTAATAATTAATATTTTTGAAAAGTCTTTAATATTATTAAAGTCTCTGCAAACCATTGGATATAAGCATAATGTGTATATTTACATATGTGTAAGAGGGGAAATGGCATTTGATAAGCTTAGTGAAATATTGAATAAAAATCCTGGCTACAATAGAATTTGTCAAATTTGCAAAATGCTCCTTGGTGACAGTGAAAAATCTGTAACCGAAGAGATATTCACTGAAGAACTATGGTGTTTTTCACATGCACCTATGACATCATGGGATGTAGAAAGGACATTTTCATTTTCATCGTTCTTCACTGAAAACCTCATGAAAATCTTCCTTATCTGCTGTAACAGCAGGGATAAGCTAACATTACCCACAAAGCAAATAATTTATTTGATTTTATTACTATCCATTTTTGCATATTTAGGGTGCATATTTTCTACATTTTCCATGCATATTTAGTACTTTATTTTGCATGCAAATCCAGGCTGTAGTGATAAGGAAATACTAAAAAAAACAACAATTCACACATTCTATTAAATAACACAATGAAACAGAAGCTGGAAGTCAAGAATAATAGAACTAAACTTATGGTCATACAAATAAATATATTATGAAATAGGATTGCACATTGAAAAACAAATTAAGGAAATTTCCAAGAAGTGACAGAATTAAAATATCCAGAACAATAATTACAAACAAATAATGTGCAGGAAAAAAATTAAATATAAGCTCAAATCTGGAAATTCATGCTATTACATTTAGTGATTCATTTCATCCCAAATTCTTAAAAACCGCCAAACTAATAATAGCCTATATAAAATGGTGATTCTCCCAGTTACTACCAGTATATGGATGTGAAACACATCTCTTACTTTCAGAGAGAAGAAAGAGCTTAGGAAAATTTTTGGTCAAAAGAGTTACATAAATTTATTGGGAAACCTGATGTAATAAGAATAATTAGATCTCATATATCTGAGGTAGGCAGAGAATGTGGCATGAATGGGGTATAAAGAAGGGTATGGAAACTTCATGAAAGAAAACCAGAGAATGTATACAATAGGAAAACCAAGAATGAGGTGGGAGAAAAACATTAACTATGATTTGAGGGAGGTGAATTATACAGGGAACAATTGGAAAATATCATCATAGGATAAGAATATATGGAAAATTTATGTCTGCACAGCTGGGTTCAATGATGTACTTTATGGATTAGCCCTTTTTTTAAGGGCACCTGGTATTAGTTTCCTTGCAATTTGGTTTAAAAATATGCAACATACAAAAACATTTTTTTCAGCTTATTCAAAAGTTATGTGGATGAAAATTATGTCACTAATTAAACACGTCTTCATGAACATAATGCCACTCCGGTTAACTTTATAGACATATTTCTTCATGAGTAATTTAATATACAAAAAAGAAAAAAGAAAATAAAAATATCCAACTTTTTAAAAGTATTGTCTTGGTACAATTTTCTCAAAAACTACTTATCCAATCGTTTCCAAAATTTAGTATGTTATTGTCCATAGTTCATTTGACAATAATAAGGTTTGCTTGTGTTCAGATATGGACTGTGATTTATTTTTAAAAAATTCGAAACCAAAAATGTTTTTTGTTAAAAATTTTCCATACTTTTTTTATAAATTTCAAAACACTATCAATAGCACTGTCCATCGCTGTGGTCTCGAGGTAGCGTATTGCCTTGTCACGCAGCGGGCCTGGGTTCGATCCCCGGTCGGGGCACTTTTTCTGGGTGAAGTTTTTATCGGGGTTTTTCCTCACCTGTAAGACAAATGTCAGGAAAACTTTAAGGCCCAAACGGTCCCCGAAATCATATGGCCATCATTGTCACCATCATCCTTATCATTATCATCATCATCATCATCATCCTTCACCGGTGTGGAAAGCAACGGGAAGCTACCACACCTACAATTCCCTAGTAAACCTGCAAGCATAGCATGAAAATGCTATGATTGCAGTGAAGGACCTGCCTTTGGGCAGAATTACTATGGATGGATGGATCAATAGCACTAAGGCCCAAATGGTCCCCGAAATCATATGGCCATCATCATCCATATCATTATCAACATCATCATCCTACACTGATGTGGAAAGCAACGGGAAGCTACCACACCTACAATTCCCTAGTGAAGCTGCAAGCATAGCATGAAAATGCTATGATTGCAGTGAAGGACCTGCCTTTGTGCAGAATTACTATGGATCAATAGCACAAAGATAAAATTACCTTATTATTATAGAGCTCTTTAAACTGAATATCCATACCAAAAATTATTCTCCTATGTTTCATAGTTTGAGAGAAAAATATACCAAGATATGTAAAAATACAAGTTACAGGAAAATGCAAAAAAACAAAAAAGTAAATAAATAAATAAAATGTGCACATTAGTAGAACACAGACACCATTTTTAAAAATAATTTTTTTATGGGTTTAAATGTCCAGAATTGACAAAATAATTTTACACATCGATAAAATATACCTTCTTGGATTTTTGGAAGCAAAAAAAAAAAAAAATATATTTTTTTAGCACAAATAAATACTGGGTGTTCTCAATATATCTTTACAATGAACATGCAATATCTACATTCCATGACCGAAAATTCTGTAATTCAGTTTTTACTCTATATTCACGAATGTAAAATAAGCATGCAGATTTTAATTTAAAATCAATATTTGGAAATAAATATTATGAGATAATACTCAATTAAAATATGAACAGAGTAATATTTAAAGCCTTTGGCATGGAATCCCTGAAGAAATACTCGCCCAGAGAACCAAATGGGGGACTATTTTATCTCCGGAAAATTTTACCCCATAGGCTCAATTCTGGAAATGCATGCTATTATGCATTACAGAGACTCTTTTCGTCCTAACTCCTTTCAAAAACATTATACTGAAAATATATAAAACTGTCATTCTCCCATTTATAATTATATGGATGCAAAACATGGACACTTACTTTAAGTGAAGGAAAGAGATTACGAGTATTTGAGAATAAAGTTCTTAGGAAAACTTTTGGACCAAAGAGAGGTGAACAGACAGGTGAATGGAGAAGACTATATAAAAGTGAAATACATGGTCTTATGGGAAGCCAGATATAATAAGAACAGTTAAGTCTCATAGACTGTGATGGGCAGGACATGTGGCACAAATGGGGAATGAAAGAGGTACATGGAAATTTCTTGTAGGAAAACCAGAAGGAAAATACCCACTTGGTAGACCAAGAATGAGGCAGGAGAATAACATTAACCATGATTTGGGGGAGGTGGATTATACAGGGAATGATTGGAAAACATTGGCTCAGGATAGGATTGTATGGAGAGCTTTTATGTGCTTGGCGATGAACCTATGGGTTCAATAGTGCCAGTGAGTTAGTTAGTTAGTAATATTTTAAAAAATCTCACCTCACAAACCTTGTGCTTCTCCACGATACCAGTTTCAAACAGATTTCCATCCATTGCCAGTCAGATCTCCGACTGATGAAATTCTTCTCCCCAACATCATCCGAACTACCATCTGTGGTCGAGTTTATAAACTTTGAGATTCGATTTTGTTCTTTAGGAATATCAAAATCTAATCTGTTGTTGTTTTCAAATGCTGGGCCTTGGCAATGAAGCCATTAGCATTCTTGCTCTCCAATATTTCTCTATGGTGGATCCAACAGGTAATACTTCACAGGTTTGTAGGTGTTCTTCATTCATTTCTTCATCTTTGTTGCATAGAGGAGAATTTGGATTTGTGTAGATTCCTATTTTATATAAATGTTTGGCCAAATAGCCATGTTCTGTAAGCAGTCTAAATTTTGCTACTGTAGTTTTACGTGGAATTTCTGGAATAATATCTGGCTTCTTTACTAAAATATTCCATTTTTTGTCTTTGGCTTTATTACGTAGGTCTTGGTTTTGTTTGATTTCATATTTGTTTTTAATTATTCTTTTTATGGATGTGAAAGGTAAGCTTTTAGTAGTATTCTGAATTAGATTGGAGCCTTTTTTGGCAAGAAAATCAGCAGTCTCATTTCCAGCAATTCCACAATGTGCAGGTATCCATTGCAATTGAATTCTTTTCTGTAGTTTTTGGAGTTGTTGAATCATTTTGTAGCACTCCTTAATTTGTATTGATTTCATTTTGTGTGAATTTATTGCATATAAATCTAATCTCAAAGTTTATAAACTCGATCACAGATGGCAGGTCAGAAGATGTTGGAAAACAGAAGGATTTCATCAGTTGGAGATCTGACTGACAATGGATGGGATTCCGTTTAAAACTGGTATCATGGAAAAGCAGAGATTTGTGAAGTGAGATTTCTTAAATATTACTCTGATCATATTTTATAGGCCTTTGTAGATTTGACTAAGACGTAGGCTTTATAGTCATAGTTCTGCATTTCATTATCATAGGGTTCTTTCATGTCTAGAAAATGGTATTGCTCTCAAGGGAATTCTGTTGCCACATAACGCTGCAAACTGAGTTACAGAAATGGAAATATATCTCCCCCCTCAGGGGTCGTCATCTAGGGGATATGTGGATGGCGACCACAAGGTGCCCAAGCTGTGCAAAACATTTCTTCCAAATTACTTGCGTTTTGCACTCTTTTAACTTTACTATCTAACCTCTCTTGGTTAACTCTTGTTTTTTCGACCCCAATGCTATTAGGGCATCCGAGGGCTAGGGAGTCCTTCCTTTTTTCCATTTTGTCTTTCCTTTATTTTATTTTCTTCTCCAGAAAAGCCTGACCAGAGTCTATAACATGGCAGCCCCATCACTGGTCTTGCCTTCCTTTGGCCAGCAACCAATCGAAGGGACTATTATTATGCTTTCAAGTCTTATATGAGAATTTCCCATAAAGGAAAATTTTCTATAGGATCATAACAGGCCTTGGCCTAATACTTGGAAGGAAGAAGAAGAAGAAATACATCTCCCTCTTCTCTTTCTAGCATAAGTACAGAAGCAACATAAGTTTATGGCACAATTATCTTCACTACTGCTACTAAAATTAAGTTTTAATCATTCTAATGTCGACACTAAATAACATTCACATTTGGAAGTAAGCTCTTCAATTTTATATATATATATGGAATATTTTAATGACCCACAAAAAAAATGTGGAAAAAGTGCACTTAATCTAGCGTGAAATATTTTTGAAGTAATATAGAACAACAGTGTGCATGCACCAGAGTTTATAGAGCCAGTGATATCCCACAATCGATTATCATCCTCGATTACTAACTGTCGCTATGAAATTTAAATGACCAATATTTGCAATAAATCCCGAAATCTATGTTAAAAAATATGTTAATAATATTAAAATTACCAAACGTTTATTAAATAAAAATGGGTGTACAGTTACTTATCACTCCCTAATGCTGATCCAACCAGCGATAACCCAAAACAACGATAGAAAAATCATAGACTAAGTAATATACTCTGTGGAGAAAATAGCAGTTAGCATCACAATATTGTCTAACAGTGTCATAATACTGTGATTTGCATATTTAAGTAAATACTTCAAAATTGTCTAATGATGTTATAAAAATTGTTTGAAAAAGTTCAAAATATTAAATAATGTTAGTAAATACAGAAGAACAGTTATAGTTTACAACAATATAAGTGAAAATCAGGCGCTAGTGGAAGTGCAGTTGAGCCACAATCTCAATTAAAATTGGGTTATGTGAAATCCAAAGTCTACGTGTACAAACCACAAACAGTTCTCCAACTTAAGGAAGAAATTCAATGTGTCATCAACTAATCACATGACTCAATACAGGAAATGTAGTAAAATTCCAAGAAGAAACATAAAATCTAACCTCAATTTGTCTAAACATTTAATGTAAAGCAAACCTTATTAAATATCATTATATATATATATATATATGGCAGTGAAGACTGAGTTCTCGCGACATCTAGTAATAATGGAGAATATAATACATATATAAGAAAAATGAATGCTTGAATTGGATTCACCTGGTGGTGTAATGGATATCACACTGAGGTACAGACTCAGAGATCCGGGTTCGAATCCCGTCCAGGCATTTATTTTTCTTATCATACCATATATATATATATATATATATATATATACTGTGGAAAGCAATGGGAAGCTACCACAACTACAATTCCCTAGTAAAGCTGCAAGCATAGCATGGAAATGCTATAATTGCAGTGAAGGACCTGCCTTCGGGCAGAATTACTATGGATGGATACCGGGCTACCAATATAAACTCGGACCGGCCTCACGGGGTTTCACCCGTCAGGTAGCACTCTCTCCTCGTCTGCATTTCACTCTGCCAGCCGCTCATCCTTGAACTAGTCAGTTTACTATCGTTCGACAAGATGAGACGTCAGCTCACATTAGAGCAGTGCATTTATGTGTGTAAATGTTATTATAAATACGAATCAGCTCGTCGCGTTTGCGAGGAATTAATTCGGAACTTCCCTGGACAATTACCTCCTTCCAGATCGACAATCCACGATCTTGTGACTAAATTTGAGACCACTGGTTCAGTACAAAATAAGAAACACACGCGAAGGCATACGGTTGTCACCGAAGAAAAATTAGACGAAATTGGCAAAAATTTGGAACGTTCACCACAAAAATCATTACTGAAATTAGCACAACAACAAACTACAGTGTGTCAATCTAAATGTGTTTACTCGGTATAATGCCTGTTTAACTGCGGGAGGACAACATTTCCAGCATTTTCTATAAGGTAAGAAACAGTTCAAGGACGCGTGGCAGGCAGGGTGAATTGCGGGAGGAAGAGACAGCACTGCATGCCGGGTGAAACTCCGTGAGGCCAGTCTGGTTTTATATTGGAAGCCCGTTATATTAAAATTATTGCACTGCATATATTTACAGGTATATGTTGAAACAGAACACAAGTTACAAATTACTGTATTTTTTTGATTATCTTCAATTAGGTACATCTCCGGCTGAACTGCACTTCTACTTACCCTTGATTTTTCAGTTTATCGTTGTAAACTAGCTCTTCTTCTGTATTTACCAACATTTTTCAATATTTTAAACTTATTCATACAATTTTTATAACATTACTAGACAATTTTCAAGTATTTATTTAAATACACAAATCACAATATTATGACACTGTTAGACAATATTGTGATGCTAACTGCTATTTTCTTCACAGAGTATATTATTTAGTCTATGATTTTTCTATCGCTGGTGTGAGTTATTGTGGTTGGAACGGTTTGGTAATTTAAATTTCACAGCAATGTGCTGTCATCTAGCTTAAGCTATATGAACTTTAGTACAATATCGATCATAATCGATGTGGTTCGATGGTGGGTTATCGCTGGTTCTATAAACTCTGACACATGTGCACTGTTGTTCTATAGGACTTTGAAAATATATCAGGTAAGTTTAAGTGCTTATTAAATTATGTTGATAGGAAATAACACTATGAGGTTTTTTAGTTTATTTTTTATTTCACTCACCTCATACTTCATAACTCCTAGCATACCCTGGGTTTCGTCACATCCTTTGATGACATTCTCAATGCTGTGTCATGTTAACGGCAGCCAGACATCAGTTGTGAACATGACACAGCATTGAGAATGTCACAAAGGATGTGACGAAACCCTGGGTATGCTAGGAGTTATGAAGTATGAGGTGAGTGAAATAAATAATAAACAAGTTTAAGTGCTGTTTTTCCGCATCTCTACCTAATGTTGGATTGAGTAATTCCACTAGGAGAAAATTCCAAAATTAGGGTTTTTTGTCACTTTTTTAAGTTTGCAAATTTCTAATCTTGTTCTGTTCATTATTCATAGATACCATGCAGGTTTTATAGTGTTAATACCAAGTATTTTAGGTTATTTCTACTTCCACTAATATTTCTTTTTTACTAGCCTATATTCTGTACTTTCTACAGACCAAAAACACTCACATAAACACACATAACCAATCACATTCTGCAACGTTAATTCATCCATTTTTCTGCTTTTTTTTTTAAATTACAGTAAATGTATAACTGTGCCACAAACTTTCAAATTTCTATGCAAGTGACAAACTATTGCACATAATACAAAAATAATTTTAAGCACTATAGTAAACATTATTATGATTGTAAAGAGGTTATAATAACAGATTTTGGGTGAGGTACGTTATTTGCCGGTCACAATTCTACACTTACATTCTTATGCCACTGATGCACTAAACACTTGTAAACACATTTTGTACTGTTTTAAAAATTTTGCAACGATCTTCAAGCTTTCTTTACAATATTTCATATTGATATATTTACGTAAAACATGATCGTGGATACATTACTTCCTTGCTACTTTCCCATGCTGTTCCAACGTTGACACCATTTGAAAATAATTTCAAACCATATTTAGTGTTAGTATACGTAAAATTAGTTTATAGTTTATTAAATAATACGCATGTAAATTGTTTTGTTAGGTTAGGAAATGGGAAGTTGGTTTACGTCCATTTTTTTTAGGAATAATATGCATGTAAATTGTTTTCTTTGGTTAGGAAATGTCAAGTTAGTTTATATCCATTTTTTTAGCATTTGAGAAGTTATTCCCAAAGTTGGTAACACCGACTGCAGAGCCATCTACCGGAGGCTACATTAACCATTACAGCAACTCCCGCATGCGCACTACGATTCTGTGGAACTTAGAAAAATTTGTGTCTGCCATATAACTGACTTTTTCCCAGATTTTAATAATTCATGTTAAAACAGGACAGTGACTATTAGCTATATTAGGCTGAACTTTACAATAATTTGTTCTATGATTTCTTATACAACATTCTTATGATACTGTTGCACTACATACTTTTTCCATGTTTACTAACATTTTATACTACTTTAAATGTTCTGCAATGACATTTTTATCTCCCAATGATCCCCTACAGATTTGTAGTGCACATGTGAAAATGTTTATAAAATTGCCACCAAATGGCAGGACATATCTGTGAAATTAGAATGATCAACATTTGCATTTAATTCCAAAAACATACTTTATGAAATGGATGTTCACTCACTACATTTTGTAAGGTTCCGATGGGACAAGTTAGTGTACACCAGATTAATTTATTAAATGTCATTTAATTTGTTTTGATTATGAAGGGACAAGTTTGTGTATATCCACTTCTTATAAATATATTAAAAAATCTATTGCAAAAATTGGTCATACCAATTTCAAAGATATGTGGTTCATCTGGTGACAATACCATAAAGATTTGCACATGTGCACTGCAATTCTTTAGAATTTAGAAAAACTAATTGGTCGAGTTATTCCAAAGTTTTTCTGCAATATTATTTACTGAGGCTTACAAAAATAACCCTTTGGGATATTGTTCCAATTAAAATATTTCTTATAACCTATAGTTCTAATTAACTTTAGTTCAATTCAAATATCATGCAATATGCTATTCTATGCACGTATTATAAGTAATATGACATTCTATTGAAACAATTAGCCCACAGAGCTTTTGCAAGGCCTTATTGTGAAACATGAGGAAATATTTGTTGAAATGAGTTTTCAATGTAACTACTTACTTTTCTGCTAGAAGACTGGCATCCAAACCGTCTGGTTCATCATCTCCCAATTCGTAACGATAAGGTGTTTTTGGCTCGTCGATCTTCATATGCCCATAATCTTTATCAGGAGGGTGTAGAGTGGCAATAATATTCATTTCATCCCATTTTGTTTCTTTCTGTTTTCTGCAATCATACACCACACCATTGCACAAGTTACACAAAAAAAATCAGTATATTTAAAACAACAAACAATTACTGTAAGTCATACTGTACCGCGAATTTCGGGTTTGGTTAGCTTTGTGTCAAAACGAATAGGTGGGGCCGGGCACCCAAATATCAAATGCAACTTACGTAAAATGGCAGTGAATGTGAGTTTATAAAAGTATATAATACAAATAGTCCATATATTTACTTATAAACCTACTTTTTAAGTGCTGTGTCCGGTTTTTCAAAGCTTGTAGATGATTTTAATATGCTCTTGGACGGCCGTTTACTCAAATTTTCAGCCATGTTTTGCTACTCTATTCTATGACTCAAACTAAGAATGAAAGTTGAATATTAATTTACGAGATCACCTTGGACCTTACTCTATGCCTCGGAAACCATTATCTTAATATTACTCCATGGTGATGAGCACAGATCACAACATTCCAAAGTTACTTATATCTCCAAAGAGAAAATACTGGTATATGTAATTAGAGTTATGTAATAAAGTTTAGTCTACAAAGGTACCCACTAATTGTGAAAACTTGTGGAAATAATAAGATATTTACTAATAAATAAAGGAGATAAAGTTTCCATCGTGTAAAAAAAAAATCTTTCGAAGTTGCAAGTATAGTTATAGAGACATCATGCGCATGCACCAGCACGTGAAAGTGAAACACGCAATTCAGCCAACATACACAGCATATTGAAATTCTCATTGCCAACAGCAAGAGTACACTCCAATATCATAAAAACTAACCAAAACATAAGAACGCCACTTTCGATTTGTCCTAGTTAGGCAATATTATCACATTTAGTAATGTAAATACAAACTTTAAAAAATTATATATATTGGCTGCAATAAAAACTTAAAAAATGTATGTTGGCAGCAATTGAAGTTATTATAGGAAATAGGGGGTACCCACGCTTATAGGAATATTCGATGCAAGACCCAGAAAGAACATATTGATAGAATGCCAGAAGGAAGATCTACAAAATTATTGCTAAATTATAAACCGTACGTAAGGAGAAATGTTGGACGCCCACACAGAAGATGGTCTGAACAATTTTAACAATTCTAGCTTTCATTAAACCGGAACGAGCCAACAGTCCTGGATGATGACGATGACCTAGTTATTTTGTAAATCGCTTGGAACGCTGCATTCGCAGTATTCCAGAAAGCAAAGTCGTCTGCTGTATTCTAGTGACAAGGCCAGCCAATTGACTTCCTAAATTAACATTTCTTTTTATTTGAAATAAGCCGACTTCCTTTTAATTTTAACAGAAAAATTATCATGATATAAACATTTGCTTAAATCATTTCATGTAATATTAGTTTTGGATCATTTATTTATAGCTTATTTCTATTTAAAGTAACAGACCATGTTTCTCCATCCAAAGTAACTGGGAAAATAAGTTTTATATAATTATTTTCAGTTTAACATTATTGAGACAAATTGGTAATACATGATCCCTATGTTACATAATAACATGCATTTCCAGAAATGACCATTTGTTTAATTAATTTTTTTCACCTCATTCTTGTTTGTAATTATTTTTCCTAGGTATTTCCGATTTTCCTTCTACTTACAAGGGATCTGTCTACCTTTGCATGCCGAATCCTACCTTAAAATTTCTCTCACAGAAGCGTTGTGATGTACCAAGGTCGTGTCCAAAAAAATATCTGCCGCTTATAGCTGCAAGGCACAGACATCGAAGCTAGAATCATGCAATGGCAACCCAATGTGAAAAGCAGATGGACGTCTCTGTGTAAATAAACCGGAGAGGAGTGAGGTAGGGCGCAGCGCGGCCGGCAGGTTGTGAGGATTATCCAATCCAACAGTGTCAGGAGTTCTATTATTTCCCTGTAATTTAAATGACAGATTTGGGGCTGCATTTCAGTGTCTTGCAGTTAAAAGCATACTTTTTTGACCACATAGGAACATGGAAGGCCTCCCCATAAGGAATGAACTCTATACGAGGCCATCTCCAGGACATACGAACCTTTAAGACAAGACATATTATTCACTCACACAATCATGCTAAACAAGGAAAATATGATAGTATGATTATGATGGTCAAATGATGTTCGGAGACCATTTGGACCTTAAAGTTTTCTGACATTTGTCTTACATGTGTGGAATAACCCCAAAAAGAACCTTACCCGGATAACCTCTCCTGATAAATATATCCTCCACTCGTGTCCAACTCAGTGTCGGGTCGAGAATGAGTGAGATGTAGTCCCTTATATAGAGGTCTGTGAATGACGGGTGCCGGCCGACTACGCCTGACACACCATTGCAGGGGCAGATGAACGAAATGGATGATATGAGTATAGAGAAATGGTGGAATGAAATTGTGGCAGGAGGAATGGGAATATAATCCGGGTCCGCTGCATGCGAGAAAAGACGTTATTCCGAGAGCACAATGGTGAATGATATGCCACCGATACGCAGTAAATTAAACAAAGACAGAGTATTTCACAGCCAAACTTGGGAACTGAAATGGAACATTCATAAATTTATTAGACAAGAAAAGCGGAAGGAAGAGGAAGTACAAAATTAAATAACTAGCTAACTAACTGGCACTATCGAACCCATAGCTTCATGGCTGCAGGGACAGAGATTTTCCATATATCTCTATTCTGAAAAAAATGTTTTCCAATGATCCCTTGTATAATTTACTTTCTTCAAATCATGGTTAACGTTATACACACACCTCATTCTTGGTCTACCAACTCGGCAATTTCACTCTGGCTTTCCTGTAAGTAACTTCTATGCTCCTATATAATTTTATATTCGTGCCACATATCCTGCCCATCGTAGTTTACGAGACTTCGCTGTTCTTATTACATCTGAGATCTTAAGAAGAACATGTGGCTCACTGCTATTTAGTCTTCTCCATTCACCAGTCTGTTCATCTCTCATTGGTCAAAAAAAAATCTTAAAAAAGTTTATTCTCAAATACTCGTAATTTTTTCTCCTCCTCTGAAGTAAGAGTCCATGTTTCGCCTCCATATAACTGGAAGAATAGCAACGGCGCTATCTAATCATATTGGTGATGTAGCTTTATTAATGGCTATTGCTTGGATATTAAATTTTGGTAGATGAAATTTTGTTTATTATTTGGATTGTATTCTATATTTTCAGTTTAACTTTTTTGAGCAAAGTTTGAACGACGTGAGTCTCTGTGTTGCATAATAACATGCATTTCCAGAACTGACCATTTATTTATTTTATTTTTTCATTTAAATCCTTTTTGTATTTATTTTCCTGTGTTTCCCCGATCTTTCTTATACTTACAGAGTAATTGTCAACTACTACATGCCGAAACCTACATTATATTTCTCCTAAAAGAGCGTTGTGATACACCAAGGCCGTGTCCAAAAAAAAATATCTGTCGCTTTTAACTGCAAGGCACAGAAATCGAAGCTAGAATCCAGCAATGGCATCCCGCTGTGCGAAGCAGATGGATGTCCCTGTGTAAATAGACCGGAGACGAGTGAGGTAGGGCGCGGCGGGCAGGTTGCAAGGGCTATCCAATCCAACATTGTCATGAGTTCTATTATTTCCCTGTAGTTTAAATTAGATGTTTGGGGCTGGATTTTAGTGTCTTGCAGTTAAAAGGGGGCAGATCACTTTTTGGACACCATCTTGATACATCACAACGCTACCCAGGGAGAAATTTCAAGGTACGTTTTGGCAAGTATCGACTGACAGTTCGCTTGCTAGTTTAAGCCCTCACTTTTTAGGTACGTTAAGTGACCTCCCACCACCCGAACTTAGAGTGACGCGATCTGTTGGGTACCGTTCATACTTTCTTGACCACACAGGAACATGGAGGGCCTCCCCAATGAGAGATCAGCTCAATGCGAAATCATCTCCGAGACAGCACAAACATTTAAGACAAGGTATATCATTGACTCACACAATCATACTAAACAAAGAAAATAATTGATTGTATGATTACGATGGTCAAATGGTATTCGGAAACTATTTGGGCCTTAAAGTTTTCCAACATTTTTCTTTCAGTGAGGAAAACCCTGAAAAGAATTGACCTCACCAAGCAATCCTATCCTGACCGGGATTAAAAGTCGGGCCCGCTGCATGCGAGGCAACGACGATATCCCGAGGACACAACGGTGGACGATACGATATGCCACCGATACGAAGTAAGTTAAATAAAGGCAAATTATTTCACAGCCAAACTTGGGAATTTATATGGAACGTTCTTAAATGTATGAAACAAGACGCGGAAGGAAGAGGATCGAAAAAATAAGGAAAAGAACTAAGAAGAAATAACTGCCGGAATCTAACTCGAAGATCCATGGCCGCACGGACAAAGGCTCTCCATACATCCGTATCCAGATATTTTGTTTTGAAGTCTTCCCCTGTATAATATACTTCCCCAAATCACGGTTGATACGAGTATTATTCCCCAACCTCATTCTTTGTCTACCAACTGGGCATATTCCTACTGTTTTTCTACATTTCCATGTCCATCTATAATTCATAATCGTGCCACATGTTCTGCCCATCGCAGTCTACGAGACTTAAATTTCTAAGGCCTGTAATATTTGTTTTCTTATAAAGATCATGTGCTCACTGTTATGTAATATTCTTCATTCGCCTGTCTATTCATCTATATTTGGTCCACATTTTTCCTAACATCTTTATTCTCAAATACTCTTAATATTTTCTCCTCCCATGAAGTAAGAGTCCATGTTTCGCATCCATATAATACAAATGAGAGAATGACAGTTTTATATATTTTTAGTTTTTTTAGAGAAGGTGGGAAAATAAGAGACCCTCAAATGCATAATAACATGCATTTCCTCAATTGAGCGTTTGTATATTTATTTATTTATTTATGCATATCTTTGCTATTTGTAATTATTGTTCCTATGCACTTAAATATAGAAACTACTTCAAATTTTCCCTCATTTGTCATTAACTGCCCATTTCCATTGTATAATATATTTCTATGTGTGAGCATATATTGTTTTTATTAATATTTACTTTCAGTCCTAATACCTTAGTGTAACTAAGTAGATTGTGGGCGTTGGCCCTTAGCATTCCCTCGCTATCGCCTAACAGTATTACATCATCAGTATAGACTAACAACTTATTAATACTATCGAGTTGTAGGCTGTCTTCATCCTCTAAAGTATTGATGGCATGATCTAGTACAATATTGAATAGTAGAGGAGATAGTGCTTCTCCTTGCTTTAACCCCATTGTGAATTTCAAAAGTATCCGAAAAATATTTGCCTACACGCACCCTACTCTTTGCCCATTTAGACAAATTCTAATACGTCTAACTAACTTTTAGGAATTTAGAACTCCGGCAGGATAATATATATCGTCTCTCTCTTAATTGAACCGTATGCCTTCTTGAAGTATACATATAGTGCGTGCACAGTGCAATCATATTTCCACTTCTTATCTAAAATCAGTCTTTTACTAAAAATCTGATCTTTTGAAGACCTGCTTATTCCAAATACACATTGATTATCTCCTATTATGTTATCAATACTGGGAGTAAGTCTAAATATTATTATATTTGTTAGAATGTTGTACGAAGTAGTAGTTGTTGCAATCAGTTTTATCTCATTTCTTATAGATTGGAACGATAATCGATTTTTTCATTCATTCGAAAGATCCTTTTTTCCCAAATCATACTAACCAACCGTGTACATTTTCCATCAATTTTTCTTCCCCTGATTTTATCAGTTATTGTGGGATCCCATCTGAACCTGATGCTTTATACATCTTCAATTTTTCTATCACCATTTCAACTTGGTTCTGCGACTAACACTTCTGCTGTCTGTAAATCAACCTCTTCAATACCCGGGTTCTACATGCACATTTAATTGCTTCTTCTCATAACATTCCTTGACCCGACCCTGAGTTGGACACGAGTTGAGGATATTATTTTATTATTTAATATACACCTGGAATCTGCAATCACATCCCATTCTCACTCTTAACTATGTTTGTTTTAGCCTGAAAATCTTGCCCCTCTATTCTAATTCCCTGATATAATTCTCCGATGTGCCAATTTTTTGCATTAATTTCAATAATATTAATCTTCTCTCTCAAATATTCCTTATTTTTACTCTTTAATATTCTAGTGATTTCCCATCTAATGCTGCCCAATTGTCCTTAATTTACTTCATTTGGCTCGTCTAACCAATTAATTTTTGCTAACTTTCTTTTCTTTACAATGTCGACACATTTCTCATCAAACCATTTATTGTTTAGCCTATTTTTAAATAACATTCGCTTTCTTATGCTGACAAATTAATACTATCTCCCATAGACTCCCATTTTTCTTTTATATCAGTTTCTTCTTCGGTTGCCACATTTTCATTTCAAGATTCCAGTAATACTACACTATAATTCAACCCAGAAAGTTACAACAGATCTTATGGGCTATGCCAGTGTCCCCGTACGTACAGGGGGTAGATGTTGCCAAACTCATAATAACGGTATCTGTTTGATTAGGGAGAGGTGGAGGGACAAGGTTAGCAGTGCCTTCTCCAAATGTGTACTACACATTTAAAAAACATAACTTTTCTTTTACGGCATACAAACTAGTTTTATAGTAATTATGAGAGCCGACACTTTCACACAGGATAGTACTGCACGAGCTCAGTGACAAGTGGTAACTGTTTTTTTTTCTTTAAGAGAGGGCGGCATGGACGGCTACAACTTACAAATATGTACCTGCTGTGTTGCAATCTTCAGTTTTATATAAGGATTTATCTCAAGAAAATACTGTTAAAATGGCAACCCAGTTCCCTATTCTAAACACACAGTAACTTCCTGGGTTGAATCTGACTGTAGTAGGAAATAAGGGATTAAATGTCTTATAAATTCCTTGGAATAATATTGAATTAGTGCAGTAAACCTAAAAAGTATCAGTTATTGACGACGCAGGCCCGTCTTTCTCAAAGAAGGAATGAGAAGAAACTAGTTTTCAATCTAGGTAATTTTGATCGAATTCCATTAAGGCGCGTTATTTACAATTCGCGTACAACCGCGTTGGTCTAGTGGTTATGTTCCTTACCTCTAGTCCCAATGGTCGCGGGTTCAAACCCGGCCAGATTCGATGGATTTTTAAGATGACAACATCCAACGAACAAGTCTTGTGAGAGGAAGATTTTCAGGCTCGTAAAAAAAACTTAAGCCTGAAAAAGATACCTTTAAGCAAATTTGACCGACTTCGTACTTCTGGAATCTTATTTACCTAAAGGTATCTCTTGAGAGGGATGCCGATAACATGTCACTTACGGCATCTGTAGGGAAATTAGCTTAACCAAATCAGACTGGTTAAGAATCCCCAAAGGGAGGTCAGGTCTCGACTTGTGTTGTAAGGGGATGATGGGTAAAACAGAAGATGTGATGGTGACATTAAGAACACTAAAAACATTTAATAAATCGGATATATGCGAAGTAAGACATGATTCAGAAGGACAAATGCCGGGTGTGGAACGTTTATAGTCTGAAGTGGAGAAAATACAGAATACAATAACTTAAATTTACATTTTATTAATATAACCACTCCATGGTATCTTTACCTTGTTGTGGTGGAGTGGCTTGCGTGCTTAAATGATCCTGAGAGCTATGCCGGCGGTAGCATTGCTGCCGATAGGGTTAACCATGCCGGACTGGTCGAAGGTGATAAGCCAGACGAAAAAAGTACCTTGGGCGAAAGAGTGACGATCTTTCACCGTAAAAATACAACTGTCAAGAAATGCGGACATGGGTTCATCTGGGGTAAAATTTTCCGGAGGTCAAATAGTCCCCCATTCGGTTCTCCGGGCGGGGACTACTTCAGGGAACCCATGCCAAAGGCTCAAACACAGGGACATGTTCCTAGGAACATGGAATGTTAGGACTTTATACAATAGCGGGGCACTAGAGATATTAACGCGGGAATTAGATAAATCGCCCTTGGATATAGTCGCTCTACAGGAAGTTAGGTGGCCAGGAGAAGGTAGTCAGGAATCAGGAAGCTTTGCATTATACTATGGGGGTGCAGAAAGACCTGCATTTGGAACGGGTTTTTTAGTCAGAAGGAGGATCTTATCCGCTATCCGAGATATTAAGTTTGTTAGTGATAGGATATCATACATAATTCTAAAGGGTAAACGACATGATTTTATAATTGTAAATGTACATGCCCCCACAGAAGATAAAGATGACAAGATCAAGGATGAGTTCTATGAAGAATTAGAATGCTTATTTGATAGCCTTTCACGATATCATATGAAAATTGTCTTAGGAGATTTTAATGCAAAAGTGGGGCGGGAAGATATATTCAAACCAACAATAGGCAAATTCAGTCTTCATGAAGATAGTAACGACAACGGGGTTAGATTAGTCACATTTGCCACATCAAAGAATCTCATTGTTAAGAGCACAACATTTCAGCATAAGGATATATATAAATACACCTGGACGTCCCCAGATGGAGAAACTCGGAACCAGATAGATCATGTATTAGTGGATAAACGCTGGCACAGTAGCATCATCGATGTTAGATCAGTTAGAGGGACAGACTGCAATTCGGATCATCATCTGGTCAGAGTGAAAATCAGACAACGGCTATCGCTTATGAGAGGAACAAATGCTAAAGATGATTCTGAAAAATATGAATTAAAAAACTTGAAAAATGATGAAATGCGGCAAGAATACCAAATCAAAATTGCTAATAGATTTGAAGTACTAGAATCTTCAGATGACAATGTGGCAAACGAAGAAGAAACTGATATAAATAAAGAATGGGAGGCTATAAGAGATACTATTAAATTGTCAGCATCAGAAAGCATTGGTTGTTTAAAAAAGAGGCAAAACAAGAAATGGTTTGATGAGGAATGTGCCGACATTGTAAAGAAAAGAAAGCTAGCAAAAATGAAATGGTTACACGAGCCAAATGAGGTAAATTTAGAGCAATTGGGTAGTATTAGACGGGAAACCACCAAGCTACTAAAGAGTAAAAAGAGGGAATATTTGAGAGAGAGGATTAATGATCTTGAAATGAATGCAAAAAATAGGAACATTAGAGAATTATATCAGGGAATTAGTATAGAGAAGAAAGGGTTTCAGGCTAGAACAAACATAATTCGGAATGAAAATGGGGATATGATTGCAGATTCTAGGAGTATATTAAATAGATGGAAAAGTTACTTTAATCAGCTATTAAATGTACATACAGAACAGGACATTGAGGAGGATAAGTTACAGACAGCAGAAATGCTAGTCGCAGAGCCAAGTGCATTAGAGGTTGAAATGGCGATTGAAAAATTGAAGATGTATAAAGCATCAGGTTCAGATGAGATCCCAGCAGAACTGATAAAATCAGGGGGAGAAAAACTGACGGACAAGATACGCTGGTTGCTTAGTATGATTTGGGAAAAAGAAGCTCTTCCAGATGAATGGAAGGAATCAATTATCGTACCAATCTATAAGAAAGGAGATAAAACTGATTGCAACAACTACAGGGGCATCTCATTACTTTCAACTTCGTACAAAATTCTAACAAATATATTAGTAAGCAGACTTACTCCCTATATTGATGACATTCTAGGAGATCATCAATGTGCATTTAGAAGAAACAGGTCTACAACAGATCAGATTTTTAGTATAAGACAGATTTTAGAAAAGAAATGGGAATATAATGGTACTGCACATCAACTATATGTAGACTTCAAAAAAGCATATGATTCAATTAAGAGGGAGAAGTTATATAGTATCCTGCTGGAGTTCGGAATTCCTAAAAAGTTAGTTAGACTTATACGAATGTGTCTAAATGGCTCAAAGAGTAGGGTGCGTGTAGGCAAACAGTTTTCTGACACTTTTGTAATCCAGAATGGGTTGAAGCAAGGAGATGCACTATCTCCTCTACTATTTAATTTTGTACTAGAGCATGCCATTAAATCTTTAGAGAATGAGGAAGGCTTACAACTGAATGGTATCAATAAGCTGTTAGTTTATGCTGATGATGTAGTACTACTGGCCGATAGCGAGGAGATACTAAAGGCCAACACGCACACACTATTGAGTAACACTAAGAAATTAGGACTGGAAGTGAATATCAGTAAAACTAAATATATGGTCACACGTAGAAATTCAGTATATAATGGAAATGGACAGCTAATGACAAATGAGGGAAATTTTGAGGAAGTGGCTGAATTCAAATACCTAGGAACAATAATCACAAATAGGAATGAGACGCACAAAGAAATTAAACATAGGCTCAATTCTGGAAATGCATGCTATTATGCATTGCAGAGACTTTTGATGTCCCAACTCCTTTCAAAAAACGTTAAGCTGAAAATATATAAAACTATTATTCTACCAGTTATATTATATGGGTGCGAAACATGGACTCTTACTTTAAGGGAGGAAAGGAGATTACGAGTATTTGAGAATAAAGTACTTAGGAAAATTTTTGGACCAAAGAGAGATGAACAGACAGGTGAATGGAGAAGACTACATAACAACGAACTACATGGTCTGTATAGGAAGCCAGATATAATAAGAACAGTTAAGTCTCGTAGACTGCGATGGGCAGGACATGTTGCGCGTATGGGGAATGAAAGACGTGCATGGAAGCTTCTTGTAGGAAAGCCAGAGGGAAAACGCCCAGTTGGTAGACCAAGAATGAGGTGGGAGAACAACATTAACTATGATTTGAGGGAAGTAGATTATACAGGGAATGATTGGAAAGCATTAGCTCAGGATAGGGATTTATGGAGAGCTTATGTCCGCGCGGCAATGAACCTACGGGTTCGATAGTGCCAGTGAGTAAGTAAGTAAGTATTAATATAACAATTACATGAATAATATCCAATAAATTATTAATAATAACCTGTATTCTTTTATCCTCCACTTTTAAGGAACTGTACGAGGTACTTAGCACTTGTATTTGTCTCCGACCCATGATCAATATTTTCATTACGAGTAGTAAGGAATTATATGCAGTTGCAAGGACACGCCTACTGCTAAGGATCATTACCCCAACCCCTCAGATTCACTGCGCAAAACTTTGTGTGTCATGTTTCAAATAAGGTGGAACAGCTTCTATGAGTGCAAGAAATAAGTAAATAAACAAATAAAAAAATAAAACTCACATATCCACCGGAATTAATTCTATATAAAAAATGCTCGTAAAAAAATCGATCGTCCCTTTCAGCTGAATCCGTGAAATCTGATGACCTAAGGCAAGCATGACAAACGGAAGACCACCAAAAGAGACAAAGGGCCCAAGGATTTTTCTTTCAATACGCGCTGAGATAAGCATAATAACGATTGACTAAAGGTGACTGAAACCAACCAGCAAAATATAGAACTACAGCTTATAATAAAATGTTACATACAATATTCAAATTATAATACATTTAAAAATGATTAAAATTGCAATGTACATACACAATTTTTATAAGCTGTCACAATAATAACAATTCTATTCAATAGTGCTCTGCCCGAAAGGTCTTTCACTGCAATCATAAAATTTTCATGCAATGGTTTGCAGCTTTACTAGGGAATTAAAGGTGTGGACTAGTGGTTATGCTCCTTGCCTCTGGTCCCGAGGGTCGCGGGTTCAAACCCGGCCGGGGTCGATGGATTTTTTAACACGGAAAAATCCAAGGAGCAAGTCCTCCGGGATGGACTTCAAGCCGTGGGTCTGAAGATTTTCAGGCTCGTAAAAAAATCCTTAAGCCTGAATGAAAAGGCCTCTAAGCAAAATTTACCGAATTTTCCCGTCTTATTACTACCTTGGTTTCCTAGATGTCAGTATGAAGCGGAACGCTGTACACGGACCACTCAAAATGACATCTATGAGAAAACAAGTGTAACTAAATTAGTATAATTCAAATCTTTCCCTGTAGGGGGAGAGCGCCTAAATCTCTGTAAAGGGAAAACATGGGCTTACAATACAATATCTTCCTGTTGCTTTCCACATCAGTGAAGGATGATGATGACAACGATAAGGATGGGTTTTGGGGAACGTTGAGACCTAGGCTACCTGACATTTGTCTTACAGGTAACAGAAAACTCCGATAAAAGATACCTCACCCAGGAGCCCGTCCAGACCGGGAATCGAAGGCAACACACTACCTCGAGACCACAGCAGTGTACATACTAACAATCTAATATATAAAAATGAATGTTTGTTAGTTTGTTTGTTTGTATGATAGTTCGTACTTTATGCGCGGTCATACCGTTGATTCGATTGTAATGGGGTTTCTTGCAAAATGTTCAGGAGATTTCCGGGATGAACATAGGCTATAAGAGAGTTGAGATACTCAACTCCTACACCCTTAAAAACACCCATTGTAGTGAAAAACGTGAAAAAGTCCCTTTTTTTACCATTAAATGGCTTACGTAGCCTAAACCATAACAAATATACCAAATTAATGAACACAGAATTGGATATCTCAAAAACCTCTACAAAAAAGTCTGCGTCAGCATATGTTTATCTTTTACAGATAACACACAATAGCCATTTTTGTCTTTCATTGATGCCAAGGAGATCGGGATAAGTAGATTCCCGGGCAAGCATGTGCTGCCATAATAATTCATCCGATTGTCTTGGGGCATTTTACAAATGTTGAGGGTTTTACAAAATGTTGAGGGTTTTCCCGGGAGAGTTATAGGTTACAAGAGAGTTTTAATGCTCTAGCCCTTCACCCTTAGATATCACCTTCTGTTGAGAAAAACGTGAAAAAATGTCGCTTTTTGTAAGCTTAAATGTCTTACACTGTGCAAACTTTAACAAATACACAAACTTATTGTAAACATAATTGAGTATCTCAAAAAACTCTACAAAAAAGTCAGCGACAACATATGTTTATCTTTTAAGGATAACTCACAATAACCAATTTTGTCTTTCATTGGTGCCAAGAAGATCGGGATAAGCAGATTCCCGGGCAAGCATAGCAGCGCACGACGGGTATTCTTTTATGGATAACTAAAAATAACGATTTTTTTCTTCCAGCTCATTTATGCCAAGTACATCGGGATGCGTAGATTCCCGGGTAATGCCGGGTAATCAGCACGGGGTATCTAAAAATAATAATGATATAATTTTATTTTTCCTTTTACTTATTCAACTAAATGCACAAACACATCATTTATTTTGGTGTAGCAGCGCACGCCGGGTAATACCTATTAATATAATAAGTTAAACAGGAAAAGGCAATTTATATATATAAGTCCACCGCTGTGGTCTCGAGGTAGCGTGCTGCCTTGTCACGCAGCGGGCCCGGGTTGGATCCCCGGTTGGGGCAGTTTTTCTGGGTGAGTTTTTTATCGGGGTTTTCCCTCACCTGTAAGACAAATGTCAGGAAAACTTTAAGGCCCAAACGGTCCCCGAAATCATATGGCCATCATCATCCTTATCATTATCATCATCCTTCATCGGTGTGGAAAGCAACGGGAAGCTACCACACCTACAATTCCCTAGTAAAGCTGCAATCATAGCATTTTAGCTGCAAGCATAGCATGAAAATGCTATGATTGCAGTGAAGGACCTGCCTTCGGGCAGAATTACTATGGATGGATATATATAGGCCTATATATTAAACGTGCAAGTAATGTTCAAAAAAAGTAAAAGCAAATACAAATTTAATAATAATAGTAATAATAGTAAGTGGTTGGGTAGTGCCAGCGAGTAAGTAAGTAAGTAATAATCACTATCATAAACTCTCATGAGAAAAATGTATTAATCTACGGTCGGTTATAATATTTTTATAAATCATTTGAAACTGAAGCGTTCTTCACGCGCTCTAACATAGAGAATTTTTACACCTCTCCTTGAAAATTTCTCTATGTAAGCGTCATTTTGACTCTGGGATTTTTGACTTAGGCTATACCATACATCAAAGCTTACACTGCCAGTGGTGAAGTTCAAACGAACATAAACCAACAACTATTAATAAGAAATGAAACTCTTGCATATCGCGCTAATATTAATGATCATCTTCATGATTCTTACGTTGATGGGGTTTTACGTATGTAAGTACAAATTAATGGTAGGCCTAATATCACATACGCATCATAAGCCTTAAAATTTCGCAATTTCTTCCAGCCTTAAACTTACGAATTACAAAACTTAATTATTAAAGTTATCCTAATTAAGACTCTATGTGTATATTAGAAAGTAATTTTTATTTAATTAGGATTATCTATAATTTATAACTAAAGCAAATGCAGCGGAGAGGCTAATAATGATTGATTTATAACGATAATTTAAACAAAACTTAACCTCAATTATATTCTAACGACTCCATATTACGACAGACTTAGAAGGCATTTGTTTAACCGGCAGGCTGCTGGCCTCACATTTAGGCCTATTAATGACAGAACTGAATGATCATCAAGCCTGTATAGGGTTCATATGTGGTTAACATGTCAGATGCCCATTCTTTCCAGCAGCTTCTTCCAATTTGGAGTCGCTACTTATTGTAGTTACCAAATTCTGCACGCTGCTGTGTGGACTACAGTCCCATACTGTACAAAATTCCAATGAGAAAGTTCTTCTCCCAGGGGAACTCGAAGCAGCACAGCTATGAATTCAGTAAAACACATTTTGTATGAAATAAAATGACAAATTTAACTGAAAAAACAGACATTTATGATTTGCATTATAGATAATAAAAACAAAAAATATACCATATCACATATATGCGAATCACAATTATATTAGACTTACATTATTTATGTCTCCCTGTGTGATGTTAAAACTCAAACCATAATAATTAAATGTTCAAGAAACAGACAATAGGTAGGCCCTAATATAAAGGAAAAGGTTATGCAATAAAACATACAGCCAAAAAAGAATAACACTTCCAAATATGGAATGGAAAACAGAAATTATTTTAATTTCACTCAGAATTACATTGCAACAAGGTATTCTATTGACATTTGTAAGTTTCAAAATTGAGCAAATAGCATTAAAAAATAAGGAGAAAAATTCATCATTGTATTTATTTGGATTTTTTTTACCCACGATGTCTTTTAAAAATATCTTCATTTCATTAAGTGATGGGAGATGAATGGAAGAAAGAAAATCTGATAATACACTAAGCAGTGTTATGGAACACTCATAATTAATTGAAAATAATAAGAGAAAAGCTTCATCAGCATTTCTTATTACACTGAAGACACATTTTAAGAATAAATAATTTATCGTTGGAATATGTAATTAACTAAAGCACCTTAAACTTAATTTAAAATTATGAATAGCTGTATTATATCCATTTCAGGGCAAGCCGCCGAGGAGCGCGAGTTTCGCAGGAGATGCCCCAGGTGTAAGGTAAGTTTATTTTCTTTGGTATTTTGTATTACCAATACTGTATATGCACATAAAACACATACACACACACACACACACATATATATATATATATATCAGATTAATTTTATTCCAGTAATTCATTTTATAGTCGTTACTCAAATTAAAATTGTACATTCCTATAGTCTTCAGAATGAATTATAATTTCCTTTTATTTTTGTTCTTAAATTTCTATAGATGCAATTTTTAACTTCACCTCTAACGTGACGATTATTTTTAAAGAGATTCTGAAATCTAAAAGTGCAACCTTTCTGTAAATTAGCCTTTGTTGAAGACTTTATGAGAATTATCTCCCTTATAACAATTTTATTTTGACACATCACATATAAGCACAGGATAATTTTATTTCCATTACACACTCAGATACATATAATTTTGCACTATATTAAATCAGCATAATACCTAACCATCCAGCATGGAACCAGAAGAACAAAAAGTGCAGTAGAAGGCATTAAAACACAAACACTTCACCTCACTCCACAGTTTGTTATTAATTATGATTCCAGTTTTACTTCCCAAAATATGAATTCTCTTCCTCCCCATATCAGATAATATTTAATGACATTGTTAATATATTCAAGGGATGTTAATTTAAAAAAAACCAACAAATTATCAATATTATTCATTTATATCTCCCAAAGTTATTATATTTTGCCTGGAATTCTGTTTTGTTAAAAAAAAGTACTTAATATTTAATAATTTTTTACGTAATTTAGTATTATTTCTTTTCAGAGGAGAGAGCCCAGAATATTTTGGAACCTTTATGGTTGATTCTTCTGATTTCATGAAGAATCTTAAGAATGCAAATTCATCTAAAGGTCAGTAGCCTTTCATAATATAGTATTTTTTTACCTATTCACTATGTAACAAATGTAATGAAGGTATAACTAAATCTTGTAGCTCCAGTATAATATTATATTATTTAGTTTGATTATTTGGGAGTAATTCTGATTAATATCTTGAATTGTCTGCTTTTACTATCAAATTTACCTCATAACTAATTTCTACAGAAAATTTGCAGATAGAATTAGGGTTTCTATATCTAAATCAAATTACTTGGTTCTGACAGCAAAAAAAATCTAATTATTCCTAAGCATTAGGACATGGAAATGGAGAGAAATAACCAGTTACATAACTCATAATCTGTTCAAAGAAAATACTGAGTCATCTGTGATTTTATGTAATTAAGAAAGATACTTAAGTAATAAGAATAAATGAACATACAGAACTGTATACACAACATGAAAAAACTTATATAATTGGCAGGTCACTATAGTTAAAGAGGAAAAATAATGAAAAAAAAAAGCTATACAAGCATATTTAAAAATAAAGTAAGTATTAATGACAATTGGTTGGTGGGAGTAAAAAGTGAGTTAATATTAAAATATTATGCTCCTCAGGCAAAAAAGAATGAAGGAATATAACAAGAAAACAGCGAAGGGGCAGTATCCAATGATTAATTAGCTTGCAATACTTTGTAATGTTTTCAATGATGATGCTTTACAGAAGATGAAAGTAAAACATTCTTTCCACTGTTGGAAGAAGTGTTTTCAAAAAATGAGCAAATCTATAGGGCAAATACATCAGTATTATTCATTATGATTGGTAGCCAATAATCCTTTATCAGTTTTATACGAATTGCATAATTGGCTATTCCTAATGTATGGAGCAATGACAGCTCACACCTTGAACAGTACAACATACAAACATGAAAGGAAGAGGTGGCATGACTACTTAGAATAAAATTATGAAATAATTTATGCACGACTTAAATATGGGCATTCTAACTGATGAATCAAATCTGTATATTTTAATAAGGGAAGATAAAGTGGACAACAGAGTCAACATTTTTTAAAGGGAAACCATGCATTTTGTACCGATATGTGGTCATGTACCTAATTTTCCACATTTATCAATGTTTGTAGAAGAACTCACCAGCAAGGGAAATAATTTCTTAATAGCAAAAATATGATGACGTTAATAGGGAAAGGATATCTGTCATCATGTTGGTAAGGTAATGTAGAGTTACTACTTCCAAACACAAAATTTCTTTAAATTACAAAAATAAGTCAATCTTTTATTTAGCTACCAACTTCAACATCATTTTTCTTAATGTTGAAGCATGTACTATTAGAAACAAGGATATATATGAAGGTAATCTGCCATCAGCAGGATCATTAACATTCAGATTCATGCAGAAAGAGGTAAAAAAATTGAAAATGGACTCAGGATATCTAAAAATACAAATGAAAGCAAAAATGATATTTTTGCATTAAAATTAGGCGATAACCTCTTCACATCTTTCAATACTGGTTTGGAAATACTAGGGGATGGAAGGGGAAGAGAGAACTAAGTTAATCAGTGCCAGTGAGTTAGATTTATGGTGACAAAAGTGTGAAGAATTTTGTGTTTTGCATAGCGAGACAAGACTTAGTATTTAGGGATTTCAATTTCTTTGAAAGTATTCTGATAATGACGAGGATTAATGAGACTGTTAGGGAGTGAAATTGAGCTTCTAGAAGAGCTCTTGGAATGAACTCAGGAAAGATTAATTACATCTTGTAAGAGATTACAGATTTCCAAATAGAAAAATTCAGGGCCTACTTGCAATTATTAATTTCATATTGCACACCTTGATTTTTGTAAGAAGAACTCCCCCAAATTAAGAGTCAGTCAGAAAGTAGACCTACCACACGTTATAATGGCTAGCACGATAGACCAATAGGCCCATATACTGATCCTCATGATTTTTAAATGCATAAACTTCATTGGCAGTAAATAAAATAATTAAATGCATTTATTTTCTTCTGTGTTTCAGATGAGTTGGCATTCTGCTCCTAATTTGACTTGATATTATTTAGACATCCGGTTCACATAATGTGAACGTGACTTATTTAAAGGCACACATGTGCAGTGACACTTGCAATTGAGGCCATTAAATGGTAATTAAATAATTAAAGATAAGTTCCAGGTGTGTTCACTCACTGTGAAACTGGCAACATTTATAGGTACAAGAGTACAATGAGAATTATAGTAGAGGCCATTCAAGAGGCAGTGCCAATAATTAGA
Organism: Diploptera punctata; assembly: GCA_030220185.1. Classification (NCBI taxonomy): domain Eukaryota; kingdom Metazoa; phylum Arthropoda; class Insecta; order Blattodea; family Blaberidae; genus Diploptera; species Diploptera punctata. The sequence goes on from JASPKZ010010253.1 coordinate 558,020, forward strand.
GACAAGTGCTCTAGGTGTGTTCACTTAATGTGAAACTGGATATGTAAACAGGCACAAAAGTGCATTGAGAATTATATCCCAGGCCATTTCAATGGCGAAGACATATAACTATGTGTTTTTAAAACAAATTAAAATTTTTAGGCCATTAAAATGGCAAGAAATAAAAATATTAAAAATATTCTGATTTTTTTTAACAAATCCAATATTGTATAATATTTGTCCCATCCTGTAGTTAGTTTAGTCACCAAGCTTCCTTTCATCGGACTCCCATTTCTTCATGATATTCTTCTTTGACAATGTAATCCAAACTTGGTCTTTTCCATATATTTCTCTACCCTGGTTGCAGCCAACAACTTTTATTTCTCAATCGCTCATCACTTGACTAATTGAAATCTTGATATCCTTCAATTTCACTGAGAATAAAATGCATCAATAGAGGGAGAATAAAATGCATCAATAGAGGGAGAATAAAATGAAATCAGATCTGCATGGATTTTGTAGGTGTGGAACATTCAATTAATTAAATGTTCCTAATAATACTGACATCTGAGGTCAAAGGTAGGGGACAATGCAGAGTAATTTACCCTAACTACCAAAAATGTTCAGATGTGTTGATATGATGTTATGTAATGCCACATTGTAGAACTATTCTTCTCCACAGGGCATTTACTCTCCCTTTATTCCATACATTTCATGATCTAAGACTTGACACATTACATTTACAACTTTCCTTGTAGTTGGATTACACGTCAATTCTTTTCCATTGTCCACTAATAACATCAATGTTCGTGCAGTATTCCAGCACAATAACTGGAAGCTAGATGTTAAGAATAAAATAACATGATCGGACACAAAATCAGATATACAATTATAGAAGATAAATAAAAAAAGAAATTACTATTAAAAAAAAGTAAATTTTGATATGACACACACTCTGCCAGGTAAAATAAAGCTATTATTATTATTATTATAATAAGAAAACAAAATAATGTAGTGGAAGAATGGATTTGGATTGCAGTACCCTGGAAAGTAGAAGAAGAAGACAAAGGAATAGGTGGAAGAGAATATTCATTGAAAAAATTCGTAAGAAGGGAAATACATGGAATGAAATAAAGAAGCTACCAAGAAGCAAGGATCCGTTGGAAATACTTTGTGAATGCCCTTCGTTCCTTATAGAGAGATACAGGAGACTGATAACAATGGAAGCTAGAAACTGTTGATTGCTGCTGAGAATGTAAACATTTCAAGTTATTACAAGATTCCCTCTTATCAAGTCACAATGAATAATAAATGCACAAGGTCCTTTACAACAAACAATATCTGTTCCTATACCTGTCCAAGTTAGTTAAAAGAAGACTTATCATTAACAAGGGAGTACTCAAACTCTCCACAATTGAACATTTTTCTATATCCAAATTTAATTTGTTCATCCGTTGGAAAGAACATAAAGAGTCTGGATGGAAAAATTATTTTTATGACCAAATTTCATTGATTAATCCATCCCATTTCCAATATTTACTTAATTCCTCTCACATGACTAACTTCAGCAGAATGAGAATCGTAAAATATGATAATAAGAATGTAATACCTCAATATTTTGTTCCAATATGTAAAGATATAGTCGGACCAACGGATCTGTGCCCCTGTAGCACTGGTATCATTCTTCGAAAATTACATGTCAGTTCTCATACCATTCCACTACGTCAAATAGAAGCCACTGTAACTGACCGAGTAGGGACGTTGCCAAACTTCCCCCGGTGTTAGGCTCTTGAATAATATAAGGTTAATTATTACTTCTTCATATTTAATTTAAGTAGGTCTAATGATACTGATTGATTTCTACGATTAATGGATATAATTATAATAGTGGATACTTGTTGGTTAAATGGAAATTACATGAAGGGAATCTACATATGTTGCTTTTAAAGATTTTTTTTTTGTCATAAATACTTCTCCTTCACCTCATTGTCTTATTTGGTTAGATTTGGAACGTAATCTTGAAGTCCTAACAAAATTATAAAATTTTAGGAATGAACACACAGTCATATACCACCTTCTTTCTCATCCAGGCTAGGAACCGGCTATGGCAAAGTTACTACATGCTACGATTTTATTTACATATTATATAACATACTGATACTATACAGGAATTCTAATTTATGCTTAAGAATTAAGCTAATAATAATAATTTACAATTTACATACTATATAACATAACATACTGATACTGAGTTTACAATGCTGGACTGTGAGTGCAAATAATATCCCGCAAGAAAGCTCAAAACAGTGAGTAATGAGAGGGGAGAAAGAGAGATAGAAAATAGAGACAGGCAAGAATGCAGGGAGGGAAATAATTTACCGAGGGAGAAACGGAATTAGTGTTTAGTTTGCATTTCTTACGGGGACACAGATCCGTTGGTTCAAGAATACATGTTATTCACTTTAACACTCACACCGACACTGGCTACTGGGCAACTAGTATAGAAGTAATAAAATTCACTGAGGAGGTCCTTGTTTCAGATGACAGGCTTCAATCTTTATCACTCTAAACTGGTGAAGATAGCTGCCTTAATTTAAACCACATTGTTGTTAGTTAGGTCATATCATTTGAAACAAAACCATATTTTCAAATTTCGGGGAAAAGGATTTAATTGAAAGTTCATCCATCAAACTAGAGAAGGAACATGGGGTAAACTGCAGGATCACCAATCATAAATTAAACAGTGAGAACAAGCTATTGATAGAAGACAAGTCTTGTGAAACATGATCTCAATATTTTCTAAAGTAGTGAGGTGACTTTTATTTTCCGATGACAATTCCTGTAAATGTCAGTGGCCTTCAAGGACACAACAAACTTCCAGTCACCCCGTAATGCCTTCAAATATTTTCAGAGGAAATATTTGCCTTCTTTATTTCAGATAGTGACAACCAAAGTAATCCAACACATTCTGGTATCTTTATGCGACCAAGAATTTGTTGCCATGCCTAAAAGGAAATGACACATTCAAAATTGTTGATCACTCCAATTTTGACATATTGGTTATTCCCATTCCTCAAAGGCAATAATTTTTTAATAATTTTAGTGATACCAAAATTATCATGGCCTAATAAAATTCAGTTAAACAACCGTTAGTGTATTTTTTTAAATTTATTTTTATCATCCACTAGAGCATCATGGATGCTTTAGGACTTATCTAGATTACAGCCAATACATAAACAACAATATAACACATACATACATCTACACATATATACATATATATATATATAACAAAAAGAATTTACACTGCAACAAAAATACACCAAAATATCAAGGGGCAGCACTTTCACAAGAAAAGATAATGATGCAATTCCAATCAAATTTCACTTACAATTTTAAATTTAGGTATTCACCCATGCTTAATGGTATGTGAGACAATAAAATGTTCTTTACAGCAAGCGTAAATTGTCTACCCTTAAGAAGTTTAATATATGATTATATAGATTACTACCTCTATGTAATATGCTGTAAATACTTCTGGTAAGCCTGTGAAAATTTAGGTGTTATGTTCATGTAAATCTGAATTTATTTTGAAGAGTTAAAAATGTTTTATGAATAAAGCAAAATGATTCTAAAATGTAAATACAGGGAACAGGTAATATATTTAGTTCTTTGAAGAGTTTCTTACTTTCTGCTGTGAATGGTGCTGTCTTCATGATTTTAGTAATTCTTTTTTTGTAATTTGAGTAGATTTTAGTGATGATTCTCACAGTATTATACCATATGGTAACTGTGAATGTACGTATCCAAAATATATAGTTTATAAGACTTTCTCTGGTAATATATTAGCGAGGATGCGAATCCCCACAGCATAATCATTTAAATCAACCAACACAAAACAGTGTCTTCATGTGACCATGAAATTATTGTTTATACTTACAGGCAATGACTTTTGAACACCTTTAATTGAGATTAACAATTTTAAAATGGGCTCATAAATTGCAGTGAAAAGTAAGATTTTGTCCATGTGAATGACTGAAAACAAATAAATGATGTCATCTTCTTCCTTTCATGTGATAGACCTAGTAGTCTGTTACGGTCTCATTCCAACGTTTGAAGGGTCATACCAAACATCTCTTGCCTGGTAGATGGTAATTTAAGATTTGACGTGGTATTCTTGTTCTGCTCATTCTTCTTATGTGAGATTTCCAGTTGATTCTGTATTTTTGTATATATTCCTTGACAGATTCTGTTTGTAATTCTTTGAGAATCTCAGAATTCAAATTTTGGTCTCTTCTTGAAAATAAATTTAATTTCTGCCGCAGTTAGTCTTTGTTCATCTACACTGTGAATTGTCCAGGCCTCCTTGCCATAACATAATATGGTCTGGCCAGTGTTTTATAAATTCAAGTTAGTGTGTGTTGCTGTACTATGTTTGGCTTGAAAATATTATTTATAATTCCAGTTACTCTGTTAAATTTGATAATTTTTTGACTAAAATTTTTTTCCTATTCGTACGTAACTTGGTATCCGAGATAATTAAATGTGTTACATTGTTCTATTATCTTATTATTAATAACATTTTTACTGCAAACTGGGCCTTTTTCTAGGAAAGCCATGACTGTAGATTTTTCTGTTGAGATATCCATGGTGTAGTTTATTGCAATTTGGTGAAAAGAGTGGACTGAACATTGTAGATCATCTTCTGAACTTGCAATAAACACAATGTTATCTGCAAATAATAGAGTGTCTAAATTATACAATCTATTAAATGGTACACTGCCATATGGTTGTAGTCTCCATTTTTTCAATTATTGAGTTCATGTATATTATGGAGAGCATCGGTGAAAGACCACATCCGTGTCTAACTCCTTGATTAATTGGTCTGCATTCAGAGATTTTATTTTCAATCTTAACTTGAATGTAATTATCCTTATAAATATCATATATAGCTTTTATCAGTTGGTCTGGAATTCCATCATATTTGAGGATTTCTAATAATTTATTTCTATTTATGTTGTCAAATTCCTTCTTCAAGTCGATAAATTATGTTAAGGTTAGTCGCATTACGAGAAATTCCAATCTCTCAGCGCCCAAGGAGTGGATGTGAGAAGGTCGAATCAAATTTCACATTAACTGATAATACAAATTTTACTAAATGTCTATTGTGTTGCCCGCCAAACACTCGTAACAAGTTATGCATTTGTTTGTAGGCAGGCATAGAAGACAAAGACAATATTCATCAAATATTTTCACTGATCAACAAACTAAAATATTAAAATGTTTCATGGTAGATAAGTGACGATTGCATTGGTCTAGGGCTTCCAAGAGTCAGAGGTTCATAGTCGCCCATAGGCGATGCATTTTTAGGATGGAAAAATGAAAATGTGAAGTCCTCCTGAATGGACTTTGAGCCATGGGTTCCGGGTCACAAGATTATCAGGCTCGTGAAAGATCCTGAAACCATTTTTCTGAAAGAAAAATGCAGAATAAACCAGTTTTGAATCTATCTAGTTTTGATCGTGATTCAGTAGGACACATAATTTACAACTTGTATAAAACCGCAGTGGTCTAGTGGTTATATTCCTTGCCTCTAGTCCCAATGGTCGTGGGTTTAAATCTGGTCAGGTTCGATGGATTTCTAGGATGGAACGATCCAATGAAAAGGTTTCCCGGGAGTAACTTTACGGCTGTATGTCCCGAATCTGAAGTTCTTGAGGATCGTAAAAGATCCTGAAGCCTGAAAAGAGGCCTCTAAATAAAACTGACCTACTTTGTACCTTTGCAACTTTAGTTGCTTACAGGTGTATCTTGACCGAAGGTTCTCAGTCCGGTCTATTACTGATTGTGTTCTATCTAACTTATATATACACTACTCAAAAAAGTTAGAGGAACACATGTTTAAACCAAAGCCATTAAATAAATATTGTAACTTTTTAATTTTGAGAGTCATATGATTTGAGTTCAAATATTGTTCAAAATCAGATTGAAGATCTTCTGTGTTTTATTAATTTTTCTCTGAATATTTTAGTGAAGATACAAGAGTTGCTGAAACCAAAGTGAGTTCGTAGTGATTTATTTTTTTAAAACAGGTTTGAAGAATAATCTGTGTAAGGGAATTATTATTTTTGTGTTCTCTGAAACTAATACAGAGCAATGAGACATCTGAATGAAATATCAGTTGCACAAGCAGTTGCATCGATTGAAGATGCTCGTTTAATTCGCGATGTCTCTAGGATTCTTTATGTCAGCCCTTCTTTCATCCATAGGCCATATAATACAAATGAGAGAATGACAGTTTTATATATTTTTAGTTTTTTTAGAGAAGGTGGGACAATAAGAGACAATCAAATGCATAATAACATGCATTTCCTGAATTGAGCGTTTGTATATTTATTTATTTATGCATATCTTTCCTATTTGTAATTATTGTTCCTATGCACTTAAATATAGAAACTACTTCAAATTTTCCCGGCCGGGGTCGATGGATTTTTTAGCACGGAAAAATCCAAGGAGCAAGTCCTCCGGGATGGACTTCAAGCCGTGGGTCTGAAGATTTTCAGGCTCGTAAAAAAATCCTTAAGCCTGAATGAAAAGGCCTCTAAGCAAAATTTACCGAATTTTCCCGTCTTATTACTACCTTGGTTTCCTAGATGTCAGTATGAAGCGGAACGCTGTACACGGACCACTCAAAATGACATCTATGAGAAAACAAGTGTAACTAAATTAGTATAATTCAAATCTTTCCCTGTAGGGGGAGAGCGCCTAAATCTCTGTAAAGGGAAAACATGGGCTTACAATACAATATCTTCCTGTTGCTTTCCACATCAGTGAAGGATGATGATGACAACGATAAGGATGGGTTTTGGGGAACGTTGAGACCTAGGCTACCTGACATTTGTCTTACAGGTAACAGAAAACTCCGATAAAAGATACCTCACCCAGGAGCCCGTCCAGACCGGGAATCGAAGGCAACACACTACTTCGAGACCACAGCAGTGTACATACTAACAATCTAATATATAAAAATGAATGTTTGTTAGTTTGTTTGTTTTGTATGATAGTTCGTACTTTATGCGCGGTCATACCGTTGATTGGATTGTAATGGGGTTTGTTGCAAAATGTTCAGGAGATTTCCGGGGTGAACATAGGCTATAAGAGAGTTGAGATACTCAACTCCTACACCCTTAAAAACACCCATTGTAGTGAAAAACATGAAAAAGTCCCTTTTTTTTACCATTAAATGGCTTACGTAGCCTAAACCATAACAAATATACCAAATTAATGAACACAGAATTGGATATCTCAAAAACCTCTACAAAAAAGTCTGCGTCAGCATATGTTTATCTTTTACAGATAACACACAATAGCCATTTTTGTCTTTCATTGATGCCAAGGAGATCGGGATAAGTAGATTCCCGGGCAAGCATGTGCTGCCATATAATTCATCCGATTGTCTTGGGGCATTTTACAAAATGTTGAGGGTTTTCCCGGGAAAGTTATAGGTTACAAGAGAGTTTTAATGCTCTAGCCCTTCACCCTTAGATATCACCTTCTGTTGAGAAAAACGTGAAAAAATGTCGCTTTTTGTAAGCTTAAATGTCTTACGCTGTGCAAACTTTAACAAATACACATAATTATTGTAAACATAATTGAATATCTCACAAAACTCTACAAAAAAGTCAGCGACAGCATATGTTTATCTTTTAAGGATAACTCACAATAACCAATTTTGTCTTTCATTGGTGCCAAGAAGATCGGGATAAGCAGATTCCCGGGCAAGCATAGCAGCGCACGACGGGTATTCTTTTATGGATAACTAAAAATAACGATTTTTTTCTTCCAGCTCATTTATGCCAAGTACATCGGGATGCGTAGATTCCCGGGTAATGCCGGGTAATCAGCACGGGGTATCTAAAAATAATAATGATATAATTTTATTTTTCCTTTTACTTATTCAACTAAATGCACAAACACATCATTTATTTTGGTGTAGCAGCGCACGCCGGGTAATACCTATTAATATAATAAGTTAAACAGGAAAAGGCAATTTATATATATAAGTCCACCGCTGTGGTCTCGAGGTAGCGTGCTGCCTTGTCACGCAGCGGGCCCGGGTTGGATCCCGGTTGGGGCAGTTTTTCTGGGTGAGTTTTTTATCGGGGTTTTCCCTCACCTGTAAGACAAATGTCAGGAAAACTTTAAGGCCCAAACGGTCCCCGAAATCATATGGCCATCATCATCCTTATCATTATCATCATCCTTCATCGGTGTGGAAAGCAACGGGAAGCTACCACACCTACAATTCCCTAGTAAAGCTGCAAGCATAGCATGAAAATGCTATGATTGCAGTGAAGGACCTGTCTTCGGGCAGAATTACTATGGATGGATACATATATATATATATATATTAAACGTGCAAGTAATGTTCAAAAAAAGTAAAAGCAAATACAAATTTAATAATAATAGTAATAATAGTAAGTGGTTGGGTAGTGCCAGCGAGTAAGTAAGTAAGTAATAATCACTATCATAAACTCTCATGAGAAAAATTTATTAATCTACGGTCGGTTATAATATTTTTATAAATCATTTGAAACTGTAGCGTTCTTCACACGCTCTAACATAGAGAATTTTTACACCTCTCCTTGAAAATTTCTCTATGTCAGCGTCATTTTGACTCTGGGATTTTTGACTTAGGCTATACCATACATCAAAGCTTACACTGCCAGTGGTGAAGTTCAAACGAACATAAACCAACAACTATTAATAAGAAATGAAACTCTTGCATATCGCCCTAATATTAATGATCATCTTCATGATTCTTACGTTGATGGGGTTTTACGTATGTAAGTACAAATTAATGGTAGGCCTAATATCACATACGCATCATAAGCCTTAAAATTTCGCAATTTCTTCCAGCCTTAAACTTACGAATTACAAAACTTAATATTAAAGTTATCCTAATTAAGACTCTATGTGTATATTAGAAAGTAATTTTATTTAATTAGGATTATCTATAATTTATAACTAAAGCAAATGCAGCGGAGAGGCTAATAATGATTGATTTATAACGATAATTTAAACAAAACTTAACCTCAATTATATTCTAACGACTCCATATTACGACAGACTTAGAAGGCATTTGTTTAACCGGCAGGCTGCTGGCCTCACATTTAGGCCTATTAATGACAGAACTGAATGATCATCAAGCCTGTGTAGGATTCATATGTGGTTAACATGTCAGATGCCCATTCTTTCCTGCTGCTTCTTCCAATTTGGAGTCGCTACTTATTGTAGTTACCAAATTCTGCACGCTGCTGTGTGGACTACAGTCCCATACTGTACAAAATTCCAATGAGAAAGTTCTTCTCCCAGGGGAGGGAACTCGAAGCAGCACAGCTATGAATTCAGTAAAACACATTTTGTATGAAATAAAATGACAAATTTAACTGAAAAAACAGACATTTATGATTTGCATTATAGATAATAAAAACAAAAAATATACCATATCACATATATGCGAATCACAATTATATTAGACTTACATTATTTATGTCTCCCTGTGTGATGTTAAAACTCAAACCATAATAATTAAATGTTCAAGAACAGACAATAGGTAGGCCCTAATATAAAGGAAAAGTTTATGCAATAAAACATACAGCCAAAAAAGAATAACACTTCCAAATATGGAATGGAAAACAGAAATTATTTTAATTTCACTCAGAATTACATTGCAACAAGGTATTCTATTGACATTTGTAAGTTTCAAAATTGAGCAAATAGCATTAAAAAATAAGGAGAAAAATTCATCATTGTATTTATTTGGATTTTTTTTACCCACGATGTCTTTTAAAAATATCTTCATTTCATTAAGTGATGGGAGATGAATGGAAGAAAGAAAATCTGATAATACACTAAGCAGTGTTATGGAACACTCATAATTAATTGAAAATAATAAGAGAAAAGCTTCATCAGCATTTCTTATTACACTGAAGACACATTTTAAGAATAAATAATTTATCGTTGGAATATGTAATTAACTAAAGCACCTTAAACTTAATTTAAAATTATGAATAGCTGTATTATATCCATTTCAGGGCAAGCCGCCGAGGAGCGCGAGTTTCGCAGGAGATGCCCCAGGTGTAAGGTAAGTTTATTTTCTTTGGTATTTTGTATTACCAATACTGTATATGCACATAAAACACATACACACAACACACACACACATATATATATATATAATATATCAGATTAATTTATTCCAGTAATTCATTTTATAGTCGTTACTCAAATTAAAATTGTACATTCCTATAGTCTTCAGAATGAATTATAATTTCCTTTATTTTTGTTCTTAAATTTCTATAGATGCAATTTTTAACTTCACCTCTAACGTGACGATTATTTTTAAAGAGATTCTGAAATCTAAAAGTGCAACCTTTCTGTAAATTAGCCTTTGTTGAAGACTTTATGAGAATTATCTCCCTTATAACAATTTTATTTTGACACATCACATATAAGCACAGGATAATTTTATTTCCATTACACACTCAGATACATATAATTTTGCACTATATTAAATCAGCATAATACCTAACCATCCAGCATGGAACCAGAAGAACAAAAAGTGCAGTAGAAGGCATTAAAACACAAACACTTCACCTCACTCCACAGTTTGTTATTAATTATGATTCCAGTTTTACTTCCCAAAATATGAATTCTCTTCCTCCCCATATCAGATAATATTTAATGACATTGTTAATATATTCAAGGGATGTTAATTTAAAAAAACCAACAAATTATCAATATTATTCATTTATATCTCCCAAAGTTATTATATTTTGCCTGGAATTCTGTTTTGTTAAAAAAAAGTACTTAATATTTAATAATTTTTTACGTAATTTAGTATTATTTCTTTTCAGAGGAGAGAGCCCAGAATATTTTGGAACCTTTATGGTTGATTCTTCTGATTTCATGAAGAATCTTAAGAATGCAAATTCATCTAAAGGTCAGTAGCCTTTCATAATATAGTATTTTTTTACCTATTCACTATGTAACAAATGTAATGAAGGTATAACTAAATCTTGTAGCTCCAGTATAATATTATATTATTTAGTTTGATTATTTGGGAGTAATTCTGATTAATATCTTGAATTGTCTGCTTTTACTATCAAATTTACCTCATAACTAATTTCTACAGAAAATTTGCAGATAGAATTAGGGTTTCTATATCTAAATCAAATTACTTGGTTCTGACAGCAAAAAAAATCTAATTATTCCTAAGCATTAGGACATGGAAATGGAGAGAATAACCAGTTACATAACTCATAATCTGTTCAAAGAAAATACTGAGTCATCTGTGATTTTATGTAATTAAGAAAGATACTTAAGTATAAGAATAAATGAACATACAGAACTGTATACACAACATGAAAAAACTTATATAATTGGCAGGTCACTATAGTTAAAGAGGAAAAATAATGAAAAAAAAAAGCTATACAAGCATATTTAAAAATAAAGTAAGTATTAATGACAATTGGTTGGTGGGAGTAAAAAGTGAGTTAAAATATTATGCTCCTCAGGCAAAAAAGAATGAAGGAATATAACAAGAAACAGCGAAGGGGCAGTATCCAATGATTAATTAGCTTGCAATACTTTGTAATGTTTTCAATGATGATGCTTTACAGAAGATGAAAGTAAAACATTCTTTCCACTGTTGGAAGAAGTGTTTTCAAAAAATGAGCAAATCTATAGGGCAAATACATCAGTATTATTCATTATGATTGGTAGCCAATAATCCTTTATCAGTTTTATACGAATTGCATAATTGGCTATTCCTAATGTATGGAGCAATGACAGCTCACACCTTGAACAGTACAACATACAAACATGAAAGGAAGAGGTGGCATGACTACTTAGAATAAAATTATGAAATAATTTATGCACGACTTAAATATGGGCATTCTAACTGATGAATCAAATCTGTATATTTTAATAAGGGAAGATAAAGTGGACAACAGAGTCAACATTTTTTAAAGGGAGAAACCATGCATTTTGTACGATATGTGGTCATGTACCTAATTTTCCACATTTATCAATGTTTGTAGAAGTACTCACCAGCAAGGGAAATAATTTCTTAATAGCAAAAATATGATGACGTTAATAGGGAAAGGATATCTGTCATCATGTTGGTAAGGTAATGTAGAGTTACTACTTCCAAACACAAAATTTCTTTAAATTACAAAAATAAGTCAATCTTTTATTTAGCTACCAACTTCAACATCATTTTCTTAATGTTGAAGCATGTACTATTAGAAACAAGGATATATATGAAGGTAATCTGCCATCAGCAGGATCATTAACATTCAGATTCATGCAGAAAGAGGTAAAAAAATTGAAAATGGACTCAGGATATCTAAAAATACAAATGAAAGCAAAAATGATATTTTTGCATTAAAATTAGGCGATAACCTCTTCACATCTTTCAATACTGGTTTGGAAATACTAGGGGATGGAAGGGGAAAGAGAACTAAGTTAATCAGTGCCAGTGAGTTAGATTTATGGTGACAAAAGTGTGAAGAATTTTGTGTTTTGCATAGCGAGACAAGACTTAGTATTTAGGGATTTCAATTCCTTTGAAAGTATTCTGATAATGACGAGGATTAATGAGACTGTTAGGGAGTGAAATTGAGCTTCTAGAAGAGCTCTTGGAATGAACTCAGGAAAGATTAATTACATCTTGTAAGAGATTACAGATTTCCAAATAGAAAAATTCAGGGCCTACTTGCAATTATTAATTTCATATTGCACACCTTGATTTTTGTAAGAAGAACTCCCCCAAATTAAGAGTCAGTCAGAAAGTAGACCTACCACACGTTATAATGGCTAGCACGATAGACCAATAGGCCCATATACGATCCTCATGATTTTTAAATGCATAAACTTCATTGGCAGTAAATAAAATAATTAAATGCATTTATTTTCTTCTGTGTTTCAGATGAGTTGGCATTCTGCTCCTAATTTGACTTGATATTATTTAGACATCCGGTTCACATAATGTGAACGTGACTTATTTAAAGGCACACATGTGCAGTGACACTTGCAATTGAGGCCATTAAATGGTAATTAAATAATTAAAGATAAGTTCCAGGTGTGTTCACTCACTGTGAAACTGGCAACATTTATAGGTACAAGAGTACAATGAGAATTATAGTAGAGGCCATTCAAGAGGCAGTGCCAATAATTAGAGACAAGTGCTCTAGGTGTGTTCACTTAATGTGAAACTGGATATGTAAACAGGCACAAAAGTGCATTGAGAATTATATCCCAGGCCATTTCAATGGCGAAGACATATAACTAAGTGTTTTTAAAACAAATTTAAATTTTTAGGCCATTAAAATGGCAAGAAATAAAAAATATTAAAAATATTCTGATAATTTTTTTATAACAAATCCAATATTGTATAATATTTGTCTCATCCTGTAGTTAGTTTAGTCACCAAGCTTCCTTTCATCGGACTCCCATTTCTTCATGATATTCTTCTTTGACAATGTAATCCAAACTTGGTCTTTTCCATATATTTCTCTACCCTGGTTGCAGCCAACAACTTTTATTTCTCAATCGCTCATCACTTGACTAATTGAAATCTTGATATCCTTCAATTTCACTGAGAATAAAATGCATCAATAGAGGGAGAATAAAATGAAATCAGATCTGCATGGATTTTGTAGGTGTGGAACATTCAATTAATTAAATGTTCCTAATAATACTGACATCTGAGGTCAAAGGTAGGGGACAATGCAGAGTAATTTACCCTAACTACCAAAAATGTTCAGATGTGTTGATATGATGTTATGTAATGCCACATTGTAGAACTATTCTTCTCCACAGGGCATTTACTCTCCCTCTATTCTATACATTTTATGATCTAAGACTTGACACATTACTTTTACAACTTTCCTTGTAGTTGGATTACACGTCAATTCTTTTCCATTGTCCACTAATAACATCAATGTGCGTGTAGTATTCCAGCACAACAATGGAAGCTAGATGTTAAGAATAAAATAACATGATCAGACACAAAATCAGATATACAATTATAGAAGATAAATAAAAAAGAAATTACTCTTAAAAAAAAGTAAATTTTGATATGACACAACTCTGCCAGATAAAATAAGTCTATTATTATTATTATAAGAAAACAAAATAATGTAGTTGAAGAATGGATTTGGATTGCAGTACCCTGGAAAGTAGAAGAAGAAGACAAAGGAATAGGTGGAAGAGAATATTCATTGAAAAAATTTGTAAGAAGGGAAATACATGGAATGAAATAAAGAAGCTACCAAGAAGCAAGGATCTGTTGGAAATACTTTGTGAATGTCCTTCGTTCCTCATAGAGAGATACAGGAGACTGATAACAATGGAAGCTAGAAACTGTTGATAGCTGCTGAGAATGAAGACATTTTAAATTATTACAAGATTCCCTCTTATCTAGTCACAATGAATAATAAATGGACAGTGTCCATTACAACAAACAATATCTGTTCTTATACCTGTCCAAGTTAGTTAAAAGAACACTTATCATTAACACGGGAGTACTCAAACTCTCCACAATTCAAAATTTTTCTATATCCAAATATCATTTGTTCATCCGTTGGAAAGAACATAAAGAGTTCCGATGGAAAAATTATTTTTATGACCAAATTTCATTGATTAATCCATCCCATTTCCAATATTTACTTATTTCCTCTCACATGACTAACTTCAGCAGAATGAGAATCGTAAAATATGATAATAAGAATGTAATACCTCAATATTTTGTTCCAATATGTAAAGATATAGTCGGACCAACGGATCTGTGCCCCTGTAGCGCTGGTATCATTCTTCGAAAATTACACGTCATTTCTCACACCATTCCACTACGTTAAATAGAAGCCACTGTAACTGACCGAGTAGGGACATTGCCAAACTTCCCCCAGTGTTAGGCTCTTGAATAATATAAGGTTAAATATTACTTCTTCATATTTAATTTAAGTAGGTCTAATGATACTGATTGATTTATACGATTAATGGATATAATTATAATAGTGGATATTTGTTGGTTAAATGGAAATTACATGAAGGGAATCTACATATGTTGCTTTTAAAGATAAATGTTTCATCATAAATACTTCTCCTTCACCTCATTGTCTTATTTGGTTTGATTTGGAACGTAATCTTGAAGTCCTAACAAAATTATAAAATTTTAGGAATGAACACACAGTCATATACCACCTTCTTTCTCATCCGGGCTAGGAACCGGCTATGGCAAAGTTACTACATGCTATGATTTTATTTACATATTATATAACATACTGATACTATACAGGAATTCTAATTTATGCTTAAGAATTAAGCTAATGATAATAATATACAATTTACATACTATATAACATAACATACTGATACTGACTTTACAACGCTGGAGTGTGAGTGCAAATAATATCCCGCAAGAAAGCTCAAAACAGTGAGGAATTGGAGGGGAGAAAGAGAGAGATAGATAATAGAGACAGGCAAGCATGCAGGGAGGGAAATAATTTACTGAGGGAGAAACGGAATTAGTGTTTAGTTCGCATTTCTTACGGGGACACAGATCCGTTGGTTCAAGAATACATGTTATTCACTTTAACACTCACACCGACACTGGCTACTGGGCAACTAGTATAGAAGTAATAAACATCACTGTGGAGGTCCTTGTTTCAGATGACAGGCTTCAATCTTTATCACTCTAAACTAGTGAAGATAGCTACCTTAATTTAAACCACATTGTTGTTAGTTAGGTCATATCATTTGAAACAAAACCATATTTTCTAATTTTGGGGAAAAGGATTTAATTGAAAGTTGATCCATCAAACTAGAGAAGGAACATGGGGTAAACTGCAGGATCACCAATCATAAATTAAACAGTGAGAACAAGCTGTTGATAGAAGACAAGTCTTGTGAAACATGATCTCAATATTTTCTAAAGTAGTGAGGTGACTTTTATTTTCCGATGTCAATTCCTGTAAATGTCAGTGGCCTTCAAGGACACAACAAACTTCCAGTCACCCCGTAATGCCTTCAAATATTTTCAGAGGAAATATTTGTCTTCTTTATTTCAGATAGTGACAACCAAAGTAATCCAACACATTCTGGTATCTTTATGTGACCAAGAATTTGTTACCATGCCTAAAAGGAAATGACACATTCAAAATTGTTGATCACTTCAATTTATGACATATTGGTTATTCCCATTCCTCAAAGGCAATAATTTTTTAATAATTTTAGTGATACCAAAATTATCATGGACTAATAACATTCAGTTAAACAACCGTTAGTGTATTTTTTAAAATTTATTTTTATCATCCATTAGAGCATCATGGATGCTTTAGGACTTAACTAGATTACAGCCTATACATAAACAACAATATAACACATACATATATGTACACATATATATATATACATATACATATATAACAAAAACAATTTACACTGCAACTAAAATACACCAAAATATCAAGGAGCAGCACTTTCACAAGAAAAGATAACGATGCAATTCCAATCAAATTTCACTTACAATTTTAAATTTAGGTATTCACCCATGCTTAATGGTATGTGAGACAATAAAATGTTCTTTACAGCAAGCGTAAATTGTCTACCCTTAAGAAGTTTAATATATGATGATATAGATTACTACCTCTATGTAATATGCTGTAAATACTAATGGTAAGCCTGTGAAAATTTAGGTGTTATGTTCATGTAAATCTGAATTTATTTTGAAGAGTTAAAAATGTTTTATGAATAAAGCAAAATGATTCTAAAATGTAAATACAGGGAACAGGTAATATATTTAGTTCTTTGAAGAGTTTCTTACTTTCTGCTGTGAATGGTGCTGTCTTCATGATTTTAGTAATTATTTTTTTTGTAATTTGAGTAGATTTTAGTGATGATTCTCACAGTATTATACCATAAGGTAACTGTGAATGTACGTATCCAAAATATATAGTTTATAAGACTTTCTCTGGTAATATATTAGCGAGGATGCGAATCCCACAGCATAATCATTTAAATCAACCAACACAAAACAGTGTCTTCATGTGACCATGAAATTATTGTTTATACTTACAGGCAATGACTTTTGAACACCTTTAATTGAGATTAACAATTTTAAAATGGGCTCATAAAATGCAGTGAAAAGTAAGATTTTGTCCATGTGAATGACTGAAAACAAATAAATGATGTCATCTTCTTCCTTTCATGTGATAGACCTAGTAGTCTGTTACGGTCTCATTCCAACGTTTGAAGGGTCATACCAAACATCTCTTGCCTGGTAGATGGTAATTTAAGACTTAACGTGGTATTCTTGTTGTGCTCATTCTTCTTTATGTGAGATTTCCAGTTGATTCTCTATTTTTGTATATATTCCTTGACAGATTCTGTTTGTAATCCTTTGAGAATCTCAGAATTCAATTTATGGTCTCTTCTTGAAAATAAATTTAAATGTCTGACGGCAGTTCCGCAGTCAGTAGTCCTTGTTCATCTACCCTGTGAATTGTCCAGGCCCCCTTGCAATCATAACATAATATGGTCTGGCCAGTGTTTTATAAATTCAAGTTAGTTGGTGTTGCGGTACTATGTTTGGCTTGCAAATCTTATTTAGAATTCCAGTTTACTCATGTTAAATTTGATAATTTTTTGATTAAAATTTTTTGTCTATTCGGACGTAACTTGGTTATCCGAGATAATTAAATGTGTTGCATGGTTCCTACTTATCCTTATTATTGATAAAATTTTTACTCGCCAAAAACTGGGCCTTTTTCTAGGAAAGCCATGACTTTAGATTTTTCTGTAGAGATTTCCATGTTGTAATTGATTGCAATTTGGTGAAACGATTGGACTGAAGTTTAACATGTAGGGTCATTCTTCTGAACTTGCAATAAAACACAATGTCATCTGCACAAAGAATAGAGTGTCCTAAATTATACAAATCTATTAAATGGTACCACTGCCATTATGGTTGTAGTCTCCATTGTTTCAATTATTGAGTTTCATGTATCTTATGGAGGGGGGGAAGACATCGGTGGGGGGCAAGACCACACCCGGGGTTAACTCCTTGATTAATTGGTCTGCATTCAGAGATTTTATTTTCACTCTTAAACTGGATGTAATTATCCTTATTAAATATCATATACCGGTATAGCTTTTATCAGTTGGTCTGGAATTCCATCATATTTGAGGGAATTTCTCCAATAATTTATTTCTATTTACGTTGTCGATAAATTATGTTAAGGTTAGTCCCATTACGAGAAATTCCAATCTCTCAGCTCCCAAGGAGTGGATGTGAGAAGGTCGAATCAAATTTCACATTAAATGATAATACAAATTTTACTAAATGTCTATTGTGTTGCCCGCCAAACACTCGTAACAAGTTATGCACTTGTTTGTAGGCAGGCATAGAAGACAAAGACAATATTCATCAAATATTTTCACTGATCAACAAACTAAAATATTAAAATGTTTCATGGTAGATAAGTGACGATTGGATTGGTCTAGGGCTTCCAAGAGTCAGAGGTTCATAGTCGCCCATGGGTGATGCATTTTTAGGAAGGAAAAATGAAAATGTGAAGTCCTCCTGAATGGACTTTGAGCAATGGGTTCCGGGTCACAAGATTATCAGGCTCATGAAAGATCCTGAAACCATTTTTCTGAAAGAAAAATGCAGAATAAACCAGTTTTGAATCTATCTAGTTTTGATCGTGATTCAGTAGGACACATAATTTACAACTTGTATAAAACCGCAGTGGTCTAGTGGTTATATTCCTTGCCTCTAGTCCCAATGGTCGTGGGTTTAAATCTGGTCAGGTTCGATGGATTTCTAGGATGAAACGATCCAATGAAAAGGTTTCCCAGGAGTAACTTTAAGGCTGTATGTCCCGAATCTGAAGATCTTGAGGATCGTAAAAGATCCTGAAGCCTGAAAAGAGGCCTCTAAATAAAACTGACCTACTTTGTACCTTTGCAACCTTAGTTGCTTACAGGTGTATCTTGACCGGAGGTTCTCAGTCCGGTCTATTACTGATTGTTTTCTATCTAACTTATATATACACTACTCAAAAAAGTTAGAGGAACACATGTTTAAACCAAAGCCATTAAATAAATATTGTAACTATTTAATTTTGAGAGTCATATGATTTGAGTTCAAATATTGTTCAAAATCAGATTGAAGATCTTCTGTGTTTTATTAATTTTTCTCTGAATATATTAGTGAAAATACAAGAGTTGCTGAAACCAAAGTGAGTTTGTAGTGATTTATTTTTTTAAAACAGGTTTGAAGAATAATCTGTATAAGGGAATTATTATTTTTGTGTTCTCTGAAACTAATACAGAGCAATGAGACATCTGAATGAAATATCAGTTGCACAAGCAGTTGCATCGATTGAAGATGCTCGTTTCATTCGCCATGTCTCTAGGATTCTTTATGTCAGCCCTTCTGTCATCCATAGGCTGTGGAGGCGATATGGAGAGACACATGGATACAAGAAGAAACCCGGGCAAGGTCGTAAGAAGAAGACTACCGACGTACAGGTTAGATTTGTCTTATCAGCTTTCGCAGTAGAAAATTTACAGCCAGAGATCTACAAAATCATATATGCACAGCAACTGGGATGGTAATTTCTGATCAGACTGTAAGAAATAGACTGAGGTCTAGAATCCCCTTTAAGGCCCCTCGTTAACACGTCAGCACAAAGAAGCCCGGCTGCGATTTGCTCAGAATCATGTCAACTGGCAGCTCCACCAATGGAAGGGTGTTTTATTCACGGACGAATGAAGATTTTGTCAAACAGGTTCTGATGGTCGTAAACGTGTATGGAGACGTCCTGGTGAACGTTTTGATCCAGCCACAATTATTGAACGTGACAGATTTGGAGGTGGTTCGTTTATGGCTTGGGCTGGAATTAGTATTGAGTCTTGGACAGAGCTTGTTGTTGTCACACAGCGCATGAATGCTGATATTTACATTAATGACATTATCCTCCAAAATGTTGTACACTTTGCTTATGGTATGGACCCTAATTTTCTTCTAATGCAAGATAATGCTAGATGTCATACAGCACAGGCTACCAGAGATGTCCTGCATGCAGTCCGGACCTTAATCCGATCGAGCATATGTGGGATAAGTTGGAAAAACTTGTTCGTAAGCGTCCTGCTGTACCTCAGAACCTTGAAGAACTTTCACATGAATTCACCGAGGAATGGGAGAGAGTCTCACAAGTTTCTTTAAAAAGGCTTCTGCGAAGCATGCCTCGTAGGTTTAATGCGGTCAATCAGGCTCACGTGGGACGCAATAAGTATTGAGTGTTGAAATAACCATGGAAACATTGATTCCAAAGATTCTAAATCTCAAATTTCCACTTTTTTTGCTGTTACAAATGATAACTTGTTTGTATTGCTAATACTATGCAAGAAACTATTGTTTGAATCTCTGTTCTAATTTTACATAAATCTTCAATTTATAATTACAAAAGATCAAATATTAAATTGTTTCAATACTCATTCTCGTGGTTTGGTTTAAACATGCGTTTCTCTATTTTTTTGAGTAGTGTATTTTTGGCTCATTTGGCTAGAAATATGTGTAATTTGTGATATCAAGATGGTGTTGTGATGGTACGCAATTTCGTTAGAGTGGCTCCATATAAACTATCCTGTGGTGGCAAGTGTCGTCATTGAGTCTAATGTAGTGCTTGAACTAAGTCTTGGTTCCAACTAAGCATGGCATCTATGTCAGTTCGGGACGGATCGATGGACCTTGAGGACGACGATATCGGGCCTCTCATACTTTGGCAGGACTCCCTCAACAAATGTGATATATGTGTCGAAAGCCATACTAAAGAAAAATGTGAAAATATAAATTCCGCAATACATCAAATCGTGGAAATTTCGTAATTATCTTAAATTAACTGAGTATATTTATAGAAATACGAGTGGCGAGTTTAACCTCGGAAGCTTACGTCCCAATGTTCGGATCGACAAACTATCATAGTTTCTAAGAAAGCACATGGATTTCTAGTATTTGATGACTTGCTGTGTGAGCTGAACGCTGGTGCCGTGGAACTCCAATCGGCCAGCTTCCTCCCTCTGCAGCATGTTGATTTTGAAGCACACAATTTTGATTCAGATACCAGTGACGTTCCTTCAAAGCAGGATTCCAAGTTATCTCTTTCCTTGAAGATGAAAATACCTAGCAAATCTGTAAATGCGCAAAAAAAGGCATTTCGAGATAAAAGTGCAAGCTAAAGAGAACACTGAACAATGTCGATCCAATCAGTCGGACGTGACTCCAGGTGTAGCTCCAGCAGTTGCCACTGGGAATACATTTTCGATTCTTGAAGAACCCTTAACTCCAAATGCTGGAACATCCTCAACGGTGGTGCCATTCCCTATTGATCAGGGTACGGCTGTGGCTCCAACAGTAGCTACACCTCATCGTGTCACTGGTCCTGTGAGAGAGAAACCCCAAACAATTACTGTAATATTGGTCATGGGGATCTGTTCCGCATTAAGAGAGAATTAAAGGCACTTACTAGTGCACCTTTGAAAACTGTCAATACACGAGAAAAAATTGCGATAGAACGCATCCTCCATGGAAGATTTTTCTGAAGTTTAAGTAATGCTTTCATTCCTTGAAAAAGGAATATTATACTTGTCAGGTTATTAAGTAGCTTCCACTGAAGTTAGTTTTAAAGAGGCACCTTTCAAATACACCTATTGATGACATTCAAGAGGAATTCCTTACCTTAGGATTTCCTATAAAACAGTCAAACAAATTTCTAAAACGGAAAATAATTTGACAAAGCCACTTCCGATATTTATACTAGAGCTGGAGAACTCTAGTCCCACTGGAAAAATGTACAACTTGAAGCGCATTCTTTATACAATTGTCATGGATTCATACAAGCCAACATCTAGCCTAAGCAGAATTTTAGGAACCAGTCCTTTAATTATACCTATCCTGGGTGCAACCGCCTCCAAGTTGTGTAGTCTGTGCTGAGGTCATCAATCATAAGGATTGTCTTATTAAAGCTGAAGCACAACGCAACCCTAATTTGCTTAAATGCGAAAAATTATTTTCTTGCTGCCCTCTTTTTAAGGCAGCCGAAGAAACTTGCTGCCAAATCACAAAACACGAACCCACTCCAAATGTACGGTACAAAATCCCAACCACGTAGGCCTACCATCAAATCTGTGAAGGTCAAGACTTCAAAATCTTTGACAGACGTCTTCAAATCTGGCACTTCTACACAAACAATAATGTAATCAACACTGTTAAAACTCAGGGAGAGGAAATAAATATTCCAACCGGACTCCATGTTGTGTTGTCTGTGCTGAGGTCCACAATCATAAGGAATGTCCATTTAGGCTAAAGAAAAACGCAAATCTAATTTGCTTAAATGCTCATATTGCGGGGAGTCTTGCCAACCTGAATCCTTACATGGCTGCCCTGCTTTTAAGGCAGCCAAATAAATCTACAACAAAATATCAGAACCTGAACCCACTCCTAATGCACCTAAATCCGAACCACGTGTCTTCACATCTGCGAAGGTCAATCCTTTAATCTCCTTCACAGACGTCTTAAAAATCCAGCATTTCTTCAGAAAACAATAATGTAAACAACACCATCAAGACTCTGGGTCAGTAAATATGTATTCCATCCCTAAGCGCTCATGAAGATATAATGCTCCAGGTTATTCAGACCACGTTGGCAGGATTACAAAACCCTACGGGGCGCATCGTTATTACGAACCGACTAATTAACGTATGATTTGCATAAATTAATTTCCATACATTGACTACCAGTTAAATTGTACGAGATTCACTCGCCTAGAATAGCGAGGCTCATTTTGGACTGTTTGGCTTTCGGACTCTCTGCTCGCCGCAGAGCGCAGATTCTGTCACCTTATTCTAGTGTGAAAATGTTAACTTCTTAATCCCAATAACTGACACCTTCGGCGAACACATCTTGGCTAGAATTAATGATCCATAACTCCGTCTTGATAGCCACAAAGAAAAAAATATAGTAGGCTACAATGCGCAACACACTGGACGGTGTCTGTCACCGTCAGTCATCAGTCTGTCACATGTCTCTTACGACATCTGTAGAAAAATGAGCGTAACTAAATCCGACTGGTTAAGATCCAAAAAGGGAGACCAATGCCAGACTTAGACTGTAAATTAATATAAGGACGGATGGAAAAAGCAGGAAACGAACGGGCGATAGTGGGGAAACTAAAAATTAAAACTGAAGAAATTGGACATTTGCCAAGTAAGCATGATTCAGAAGGACAAATGTCAGGTGTGGAACGTTTATAGTGTGAAGTGGAGTAAATGCAGAAGTTAATAACTTAAAATGATATTTAATTAATATAACAATTAATCTACATTAATACGAGTAGTTATCCAATATATTAGAGATAAAAAAACTGTTTACTTGTTCCTCCACTTTTAAGAAACTGTATGTGGTGAATAGTTCTTGAATTTTTCTGCGACTCAGGGTTAATATTTCCATTACGAATAGTAAACAATTATATGCAGTGGAGTTTCGAATTCCTAAAAAGTTTTAGACTTATTCAAATGTGTCTAAATGGCACAAATAGGGAAACAGTTTTCAGATACTTCTGAAATTAACAATGGGTTAAAGCAAGGAGATTCACTATTTTCTCTACTATTCATTTTGTAATAGAGAATACCATCAGATTTTTAGAGGATCAAGAAGGCCTGCAATTCGTTGGTATTAATAAGCTGTAGTTTATGCTGATGATGTATATGTATTAGGTTGAACCGAAAGTGTGTTTTTCGGCTCATTATTGTAGCGTCGTTCTCCTCCCTAGACTGGAATATTTATGAACTATGCCAATATCCCTTTCTCCTTGTATTTACCCCCTCTCTCTACTCTTTACCCTTCCCGCTGCGCAATGTCTATGGCGCATCTCCCCTCTACCTCGGAACCTTCATATACGTGGTGCACAGGCAGAACATTATCATTCGATCATTCAAGCATTCACTTTTTCTTCGTTCAGTTGTCCAAGCAGATTCAAGGTTTGAATCCGCATCCAGTCCGCGATGCGATTGGAGCTCTAATGGACAAGCTCGTCTGTAGCCGAGAAGCGGCGTGGTTTAGTTGGTCCGGCAGACCAGGGAAGAAGTTGCCCCTGGTTCGGACGTTAGCATGAGTGTGGCATGAGGTATGGTGTGGTTTTTTTTTTCTATTGTAAGAGTATCGTTACTTATTTGTTTATATTTTTGTTGAATGATCAAAATGTCTTTGTTAATTTGTTTTTACTTCAGACAACTTGTTTCTATTAAAAGTCATCTTTTTTACAACTTATCTGCTTCTCCATTAATGTATACGTAGTTGTTTACAATCCTATACGGAAATTCACTCACGTAGGAAATTATTTCCAGCTCCCTTACTATTTTGCTGTTTAGCTTTCTTGATTGACAATTATTGTCATTTTCACTCACTCTATGTATTTGAGAATTATTATTTATTTATGTCAATATATCTAAGAGAGAAATATGAATCAATCGCTGCCTTCTATGGGCCCAAGGCAAGCAACTTTGTGATTGATAACCTTGCAGGAAATCAGATCCATGTTAATAGAAGCAGCAGCAACAAAACACGATCCCGGGTAAATGGTAGTAGTAGCGTGGTTCTCTTGCCCACAAATGGTTGCGCAGAAGCGTGGTTTATTTATAGTGGTCATTTCGCGCCCCGCGCAAAATGGTAGCAGAGCGTGGTTTTGTTTCTTTGGGTTTGGAAAGATATGCTGTATTCTATTGGCAGTGGTTCAAGTGGGTGTCGATTTGAAATTTTGAACTTAAGTTTTGGAGTTCTGGATTCAAGTGCCAGAACAAGGGTATATACTCTGTATGGTCGTAAATAATTTTTGGAATTAGAAAGCATTTTGATGTCGACATTTTTCAGAGGTATCATGGATAACTATTTGTTTTCGATACTTATTATCTACGTAAAGGTTATTGAAACATACTTATTTACGTGTTTGAACTGTTTGACGTAAATAATATTGATTCATCTCTCTTTGCATGTAAACATAGAGTGACTTATGTATAAAGAACTACGTTCTCTTATAGTTGTTTACACCTTTTGTTTATTGGGTTTAGTAAACATGCCTAGTTGGATGGATGTTGTATCTAAGGACAATTTGGTCCGAGAATCGAGCTTGCTAGGTATTGGCATCGTAGGTAATGTAAAGATGTTACGTGAGCTATATTCTAGAGTGTTTTGCGGCGTAGTTCGTTTGCTTGTTTTTGATATCAGGAAAGCTTGTTTTTTGGACATCGGTATGTGGGCTGATTGAGCCATTTCGTTTGTGGGAGACCCTTGAGTGAGTTTCGGTATATGTGGTCCAGGTTTTGTTATTATAAGACGCAGGCTAAGTTCTAAAAGCAAGTGTAACTAGAAATTAGTAAGCGTCGATGGCCACGTCATAAAACAACACGTTAGTAAAAGTATGTTCTGTAGTGGATTAATGCCACGGATGTTTTTTTAAAAAAACACTTGTACTATGTTATATGTTATGCAAGAACGTTTGAGGTTCCGTTTTTCTGTCTTCGCCTGTTTTCTTGTTTCAGTTCACCCTTCCTTAATATTGGCATAGGAGAGCAACATGGAATGTTCGGCAGTCGAGCACTTGGCGGATCCGGCCGACCCCGAGTGCCCAGCTGACCGAAATGGTGGTTCTGCTACTACAGATTCCTGGAGAGCGGTTGATCGGGATTGCGACCCGGCAATCCATGTATGATATCGTCACCCTGTTTTTCACCTGGAACACCGCGGAGTCTTACTATGGCGGCTGTATCAAGATTGGAATTTATTTACAGCGCCTGTATAGTCGACGTAGAAGCGAGTGTGGTGATAGTGATTTTGGGGACGATGAAATTTGTGATGAAGTTTACTGCTCGGAATCTGATAGTGTTACCGTGCCCCTCCCAACGTGGGATTTCCTATCTGGTATCTTTGCAACATCGTGATGGTGATTTAAGTCTATATGACTTCTGGGACTTTCTTGCATTGTTTTGAAGTTTATGGACTGTTTTCTTTTTCCCGGAGGGTGCAGGAGGAGATATTGAACCGAAAGTGTGTTTTTCAGCTCATTATTGTAGCGTCGTTCTGCTCCCTAGACTGGAATATTTATGAACTATGCCAATATCCCTTTCTCCTTGTATTTACCCCCTCTCTCTACTCTTTACCCTTCCCGCTGCGCAATGTCTATGGCGCATCTCCCCTCTACCTCGGAACCTTCATATACGTGGTGCACAGGCAGAACATTATCATTCGATCATTCAAGCATTCACTTTTTCTTCGTTCAGTTGTCCAATCCAAGCAGATTCAAGGTTTGAATCCGCATCCAGTCCGCGATGCGATTGGAGCTCTAATGGACAAGCTCGTCTGAAGCCGAGAAGCGGCGTGGTTTAGTTGGTCCGGCAGACCAGGGAAGAAGTTGCCCCTGGTTCGGACGTTAGCATGAGTGTGGCGTGAGGTATGGTGTGGTTTTTTTTTCTATTGTAAGAGTATCGTTACTTATTTGTTTATATTTTTGTTGAATGATCAAAATGTCTTTGTTAATTTGTTTTTACTTCAGACAACTTGTTTCTATTAAAAGTCATCTTTTTTACAACTTATCTGCTTCTCCATTAATGTATACGTAGTTGTTTACAATCCTATACGGAAATTCACTCACGTAGGAAATTATTTCCAGCTCCCTTACTATTTTGCTGTTTAGCTTTCTTGATTGACAATTATTGTCATTTTCACTCACTCTATGTATTTGAGAATTATTATTTATTTATGTCAATATATCTAAGAGAGAAAGATGAACCAATCGCTGCCTTCTATGGGCCCAAGGCAAGCAACTTTGTGATTGATAACCTTGCAGGAAATCAGATCCACGTTAATAGAAGCAGCAGCAACAAAACACGATCCCGGGATAAATGGTAGTAGTAGCGTGGTTCTCTTGCCCACAAATGGTTGCGCAGAAGCGTGGTTTATTTATAGTGGTCATTTCGCGCACCGCGCAAAATGGTAGCAGAGCGTGGTTTTGTTTCTTTAGGTTTGGAAAGATATGCTGTATTCTATTGGCAGTGGTTCAAGTGGGTGTCGATTTGAAATTTTGAACTTAAGTTTTGGGGTTTTGGATTCACGTGCCAGAACAAGTATATATACTCCGTATGGTCGTAAATGATTCTTGGAATTAGAAAGTATTTTTGATACTCGACATTTTTCAGAGGTATTATATCGTGGATCACTATTTTTTTCGATATTTATTATCTACGTAAAGGTTATTGAAACGTACTTATTTACGTGTTTGAACTGTTTTGAACGTAAATAATATTGATTCATCTCTCTTTGCATGTAAACATAGAGTGACTTATGTATAAAGAACTACGTTCTCTTATAGTTGTTTATACCTTTTGTTTATTTGGCTTAGTAAACATGCCTAGTTGGATGGATGTTGTATCTAAGGTCAATTTGGTCCGAGAATTGAGCTTACTAGGTATTGACATCGAAGGTAACGTAAAGATGTTGCGTGAACTATATTCTAGAGTATTTTTCGGCGTAGTTTATATATTAGTTTTGGATATCAGGAAAGCTTGTTTTTGGACATCGGTGTGTGGGCTGATTGAGCCATTTCGTTTATGGATATTATTTGGATGGGAGACCCTTGAGTGAGTTTCGGTATATGTTGTCCAGGTTTTGTTATTATAAGACGCAGGCTAAGTTCTAAAAGCAAGTGTAACTAGAAATTAGTAAGCGTCGATGGCCACGTCATAAAACAACACGTTAGTAAAAGTATGTCCTGTAGTGGACCAATGCCACGGATATTTTTTGAAAAAACACTTGTACTATGTTATATGTTATGCAAGAACGTTTGAGGTTCCGTTTTTCTGTCTTCGCCTGTTTTCTTGTTTCAGTTCACCCTTCCTTAATATTGGCATAGGAGAGCAACATGGAATGTTCGGCAGTCGAGCACTTGGCGGATCCGGCCGACCCCGAGTGCCCAGCTGACCGAAATTGTGGTTCTGCAACTACAGATTCCTGGAGAGCGGTTTATCGGGATTGCGACCCGGCAATCCAAGTATGGTATGGTCACACAGTTTTTCACCTGGAACACCACGGAGTCTTACTATGGCGGCTGTGTCAAGATTGGAATTTATTTACAGCGCCTGTATAGTCGACGTAGAAGCGAGTGTGGTGATAGTGGTTTTGGGGACGATGAAATTTGTGATGAAGTTTACCGCTCGGAATCTGATAGTGTTACCGTGCCCCTCCCAACGTGGGATTTGCTATCTGGTATCGTTGCAACGTCATTACAGTGACTTAAGTCTATAGACTCCTGGGACTTTCTTGCATTTTTTTGAAGTTTATGGACTGTTTTCTTTTTCTCGGAGGGCGCAGGAGGAGATATTGAACCGAAAGTGTGTTTTTCGGCTCATTATTGTAGCGTCGTTCTCCTCCCTAGACTGGAATATTTATGAACTATGCCAATATCCCTTTCTCCTTGTATTTACCCCTCTCACCACTCTTTACCCTTCCCGCTGCGCAGTGTTTACGGCGCATCTCCCCTCTATTTCGGAACCTTCATATACGTGGTGCACAGGCAGAACGTTATCATTCAAGCATTCATTCTTTCTTCCTTCAGTTGTTCAAGCAGATTCAAGGTTTGAATCCGCATCCAGTCCGCGATGCGATTGGAGCTCTAATGGACAAGCTCGCCTGAAGCCGAGAAGCGGCGTGGTTTAGTTGGTCCGGCAGACCAGGGAAGAAGTTGCCCCTGGTTTGGACATTAGCATGAGTGGCGTGAGGTATGGTGTGGTTTTTTCTATTGTAAGAGTATCGTTATTTATTTGTTTCTATTTTTGTTGAATGATCGAAATGTCTTTGTTACTTTGTTTTTAATTCAGACAACTTGTTTCTATTAAAGGTCATCTTTTATACAACTTATCTGCTACTTAATTGATGTGCACGTAGTTGTTTACTATCCTACACGGAAATTCACTCACGTAGGAAATTATTTCCAGCTCCCTTACTATTTTGCTGTTTAGCTTTCTTGATTGACAATTACTGTCATTTTCACTCAGTCTATGTATTTGAGAATCATTGTTTATTTATATCTGAGAGAGAAAGATGAATCGATTGCTGCCTTCTATGGGCCCGAGGCAAGCAACTTTGTGATTGATAACCTTGCAGGATATCAGATCCACGTTAATAGAGGCAGCAGCAACAAAACACGATCCCGGATAAATGGTAGTAGTAGCGTGGTTCTCTTGCCCACAAATGGTTGCGCAGAAGCGTGGTTTATTTATAGTGGTCATTTCGCGCCCCGCGCAAGGTTATAGCTATGGGTTACTAAATTCCAACAGGCACGCACTATTGAGTAGCACTAAGTAATCGGCACTGGAAGTAAACATCAATAAAACTATATATAATTCACACACAGAAATACATTGTGTAATGGAAATTACAGTTAATGACAAATGAGAGACATTTAGAAGAAGTGGCTGAATTTGAATACCATCCATACTAATTCTGCCCGAAGGCAGGCCCTTCACTGCAATCATATCATTTTCATGCTATGCTTGCAGCTTTACTAGGGAATTGAAGGTGTGGTAGCTTCCCGTTGCTTTCCACACCGATGAAGGATGATGATGATGATAATGATAAGGATGATGATGATGGCCATATGATTTCGGGGACCGTTTGGGCCTTCAAGTTTTCCTGACATTTGTCTACAGGTGTGGAAAAAACCCGATAAAAACCTCATCCAGAAAAACTGCCCCGACCGGGGATCGAACCCGGGCCCGCTGCGTGACAAGGCAGCACGCTACCTCGAGAGCACAGCGGTGGACTAAATTGAAAACCTAGGAACAATAATTACATATATAAATGAGCTGCACAAACAAATTAAACATAGGCTCAATTCTGGAAATGCATGCTGTTATTCATTACAGGGACCTCTTTCGTCCCAACTTCTCTCGAAAAATGCTAAACTGAAAGTATGTAAAACTGTTATTCTCCCAGTTATATGAACGGGACACATGGATTCTTAGGCCTAGGCTACTTTAAAGGAGGAGAAAATGTTACTAGTATTTGAGTATAAAGTTGTTAAGAAAAATGTAGGACCTGACTGATAACTGTGAACTACGTGAACTTTATAGGAAACTAGATATAAGATCAGTTAAGTCCAGAAGAATAAGAAGGACATGAAATGTGGGACGATTGGGAATGGAAGAGGGGGATGGAAGATTTTTATAGGAAAATAAGAGGAAAAACGCCCACTTGGTAGACCAAGAACGAGGTGGGAGAATAGCATTAATCATGATTTGAGGGAAGAAGTAGTAGTAGTAGTAGGACTTTATTAGACAAAAAGTAAGATATTTACAATATTATTTACAAATATGGGTCGCACGGGCAGTAAGCCGTACGTGCTGTTGACAGTCCGTTACAATAAAGTAATAATTGGTACTAGTGTAAAGAAAAATAACAAAAACAGCAATAACATTACAATTACATAAAGAAAACACAATAATAATATTACAATTAAATAATAACACAATAGCATTATACACTAAAAACATTAACATTACAATTACATAAAGAAAACACAATAATATTACAATTAAGTAATAACACAATAGCATTATACACTAAAAAAACATTAACATTACAATTACATAAAGAAAACACATTAATATTACAATTAAATAATAACACAATAGCATTATACACTAATTAATTTATATATAATTGTTAATAATTAATGGTATTGCATTTTGATAACATATATTTATTCATGAATGAGTGTTGTCCTTATTTTTCGCGTTTTGTCCAGAAATTTACCGAGGTTTATCCAATTTTCTGGATTTACCAATAACTCGTAGCATGCCAATCTTTCCCGATTTGAATTTAGAAATCTTTCCGGTAATAACTGACGTCTCCAATATTCTAAATCATTACATTTTCCTAATATATGTATCTCATCTTCAAAGTTCCCGCACATTGGACATATTCGCATATCGTGATCGTCGCTAATTTTTAGAAATTTCCATGCCCCTAGCCTAAACCAAGCAAGCCCTGATCTCTCCTTAAATCCTAGGTTGAGTATATACGATTCTTTTCCCCAGACGTGTTTTAGGTCTCTTTGTAAACACAGTGAGCGTTTTCCTGTACATTCGGCGAAAGTATCTTGTTGGTTTATATCTAAGTACCTCCTCCTTATTTTTCTCCACACGTTCTTGCGATTTTCAGTCCCTTTTTCCCATATCCAGCCCATCCCAATCTTTTGGAGTTCTCTCCTAACCTCGTCTGCCCAAAATTTAACATCTATGTTTTTAATTTGGTGGTCGTAACAAATTGCTCTAAGCATTGTTTGTTCACCTTGGATTACTCGCAACCAGTATTTGAGTACACGAATTTTACAGTTAATGTCGTCCTGGAATGACCCGAATTCATATAAAATTCCACAGTTAGAAACGGCCTTACTAAGTCCTGTAATATACTTTAGAAAATGCGTATATACCTTATTTAGTATTTCCGTTCTTTGGAAACCCCAAATCTCACTACCATAGTGCATTACTGGCCTGATCATCGCTCCATACATTTTTTCTAATGTGCTGACTGGAATATCAGGCACTCGACCCAGAATACCGAGTACACTGTTAAGTTGTCCCCTCCCCTTTAAATAATGCTATATCAATATGTTTTTTCCACTTTCCGTTCATTTTCAACGTCGTACCAAGATATTCAAAATGTTTCACGTTTTGAAGTACTTGATCTCTGTATTTCCATTCCTCTGCTCTACCATAAACCGTCCCATTTTTAAAGGTCATTGTTTTTGTCTTACTAACATTTACAGTCAATCCCCAATTCCTACAGTATATTTCCAGTAGGTCAAGACCTCTTTGCAATCCCTTGATTGTCTTGGAACAGATAATTAAATCATCTGCATACAACAGGACTGGGATTCTAACATTTCCTATCTCCGGAGCCTCAATTTCTCCTTCTAGCATTACGTCTACAATATCATCAACGAATAGATTAAATAGCATTGGTGATAAAATGCAACCTTGTCTCACTCCCCGATTTGCTTCACTGCTCTCTGTAATGTGCCCTTGGTCTACTTTTATACAAAATTTAACATATTTATAAATTGACATTAAAGCATGTATCATTTTATGAGACAATCCTTTCCGATTTAATTTTTCCCAAAGTGCGCTTCGGTCCACAGTATCAAATGCCATCTTAAAATCAATGAATGCACAAAATAATTTACCCCCCTTCATTTTCAGATTGACATCAATTAATGTTCTCAGAACAAATACGTTGTCCACCGTGGAGTTCCCTTCTCTAAAACCTGCCTGATATTTTGAGAGCCTATTGTTCTCTTTAGCCCATTGTCTTATTCGTTCGTAAAGTACTTTACAATATATTTTTCCGAACACTGACAAGAGACAAATTCCCCTGTAACTTTCTGGTATCTGTGCCCCACCTTTCCCTTTGTATAGCGGTTGGATGACACCTGTCAACCAGGCTTCCGGATAAACTCCTCCATTAAAAAGTTTGTTGAACGCAGTTTTCAAAACGTCTAATAATTTATTGGATGACATCATATTTTTCAAGAATTCCCCAGGTATTCCATAAATTCCAGGTGCTTTACCATTCTTTAAACATTTAATGGAAGAAACCACTTCATTTTTGGAAGTAGATTATACAGGTGATGATATGAAAACACTAGATCAGGATAGGGATGTGTGAAGAGCTTATGTCCACGCGGCCTTGAGGCTACGAGTTCATATTGCCAGTGATTCAGTTAGATACAAAGGCACGCCTAATGCTACGGTTCCTTATCCTCTGGTTGCCTGTGCAAATCTGTAAGTCATTTTCCAACTAAGATGGGACAGCTTCTTGCACTTACAACAAAAATATCCAGCGTAAACGTATTAGTTTTGAGTTCTAAAAAAATGTCACATGTCCATCTGAATAAATTCATTATTGAAAATGATGCTAATATCAAACCTGCACTTTTGATTAAACCCGTGAAATCACATCAACCAAGTAAGGATGATAACCAGTAGGCCACCAAAGCGGACGAAAGTGCCAAACGATTTCTCGTTTAATACGCGATGAGTTAAGCTGATAAACGAGTTACTAAAAGTGACTGAATTCATTCCATTTTAGAGGGATCAATTTACAAATAGGCTAGACCATATTGATGATGATGATAATAATAATAATAATAATAATAATAATAATAATAATAATAATAATAATAATAATAATAATAATGTCTTAAATGACATTGCAGAGAAAGTTGGTCTGCTGCAGATTTCTTTTGAAAAAAAAACGGAATATATTTCTTGCAATAAACAAGCACCAAAATACCTGGAAACCAAATATGGAAAAATTAAACGAGTTTCACAATTTAAATACCTTGGTGAAATAATTCAGGAAAATGGAATAGAAACTAAAGCCACTGAAAGTAGATGCCAAAAAAATGGAAACAGCATTTTGGCTTACTCACGACACTTCCAATAAAAAATGCATATCTTTATATACAAAATTACGACACTACAACACTGTAATTAAATCAGAGCGCCTCTATGGTCAGAAACATTAAATTTGAACAGAAAAAAAGGTATCGAAAATATAGTGAAAAAAGAATGCAAAATTATAAGAAAACTTTTAGGTCCACTAGTCATAGGTGAAGCATTTAGACTCAGAAGTAAAAAGGAAATAAAAATATATACATTCATAGTGATATTAGAAAACGAAGGTTAAAATTTGATGGCCATATTAAACGAATGAACTCAAATAGGCTTACAAAACAGTTAATGGAATTCTACGAAAACAGAAATAAAGCTCCAGTGGATACTATGTAGTGGATTGATGAAGTCAAAAAGGACTTAAAATTGGAAGGAATTACTAAAGAAGATATCCCAAACAGACATATATTTAGAATTAAGTTGAATAAGTGGCAAGTTGACCAAGAGGACAAACCGAATAAAAAAACTGGAACTTGGACAGATGATAGAAAACAAGCTCATAGCAAAAGAATGAAAGAAATTTGGGCTCAAAGGAAATGCCTCTAAGTACTTTGTGTAGTCCTGCATGGGCACATCCGCAATAAAAAAAAAGTCTTTATTATTTTCTGGCAGAATTGTTTCCATTAGTCCATCTCTTCTGCTCAGCCAGCAAAATACAGAAACGCAGGTTTGCAATAAGTTTGTATATACAATTTTCAAATTGTAATTAATTTAAAAAAATAAAAATTGCTGTGTTCGTACAATATGTTTATATGCTGTCACAATAACAGCATAAAACAATAATATAATAATGAATTGAGTTGGTGTTTACTTGATGAAAATCCATATTTATTAATTAAATAAAAATAAAACGTAGTTTTATTTGATTTTCATATTTATTATATAATTCAGTGACAGCTGTTTCGGTACACTGCACCTTCTTCAGACATGTTAACAAATTATATATTATAATACTTCAGTTGGAACACAATTCATAATTTGTTAACATGTCTGAAGAAGGTACAGTGTACCGAAACAGCTGTCACTGAATTATATAATAAATATGAAAATCAAATAAAACTACGTTTTATTTTTATTTAATTAATTATAATATAATAAATTAAAAAGGAAACGCCAATTAACGTATGTACACTTAGCAACAAAATGAATTAGCCGCTTCAAAAAGCAGAGTTCTTGTTATGGCCCACTTCGCATACTCTAAAAGCCATAGCTGATTTTCACGAGGTAACGCACTATTAAATGTTTTAAATACGCTGTATTTGGTTTTATTGGTCTTAAATAGTTAAAGGACAGTCAAGGAGACATGTTTCTAGATATTTAAGAGTGTTGGACAAATGCAATATTACTCAAATTGCGACATTTTAAATAAAGTACAACTCTCGTTCATAATGTAAAAGTAAACACGGCAACTATTATCACATGTTCGAATAGCGTAGATGGTTAAACTATTTAACAAGTTCAAATGTATGTGAAAACCACGGTTCAAATCCTCCAACATTTTTTTATTCATTTGTATTTTCGCAAAATACATCCTACAATATTTAATTCTTGCCACATAATCTACGTTCACTTTACACTATATTAAGTAATATTCCTGCCTCTGTAACACTACTTTGCTACCGGTATAAATTTAATTGTAAGTGCAGTCACGTTTTAATAATAATGCTATAAATTTATGTAATAAAATATAATATAGCTGAACCGAAAGTGTGTTTTTCGGCTCATTATTGTAGCGTCGTTCTCCTCCCTAGACTGGAATGTTTATGAACTATGCCAATATCCCTTTCTCCTTGTATTTACCCCCTCTCTCTACTCTTTACCCTTCCCGATGCGCAATGCCTACGGCGCATCTCCCCTCTACCTCGGAACCTTCATATACGTGGTGCACTGGCAGAACGTTATCATTCAATCATTCAAGCATTCATTCTTTCTTCGTTCAGTTGTTCAAGCAGATTCAAGGTTTGAATCCGCATCCAGTCCGCGATGCGATTGGAGCTCTAATGGACAAGCTCGTCTGAAGCCGAGAAGCGGCGTGGTTTAGTTGGTCCGGCAGACCAGGGAAGAAGTTGCCCCTGGTTCGGACGTTAGCATGAGTGTGGCGTGAGGTATGGTGTGGTTTTTTCTATTGCAAGAGTACCGTTATTTATTTGTTTGTATTTTTGTTGAATGATCAAAATGTCTTTGTTAATTTGTTTTTACTTCAGACAACTTGTTTCTATTAAAGGTCATCTTTTATACAATTTATCTGCTACTTCATTGATGTGCACATAGTTGTTTACTATCCTATACGGAAATTCACTCACGTAGGAAATTATTTCCAGCTCCCTTGCTATTTTGCTGTTTAGCTTTCTTGAATGACAATTATTGTCATTTTCACTCGCTCTATGTATTTGAGAATCATTATTTATTTATGTCAATATATCTGAGAGAGAAAGATGAATCAATTGCTGCCTTCTATGGGCCCAAGGCAAGCAACTTTGTGATTGATAACCTTGAAGGATATCAGATCCACGTTAATAGAGGCAGCAGCAACAAAACCCGATCCCGGATAAATGGTGGTTAGCGTGGGTTATATTTTTAACCCCAAAAATGGTAGCAGAGCGTGGTTTTGTTCCTTTCGGTTTGGAAAGGTATGCTGTATTCTATTGGCAGTGGTTCAAGTGGGTGTCGATTTGAAATTTTGAACTTAAGTTTTGGAGTTCTGGATTCAAGTGCCAGAACAAGGGTATATACTCTGTGTGGTCGTAAATGATTTTTGGAATTAGAAAGCATTTTGATGTCGACATTTTTCAGAGGTATTACGTCGTGGATAACTATTTGTTTTCGATACTTATTATCTACGTAAAGGTTATTGAAACGTACTTATTTACGTGTTTGAACTGTTTAACGTAAATAATATTGATTCATCTCTCTTTGCATGTAAACATAGAGTGACTTATGTATAAAGAACTACGTTCTCTTATAGTTGTTTACACCTTTTGTTCATTGTGTTTAGTAAACATGCCTAGTTGGATTGATGTTGTATCTAAGGACAATTTAGTCCGAGAATTGAGCTTACTAGGTATTGATGTTGAAGGCGATGTAAATATATTGCGTCAGCGACTTAAGATTCATTTGAACTCTCTCTCCCCAGCTGAACAAACATTGGTGAAACGTAAGTTTATTGTAGACGGCGCAGTTGCTGAAGATTATTCTGTAGAACAGAACAAGAATATTATCGATCGTAGACTTAGCTCCATTAAAGATTTTTCTAGTGGAACGGCTTCCAACCTTTCTTCTCATATGGAAGAAAATAATCAGCGAATTTTTCGAGAGTTAATTAGAAAAGTCGATCCCTGTGATGGAAGTGATAAGGAATTGCTAGTTTTCTTCCTTATTAAACTCAACTCGATTTTCGAATTGAAATTAGTTCCAGATGAGTATTTTGTTAATTCGATTTTGAGTTGTATTGGAGGAATACTATTGAAGGTGTGGAGTGATGTTGTTAAACTAAGATTTACTTGGATTGAGAGTTTGGAATATGTGAAATGTTCGTTGTTGCCTTCCAGGTTGTTAGAGGATTATTGGATTAAATTTGTGTCTCGACGATTCCAACTTTCTAAGGAATCTTTGCTGGAGTTTATTTCCGAAATCCAAGGAGCTTCACTGATATTGAACCCCCAGTTTTCGGAAGAAAAGTTGATTGACATTATTCTTCAAAATATGTCTTCTGCCACCAGACAGCATTTGATCTTCGCTACAAAACCTCAAAATGTAGCAGAAATGTGTGTCTTGGCTAAGAAAGTAGCTGATTTTGAAATAGCCGAAAGACAAAAGAACTTCAGCGAGAAACGTGTGCCTGATAATTTAAGTAAAACTAATGCTCCTGCGAATCGTTTTTCTCGCAATAATTCGTGGCAGCGGAAAAGTAGTTTACAATGTTGGAAATGCCAGCGTTTTGGACATCTTGCTAGAGAGTGTCGATCTTAGTTTTTGGCGTAGTTCGTGTGCTTATTTTTGATATTGGGAAAGCTTGTTTTTGGACATCGGTATATGGGCTGATTGAGCCATTTCGTTTGTGGGAGACCCTTGAGTGAGTTTCGGTATATGTGGTCCAGGTTTTGTAATTATAAGACGCAGGCTAAGTTCTAAAAACAAGTGTAACTAGAAATTAGTAAGCGTCGATGGCCACGTCATAAAACAACACGTTAGTAAAAGTATGTTCTGTAGTGGACTAATGCCACGGATGTTTTTTGAAAAACACTTGTACTATGTTATATGTTATGCAAGAACGTTTGAGGTTCCGTTTTTCTGTCTTCGCCTGTTTTCTTGTTTCAGTTCACCCTTCCTTAATATTGGCATAGGAGAGCAACTTGGAATGTTCGGCAGTCGAGCACTTGGCGGATCCGGCCGACCCCGAGTGCCCAGCTGACCGAAATGGTGGTTCTGCTACTACAGATTCCTGGAGAGCGGTTGATCGGGATTGCGACCCGGCAATCCAGTCATGGTATCGTCACCCTGTTTTTCACCTGGAACACCGCGGAGTCTTACTATGGCGGCTGTGTCAAGATTGGAATTTATTTACAGCGCCTGTATAGTCGACGTAGAAGCGAGTGTGGTGATAGTGATTTTGGGGACGATGAAATTTGTGATGAAGTTTACCGCTCGGAATCTGATAGTGTTAACGTGCCCCTCCCAACGTGGGATTTCCTATCTGGTATCTTTGCAACATCGTGATAGTGATTTAAGTCTATAAGACTTCTGGGACTTTCTGGCATTGTTTTGAAGTTTATGGACTGTTTTCTTTTTCCCGGAGGGTGCAGGAGGACATATTGAACCGAAAGTGTGTTTTTCGGCTCATTATTGTAGCGTCGTTCTCCTCCCTAGACTGGAATATTTATGAATTATGCCAATATCCCTTTCTCCTTGTATTTTACCCCCTCTCTCTACTCTTTACCCTTCCCGCTGCGCAATGTCTACGGCGCATCTCCCCTCTACCTCGGAACCTTCATATACGTGGTGCACTGGCAGAACGTTATCATTCAATCATTCAAGCATTCATT
Source organism: Diploptera punctata (assembly GCA_030220185.1). Taxonomy (NCBI): domain Eukaryota; kingdom Metazoa; phylum Arthropoda; class Insecta; order Blattodea; family Blaberidae; genus Diploptera; species Diploptera punctata. Next base: position 596,677 of record JASPKZ010010253.1, read on the forward strand.
CTTTCTTCGTTCATTTGTTCAAGCAGATTCAAGATTTGAATCAGCATCCAGTCCGCGATGCGATTGGAGCTCTAATGGACAAGCTCGTCTGAAGCCGAGAAGCGGCGTGGTTTAGTTGGTCCGGCAGACCAGGGAAGAAGTTGCCCCTGGTTCGGACGCTAGCATGAGTGTGGCGTGAGGTATGGTGTGGTTTTTTCTATTGCAAAGAGTATCATTATTTATTTGTTTGTATTTTTGTTTAATTGAATGATCGAAATGTCTTTGTTAATTTGTTTTTACTTCAGACAACTTGTTTCTATTAAAGGTCATCTTTTATACAATTTATCTGCTACTTCATTGATGTGCACGTAGTTGTTTACAATCCTATACGGAAATTCACTCACGTAGGAAATTATTTCCAGCTCCCTTGCTATTTTGCTGTTTAGCTTTCTTGAATGACAATTATTGTCATTTTCACTCACTCTATGTATTTGAGAATCATTATTTATTTATGTCAATATATCTGAGAGAGAAAGATGAATCGATTGCTGCCTTCTATGGGCCCAAGGCAAGCAACTTTGTGATTGATAACCTTGCAGGATATCAGATCCACGTTAATAGAGGCAGCAGCAACAAAACCCGATCCCGGATAAATGGTGGTTAGCGTGGGTTATATTTTTAACCCCACATAGCTTCATATATTTATATGTTCATTCATTTATTACGTATTAGTGAGGAAAAGTTACAAACTTAAATTAAAATATTTAGTTTATATATCTCAAGTCAATCATAATAATAGCTCATAGATGATGGACAATAATAATAATAATAATAATAATAATAATAATAATAATAATAATAATAATAATAATAATAATAATAATAATGGGATGTATCAATTGATGTGAAGAATGTAATTACCTGGGGATCAAAATTAACTCAAAATATCCCCAAGAAAATGACAAAATATAGAATTCAAAAAGGCAGATCGGAATAACATTGTTAAACGGAGTTTTGTGGGATAAGAACATAAGAATAGAACCGAATTAGAGATTTATAAATCCATAATTCGAAGCATGCTAACATTCGGTGCAGAAACTTGGCATCTGAATAAAAATTTGAGTTTAAAGCTTATGTCTACCGAAATGGATTCTTACAGACGCTCAACTAGACATTCTAAATAGGAAAAAAATCAGAAATACAATCATCACACAACAAATGAAAGTCCAAAATTCAATATTAGATTTTGTGAGATACAGACAACTAGAAAGGAATTGTGATATATGTAGGATGCCAGAGAAAATATTACCCAGACAAGCTTTGGAATGGATTCCACCTGACAAAGGAAAGAGAGGTGAACCAGATTTAAATGGATGGATGATGTAAGAAGAGATATGAGAGGGCTAGGTCTGGAAGAACTGGAATGAGAAGATAGAGAAGAATGGAGAATGAAGATACAAATTTTTAAGGTTTGGGCATAGGAAGATGTTTTATTACACTGTAAACCTGTTTATAAATAAGTAAATAATACTATTAATAATAAAAATATTAATACTTCCAAATAGTTATTAAGTTTTTCTTTAAGAATGAATAAACAGAATAAAATAGAAAGCACTTTAACAATAATAAATAATAGTTTTAAAAAACTAAAACAACACGCTTTATTAGAAAACCAAACTAAAAAATGAAAAATAATTTAAATTTCCAACACGCTTGGCATAAAATTAAAGTGGTGAACAAAAAAATCATCTCCAACACATATAGAATAAAACTAGATATGTCAACAAAAAGAAAACAATTTTAACATCAAAAGCGTGGGGTGCTATATATCAATTAATAGATTTAATAATAAACAGATATTGGTAAAAGTAAAGTCTCTAAGAAGAAAATGTAAAGATCATAAAAGGCACCCCACGCTTTTGATGGTAAAATTATTTTCTTTTTGTTGATATCTCTAGTTTTATTCTATATGTGTTGGAGATGATTTTTTTGTTGACCGCTTTAATTTTATCCCCAGCGTGTTGGAAATTAAAATTATTTTTCATTTTTTAGATCGGTTTTCTAATAAAGCGTATTGTTTTAGTTTTTAAAACTATTATTTATTTTTTAGTTTTAATATTTTAGAGAATAGGATAAAAATGTAAATATTTTTAAATTCGATACTATTGTAGTATGAGCTAAAAGTAATACTCTTCTAAAAAAATCCTCCCAGCCGGATTTGAACCAGCGACTTATGGATTACTGAAATTAAATACCACTAAGAGTTTACCGCTCTACCAACTAAGCTCTACAACGATTGACTAAAAAGTCGACAAGTCCGCACATATTATACCAGTTTTCATTTTCTGATGATACTGGCCAGGATTTTAGAAACATAATATGAAAATATTGTATTGTCACGGGCCCTTTACAAATATACATGGTTTCAAGTCGATCCAATGTTTCTATGTGGGTGAAAACCGTGTTCAAAAATTCCGTTATATAGATACAAAGACACTTTTTTATTTTCTGATGATTCTGGCCAGGATTTTAGAAAATAAATATAAAATTATTGTATTGTCACGGGACCTTTACAAGTATACAAAGTTTGAAGTCGATCCAACGTTTCTAAGTGGGTGAAAATCGTGTTCAAAAATTCCGTTACACAGATACAAAGACACTTTTTTTGATTTTGTGATGATTCTGGCCAGGATTTTGGAAACAAAATATGAAATTATTGTATTGTCACGGGTCCTTTACAAGTGTACAAAATTTCAAGTCGATCCAACGATTTTGAGTGGGTGAAAATCGAGGTTGAAAGATTCCGTTGCATAGATAGATAGATAGAGGTCAAGCTAATATAAGGCGTGTAAAAGAAAATAACCTCGCCGAGAATCGTACCTGCGACCTATTGCATACGAATCAATTCACTAAGCACTGAGCTACGCTTTCGCTGCCTTGTTACGTTTAGAAAGAATACTCTTGAAGGGAAGAAGGAAAACGTATTGTAGCAGTACTGTGCAATTAGTTTTTTAGTGTGAATCGCGCGTCAGAACTTCAAATATTCGAGATCAAGAATCGGCCCATTCTTTTTGTCTCTAAGTGTACATTAAACGTCAAAGTAATGTTTAAAACAAAATTAAAGCAAATACAAATTTAATAATAATTAACTAACTAACAAATTCACTAGTTCCATCCAACCCGTAGGTTCATGGCCGCGCGGTCAGGAGCTCTCCACACATCGTCATTTTGAGCTAATGTTTTCCAATCATTCCCTGCATAATCTACTTCCCTCAAATCGTGAACGATATTATTCTCCCACCTCATTCTTGGTCTACCAACTTGCCGTTTTCCCTCTGGTTTTCCTAGAAGTAGTTTCAATGCACAACTTTCATTCCCCATTCATACCAAATGTCTTGCCCATCGCAGTCTACGAGACTTAACTGTTCTTATTATATATGCTTTCTATATATACCACATTTATCGGGGTTTTTCCTCACCTGTAAGACAAATGTCAGGAAAATTTTAAGGCCCAAACGGTCCCCGAACTCATATGGCCATCATCATCATGATCATCCTTATCATCATCATCATCATCATCATCATCATCATCATCATCATCATCCTTCACCGGTGTGGAAAGCAACGGGAAGCTACCACACCTACACAATTCCCTAGTAAAGCTGCAATCATAGCATGAAATATGCTATGATTGCAGTGAAGGACCTGCCTTCGGGCAGAATTACTATGGATGGATGGATATATACCACGTAGCACACTATTTTTGTAGTTTCTTTCATTCACCTGTCTGTTCATCTCTTTTACGTCCAAAAATTTTCCTGAGAACTTTATTCTCAAATACTCGTAATTTTCTTTTCTCCCTTAAATTAAGAGACCATGCTTCGCATACATATAATATAACTGAGAGGATAACAGTTTTATATAATTCCAGTTTATTGTTTGTTGAAAGGAGTTTGGCCGACAAGTGTCCGTGTAATGCGTGATAGCATGCATTTCCAGAATTGAGCCTATGTTTAATTTCTTTGTGGATCTCATTCCTAGTTGTAATTATTGTTCCTGTTTAATTTAAATACAGCCACTTCTTCAAATTTTCCCTCATTTGTCATTAGTTGTTCATTTTCATTATACAGTGTGAAAGGTAATTCCACCCACAAACTTCAGGTACTCGAACTTCAGGTATTCGAAATGAAAGACAAAAATGTCCTATAAGCATGTGTCCGGAAATGAACGATGTGCGGCAACAACAACAAACCGTACCGGCACACAGTGCATAGCATAATTGCATCCACGTCACAACAGATGCTAAAAGTGGCCTCCTTGGGATGCAATGCACGCGTTTACACGCCTCAGTCTTTCGAATGTTCCGGCCCCTCTCCGGATAGCGTCGCAGGTGACGTTGGCACGCTGTTGAAGGGTATGCACATCAGAAACTGGTTCACCATACACAATACTTTTCTGACGCCTCCAGAGGCAAAAGTCCAGGTGGTTTAATTCCGGTGATCTAGCAGGCCATATACCAGGTCCGGGAGAATATTGCCACTCCTCAGTGCCATCTACCGTGGCAACGAGGGATTTATGGATACTCATTCATAGGACATTTTTTTCCTCCATTTACAGTCAGGAATCCGTCCCTGCAGCATGTCGGTGTAATCAAAACCCACCCTGTATAATGCATTTATATACGTGATTATAATTATACTCTCATGACAAAGACTTATTACTTTTTGGTTGGTTATAACATGTTTTAAAAATGATCTGGCGCGAGAATTTTAACGCATCCCCGTAGAACCGCTCTCCACAGAGTACACACATACTGCTCGGGACCCAGCTCCGTGTGTCTGAAAGGAATTTGCTGACTCATCACTTTGTGACAGCTATTGGTGCTGTCCAGTGTGCCTTTCCTGGGACGTGTGTTTGTCCCTTGTCGGCGAATTCGCGTGTGTATTCGGTATTTGGTTCAGCTGGTATACCCTAGCCTACACGGCAATTTTATGGGGATTTATTTTATTGTTTGAGTAATGTGAGATTTATATGGATATTGCTGCCAAGGCGAATAGATCTCGCTTGATTGGGGCATCGGAAACCGTGTCGCTGAAGAGCTCGGCTCAATTCAGGACCGGAATGAGCCACGCCACTCTGCGCTGATCATTCTGAGTTTGGTTGCTACATGCTCAGTACTATGGATTATTTATATGGTCGAATATGTTTCTATGTGTAGTAGCCTACGCCATTGTGGAAGGTGTCCTATATTGCGTACTATTGGGTTTCCATGATCATTTATGTTTTGAAACATGGTGGTGACCTTTCTGCTATGATAGTATAAATATATGGCACCTTCGTGGCCTCGTGCATCTCTGTTATCCTTGTGTAACGCGGGGCCGAAAGTATGATTTTTAAACACTTGTTTTGCAGTATCTGCAGTTTCTTTTTGTGGCATTTCGCAAGAATACTCAGAGATTCACAGCCGTACAATAGCATACTACGGATCACAGCCACATATAATGTGAGCTTGATCCTACGGGACAGTGACGGCGACTTGAAAAACGGATATAATATTGCTATGCCTTGATGGGCTCTGGTTATTATTGCTGACTCAGCTGGTAGTATATGAGAAGCATAGAAGTGTACCTCCTCCCACTCCCCACACTTCTCCCCGCAAACACACAGAGCTTGGTCTCGAGCTGTAGATGTAATATACTCTGTGGCGTTCTCTATGCCACGTCCTTCTAACTAGGAAAACTTTGAGTGGAGAATTTCATACTGATAAAAAGTCAGACAATTTATATAAAATGAATCCCATAAAGTTTATCATCTGTCTGTATATAGTTTTCATTCTTTATCTCATGGCGACTTATGTGTGTAAGTACAAATGAATGTTAGGCCTAATATAACACTTGCATTACAAACCTTAAAATTTCATAATAATTCCAAACTTACAGTTACGAATTAATTACTGCATTTATTATAATTAAGATTGTATGTGCATATCAGAAACTAATTTTATTTAATTAAGAATATCTATAATTTATAACTTAAGCAAATGGACACGTAGGTTTACGGCCGCGCGGATATAAGCTCTCTATACATCACTATCTTGAGCTAATGCTTTCCAATCATCCCCTGTATAATGTACTTCCCTCAAATCATAATTTTATTCTCCAAAGTAATTTCATAAACCCATTACAGCAAAAATAAATTAGATAAATAATGGTAATAGATGGTATATATATATGTTTTGTCTTATAGACAAAATATATACTTTTGTCTTATAGACAAAATATTTACTTAATTACATATATGTAAATCTCAATCATATTAGGTTCACAGAATTTACATCTCCCCGACAGATATTAAAACTCAAACCATAATAACTAAATGTTTAAGAAACATACAAGATAAATAATATAAAGCAAACTGTTATGTAATAAAACATAGAATTGAAAAGAACAATGCTTCCAAATAAGGAATTAATCAAATTAATTGATTTAATTTAATTCGGTATTACATTGAAACTCATTAACAGGGTATTCTATTTACAGAAGAAAGTTATAAAACTGAGCATATAGCACTCAAAAAAGAGGTGAAAAATTCATCATTGTGATTATTTGGATTTTTTATGCACAATGTCTTTTAAATATATCTTCATTTCATTAACTGATGGGTGATGATGGAAAGAAAAAAATACATGTATATCTGCAAATGCACTAAACAGTGTAATGTAACACTCATAATTAATTGAAAATAATAAGAGAAAAGCTTCATCAACATTTGCTATTACACTGGCATTAAAAATCACATTTTAAGAATAAATAGTTTATCGTTGGAATACGTAATTAATTAAATAACCTTGAATTTACTTTAAAATTATGAATAGCTGTATTCTATCATTTCAGGGGAGGTCGTCGAAGAGAGCGAGTTTCGCAGGAGATGCCCCAGGTGCAGAGTAAGTTGATTTTGTTTGGTATTTTGATTGATGAACATAGTACATGTAAATAAAACACACACACAAACATTTGTGTATATAGAGCGAATGATTTCATTATCAAGTGCTCGACATTAGATACCAACCAACCAACCAACCAACATTTGTGTATATATATATATATGTATATATCATAACAGATTAATTTTACTCCAGTTATTAGTTTTATAGTCGTTATTAAAACTAAAATTGTGAATTACTCTAGTACTCAGAATTTACTTTTAATTTTGTTCTTAAATTTTTATAGGGGCAATCTTCAATTTTACCCTTAAAATTGCAGTTATTTCTAAAAAGATTCTGACATCTAAAATTGTTACCTTACTATAAGTCAGCTTTATCGAAGACTTTATATGAATTTCCTCTAATATAATTATTTTTTTAAATACATAATGTATATGCACAGGATAATTTTATTTCCAATACACACTCAGATGCATTAATTTAAATCAGCAAAATATCTAACCATCCGCATGGAATCAGAAACACAAAGAGTGCAGAAGATGGCATTAAATCGCAAACAGAACTTTATTAATTAACTTTATTAATTATCATTCCAGTTTTACTTCCCAAAATATGAATTATCTTCCTCCCTATATCTTATACCATTTAATGACATTATTAGATACACTGAAGGGATGTCAATTTGAAATCAACCAACAAATTATTAATATTATTCTTTTATGTCTTCCAAAGTTATTACATTTTGTTTGGAATAGTGTTTTGTGATAAAAAGAAACTACACATTGAATGAAAGTTTACATAAGTTATTATTATTTCTTTTCAGAGGAGAAAGACTAGAAGTATTTGGCGCCTTTCTGATAAATTCTATGATTGACTTCATAGAAAGTCTTAAGAATGCAAATTCATCTAAAGGTCAGTAGCCTTTCACAATATAGCACTTTTTTTATCTATGCTCTACATAACAAAAGTAATGAAGCAATAACTGAATCTCTAAGTTCTAGCATAATATTATACTTTCAAATTTACCTCACAAATAATTTATACAGAAAACTTGCTGATAGAATTAGGGTTTCTATATCCAAATCAAATTACTTGGTTCTAACAGAAATGCAAATCTAATTACTCTTAAGCATTAGGACATGGAAATGTTCAAAGAAAATACTGAACAATCTGTGATTTTAAATAATTATGAAAGATACTGAAGTATAAGAACAAATGAACATACACAACTGTATACACAACATGAAAAAAACAATAAAATTTGCAGGTCGTCATAGTTAAAGAGGAAAAATGATGAGGAGAAAAAAAGAGATATACAGGCATATTTAAAAATAAAGTATTAATGACAACAGGTTCGTGGGAGAAAAATATGAGATTGAATATTATGCTCCTCTTAGCAAAAGAGATTGAAGGAATATAACAAGAAACAGGGAAGGGGCACATTCCGATGATTACTTAGCTTGCAATACTTTATAATGTTGTCAAAGATGATGATGCTTTACAGAAGAGGAGAGTAGAGCATTTTTTCAACTGTTGGAAGAAGAGTTTTCACAAAACGAGGAACTCAATAGGGGCAAATAAATCCGTATTATTCATTAAGGTTGGTAGCCAATAATCCTTTATCAGTTTTATAAGTATTGCATAATTTGATATTCCTAATGTATGGAGCAATGACTGATCACACCTTGAACAGTACAACATACAAACATGAAAGGAAGAGATGGCATGACTACTTAGAATAAAATTATGAAATAATTTATGCAAGACTTAAATATGGGCATTCTAACTGATGAATCAAATCTGTATATTTTAAGAAGGGAACATAAAGTGGACAACAGAATCAACACTTTTTAAGGAAAATCAAGAATGTTGTACCAATAGGTGGTCGTATACCCAATTTTCCACATGTATCAATGTTTGTAGAGCTCACCAGCAAGGGAAATCATTTCTTAATAGCAAAAATATCCATCCATAATAATTCTGTCCAAGGACAGGTCTTTCACTACAATCATAGCACTTTCATGCTATGCTTTGCAGTTTTACTAGAGAATTATAGGTGTGGTAGCTTCCCGTTGCTTTCCACACCGGTGAAGGATGGTGATGATAATAATAAAGGTGATGATGATGGCCGGATGATTTTCGGAGAGCGTTGGGCCCTAGGCTTCCTCACATTTGTCTTACGGTGAGGAAAAACCCCGAACAAAACCTCACCCACAAAGTTTGTCCCGACCAGGGATCGAACCCGGCCCTGCTGTGTGACAAGGCAGCAAGCTACCTCGAGACCAAAGCGGTGGACAGCAAAAATATGATGAATTTAAGAGGGAGAGCATATCTGTCATCATGTAGGTAAGGCAATATAGAGTTACTGCTTCCCAACACAAAATTTTTTTTAATTATAAAAATAAGGCAATCTTTTTTTAGCCACCGACTTCAACATCATTTTCTTAATGTTGAAGCATGTACTATTTGAAACAAGGAAATATATGAAGGTAATCTGCCATCATCAGAGTCATTAATACTCGGATTCATGTAGAAAGTGTTTAAAAATTTTAAAATGGAATCAGGATATCTAAAAATATAAATGAACGAAAATATAAACTATTTTTGCTTTAAAATTAGGTGATAAATTCTTCACTCCTTTCACCTGATTAGTTGCTTCTGGTTTGGACATACTAGGGGATGGAAGGAGTAAGAGAACCCAGTTAATCAGTGCCAGTGAGTTAGTTTTATAGTAACAAAAGATAAAAGAATTTTGTGGTTTGCACAGCCAGTCAAGACTTAGTATTTAGGGATTTTGGGGATTCTCCACTTTAATTTACCTGATATATTTTCAAAGTCCTATAGGACAACAGTGTGTATACGCTAAAGTTTATAGAGCCAACAATAGCCCACCATCGAACCACATATCGATTATTATCGTTGTTTTGTTTATTATTATTTTTTGTTTAATGTATTTAAACACATTTAAAATGTAACGAACCTAAAAGCTAACTAACTAACTCACACTTAACCTAATTTAGTTACTCTAACCTAGGGTGGATCCCATGAAACGCCCTTTTTTTCACTCCTTAATAATCGCAACCATCATTAACCCTCTGGATCCAACTATATAATATACTATCTGGAGAAAATAGCAAGTCACCATCACAATATGTGTATTTGAATAAATACTTAAAATTCTAAAATAAAGTTATAACAAATTTTTTTTGAAAAAATTCAAAATATTTAAAAATGTTAGTAAATACATAACAAGACATATAATTCACAACAATAAACTAAAAAATCAAGGGTAAATTATTCTAAAGAAGAGCTGGGACTTCAATTTCTTTAAATGTAATCTGATAACGACAAGAATTCATGAGACCGTTATTGAGTGAAGTTGAGTCTCTAGAAAATCTCTTGGAATGAACTCAGGAAAGATTAATTACATCTTGTAAGGGATTATAGATTTCCAAATAGGAAAATTTAGGGCCTATTGCAATTATTAACTTCATATTGCACACCTTGATTTTTGTAAGAAGAACTCTCCCAAATTAAGAGTCAGACAGAAAGTAGACCTATCACACGTTATAATGGCTAGCATGATAGACCAATAGGCCCATATACTGATCCTTATGATTTTTAAATGCATAAACTTCATTGGCAGTAAATAAAATAATTATATGCATTTATTTTATTCTGTGTTTCAGATGAGTTGGCATTCTGCTCCTAATTTGACTTGATATTATTTAGACATCCGGTTCACATAATGTGAACGTGACTTATTTAAAGGCACACATGTGCAGTGACACTTGTTATTGAGGCCATTAAATGGCAGTGACCAAAGTAATTAAATAACTAAAGATAAGTTCCAGGTGTGTTCATTCACTGTGAAACTGGCAACATTTATAGGTACAAGAGTACAATGAGAATTATAGTAGAGACCATTCAAGAGGCAGTGCCAATAATTAGAGACAAGTGCTCTAGGTGTATTCACTTAATGCGAAACTCGATATGAATACAGGCACAAAACTGCATTGAGAATTATATCCCAGGCCATTTCAATGGCAAAGACATATAACTAAGTGTTTTTAAAACAAATTAAAATTTTTAGGCCATTAAAATGGCAAGAAATAAAAAATATTAAAAATATTCTGATAATTTTTTATAAGAAATCCAATATTGTATAATATTTGTCTCATCCTGTAGTTAGTTTACTCACCAAGCTTCCTTTCATCGGACTCCCATTTCTTCATGATATTCTTCTTTGACAATGTAATCCAAACTTGGTCTTTTCCATATATTTCTCTACCCTGGTTGCAGCCTACAACTTTATTTCTAAATCACTCATTACTTGACTAATTGTAATTCTTGATATCCTTCAATTTCACTGAGAATAAAATGCATCAATAGAGGGAGAATAAAATAAAATCAGATCTGCATGGATTTTGTAGGTGTAGAACATTCAATTAATTAAATGTTCCTAATAATACTGACATCTGAGGTCAAAGGTAGGGGACAATGCAGAGTAATTTACCCTAACTACCAAAAAAGTTCAGATGTGTTGATATGATGTTATGTAATGCCACATTGTAGAACTATTCTTCTCCACAGGGCGTTTACTCTCCCTCTATTCTATACATTTCATGATCTAAGACTTGACACATTACTTGTACAACTTTCCTTGTAGTTGGATTACACATCAATTCTTTTCCATTGTCCACTGATAACATCAATGTGCGTGCAGTATTCGAGAACAACAATGGAAGCTAGATGTTAAGAATAAAATAACATGATCAGACACAATTTCAGGTATAGAATTATAGAAGATAAATCAAAAAGAAATTACTATTAAAAAAGGTATTTTTTTTATATGACACACACTAAGAAAACAAAATAATGTAGTGTAAGAATGGATTTGGATTACAGTACCCTGGAAAGTAGAAGAAGACAAAGGAATTGGTGGAAGAGAACATTTATTGCAAAAATTTGCAAGGAGGGAAATACATGGAATGAAATAAAGAAGTTAGCAAGAAGCAGGATCCATTGGAAATACTTTGTGAATGACCTTCATTCCTCATAGAGAGATACAGGAGACTGATAACAATGGAAGCTAGAAACTGTTGATTGCTGATGAGAATGAAGACATTTCGAGTTATTACAAAATTCCCTCCTTATCAAGTCACAATGAATAATAAATGCACAGGGCATTATCCTTTGCAATAAACAATATATGTTCTTATATCTGACCAAATTAGTAAAAAGAACACTTATCATTAGCATGAGAGTAATCAATCTCTCCACAATTCAAAATTTTTCTATATCCAAATTTCATTTCTTCTTCCGTTGGAAAGAACATGTGTCCCGATGGAAAAATTATTTTTATGACCAATTTTCATTGATTTATCCATCCCGTTTCTAATATTTACTTATGTCCTCTCACATACCTGACATAATAATAACAATAATAGCTTTATATTACCTGGCAGAGTTAAGGCCTTAAGGCCTTGTCTGCCACTCAACCAGGTTTTTAAAAAATACAAAATACAAAAAAAAATCTAAATTACAATAAACATAAACAATTACATATTATAAAAACAATACAATACAATCAATATTTATAATCTATTTTGATTTACTCTAATTTTAACGAATTAAATATATAATATGTACAAGGTATAAAAAAAACGAGAAAAAATTATTAATGACATAGTATAAATTTAAATAAATAAAGAAGAAATTAATTAATTAGACAACAGGTAACTGTATAAGCGTGACTTAAAGGTGCCAAGTGTGCGGCAACCCCTGATATCTTGAGGAAGGAAATTCCAGTAGCATGCAGAGGCTACTGTGAAGGAAGTAGAATAAGAGGAAGTGCTATGAAGAGGAATTGTTAGCAGACTGTTATCTTGTGATCTAGTGTCAATATTGTGGTAAGAGGATAACTTCTCAAATCTGGACGCCAGGTAAGTAGGAATGTAGGAATTCAGAAGCTTGAAAAGTAGTGAAAGAGAATGCAATTTACGTCTGTCAGTAAGACGGAGCCAAGAGAGGTTATTAAAGTGTTCGGAAATATGGTCATAACGGCGGATATTGAAAATTAATCGAACGCAAGCATTATGAACACGCTGCAATCTTTGCGACAAGTCATGGTTTAGATCATTATATATCCATCCATAGTTATTCTGCCCGAAGGCAGGTCCTTCACTGCAATCATAGCATTTTCATGCTATTCTTGCAGCTTTACTAGGGAATTGTAGGTGTGGTAGCTTCCCGTTGCTTTCCACACCGGTGAAGGATGATGATGATGATATGATAATGATGACGATGATGGCCATATGATTTCGGGGACCGTTTGGGCCTTAAAGTTTTCCTGACATTTGTCTTACAGGTGAGGAAAAACCCCTACAAAAACCTCACCCAGAAAAACTGCCCCGACCGGGGATCGAACCCGGGCCCGCTGCGTGACAAGGCAGCACGCTACCTCGAGACCACAGCGGTGGACATCATTATATATAATGTCACAATAATCGAAGTGTGGCAACACAAGATTCTGCACAAGAATTTGTTTTAATGTAACTGGAAGAAAATTCTTTAAACGTCTAAGATAATGTTACATAGAGAAAGTCTTTTATATATGTGTTTTCATTTGTGTTTGCCAGGTTAAATTTGCGTCTAGATGTAGTCCAAGATCTATTACTGAAGAAGAATAAGGGATAATTATATTATTTATAGTAATGTTTGGAAGTGTAGATATGTCAAAGGTTGTAAGCAGTCTTTGTTGTCCCATTAGAATTACTTGTGACTTATTAGGATTTAGATTTAGACCGATACTTGAAGATCAGTTAAAGATGGATATGAGATCGTCATTCATTTTCGTCAAGCTCTTAGAGAGAATGAGGAGGTGAATGTAGGTAAATTTGGAGATCATCGGCATAGAGGCGATAACGGCAGTGCTTAGTACAGTTGGTAAGTCGTTTATGTAGATTGAGAAAAGAAGAGGTTTGAGAACACTACCCTGGGGGACTCCCACCTGCACGCTGCGCCAAGACGAAGATCTAGAGTTTAATGAAACGTATTGTTGACGCCAGTGCAGGTATGAGTCGAACCAGGATACAGTGCTGTCAGATAAGTGTAGGTGCTTGAGCTTTTTCAAAAGTAAGTCATGGTCTACTGTGTCAAAACCTTTGCTGAAGTCAAGTAAGGTTAAAGGAGTCAATTCACGTCTGTCCATGGCTTCACGAATATCTTCAGGAATTTTTACAAAGCTGTGGTTCTGCTATGACCAGATCTAAAGCCGGATTGATAAGGATCAAGGAGGTGATTTGCTTGGAGATATTCAGTCATTTGCTTATGTACAATATGTTCCAAGGCTTTAGATAATGTCGGAAGGATGCTAATCGGTCGGAAGTCATTACACTTACTAGGTGTACTTATTTTAGGTATAGGCCGAACCCTAGACTGTTTCCATACAGTAGGGAAGATAGAAGTTATAAGGGAAGCATTAAAAATATGAGTCACTGTGGGTAGTATGTCAATTATTTTATTTAGCATTAAAATGCTGGTGTCATCTGTTTCTTGTGCATTGGATTTAATCCGCTTAAGTGCTTTTTTAAAGTCTATAGGTGAAATGTCGTAAAAGTAAAATTTATCTCTTCCTATATGGGGGATGGGGTAAGTCTTTAAGAAGGTCTATTTTCGGGTTGTTGTCTGGAGTTGACAAAATGAGAATCATAAAATATGATGATAAGAATGTAATAACACAATTTTTGTTCCAATATGTAAAGATACATGTTATTCACTTTAACACTCACACCGACACTGGCTACTGGGCAACTAGTATAGGAGTAACAAACTTCACTGCAAAGGTATTTCTTTCAGATGACAAACATCAATCTTTATCAATCTAAAATGGTGAAGATAGCTGCCTTAATTTAAACCACATGGTTGTAAGGTCATATCATTTGAAAAGAAAATCATATTTTTAAATATCGGGGAAAAGGGTTTGATTTGAAAGTTCATCCGTCAAACTAGAAAAGGAACATGAGGTAAACTGCAGGATAACCAACCAATCAATTAAACAGTCAGAACAAGCTGTTGGTAGAAGATAAGGTATCTGAAACATGATCTCAACATTTTCTACAAGTTATGAGGTGAAATGTTTATTTTCCAATGTCAATTTCTGTAAACGACAGTGGCCTTCAAGGACACAACAAACTCCCAGTGACCACTTAATGCCTTCAAATATTTTCACAGGAAGATTCAATTAACTCTCAAATGGGCTATATGGAAAATATTTTTCTTCTTTATTTCAGATAGTGACAACCAAACTAATCCATTACATTCTGGTTTCTTCAAGTGGCCAAGAATTTGTTACCATGCCTAGAAGGCAATGACACATTCAAAATGTTCATCACTTTAAATTGTAATGACATATCAGTTATTCGCAGTCATCAGAGGCAATGATTTTTTAAAAACTTTTAGTGAAGCCAAAATTATCACGGGCTAATAAAAAAAGTTAAACAACCGTCAATGAAATTTTTATTTATTTTTATCATCCACTAAAACATCATAGTTGTTTTAAGACTTGTCCACATTACAACCTATACATAACAACAATACAAAGAATAACACATACACACACACAAACATATATATATATATATATATATATATATATATATACACAAACACTAGTGTCCAAAATTAAAGCAACAAACTGAAATTTCGCGGTCCTGTGTCCAATATACAATTGAATAGTACCATGTGGCAGTAGAACGTAAGCAAATGTCTGTATAACCATATCCTCTATGTGAGATAGCATTCCTGTCTTTGTAGAATCAATGAAGTGATAACGTCAGTGCATTTATCAAAGGGTACTTTATGTTTACTCTCTTTAGTCCCACTTCAACATTCACTGTGTAAACATTCAGGTGCAGTGTGACACAGAGAAGACGCCAGGCAGACTCCCTGCGTTTTAGGACGATAGGGAGCATGTAAGCTGTACAGTCTCTAGCTGATGTGGCCACTAGTCTATGTGTATCGTTCTGTTGTTTCCTGGATGTGGCACAGTTTGTAGGGGTAGAAAATGTAATCCGAAGACCAGGGCAAGGACGACCAAGAGTCACCACACAAAGGAGGTATCGTTACTTGACAATAAGGGCAAGACAGAACTGTGTTGTACTGCACAACAACTGGAATCTGACCTCACAGCATCCACTGGAACATTTGTATCGCGACAAACAGTCTACAGAAGGCTTCAACAAAGAGGACTTTATTGTCGGATATCCGCTGTATGTGTACCCCTGACACGTGATCACAAAAAAAGACGTCGAGAATGGAGCCAACAACATGTCAGTTGGACGGACGAACAGTGGACTAATGCCCTCTTTACAGGTAAGTCAAGATTCGGTCTTCAGAGCGATTCTCGACGGATTCGCATTTGGAGAGAATCTCGAACACGATTTCGGCCATCAAACATTCTGGAGAGATACTCATATGGAGGTGGATCAATAATTGTGTGGGCAGGCATTACGATGACTGCTAGAACACCTCTACAGGAAGTTGTACGTTAAACCGACAAGGTTTAACCGCTGTCAGGTATCGTGACGAGATCTTGTTACCTCATGTACGCTAGTTTCGAGATACTTTGGGTCCAGACTTTCTGCTGATGGACAATAATGCTCGTCCACACTAAGGAGCGGTGGTTTATGAATTCCAGTAAATCAATCACGTACCATCAATCCTGTGAAGGTCAAGCCTTCAAACTCTTTGACAGACGCCTTAAAATCTGGCACGTCTACACAAAACAATAATGCAATCAACACTGTTAAAATTCAGGGGCAGAAAAAGAATATTCCAACCGGACTCCACGTTGTGTTGTCAGTGCTTCGGTCCACAGTCATAAGGATTGTCCAATTGAGGCTAAAGCAAAACGGAACTCTAATTTGCTTAAATGCGCATACTTCCATGGCTGCCCTGCTTTTAAGGCAGCCACAGGAACCTACAACAAAATCTCAAAACCTGAACCCTCTCCAAATGTACCTAAATCCGAACCACGTGCCTTCACATCTGCGCAGGTCAATCCTTCAGTCTCCTTCACAGACGCCTTAAAATCCAGCATTTCACCAGAAAACAATAATGTAAACAACGCTGTTAAGACTCTGGGCCAGAAAATGAGTATTCCATCTCTAAGCGCGCATGAAGAGATAATGCTCCGCGATATCCAGCCCACGTTGGCTGGATTACAAACCTTATGGAGCGCTTCGTCTTTATGAGCAGACTTATTTACGCGGACTCTTTGCGTAAATTAACTTCCATAGATTGGCTACCAATTAAATTGTACGAGATTCACTCGCCTTCAATAGCGAGGCTCAATCTGGATTGTCTGGCTTTCGGACTCTCTGATTGCCGGCAGAGCAGGTTCTGCCACCGTATCCCAGTGTGACATTGTTAAATTTTTAATCTCAATAATCGACACGTTCGGCGAACACATCTCTACCGCCACATGGCTAGGGTTAAAGGTTCACAACCCTGCCTTGATAGCAAAGGAATTAGCTGCCAACAAATAATGGTAGTCTACAGTACGCAGCACACTGGACTGTGTCCGTCAACGTCAGCCACCGTTCTGTCACATGTCTGTTACGACATCTGTACAGATATGAGCTTAACTAAATCAGGCTGGTTAAGATCACAAAAGGGAGAACAATGTCAGAATTAGGCTGTACGATAACAGACGGATGGATCGATAAAGCATAACATGAACGGGTGACAGTAGGGAAACTAAAACCAAAACTGAAGAAATTGGACATTTGCCAAGTAAAACATGATTCAGAAAGACAAATGTCAGGTGTGGAACGTTTATAGTGTGAAGTGGAGAAAGTCCAGAACTTAGTAAATTAAATTGACATTTAATTAATATAACAATCAACCTGCCGTAGCGTAGTGGTTAAGGCACTGAGCTACAAGCCGGAGGGTCGAAGGTTCAAGTCCCGTTGGGGTCAGGATTTTTAAACTGACCCAAACTCTCTGGCGGCACTATGGCCCTGAGGTCGACTCAGTCTCTAACGGAAATGAGTACCAGGCGCTTGTTCTGGGGGTAAAGGCGGCCGTCACGCAGGGCTGACAACCCGGCTGAAATAATGTGCCGATTGTCTAGAAAAAAGTGGGAGCCTTAACGTCGTCCCAAGGGCCCCCGGGCCTGTTGTGGGATCACTTTACTTTACTTTATCAACCTACATTAATAATATCCAATATATTATAGATAAAAGACTGTTTTCTTGTTTCTCCACTTTTAAGGGACTGTATGCGGTGAAT
Organism: Diploptera punctata; assembly: GCA_030220185.1. NCBI lineage: Eukaryota > Metazoa > Arthropoda > Insecta > Blattodea > Blaberidae > Diploptera > Diploptera punctata. The sequence goes on from JASPKZ010010253.1 coordinate 614,894, forward strand.
AGTACTTGAATATTTCTCCGACTCAGGGTTAATATTTCCATTACGAATAGTAAAGAATATTATATGCAGTGGAGTTTAGAATTCCTAAAGAGTTGTTTACACTTATTCGAATGTGTCTAAATGGCACGAATAGGGAAACAGTTTTCAGATACTTCCGAAATAAACAATAGGTTAAAACAAGGAGATTCACTTTTTCCTCTACTATTCATTATGTACTAGAGGACACCATCCAATTCTTAGAGGATCAAGATGACATACAACTCGATGGTATTAATAAGCTGTTAGTTTATGCTGATGTAGTTTTATTAGGCGATAGATATGGGTTACTATAGTCCAATAGCACGTTCTATTGAGTAGCACTAAGTAATCGGTACTGGAAGTAAACTTCAATAAAACCAAATATACGTTCACACATAGAAATACATTGTGCAATGGAAATTACAGTTAATGACAAATGAGAGGAATTTTGAAGAAGTGCCGGAATTCAAATAACTAGGAACAATAATTACATATAGAAATGAGCTGCACAAATAAATTAAACATAGGCTCACTTCTGGAAATGCATGATGTTATGCATTACAGGGACCTTTGTCGTCCCAACTTCTCTCAAACAATGGTAAACTGAAAGTATGTAAACTGTTTTTCTCTCAGCTGTATGGATGCAACACATGGATTCTTAGGCCTACTTTAAGGGAGGAGGAAATATTACGAGTATTTGAGAATAAAGTTCTTAGAAAATATTTTAAAAAACAAATAGGCGAATGGACAAGACTAGTAACAGCTATGTGATCTTGGTAGGAAACCAGTGAAGTCTAGTAGAATAAAAAGGGATAGGATACGTGGGACGAATGGGAATGGAAAACGGACATGGAAGCTTTTTATAGGAGAACAAGAGGAAAAACGTCCATTTGGTAGACTAAGAGTGAGGTGGGAGAATGACATTAATAATGATTTGAGGGAAGTATATTATACAGGGGATGATTTGAAAACACTATATTAGGATAGGGATGTGTGGAGAGCTTATGTCCACGCGGCCTTCATCCTACGGATTCGATAATGCCAGTGAGTTAGTTACAAAGATACGCCTACTGCTAAGGATCCTTATCCCAACTCTTCTGGTTGCATGCACAAAACTCTAAGTCATGTTTTAACTAAGGTGGGGACAGCTTCTAATAGTTGTAACAAAAATCTTCAAATATCAAAACCCAGATTTGAGTTGAAAAAAAAAACTCACATTTCCATCAAAATTAATTCATTATTAAAAACGCCCTTAAAATCAACCGCACGCTTTTGAATAAACCCGTGAAATCTTATCACATTAATCAGCAAGCAATGATAACCAATAATCCACCAAAACAGACGGTAGTACCCAACGATTTTTAATCAAACACGCGATGAGTTAATCGGTTAAACGAGTTACTAAAATCGGCTGAAATCATTCCATTTGAGAGAGGGATACATTTACAAATGGGTTATACTATAGTAATAATAATAATAATAATAATAATAATAATAATAATAATAATAAATAATAATATTCTGGCAGAGTTGAGTCCATAAGGCCTTCTCTTCTGTTCAACTAGCAAAATATAATAAGCAGGTTTACAACAAAGTTCTATATATGATACAATATGCAAATTGTAATAATTTTTTTTAGATTATTAAAATTTGCAGTGAACATAAACTATTTGTATATGTTGTCACAATAATAACATAATACAATTATGTAATAAATGAAAAAAGGAAACGCTAATTAACAAATGTACAGCCTTTGAAAAAAATGATGGCGCAACTCTTGATGGAAAGTAAAGAGTTTTGAAGAGCGATTCACACCAGTACGTCGTTACATGTTCTGACTCGTGTATGTATAAAGCGGACGACGTAAGTCTCTCTTCATGCTGCATTCATATGGTTCGCTGCAGTGGAGCAGTCGGTAAGAAAGATGCTCGTTTTCCGACGGCGCGGGCCCACATTCGATTCTGGTCAGGTACATATATATATATATATATATGTTTTTTGTTTTATTTATTGTTAATTAATAACGTCGTTAATTTTCGTAATGCCTACATGTTACCAGGCTTCGTTATATAAATAAATTTGTACATACATGGAAATATTCCGGTCGGGACAGGCTCCTGGGTGAGATTTATTCGGGGTTTTTCCACAGTTGTAATAGAGTCCAATGTTCCCAGAAAATCATCCGATCATCATCACCCTTCATATTATCATCGTCATTCTTCACCGGTGTGGAAATAAACGGGAAGCTACCACACCTACAGGTCCCTAGGAAAGCTGCAAAGCATACCATGAAAATGCTATGATTGCAGGGAAAGACCTGTTCGCGGGCAGAATTACTACGGAATTGAATATATGGAAATAAATAAATTAAAGGAAACAGCTCATACTTTGTTTACAAAACACATGACATAATAAAAATTATTTAATTCCATCCCTAATACAAAAGGCGTCTGATTAATTTTAATTAAGTTAATGTCTTATTTTACTATTCAAGTAAGTCCTGAAATACTGCATCGCTTCATACAGACAATTTCTGGGAGAGATGGCTGTGGTCTAGTGGAGGGAGCTTCTGTTTCCCGTGTATATGGTCGCGTGTTCGATCCTGCTGTCATGCCTTTTTTTTTCTCTCGCCCTCAATTCAATTAATTTTCTTTCTTTTCTTTCATTTTTTTGCTTTTTTTCATTGTCAGTATTTACCACACTACTTATTTACACGAAATTGTTTTCAATTGCACGACACACAACGAAATAGAACGTGTTTAGTTTCTCAAATAGTAGCATCTTCTGAACCAAATACCTGATCTCTGATCATGCACAGTGGCTTCGTTCTGAGACTTGAAAATTATCTGTGCGCCATCAATTATTTCAAAGCTTGTATACTAAACGTGAAAGTAATGTTCAAAACAAAATTAAAGCAAATACAAATTTAATAATAACACTAATAATAATTATTTTTGCCTATGATGCTCTAAAGGATGATAACAATTATACTCTTATTGGGAAAAACTTGTTACTAGGGCTCGGAAATTGAGTAAATGTTATTTTATCCTATGTCTGAAGACGAAGCCCAACTCATTATGCATACATTTTGGGTCATTGTAGGCCAGACAATGGTGGGTTTTGGTTTTTTTCGACTTTTTTTGTTGTTTATTGGCCCTTTTCCGACATGCATTTAGGTCTTAACGGGCTTATTTTGCAATTTTATCTGCTTCTGACTACATTTATGCTATACCATATGTAAAATTCAAGAATCTGCAGAGTCTGGTATCAATTACGAAGACTTTTAAAAACACTATCAAGTTTTACTTTCTAAAGACTTTTCGAATTGCAAACACTTTTGTTCTGCTAGAAACTATTGAACCCTCAAAAAATATTTCGTTGTTTTTAACCAGCCTACTGACAGCTGATATCCACTTTGGATTAGCTGAATTCAATCAAGGTGGGAAAAATAATTCATTCTACTTTCCAATAATTTTCTTTTTAATGAATACAGAATTCCTTTTTGATACTATGCTGAATTAAATGAATAAAGTGTAAAAGAAGGAACATTTTCAGTCTTTTTTTCTTTTCTTGCAATGTATGTTGAATTTCACTAGAATTTTGTACTTCTTAAACATTACTTACTTATTCGCTGGTACTATCGAACCCGTAGGTTCATGGCCGCGCGGACATAAGCTCTCCATACATCCCTATCCTGAGATAATGCCTTCCTATCATTCCCTGTATAATCTACTTCCCTCAAATCATAGTTAGTGTTATTCTCCCACCTCATTTTTGGTCTACCAGCTGGGTGCTTTCCCTCTGGCTTTTCTACAAGAAGCCTCCATGCAAGTCTTTCATTCCCCATACGTGCAACATGTCCTGCCCATCGCAGTCTACGAGACTTAACTGTTCTTATTATATCTGGCTTCCTATAAAGACCATGTAGTTCATTGTTAAGCAGTCTTCTCCATTCACCCACTTGTTCATCTCTCTTTGGTACAAATATTTTCCTTAGTATTTTATTCTCAAATACTTGTAATCTCCTTTCCTCCCTTAAAGTAAAAGTCCACGTTTCCCACCCATATATTATAACTGGTAGAATAATAGTTTTATATATTTTCAATTTAACGTTTTTTTGAAAAGGAGTTGGGACATCAAGAATCTCTGCAATGCATAATAGCACGCATTTCCAGAATTGAGCCTATGTTTGTTTGTGCATCTCATTCCTATTTGTGATTATTGTTCCTAGGTATTTGAATTGAATCTTCAGATGAGATCCCAGCAGAACTGATAAAATCAGGGGGAGAAAAATTGATGGACAAGATACACTGGTTGCTTAGTATGATTTGGGAAAAAGAAGCTCTTCCAGATGAATGGAAGGAATCAATTATCGTACCAATTTATAAGAAAGGAGATAAAACTGATTGCAACAACTATAGGGGCATCTCATTACTTTCAACTTCGTACAAAATTCTAACAAATATATTAGTAAGCAGACTTACTCCCTATATTGATGACATTCTAGGAGATCATCAATGTGCATTTTAGAAGAAAACAGGTCTACAACAGATCAGATTTTTAGTATAAGACAGATTTTAGAAAAGAAATGGGAATATAATGGTACTGTACATCAACTATATGTAGACTTCAAAAAAGCATATGATTCAATTAAGAGGGAGAAGTTATATAGTATCCTGCTGGAGTTCGGAATTCCCAAAAAGTTAGTTAGACTTATACGAATGTGTCTAAATGGCTCAACGAGTAGGGTGCGTGTAGGCAAACAGTTTTCAGACACGTTTGAAATCCAGAATGGGTTGAAGCAAGGAGATGCACTATCTCCTCTGCTATTTAATTTTGTACTAGAGCATGCCATTAAATCTTTAGAGAATAAGGAAGGCTTACAACTGAATGGTATTAATAAGCTGTTAGTTTATGCTGATGATGTGGTACTACTGGCCGATAGCAAGGAGATACTAAAGGCCAACACGCACACACTATTGAGTAACACTAAGAAATTAGGACTGGAAGTAAATATCAGTAAAACTAAATATATGGTCACACGTAGAAATACATTATATAATGGAAATGGACAGCTAATGACAAATGAGGGAAATTTTGAGGAATTGGCTGAATTCAAATACCTAGGAACAATAATCACAAATAGGAATGAGATGCACAAAGAAATTAAACATAGGCTCAATTCTGGAAATGCATGCTATTATGCATTGCAGAGACTTTTGATGTCCCAACTCCTTTCAAAAAACGTTTAAACTGAAAATATATAAAACTATTATTCTACCAGTTATATTATATGGGTGCGAAACATGGACTCTTACTTTAAGGGAGGAAAGGAGATTACGAGTATTTGAGAATAAAGTTCTTAGGAAAATTTTTGGACCAAAGAGAGATGAACAGACAGGTGAATGGAGAAGACTACATAACAATGAACTACATGGTCTTTATAGGAAGCCAGATATAATAAGAACAGTTAAGTCCCGTAGACTGCGATGGGCAGGACATGTTGCGCGTATGGGGAATGAAAGACGTGCATGGAAACTTCTTGTAGGAAAGCCAGAAGGAAAACGCCCAGTTGGTAGACCAAGAATGAGGTGGGAGAACAACATTAAGTATGATTTGAGGGAAGTAGATTATACAGGGAATGATTGGAAAGCATTAGCTCACGATAGATATGTATGGAGAGCTTATGTCCGTGCGGCAATGAACCTACGGGTTCGATAGTGCCAGTGAGTAAGTAAGTAAGGTATTTGAATTCAGCCACTTCCTCAAAATTTTCATTTGTCATTAGCTGTCCATTTCTATTATATAATGTATTTCTACGTGTGACCATATATTTAATTTTAATGATATTTACATCCAGTCCTAATTTATTAGTGTTGCTCAATAGTGTGTGCGTGTTGTCCTTTAGTATCTCCTCGCTATCGGCCAATATTACTACATCATCAGCATAAACTAACAGATTATTAATACAATTGAGTTGTAAGCCTTCCTCATTCTCTAAAGATTTAATGGCATGCTCTAGAACAAAATTAGATAGTAGAGGAGATAGCGCATCTCCTTGCTTCAACCCATTCTGGATTTCAAAAGTGTCCGAAAACTGTTTGCCTACACACACCCTACTCTTTGTGCCATTTAGATACATTTGTGTAAGTCTAACTAACTTTTTAGGAATTCCGAACTCCAGCAGGGTACATTATTCATTACATTCATCAAAAATGCAGTTGCAAATTAAGGGTATTATTTAATTTAATTGCCATTTTAATGTCCTTTTTGTTTAGTTTTCAGGTCCTTTTAAAATACTGTTATGTCTTATTGGGCATTTTTAGGTTCTTAATTTCCAAGCCCTACTTATAACTCATTGGTCGGTTATAATATTTTTATAAATCATTTAAAATTGTAGCGTTTTTTACACTCTCTAACATAGAGAGTTTTTACTCCTTTCCTCGAAACGATCTCCACAGTCTATACATATACATGTTCCCTATGTCTGCGTCGTTTTAACTTGGTATACTACGAGTAGTCAGGTCCATACTAATTAAGACTTATAACTGTTTTATCTGAGATAATGAATGTAACACAGGCAATTAAAATCATGCTACCATGCTTGATCATCTTGATGATACTGATGATTATGGCGTTGTATGTGTGTAAGTATAAATCAATGGTAGGCCTAATATCACATATTATGCATTTAAAGACTTCAAATTTCATATCATCTTCTAACTTTAAACTTACGAATTATATAATTTAATTGCTAAATTTATTATTATTAAGATTCTTTGTGTACACGAAACTAATTTTTATTTAATTGAGAATATCTATAACTTATAGCAAAAGCAAATGCAGCCGAGTGGCTATTAGTGATAGGTTTATACCGATATTTTAAATAAAACTTAAACTCAATTACATTTTACTAATTCCATAGTACGACAGTCTTAGAAGGCATTTGTTCTTCCGCTGCTGGCCTCACATGTAGGCCTATTAATCACAGAACTAGATGGTCATCAAGCCTGTATAGGGGTGACATGAGGTCCACATGTCAGATGCATTCTTTCCAGTTGCTTCGTTCAATCTGGAGTCGTTATTTATTGTAGTTTAAAAAAATCCTCACACTACTGGGTGGATAACAGTCCCATTAACTAACTCACTGGCACTATCGAACCCATAGGTTCATGGCCACACGAACATAAGCTCTCCATACATCCTATTCTGAGCTAATGTTTTCCAATCATTCCCTGTATAATCTACTTCCCTCAAATCATAGTCAATATTATTCTCCCACATCATTCTTGGTCTACCAACTGGCAGTTTTCCATCTGGTTTTCCTACAAGAAGCTCCCATGCACCTCTTTCATTCCCCATTCGTGACACATGTCCTGCCCATCGCAGTCTACGAGACTGAGCTGTTCTTATTATATCTGGCTTCCTATAAAGACCATGTAATTCACTGTTATGCAGTCTTCTCCATTCACCAGTCTGTTCATCTCTCTTTGGTCCAAAAAATTTCCTTTACTCCCTTAAAGTAAGAGTCCATGTTTTGCATTCATATAATATAACTGGTAGAATAATAATTTTACACATTTTCAGTTTAGTCCAATACTGTACAAAATTCCATGAGAGTGTTCTTCCCCCAGGGGGGACTCGAAGCAGCACAGCTCTGAACTCAGTAAAACATTTTTTGTATGAATAAAATGACATATAATTGAAAAATCGGACAGATACCAAAATTAATGTTGAGTCACCTTCAGTTTTCTGATGGGTTACAAAGTCATATTCCTGATGAGAATGAAGACATTTCGAGTTATTACAAGATTCCCTCCTTATCAAGTCACGATGAGTAATAAATGCACAGGGCAATATCCTTTGCAATGAACAATATATGTTCTTATATCTGACCAAATTAGTAAAAAGAACACTTATAATTAACATGGGAGTAATCAATCTCTCCACAATTCAAAATTTTTCTACATCCAAAAATCATTCCTTCTTCCGTTGGAAAGAACATGAGTCCCGATGGAAAAATTATTTTCATGGCCAAATTTCATTATTTATCCATCCCGTTTCTAATATTTACTTATGTCCTCTCACATACCTGACATAATAATAATAATAATAATAATAATAATAATAATAATAATAATAATAATAATAATAATAATAATAGTAATAGCTTTATATTACCTGGCAGAGTTAAGGCCTTAAGGCCTTGTCTGCCACTCAACTAGGTTTTAAAAAAATACAAAAACATAGTCTTACATCTAAATTACAATAAACATAAACAATTACATGTTATAAATACAACACAATTAATATTTATAATGTATTTTGATTTACTCTAGATTTAATGAATTCAATTAATAATACATAGAAGATACATAGAAAACGAGAAAAAATAATTAATGACACAGTAAAAAATTAAATAAATAGAGAAAAATTAATTATTAGACAACAGGTAACTGTATAAGCGTGACTTAAATGTGCCAAGTGTGCTTCAATCCCCGATAACTTGAGGAAAGAAATTCCAGGAGCGGGCAGAGGCTACTGTGAAGGAAGAGAATAAGAGGAAGTCTATAAAGAGGGATTGTTAGCAGACTGTTATCTTGTGATCTAGTGTCAACATTGTGGTAAGAGGATAACTTCTGATATCTGGACGCCAGTTAAGTAGGAGTGTAGGAATTCAAAAGCTTGAAAAGTAGTGAAAGAGAGTGCAATTTACATCTGTCAGTAAGACAGATCCAAGAGAGGTTATTGAAGTGTCAGAAATATGGTCATAACGGCAGATATTTAAAATGAATCGAATGTAAGCATTATGAACACACTGCAGTCTCTGCGACAAGTCATAGCTTAGATCATTGTATATACATCCATAGTAATTCTGCCCGAAGGCAGGTCCTTCACTGCAATCATAGCATTTTCATGCTATGCCTGCAGCTTTACTAGGGAATTGTAGGTGTGGTAGCTTCCCATTCCTTTCCACACCGGTGAAGGATGATGATGATAATGATGGCCATATGATTTCGGGGACCGTTTGGGCCTTAAAGTTTTCCTGACATGTCTTACAGGTGAGGAAAACCCCCAAAAAACCTCACCCAGAAAAACTGCCCCGACCAGGGATCGAACCCGGGCCCGCTGTGTGACAACGCAGCACGCCACAGCGGTGGACATCTTTATATATAATGTCACAATAATCGAAGTGTGGCAACACAAGATTCTGCACAAGAATTTGTTTTATTGTAACTGGGAGAAAATTCTTTAAACGTCTAAGATAATGTAAGATGGAGAAAGTCTTTTTATATATGTGTTTCATTTGTGTTTGCCAGGTTAAATTTGCGTCTAGATGTAGTCCAAGATCTATTACTGAAGTAGAATAAGGGATAGTTATATTATTTATAGTAATGTTTGGAAGTGTAGATATGTCAAAGGTTGTAAGCAGTCTTTGTTGTCCCATTAGAATTAATTGTGACTTGTTAGGATTTAGACTTAGACCGATACTTTAAGACCAGTTAAAGATGGATATGAGATCGTCATTCATTTTCGTCAAGCTCTTATAGAGAGAATGAGGAGGTGAATGTATGTAAATTTGGAGATCATCAGCATAGAGGTGATAACGACAGTGCTTTAGTACAATTGGTAAGTCGTTTATTTAGATTGAGACAAGAAGAGGTCCGAGAACACTGCCCTGGGGGACTCCCACCTGCACGCTGCGCCAAGACGAAGATCTAGAGTTTAGTGAAACGTATTGTTGACGCCAGTGCAGGTATGAGTCGAACCAGGATACAGTGCTGTCAGATAAGTGTAGGTGCTTGAGCATTTTCAAAAGTAAGTCGTGGCATACTGTGTCAAAAGCTTTCCTGAAGTCAAGTAATGTTAAAGGAGTCAATTCACGTCTGTCCATGGCTTCACGAATATCTTCAGGAATTTTTACAAAGCTGTGATTCAGCTATGACCAGATCTAAAGCCGGATTGATTAGGTTCAAGGAGGTGATTTGCTTGGAGATATTCAGTCATTTGCTTATGTACAATATGTTCCAGAGCTTTAGATAATGTCGGAAGGATGCTAAACGGTCGGAAGTCATTATAGTCAGTAGGTGTACTTATTTTAGGTATAAACCGAACCACAAACTGTTTCAATACAGCAGGGAAGATAGAAGTTATAAGGGAAGAATTAAAAATATGAGTCACTGTGGGTAGTATGTCAATTATTTTATTTAGCATTAAAATGCTGGTGTCGTCTGTTCCTTGTGCATTGGATTTAATCCGCTTAAGTGATTTTTTAAAGTCTATAGGCGAAATGTCGTAAAAGTAAAATTTATCTCTTCCTATATGGGGGGATGGGGTACGTCTTTAAGAAAGTCTATTTTAGGGTTGTTGTCTGGATTTGTCAAAATTAGAATCATAAAATATGATAATAAGAATGTAATACCACAATATTTTGTTCCAATATGTAAAGATACATATTATCTACTTTAACACTCATACCGACACTGGCTACTGGGCAACTAGTATAGGAGTAACAAACTTCACTGAAAAGGTCTTTCTTTCAGATGACAAGCATACATTTTTATCAATCTAAAATGGTGAAGATAGCTGCCTTAATTTAAACCACATGGTTGTCAGTTAGGTCATATCATTTGAAAAGAAAATCATATTTTTAAATATCGGGGAAAAGGGTTTGATTTGAAAGTTCATCCGTCAAACTAGAGAAGGAACATGAGGTAAACTGCAGGATAACCAACCAATCAATTAATCAGTCAGAACAAGCTGTTGATAGAAGACACGATATCTGAAACATGATCTCAACATTTTCTACAAGTTATGAGGTGATATGTTTATTTTCCGATGTCAATTTCTGTAAACAACAGTGGCTTTCAAGGACACAACAAACTCCCAGTGACCACTTAATGCCTTCAAATATTTTCACAGGAAGATTCAATTAACTCTCAAATGGGCTATACGGAAAATATTTTTCTTCTTTATTTCAGATAGTGACAACCAAACTAATCCATTACATTCTGGTTTCTTCAAGTGGCCAAGAATTTGTTACCATGCCTAGAAGGCAATGACACATTCAAAATGTTCATCACTTTAAATTGTAATGACATATCAGTTATTCGCAGTCCTCGAAGGCAATGATTTTTTAAAACTTTTAGTGAAGCCAAAATTATGATGGGCTAATAAAATTCATTTAAACAACCGTCAATGAAATGTTTATTTATTTTATCATCCACTAAAACATCTTAGTTGTTTTAAGACTTGTCCACATTACAACCTATACATAACAACAATATAATGAATAACACACACACACACACACATATATATATATATATATATATATATACACACACACACACTAGTGTCCAAAATTAAAGCAACAAACTGAAATTTCGCGTTCCTGTGTCCAATATACAATACAATAGTACCGTGTGGCAGTATAACGTAAGCAAAGGTCTGTATAATCATATCCTCTATGTGAGATAGCATTCCTGTCTTTGTAGAATCAATGAAATGATAACGTCAGTGCACCTATCAAAGGGTACTTTATGTTTACTCTCTTTAGTCCCAATTCAGCATTCACTGTGTAAACATTCAGGTGCAGTGTGACACAGAGAAGACGCCAGGCAGACTCCCTGCGTTTTACGACGATAGGGAGCATGTAAGCTGGACAGTCTCTAGCTGATGCGGCCACTAGTCTATGTGTATCGTTCTGTTGTTTCCTGGATGTGGCAACAGTTTGTAGGGGTAGACAAAATGTAATCCGAAGACCAGGGCAAGGACGACCATGAGTCACAACACAAAGGAAGGATCGTTACTTCACAATAATGGCAAGACAGAACAGTGTTGTACCGCACAACAACTGGAATCTGACCTCACAGCATCCACTGGAACATTTGTATCGCGACAACAGTGTACAGAAGCTTCAACAGAGATGTCTTTATTGTCGGAACCGCTGTATGTGTACCCCTGACACGTGATCACAAAAAAAAAGACTTCGAGAATGGAGCCAACAACATGTCAGTTGGACGGACGAACAGTAGACTAAATCTCTCTTTACAGATAAGTCATGATTCGGTCTTCAGAGCGATTCTCGACGGATTCGCATTTGGAGAGAATCTCGAACACGATTTCGGCCATCAAACATTCTTGAGAGATACTCATATGGAGGTGGATCAATAATTGTGTGGGCAGGCATAATGATGACTGCTCGAACACCTCTACAGGAAGTTGTACGTTAAACCGACAAGGTTTAACCGCTGTCAGGTATTGTGACGAGATCTTGTTACCTCATGTACGCTAGTTTCGAGATACTTTGGGTCCAGACTTCCTGCTGATGGACGATAATGCTCGTCCACACTACGGAGCGGTGGTTTATGAATTCCAGTAAATCAACCACGCACCATTAATTCTGTGAAGGTCAAGCCTTCAAACTCTTTGACGGACGCCTTAAAATCTGGCACGTCTACACAAAACAATAATGGAAACAACACTGTTAAAATTCAGGGGCAGAAAAAGAATATTCCAAACGGACTTCACGTTGTGTTGTCTGTGCTTAGGTCCACAGTCATAAGAATTGTCCAATTAAGGTTAAAGCAAAACGGAACTCTAATTTGCTTAAATGCGCATACTTCCATGGCTGCCCTGCTTTTAAGGCAGCCACAGGAACCTACAACAAAAACTCAAAACCTGAACCCTCTCCAAATGTACCTAAATCCGAACCACGTGCCTTCACATCTGCGAAGGTCAATCCTTCAATCTCCTTCACAGACGCCTTAAAATCCAGCATTTCACCAGAAAACAATAATGTAAACAACAATGTTAAGACTCTGGGCCAGAAAATGAGTATTCCTTCTCTAAGCGCGCATGAAGAGATAATGCTCCGCGATATCCAGCCCACGTTGGCTGGATTACAAACCTTATGGAGCGTTTCGTCTTTATGAGCAGACTTATTAACGGACGCTTTGCGTAAATTAATTTCCATAGATTGGCTACCAATTAAATTGTACGAGATTCACTCGCCTTCAATAGCGACGCTCAATCTGGATTGTCTGGCTTTCGGACTCTCTGATTGCCGGCAGAGCAGGTTCTGCCACCGTATCCCAGTGTGACATTGTTAAATTTTTAATCCCAATAATCGAAACGTTCGGCGAACAGATCTTACCGCCACATGGCTAGGATTAAAAGTCAACAACCCTGTCTTGATAGCCAGAAAGGAATTAGCTGCCAACAAATAATGGTAGTCTAGAGTACGCAGCACACTGGACTGTGTCAGTCAACGTCGGCCACCGTTCTGTAACATGTTTGTTACGACATCTGTACAGATATGAGCTTAACTAAATCAGACTGGTTAAGATCACAAAAGGGAGAACAATGTCAGACTTAGGCTGTAAGTTAATAGACGGATGGATGCATAATGCATAAGATGAACGGGTGACAGTAGGGTAACTAAAATCAAAACTGAAGAAATTGGACATATGCCAAGTAAAACATGATTCAGAAGGACAAATGTCAAATGTGGAACGTTTATAATGTGAAGTGGAGAAAGTCCAGAACTTAGTAACTTAAATTTACATTTAATTAATATAACAATTAACCTACATTAATAATATCCAATATATTATAGATAAAAAAGAACTGTTTTCTTGTTTCTCCACTTTTAACGGACTGTATGCGGTGAATAGTACTTGAATATTTCTCCGACTCAGGGTTAATATTTCCATTACGAATAGTATAGAATTATATGCAGTGGAGTTTGGAATTCCTAAAGAGTTGTTTACACTTATTCGAATGTGTCTAAATGGCACAAATAGGGAAACAGTTTTCAGATACTTCTGAAATTAACAATAGGTTAAAACAAGGAGATTCACTTTTTCCTCTACTATTCATTATGTACTAGAGGAAACCATCCAATTTTTAGAGGATCAAGATGACATGCAACTCGATGGTATTAATAAGCTGTTGGTTTATGCTGATGATGTAGTTTTATTAGGCGATAGATATGGGTTACTAAGGTCCAATAGCACGTTCTATTGAGTAGCACTAAGTAATCGGTACTGGAAGTAAACATAAATAAAACCAAATATACGTTCACACATAGAAATACATTGTGCAATGGAAATTACAGTTAATGACAAATGAGAGGAATTTTGAAGAAGTGCCGGAATTCAAATAACTAGGAACAATAATTACATATAGAAATGAGCTGCACAAATAAATTAAACATAGGCTCACTTCTGGAAATGCATGCTGTTATGCATTACAGGGACCTTTGTCGTCCCAACTTCTCTCGAACAATGCTAAACTGAAAGTATGTAAACTGTTTTTCTCTCAGCTGTACGGATGCAACACATGGATTCTTAGGCGTACTTTAAGGGAGGAGGAAATATTACGAGTATTTGAGAATAAAGTTCTTAGAAAATATTTTAAAAAGAAATAGGCGAATGGACAAGACTAGTAACAGCTACGTGATCTCGATAGGAAACCAGTGAAGTCTAGTAGAATAAAAAGTGTTAGGATACTTGGGACGAATGGGAATGGAAAACGGACATGGAAGCTTTTTATAGGAGAACAAGAGGAAAAACGTCCATTTGATAGACTAAGAATGAGGTGGGAGAATTACATTAATAATGATTTGAGGGAAGTATATTATACAGGGGATGATTTGAAAACACTATATTTGGATAGGGATATGTGGAGATCTTATGTCCACGCGGCCTTGAACCTACGGATTCGATAATGCCAGTGAGTTAGTTACAAAGATACGCCTACTGCTAAGGATCCTTATTCCAACTCCTCTGTTTGCATGCGCAAAACTGTAAGTCATGTTTTAACTAAGGTGGGACAGCTTCTAATAGTTGTAACAAAAATCTTCAAATATCAAAACCCAGATTTGAGTTGAAAAAAAAAAACTCACATTTCCATCAAAATTAATTCATTATTAAAAACGCCCTTAAAATCAACCGTACGCTTTTGAATAAACCCGTGAAATCTTATCACATTAATCAGCAAGCAATGATAACCAATAATCCACCAACAACAGACGGTAGTACCCAACGATTTTTAATCAAACACGCGATGAGTTAATCGGTTAAACGAGTTACTAAAATCGGCTGATATCATTCCATTTGAGAGGGATACATTTACAAATGGGTTATACTATAGTAATAATAATAATAATAGTAATTTAATAATAATAATAATAATAATAATAATAATAATAATAATAAAAATAATAATAATAATAATGGGGCACGCCGTAGCGTAGTGGTTAAGGCACTGAGCTACAAGCCGGAGGGTCGAGGGTTCAAGTCCCGTTGGGGTTAGGATTTTTAAACTGACCCAAACCCTCTGGCGGCACTGTGGCCCTGGGGTCGACTCAGCCTCTAACGGAAATGAGTACCAGACGCCTGTTCTGGTGGTAAAGGCGGCCGTCACGCAGGGCTGACAACCCGGCTGACATAAAGTGCCGATTGTCTAGAAAAAGTGGGAGCCCTAACCTCCTACTACCCCAAGACCTCCAAGTCTGTTGTGGGATAACTTTACTTTACTTTTATAATAATAATAATAATATTAATAATAATAATAATAATAATAAAAATAATAATTTTTTATTATTCCGGCTTTTACAATGAATATACATTTTTCCGGTACCCCTGTACACAGTTAACTACACATTTGTTTCAACACATTTTTCCATTCTTGTCTGTTCATCCATATATCTTCTTCTATTCCCATTCCCTCTTAGTTTCATTGATTCCCTGAATCCACGTAATATTTGGTCTACCCTTCTTTTTCCTTCCCTGTGGTTCTCAATCCATGATTATCTTAGGTAGTCTTCCTTCTTCCATCCTTCTAATGTGTCCGTACCAATTTAATTGTTTCTTCTTTATAAAATCTAATATTGAATATTGTACCTGCATTTTTTCTTTTATATATGAATTTCTGATTTTATCCTTCCTGGATATTCTTGCAGCACGTCTCCAGTAGTCCATTTCAGTGGCGAGTAATTTTGTTTTCATTTGTGCATTTAAAGCCCACACATCAGCTCCATAGGTAATAATGCTTCTGATTATTGTATTAAAAAGTTTTTTTGTTTATAATAATAATAATAATGAATAATAATAATAATATTCTGGCAGAGTTGAGTCCATAAGGCCTTCTCTTCTGTTCAACTAGCAAAATATAATAATGCAGGTTTACAACAAAATTGTATATATGATACAATATGCAAATTGTAATAATTTTTTTTAAAATTATTAAATTTTGCAGTGAACATAAAATATTTGTATATGTTGTCACAATAATAACATAATACAATTATGTAATAAATGAAAAAAGGAAACGCTAATTAACATATGTGCAGCCTTTGAAAAAAATGATGGCGCAACTCTTGATGGAAAGTAAAGAGTTTTGAAGAGCGATTCACACCAGTACGTCGTTACATGTTCTGACTCGTTTAAGTATAAATCGGACGGCGTAAGTCTCTCTTCATGCAGCATTCGTATGGTTCGCTTAAGTGGAGCAGTCAGTAAGATGCTCGTTTTCCGACTACGCGGGCCCACATTCGATTCTGGTCAGGTATATATTTTATATTTTTGTTTTACTTATTATTGATTAATAACGTCGTCAATTTTCATAATGTCTCATGTTACTAGGCTACGTTACATAAATAAATTTGTACATACATGAAATATTCCCGGTCGGGACGGGCTTGTTGGTGAGATTTTTTCAGGTTTTTCATCACTTGCAAGATAAATGTCAGGAAGCTTAGGACCCAATGGTCCCCGAAAATCATCCGGCCATCATCATCCTTATCATTATCATCATCATCATTCTTCACCGGTGTGGAAATAAACGCGAAGCTACCACACCTACAGGTCCCTAGGAAAGCTGCAAAGCATACCGTGAAAATGCTATGATTGCAGTGAAAGACCTGTTCTCGGGCAGAATTACTATGGAATGGAATATATGGAAATAAATAAATTAAATAAAACTGCTCATACTTTGTTTACGAAACACATGACATAATAATATTATTTATTTCCATTCCTAATACAAAAAGCGTCTGATTAATTTAAATTAATACCAATTTCATTATACAAGTAAGTCCTGAAGTACTGTATCGCTTCAAACAGACAATTTCTGGGAGAGATGAACGTGGTCTAGTGGAGGGAGCTTCTGTTTCCCGTACATGAGGTCACGTGTTCGAACCTGCTGTCATGCCTTTTTTCTCTCTCTCTCTCGCCCTTAATTCAATTAATTTCCTTTCTTTTCTTTCATTTCTTTTGCTCTGATTCATTTTCAGTATTTACCACACAACTTATTTACACGAAATTGTTTTCCATTGCACGACACACAATGAAATAGAACGCATTTAGTTTCTCAAATAGTTGGATCTTGTGAACCAAATAGCTGATCTCTGATCATGCGCAGTGGCTTCGTTCTGAGACTTGAAAATTATCTGTGCGCCATCAATTATTTGAAATGCTGTACATTAAACCTGAAAGTAATGTTCAAAACAAAATTAAAGCAAATTCAATTTTAATAATAACACAAATAATAACACTGCTCAAAACAATTAGAGGAACACTATGAAATATGCAAATATTTTTTCATTGGATAAAGGTACAAACATGAAATTAATAAAGTACATTATTTGTGGTTATTTATTTATTTATTGCTCATGTCAGTGAAAACAAATTAATAACGCTGACAATTAACTTTTCAAATAATTCCGCTATGTAAGCAATTGAATCTTGTGCTTATTTTTCAAAGTTAAACACTCGTTATATAGAGTTAGTATCGTGTATGGCCTCCACGACATTCGATGACACTTTGGCACCTTCGTGGCATGCTCCCAATAAGATACTGGATTTCCTCTTGCGGGATATTCTCCCATTCCTCCTTCAGAGCATCTCCAAGTTGCTGCAGAGTTTGTGGAGCTTGATGTCGGTTCCTTGAACTTCCTGTCTAGAAGATCCCTCAAGTGTTCAATAGGGTTGAGGTCTGGGCTGACCGCTGGCCAATCCATTACCTCTATTTCATTCCTCCTCAGGAAATCCCTGATGACAGCCGAAGAATGTGCCCTGGCATTTTCCTGCATAAACAGAAATCCAGGGCCTACTCCAATGGCAGCAGGTACTACATGCTCTTCCAGAACGTGCTCAATATACCGGACAGCATTCAGCCGCTGGGGAACAAGTACAAGGTCCGTACGATTGTTGTACATAACTCCGGCCCACACCATTATGGAACCTCCTCCGAATCTATCAATTTCCTGTACAGCCTCTGCAGAAAATCTTTCTCCTGGCCGTCCCCACACCCTCAATCGACCATCACAACGTTAACCCTTAAATTGGCAAAACACAAATTTATTCTGTTAGTTATTTGACTGCGACGGACCGCAGTGAAAACGGAATCTTGTGTAACTCTTATTATTAGGTATATTGTATAATTAGCCACACATTTAAGTGGTTTCTTTTTGTTCGTTTTCTTCTGATTTATTAAAAATATTAAATTAATTAACCCAACTGATGTATCCAAAAGGATACATTACGAATTTAAGGGTTAAGACGATACCTGGATTCGTCCGAGAAGAGCACAGACTCCCACTGGATCAGGTTCCAATCACCATGGTTTTCAGCATACGTACGTCTTGCTGCCTTATGCCCATTTGTTAGGCGTGTTTTTTTAACGGGCCTTTTTGGACGAATATTCTCTTTCCTTAATCTGTTCCTTATGGTTTGGTCTGAAACCCGGATTCCGAAGCCATATGAAGGTCATTCTGCAGGTCTTTTGCAGTTTTGGTACGCTGTCGAAGAGCAGAAAGAACAACGTATCTGTCATTGTTTTAAATTTACGGCCCTAGCCACGTCTTCTACAATACTGACCTGTCTCTCTGTGCCTGTTGCGTAACCTGGACACCACGGAAGGAGAAACCCCAAGCTCTCTAGCCATTTGTCGCAGAGATTGACCTTGCCGTAAAAGATGTAGAGCATGATACACTTCAAACTCATTTAAATGCCTCATTTTGTCAGAGACTTCAATAAACAAGACAATAATCAACATTCTTCACTATAGCAACATCAGGAAGCTTGTCAATTAGAAGTGGCCAGTGCCTTCCAAAATAAAAAATTTCTCTATATTTGTTATTTGCGGTAATTTCTCTGTATTTAGGCCATGGATCTTTAAAATTTGTATCCAATGATAAAATTAATACGTCAATTTACATATTGTCCAAATTTCAGCATCACAGCTTAAAAAAACAATTACTTATTCAATTTATTACAAGTGTTCCTCTAATTGTTTTGAGCAGTGTATTATTATGTATGAAGCTCTAAAGGATGATAACTATTATACCCTCATTGGGAAAAACTTGTTACTAGGGCTCGGAAATTGAGGAAATGTGCTATTTTATCCTATGTCTGAAGGCGAAGCCCAAATTATTATGCATACATTTTGGGTCGTTGTAGGTCAGAAAATGGTGGGTTTTATTTTTTTCGACCTTTCTTTTTTCGGTTTATTGGCCCCTTTTCGACCTGCTTTTATGTCTTAACGGGCTTATTTTGCAATTTTACTTTCTTTTGACTACATGTAGGCTACACCATTTGCAAAATTCAAGAATCTGCAGAGTCTAGTCTCAATTACGAAGATTTTTAAAGCACTACCAAGTTTTACTTTCTAAAGACTTTTCGAATTGCAAACACTTTTGTTCTGCTAGAAACTATTGAACCCTCACAAAATATTTCGTTATTTTTAACCAGCCGACTGACCAATGATATACACAATGGATAAGTTGAATTCAATCTAGGTGGGAAAAATAATTCTTTCTATTTTCCAATAACTTTCTTTTTACTGAACACAGAATTCCTTTTTTATACTATGCTGAATTAAATGAATAAAGTGTGAAACAAGAAGCATTATCAGTCTATTTTTTTTGCAATATATGTTGAATTTCACTAGAATTTTGTACTTCTTAAACATTATTCATTACTTACTTTCTCACTGGCACTTCTGAACCAGTAGGTTCATGGCCACGCGGATATAAGCTCTCCATACATCCCTATCCTGAGCTAATGCTTTCCAATCATTCCCTGTATAATATACTTCCCTCAATCATAGTTAATGTTATTCTCCCACCTCATTATTGGTCTACCAACTGGGCGTTTTCCTTCTGGTTTTCCTACAAGAAGCTTCCATGCAAGTCTTTCATTCCCCATACGTGCAACATGTCCTACCCATCTCAGTCTACGAGACTTAACTGTTCTTATTATATCTGGCTTCCTATAAAGACCATGTAGTTCATTGTTATGCAGTCTTCTCCATTCACCTGTTTGTTCATCTCTGTTTGGTCCAAAAATTTTCCGAAGTACTTTATTCTCAAATACTTGTAATCTCCTTTCCCCCCTTAAAGTAAGAGTCCATGTTTCTGACCCATGTAATATAACTGGTAGAATAATAGTTTTATATATTTTCAGTTTAATGTTTTTTGAAAGGAGTTGGGACACCAGGAGTCTATGCAATGCATAATAGCACGCATTTCCAGAATTGAGCCTATGTTTAATTCCTTTGTGCATCTCATTCCTATTTGTGATTATTGTTCCTAGATATTTGAATTCAGCCACTTCTTCAAAATTTCCCTCATTTGTCATTAGCTGTCCATTTCCATTACATAATGTATTTTTACGTGTGACCATATATTTAGTTTTATTGATATTTACTTCCAGTCCTAATTTCTTAGTGTTACTCAATTGTGTGTGCCTGTTGTCCATTAGTATCTCCTCGCTACATCATCAGTATAAACTAACAGCTTATTAATACCACTGAGTTGCAAGCCATCCTCATTCTCTAAAGATTTAATGGCATGCTCTTGTACAAAATTAAATAGGAGAGGAGATAGTGCATCTCCTTGCTTAAACCCATTCTGGATTCCGAAACTGTCCGAAAACCGTTTGCCTACACACACCCTACTCTTTGTGCCATTTTAGGCACATTTGTATAAGTCTAACTAACTTTTTAGAAATTCCGAACTCCAGCAAGATACATTATTCATTAGATTCACTAAAAATGCAGTTGAAACTACAAGTATTATTTAATTTTAATTGCCACTTTAACGTCCTTTTTTGGTATTTAGGTCCTTTTAGAATACTCTTATGTTTATTGAAGGTCTATTATAGGTATGCATTTTATACAGGTTCTTAATTTCCAAGCCCTACTTATAACTCTTTGCTCGGATATAACATTTTTATAAACAATTTAAAATTGTAGCTTTTTTTTTTCTCCTTTCTTCGAAACGATCTCCATAGAGTATACATATAGATGTATTATACTCTATGACGTTCCTTATGTCTGCGTCGTTTTAACTTGGTATACTGGGAATAGTAAAGTCCGTACTACTGTTTCATCAGAAATAATGAATCTCACAAGGGCATTTAAAATCATGCTATCATTCTTGATCAGCTTGATGATACTGATGATTATGGCGTGGTATGTGTGTAAGTACAAATGAATGGTAGGCCTAATATCACATATTATGCATTTCAATACTTCAAATTTCATATCATCTCCTAACCTTAAACTTACGAATTATACAAATTATTTGCTAAATTTATTATTATTAAGATTCTTTGTGTACACAGAAACTAATTTTATTTAATTGAGAATATCTATAACTTATAGCTAAAGCAAATGCAGCCGAGTGGCTATTAGTGATAGGTTTATACC
Source organism: Diploptera punctata (assembly GCA_030220185.1). Classification (NCBI taxonomy): domain Eukaryota; kingdom Metazoa; phylum Arthropoda; class Insecta; order Blattodea; family Blaberidae; genus Diploptera; species Diploptera punctata. The sequence goes on from JASPKZ010010253.1 coordinate 636,632, forward strand.
GATATTTTAAATAAAACTTAAACTCAATTACATTTTACTAATTCCATAGTACGACAGTCTTAGAAGGCATTTGTTCTTCCGCTGCTGGCCTCACATGTAGGCCAATTAATCACAGAAATAGATGATCAACAAGCCTGTATAGGGGTGACATGAGGTCCACATGTCAGATGCCACATTCTTTCCAGTTGCTTCTTTCAATCTCGAGTCGCTATTTATTGTAGTTTTAAAAAAATCCTCACACTACTGGATGGATAACAGTCCCATTAACTAACTCACTGGCACTATCGAACCCATAGGTTCATGGCCACCCGAACATAAGCTCTCCATACATCCTATCCTGAGCTAATGTTTTCCAATCATTCCCTGTATAATCTACTTCCCTCAAATTTAATGTTATTCTTCCACATCATTCTTGGTCTACCAACTGGCAGTTTTCCATCTGGTTTTCCTACAAGAAGCTTCCATGCACCTCTTTCATTCCCCATTCGTGACACATGTCCTGCCCATCGCAGTCCGAGACTTAACTGTTCTCATTATATGTGGCTTCCTATAAAGACCATGTAGTTCACTGTTATGTACTCTTCTCCATTCACCTGTCTGATCATCTCCCTTTGGTCCAAAAAAATTCCTAAGAACTTTATTCTTAAATACTTGTAATCTCCATTCCCCTTAAAGTAAGAGTCCATATTTTGCATCCATATAATATAATTGATAGAATAATAGTTTTACACATTTTCAGTTTGGTCCCATACTGTACAAAATTCCATGAGAGAGTTTTTCCCCCAGGGGGGACTCGAAGCAGCACAGTTCTGAACTCAGTAAAACACTTTTTGTATGAATAAAATGTCATATAATTAAAAAATCAGACAGATGCCAAAATTAATGTTGAGTCACCTTCAGTTTTCTAACGAGTTACAAAGTCATTTCATCATATTACAACAAAATAAATAAGGTGATGGATGGTCTATATTTATTATTTAACTTAGAGATAATAAAAACAAAATATATACTATATCAGATAAATGTAAATTCCAATTGTATTAGGCTTACATTATAAATGCCTCCCACCCCCTGCAGGCCTCATTAATTAAATGTTCAAGAAACATATAATAAATCAAGTAATATAAAGCAAACTGTTATGGAATAAAAGCATACAATTGAAAAATAACTACTCCTCCAAATAAAGAATGAACAAAATAATTAATTAATTTAATTTCATTCAGAAATACATGGAAATTAGGTATTATTATGACAGAATAACATTTTAAAATTGAGCATATACCAATCAAAAGTAAGCAATAGTTTGGATTTTTTTTTATCTACAATGGATTTGAAAAATAACTTCATTTCATTAACTGATGGGAAATAGTTAAAAATAATTATATATCTGATAGCATATCGGAATAGTTGGCAATTAAATAGCTGATGGACTTGCCAAAAAGGGTACCAAAATACAGATACCAACCCACCCCAATTCGAACCTCCACAGAAAGATCGAAGAAATTAAGAAAGCATTCCAAATGGAAAACGTGAAAGAAAACATTGCAACAGCGAGAGGGAAATCATGGGAAAAAATTGATGAGCTATACACAGAAATAAAATATAAAGGCCGCAAGGAAGCAGTAGCAAAATTCAGACTGATGTCAGGACACGACTGCCTGGCTCACCATCTCCACAGAATAAACATTTTCCAATCCGACAGATGTGTCATATGCAAAGACCCAGACCTGATCATGGACAAACACCACCTTCTAGTCTGTCCAGCCTTAAATCCAACTGCACAACACTCTAAGGACATTGTTCGCTTGTACTGGGAAGCCACAGAGAAAATGACTTAAGCGTCAAATCTCGCCATTAGAAAACAACATTATATATCTGATAGTGTACTAAGCAGTGTTATGGAACACTCAATATATTAATTGAAAGTAATAAGAGAAAAGCTTCATCAACATTTCTTATGACACTGGCATTAGACATCACATTTTAAAAATACATAATTTATCATTGATATATAGGGTATTATTAATTAAAACACCTTAAACTTTCTATAAAATTATGAACATCTGTATTCTATCATTTCAGGGGAAGTTGTCGAGGAGAGTGAATATCGCAGGAGATGCCCTAGGTGCAAAGTAAGTTTATTTTTCTTTGGTATTATGACTGATCAACATAGTATATATACATAAACACACACACACATATATATATATCGTACATTATATCAGATTCATTTTATTCCAGTTATTTGTTTAATAGTCGTTACTCAAATTAAAATTGTGAAATCCTCTAGTCTTCAGAATTATAATTTTCTTTGATATTTCTACTTAAATTTCTATAGGTGCAATCTATAATTTGACCTGTAACTTGACAATTAGTTTTAAAAAGATTCTGACATCTAAAATTGTAACCTTACTCTAAGTCAGACTTTATCTAAGGCGTGATGAGAAATACCTCTAATACAATTTTTTTTTAATTTAACACATAATATACAGGGTGTAACAAGACCTCACCGACAAAATGATAGGGATTATATGCCATGATGAGAGGATAATTTTTTATGAAGGAAAACAGGGCTCGGAATTGAATTCAAACAATTGTACATGTATCATTTTATTGAAAAAGACTCTTATTTCCATTCCACACTCAGATGTTTATAAATTTGCACTAATTTAAGTCAGCAAAATATCTAACCATCTGCGTGGAATTAGAAACACAGAGTGCAGTAGATGGCATTACATCACAAACATTTTACCTCAGATAAGTGTCATGGCGGATTGTGAATAAGAGTGAAACTGGTTGCTCGTGTTTTTGCACAATTTTCAGCAGGTGTTAGTTTGTTTTTATAAACGTAATATCGATATTGCGAACTTATTTTGTTTGTAGCTTAATTTTACGCATAATGTCTCCACGTAAAACAAGAAATTGTGAAGAAAGCAAAGAAGAAATAACTAAGCGTGTGGTCCAAGAATGTTTGCGGGATCCACCAGCCATGTTGCAGCTGTTGAAGGACTCCGTGCGTGAGGCTATTGTATCGGAGCTAAAGGTAACTATAGACCGTAATACGGAAGTTATTAGGCAGTTGGAACTCTCGCTTCAGGAGAGGGACAACAAAATATTAAAACTGGAACAACAGTTAAGTGAGAAAACCGACTCGCTAGAGCAATACCAACGTCGACAGTGTCTACGTATTTTCGGTATACCTGAACAGGATGGTGAAGATACGGACAATATAGCAATCGACGTGGCCTCCAAAATTGGAGTTAAATTAGAAACCTGTGATATCGACAGGAGTCACAGGGTTGGGAAAAAGTCGGATCGACCACGGCCTGTTATTGTTAAGTTCATCAGTTATAGAAAGAGAAGGGAGGTCTTCCAAAATAAAAAACAATTGAAAGGCAGTGGGATCACAGTAAGAGAAGATCTCACCCAAATTAGATATAAATTGTTAAAGGACTGCATCACAAAATTTGGCGTCACAAATGTGTGGACAATTGATGGCGCAATACATGTGAAAAATGGAGATACCAAACGCATCATCACCCGGGCCTCTGATATGTAAATCTAACTAGTGCAAACACGCCCAGTGATACCATATCCCCAATTTAGCACTTTTATATAAATTATTTAAATTATATTTAGAAATTTCACATTAATTATTAGTATTATATTTAGAAATTTTACTTTATTTATTAATTTAATATTTGAATAAGATATTAGTGACTTGTTATTTTCTTATAATTCTAGTTAAAATATTTTTAAAATTTTCCATCCAAATAATGCTATTCATTTGGCGGTCTCTGACAGGTTAGAGGACACTACCCTTCTCAAACCCCTTCCCAACAACAATAATGCAAGACAGGTTCTAGAAACAGCATTCTCCCCCTTCCCGTCTTCCCTACCATGTGGTTCACTTGAACGCACAGAGCTTAACTGCACATACAGACGAAATTAGTATGATTTTTCTCTTCTTCCAATATTCATGCTATTCTCGTATCAGAAACATGGCTCACTCCCTCCATTAATTCTAGTTTAATTGACATGGATGGTTATACTTTTCTTAGACATGATCGTGTACATAGTCGAGGGGGCGGTGTTGGTGTCTTCGTTAGGACAGACCTTTGCCCTAAGTCTGTATACTTTTCTAATAACGAGACATCTCCTGAAATTATGTTTATAGAAATATACGCAAGCTTCAAAAAATGCCTTCTTTGTGTAGTGTACCAACCCCCTAAAATGAAAAAAAATAGCAGAAATAGAATCCGCTCTACAAAACGCACGTATACAATATGAACACGTTATCGTCATGGGTGACTTTAATATAAATATACTAGACACTGACAACAGACATACACAACAGCTTATGTCCGCGTTCCAAGTTTGTGATATGACTATCCTCCCTTACAGCCTACACATCACACCAATCATTCTGCGACTTTACTTGACTTAATTGCTACTAATAATCCAGACAGAGTACTAACCCACGGGCAACTGTCAGCTCCCGGAATATCAGCACATGATATTATATTCTTAGCATATTCACTGCAGTGCCCTAACTAGCTCGTAAGACTATCACATATAGAGACCTAAAACATATAAACAATGCAGCTCTACTTGAAGACGCTATAAAATTACCCTGGCATACTATATGGACGTTGCATTCTGTTGACGAAAAAGTTGAGGCATTAAATAACCTTATATTACAACTATATGACAGACACGCTCCACTGAAAACTAAACTAGTGAAACGACACCCTGCTCCCTGGATGTCTGCTAACATTCGTGACTTGATGACTGAAAGAGACGCAGCATATCGGAAATATAGAGTCGACAAAACTGATATAAATCTTAATCACTATAAACGGTTACGAAACAAGACTACACAAACTATCAGAAACGCCAAACTTAGACATCTATACAGCCTTACTGAACCTAATAACAATAACCCAGATATTTGGAAAAATCTGAATAAAAATGGGTGTGGGAAGGAAAGACACACAGGTAGAAAAACTACCTGTTTCTCTGAACACACTTAATAACCATTTTACAAGCACATTCTTTACTCCTAAAGACAAAACACATACAACAAGTGAACTACTATTGACAAATCCACCAGACAGAGAACATTTCCATTTTTCATATCTTACAGAAAATGACATAAAGAAAGCTCTCAAACGAATAAAACAAAAGCAGAAGGTACTGACCGTATAAATATCACTCTACTTAACAAAATAATCGACGTTATACTACCTACCATAACTCATGTTTTCAACTCCTCACTACAAACCTCTATATATCCCACATTATGGAAGCAAGCAATTGTACGCCCACTCCCGAAAGTAAAAACTCCCTTAACTCCTAACGATTTTCGACCCATTAGTATTTTACCTACCCTTTCAAAAGCTTTGGAACGATTAGTCCACAAACAACTGACTGACTACCTAACTGAACACGACCTTTTAGATCAATACCAATCAGGCTTTAGGACAGGACACAATACAAATACTGCTCTACTAAATATATGTGAAGACATACGCGAAGCATCTGATAATCGAAAACTTACTATTCTTACACTACTTGACTTTAGTAAAGCATTTGACACGGTAGACTTGGACTTATTGTTGCTTAAACTAAAAAACCTCTCACTTTCTGACAGTGTCACGCAATGGTTCAACTCCTACCTTCGTGAGCGCCAGCAATATGTTGTAGGAAATTCTACATTACGCTCTTCTTGGACCTACCGTAAAGCTGGAGTTCCACAGGGCTCGGTGCTCGGCCCATTGCTTTTTTTCAATCTATATAAACGACATTTCTGACTCCCTAAAACATTGCAAACATCATTTATTTGCGGACGACATGCAGATCTACCTTCACTCAGACAAATATTCTTTAAATGACGCGGTAACCAAAATTAACGAGGACCTTGACTCGCTAACGGCGTGGACAGAGAAATATGGACTTGAATTAAATCCTAGAAAGACACAAGCAATCATTATGGGCCATCAGAGACTATTATCCTCAATTAACACAATGCAGTATTACATGTGTCACTTAATGGGGTTCAGATCCCTTATAGTGAGACAGTAAACAATCTAGGAGTGTTTTTGGATAAACATTTAATTTGGAATAAACAAATAAATAACATTTGCAAAACTATCTTCTCAATAATACACTCATTAAATCGTATAAGAAATTGTTTACCGTTTTCTCTAAGAAAATGCTAGTAGAAACACTCGCAATGCCCCATTTTGATTATTGTGATACTCTTTTTACTGACCTAAATACTGTTCTTACCCAAAGACTTCAACGTGTTCACAATTCTTGCATACGTTTTATTTGTGGTATACGTAGATTTGATCACGTTACACCATCCCTGGAACAATTGTCATGTTTTCGTCTTCCAAGATCGTAGAACCATCCATTCCCTATGCCTACTCTATAACATATTACACACATCTTTACCTTATTATTTATCACACACCGCTTCACTAAACTCTCTGATACACATAACTTAGATACCCGATCCCTTGAGCACAGTGTCCTTTATATCCCTCCTCATCATACTACCTATTATTCGAAATCTTTTACAGTTTCTCTTGCTAGAACATGGAATTCACTTCCACCCTATGTCAGAGACTGCCAAACTTTACCATCTTTCAGAAATAAATTGAAATAAAATCACTAACAGAAACAACTCACTAATACTACTTTTTAAGAATTAATAATGCGTTTTTGCATTATTTAATAAAAATAGACTTAGGATTTGTTAATATATTTACCTAATGCCTTGTATAAAAAGCGTAGATTAATTCATTGTAGTGTTTTTTTTTCTCTTCTTTTTATGCATAGTAGATTCGAGCTGTTATTCCTTTTTTATTCATTGTATCATTAATTTAATTTTAATTGTATTTAGTTTCATTCTATTATTAGACATTAATTTCATTATTATTCCAATATGACAGATAATGAATTGTTCAATAACTATTATTGTAACTTTTTTTTGTATTCATATGTAACATGTTTGTCCTGTCTAATATGACTACTATTGTAATTTTTTTGTATTCATGTGTAACATATGTTTGTCCTGTTTTATATGACTATTATTGTATTTTTTTTTGTATTCATATGTAACATATGCTTGTTCTGGTGAGTGGAAGAGAAGGCCACATGGCCTTAACTCCACCAGGCTAAATAAATAAATAAATAAATAAAATAAAATAAATATACAACTTTATTAATTATCTTTTCAGTTTTACTTCCCAAAATATGAATTCTCTTCCTCCCTATATCAGATACCATTTATTTTCATTATTATATACTTAGATTGGATGTTAATTTGAAAACAAATCAATAAATTACTAATATTATTCTTTCAATATCTTCCATAGATATTACATTTTGTTTGGAATATTGTTTTTTGAAAGAAAAAGACAACTAACTACACGTTGAATGGAATTTTACGTAAGTTATTATTATTTATTTTCAGAAAAGGAAGGCAGGATTTTTTAACAGACTTTACTGATGATTCTTCTGTTTTCACAAAAAATCTCAATAATGCAAATTCATCTATTAATTAACAGGTGAGTAGCCTTTCATAATTTAGCAATTTTTTTTTATCTAGTCACTACATAACAAAAGTAAAGTAGCAATAACGGCATATTTTGTATTTCTATATATACTTTCTACTACTTAGTATGATATTTTGCGAAAACACTTCTTAATATCTTTAATTGACTGCTTCTACATTTCACATTATTTCAACAAATTTATACAGAAAATTTGCAGATAGAAGCCATGAGTTCCAATCGAACTCAAATTACTTGGATCACATACAAACAAAATCCAATTATTCCTAAGCATTAGGACATGGAAGGGGAGAGAATAACCAGTTAACTGACTCATATTCTGTTCAAAGAAAATACTGAGAACGATTTGTGTTTTTATACAATTATGAAATATACAGCAGAAGAAGAATAAATGAACATACAGAACTGTATATACAACATGAAAAGTACGATAAAATTGGCAAATCACTATAGTTAAAGAGGAAAATGATGAGTAAAAAAATAGCTGTACAGGAATATTTAAAAACAAAGTTAGTATTAATAATAACTGGTTGGTGGGAGTAAAAAGTGAGATTGAATATTAAGCTCCTCTAGGCAAAAGAGAATGAAGGGATATAAAAAGAAATGCGGAAGGGGCAGATTCCAATTATTAAACAGCTTGCAATACTTTATAATGTTGTCAATGGTAGTGTTGCAATTGAGAAGAGGAAAGTAAAACACATCTTCAACTGTTGGAACAACTGATTTTGCAAAACGAGCAACAGTATAGAGGCAAATACATCAGTATTATTCATTAAGGTTGGTAGCCAATGATCATTTGTCAGTTTCATACGTATTAAATAATTGGCTATACCTAATGAATGTAGCAATGACAGCCCACACCTTGAACAGTACAACTACGAACATGAAAAGAAGAGGTGGCACAACTACTTAGAATAAAATTATGAAATAATTTATGCAAGACTTAAATATGGGCATTCTCACTGACCCAACAAATCTGTATCTTTTAACAAGAGAAGATGAAGAGGAGAACAGATTCAACATTTTCAAGGAAAACCATGAATTTTGTACTGATAGGTGGCATAGACCTAATTTTCCGCATTTATCGATGTTTGTAAAAGAACTCACCAGCAACGGAAATCATTTTTAACAGCAACATTATGATGAAGTTAATAGGGAAAAGATATCTGTCAACATGTTGCTATGTGAATGTAGGGTTATTACATCCCAACACAAAATTTCTTTAAATTACATAAGTATGGCAATGATTCATTTAGCTATCGACTTCAAAATCAATTCTTTAATGTTGAAGCTTGTACCACTTGAAGCAAGGAAATATGTGAAGTTAATCTACCATAACAAACTCATTAATAATCAGATTCATATAAAAAAAACCAGAAATAAATAAATTGAAAACGAATTTAGGAATTCTAAAAATATAAATGATAGCAAGAATAAAAATAGTTTGCCTTTAAAATTAGGTAATAACCTCTTCACTTCTTTTCATCTGAATAGGTATTTCTGGTTTGGATATATTAGGTATGGAAGGGAAAAGAAAACCCAGTTAATCGATTAAATGTCAGTTGAATGAAAGGTTGTGAGAACAAACTGTAATCTTAGAAATTATGAATTCCTGACTCCAGTAATAGAATAAATTAATTTAAGCACGTGTTTAGAGTATGTGAAAGAAGAGGTGTACTTAAGTAAGAACAGAACCCAAATGACAGATTACGTTATAAAGAAAGAAGAATGGTGAGGAGGATAAAAAGAATTTTGTGAATTAGGGGTGGAAAAAACATGACTGAGATTGTATACAAGACAGCACACCACCTGCATATTACCTTCAAATGCTTGCCTGCTGTGCCGAATAGAAGATATGCAAGATAGTAGAGTTAAGAGAATCACCCACCCACTTTGAAGGGCCATAACTGAAACTTTAACATAAATGAAGACACTTTTCACAAAAATTCAGTTATGGGTATATTATCGTTCCTGGAATAGAGTACTCCTATTTTAAATGTCAATACATGGAAATATCTTTAGTAGTCCATGTAAAATTGGTTTCAAAATAAAGTGTATTGATGTATGGATCAGAATGTTGTACGATCACTAAAAGACAAGAACAAAGATTGGAAGCAGCTGAGATGTGACTTTTAAGAAATATAGCAGGATATACTCTGCTGGATAAGAAAAGAAATGAAGATATAGGAAAGGAACTAAATATTTTCAAACTTACAGACCGAATAATTAAATATAGGAACGACTGGAAAGAACATATTGATAGAATGCCAGAAGAAAGATTTCCAAAATTATTGCTAAAATATAAACCGTGCGGAAGGAGGAATGTTGGTCACCCACACAGAAGATGGTCTGAACAATTTTATCAATTCAAGCTTTCATGAAACCAGAACGAGCCAACAGGCTTAATCCCTGAATGATGATGATGATGATGATGAATAAAGTGTACAGTGAAAGATCAATCAAAGTCCCACAGTTGTATGTTAAATCAATCAGAGTCCACCCAGCTATAAACGAGAAATCTTAGAATATAACTGATTTTTGTTATAAATGTTTGTAAACCTGAATTTTATATATCGAAAAGGAACAACAATGTGACAGATTGTGAGGCAATCGAGTATTGTGCAGCTATGTGAAGTCTGATGTTGTTTAACATGAATAGTGACAGCAGTGACAAAAATATTAACGTTGTGAATAATGACAGATAAGTATGAAACATATCTTTTATGGTGCCTTTGCATTGAAAAAAAAGCACATTTTCTATGCATGTTTTCTTAAGTGTCACTGTTCATTACTATTCCCAAATTTGCAATTTAAAGGAGAAAATGATGAGGACTTTGATTATTCTATCATACAAAAATATGCTGACAGTATTTCCATTGTTAATTATTATTCACAGGACGGCACAAATATCAATTCCAATATAATAATAATATGTTATACAAATAGTGTTAGATACAATTTCATGATCATAATACTTTTATCGTAAAAGCGTTTTTAATTTTTGTTTAAAATTTACTCAGAATGAGAAATATGTGACTTTGATTGTTTTTCCTTTCTAGTCTTCAAATACTATTTTGTAAAACTCAGTACCATTTCAGGAGAAAGATTGTGGAATTAAAAGCAACTACAAATAAAAAAAAATTTAAGCCATTCGAATGAATCTAATTAAGTGATACATACATATATATGGATGAATGAATGCTCGTAATGTATATGTGTAATTGCTGGGATAAGTTTTGAAAAGCTGGATTAATATAAACGAAATATGGTTCACATATAAGTTACAGGTGGCACTATTAAAAGAACCCTTAGAAACATAAGAAAAGAAAAAAAAAATTACATTTATAAAGTAATGGCTGTTCCTGTATTGATGTATGGATCAGAATGTTGGACGATAACTAAAAGACAAGAACAAAGATTGGAAACTAGTGAGATGTGATTTTTAAGAAATATAGCAGGATACACTCTGCTGGATAAGAAAATGAATGAAGATATAACAAAAGGAACTAAATATTTTCAAACTTACCGACCGAATAATTAAAGATAGGAACAACTGGAAAGAACATATTGATAGAATGCCAGAAGGAAGATTTCCATAATTATTGCTAAATTATAAACTGCACGGAAGGAGAAATGTTGGATGCCCACACAGAAGATGGTCTGATAAATTTTAACAATTCTAGCATTCATGAAACCGGAACGAGACAACAGACTTAATCCCTGGATGATGATGATGATGATGATAAGTTACAATCTGACAATGCTTCTGTATGGGGTGAAATACCACTAACACTCCTAGAGATTGATAGCAGGGTTGAAATCTGAAATGGAAGAATGATAGGCAATAACATATATTTTCCAGCATTACTCCACAACACCTGGAGTAATTTCAACCAAACTTGGTGCACATATTACTTGCTATCTGCAAAAGGTTCCATTGGGGTTACAGCTCCAATGATGGGGATGAGATGGGGTGACATCTAAAACAATTGGTAAACGTACGATATTATTATCAAATTCTTAGTTTTTGGGGTCCGTGTGCTCAGTAGTGACTGTCACAGTGACATTTAAAAGCCATCTTTTATCCCTGTCATTGTTCGAAGGGGTGAGAGAATAATGAAGGGTGAAAATTATAGCGACTAAAAAACAGAACAGGTATGTAATCAATAATTCTTGGGGTTACTAAGGCGATTGATGTCAATCCTGATGATACTAATAAAATTCATTGTTAAAACCGTTGGGGTGGATAGTCATAAAATAAAATAAGTTAAAATATACCTTCTTACGTAAGATTCGTCGTCCTCAACTTATAAAATATGTATTCTTTATGTGTGTCGGCCTTTCAGAACATCCATTCCATCTTCAGCAGGACTTTCTTTGCTACATTATCTGATATGAAGGTTGACAACACCACATTAGGACCAGCAGCATTAACCATCAAATCAGACGATGTAGCAAAGAAAGACCTGCTGAAGATGGAACGGATGTTCTGAAAGGCCTAGGAATATAATGAATACATATTTTATAAGTTGAGGACGACAGTCTTACCTAAGAAGTTATATTTGAACTTATATTATTTTAAGTCCTGATGATACTTAAGCTCAAGATTGACACTTGGACCCTTTAAAGGAGGTGAGAAGCGTTGGAAAATAAAATGCCCAAAGTCTCCGAGATTAGTGTCGAAACCATGATTCCAGGAACGCTTATCTGATTGATGAGAGCATCAATGACATTTTTTTACTGCATAAAAGTGAATTACATGGTCTTTATAGGAAGCCAGATATAATGAAAACAGTTAAGTCTCGTAGACTGCGATGGGCAGGACATGTGGCACGAATGGGGAATGAAAGACATGCGTGGAAGCTTCTTGTAAGAAAACCAGAGGGAAAACGCCCAGTTGTTAGACCAAGAATGAGGTGGGAGAATAACATTAACTATGATTTGAGAGAAGTAGATTATACAGGGAATGATTGGAAAACATTGGCTCAGGATAGGGATATATGGCGAGCTTATTTCCGCGCGGCCATGAACATATGGGTTCGATAGTGCCAGTGAGTTAGTTAGTTAGTTAACGATGACAATTAAGCCCGTGATTTACATACGTATATCATATATAATGTGGAAGCGTTAAACATAAAATTTTATAAACTGGCCGATATTATGTCCGTAATTCCCGAGGTCGCTATACTAATTAGTAACATACCCAATGACATCTAAGCCTTAGATCACTACTGTCCTCCTCCGACGATTTTAGCTCTCAGAGGAATGTGGTGTGGAGATGGATACTGGATGACAGCACCAGTCAGGAAGGAAGTACATTCATATTGAAACATTCGCCCTATTTACGAAACCAGTATGCTTTAGACCTATTGAAAACCGCAAACTGAAAACTGCATATTTGTGAATGAATAATACTTCTCTTCGACTCGGTTGTAGGAAAAAAAAAAAAAAAAAAAAAAAACTACCAGTAAGAGTAGTGAACCGAATGACAGGAATACCCTACCTCCCAGCGCTAAACTCGCCGGAGGAGGGCATTAGACATCCACAAAGGTACTGATAAGTTGTGATGTGAGTTATTGTCTGCGAGGTCTAATTGTTCGTTCGTTTTAAAATAAGAAAGTAGTAGTCTGGTCGGTTTATGAATGAGAGGAGTACTCACCTTCCCCTCTCAATCGGCCTTCCAAATGGCATATTATGGCGAATGATAATACGCGCTGGGATGTGTTAGGAGGGTGGGTGTTAAAACACCCAATCATTTTCCAAACATTATGACAAAAGATCATTAAACATAAATCTTTATTGTGATTATTGTTAGAAAAAGACGCCAGGTTAGAAGAGGATATTAGATATCCATCCATCCATCCATAGTAAATCTGCCCGAAGGCAGGGCCTTAACTGCAATCATAGCATTTTCATGCTATGCGTGCAGCTTTACTAGGGAATTGTAGGTGTGATAGCTTCTCGTTGCTTTCCACACCCGTGAAGGATGATAATGATGATGATGGCCATATGATTCCGGGGACTGACATTTGTCTTACAGGTGAGGAAAAACGCCGATAAAAACCTCACCCAGAAAAACTGCCCCGTCCGGGGATCGAACACGGGCCCGCTGCGTGAAAAGGCAGCACGCTACCTCGAGACCACAGCGGTGGACATACAGTATTAGATATAATGACAACAAAATCCTCACAGACTGTAGATTAGTCTCAATGCATAGTTTTTCGAGGTTGCCAATCTCAATGGTGATATGCAGATGCCGTGCAAGCCAATTTTAAACTCCAGCACTGCTAGGGTAGTACAGGGGTGAAAAATAATACAACCAAAATTGCAGAGATTAGTATCTAATCAAGAGTTGTTGGGGTCACAAAAGCTTACAGGTGATTGTCCAGATGATACTATAGCCCAAGTTTGACAGTAGCACTCCAAAGGGAGGAGAATGTGTGAAAAATAGACGTAAAAAGTGTGTCTGAGTTAGCCTGGATTCCATAGTTTTCATGATCACAAAGCTTACTGTTAACAGTCCAGATGCCTAAGTTTAAGCTGTAGCACAACTATGATATGAGAGGGAAGATAAATAATATATCCAAAATTGACGAGATTAGTGTCTAATAAACAGTTGTAGGGTTCACAGAGCATACTGCTTACAGTCCAGGTGGTATTTAAGCCTAAGTTTGACCCTAGCACTCCAAAGTTGTGAGAATGGGAGAAAAATGTGATGTAAAAGTAATCGAGATCAGTGTCGAATCCATAGTCTTCGGGGTCACGAAGCTTACTGGTGACAGTCAAGATGGTTTCTAAGCCCTTGTTTGACCCTTACACTCCAAAGGGGAGAGAAGAAGTGAAAAATAGATGTCAAAAGTGGTCCCAATTAGTTTGGAGTACATAGCTTTCGGGATCACAATTGTTACTGGTGACAGTTCAGATGATACGTAAGTACTCTGTGCGTAAGTACAACTTTGACCCTAGCATTCCACGGCGAGGGAAGGGGTGAAATTTAGATTCAAAAGGTGGTCCAGATTAGTGTGGAATCTGTAGATTTTGGAGGTCACTAAGCTTACTTGTTACAGTCCACGATTTCTAAGTCCTTGTTTGACCATTACACTCCAAAGGGGAGAGAAGAAGTAAACATAGATGTATAAAGTGGTCCAAAGTAGTTTGGAATACATAGCTTTCGGGATCACAGTTGTTACTGGTGACAGTTCAGATGATATGTAAGTACAAATTTGACCCTAGCACTCCACGGCGAGGGAAGGGGTGAAAAATAGATTCAGAAGGTGGTTCAGATTAGTGTGGAATGCGTGGATTTTGGGGGTCACTAAGCTTACTTGAACAGTACAGATTATATTTAAGCCCAAATTTGAATCTAGCACTCCAGTGATAAAGAATAAGACGTAAAAGTTGTCGAGATTAAAGTCGATTAGAGTTTATGGGCGAAAGTCCGGATGATATTTTAGCACAAGTTGACCTTAGCACACCAAAGGAACAAGAAGGGGTGAAAATTAATATATAGAAATAGTTGAAATTAGTGTCGAATCCATAGTTTTCTAGGTCATAAAGCTTATTAGTGAGAGTCCAGGTGATATTTAAGCACAAGTTTGACCCTAGCACTCCAAGATGTAAAAAATGGTCGAGATTATGATCCAAACAATCGTTACGGTAGTATTTAAGCCCTAGTTTGACCATAGCAATTTTTAAATATTTTTCATACCTTCTCACCCCCCTAAGCATCCAACAGATCCTAGGACTGAAACTTGGACTTAAATGTCATCGTTGCTGTGACCAATGAGCTTAGCGGCTCCGAAAATTTGGATGAGACACTAATAACGGTCATATTGAAACACATCATTTGTCACTCCTTCTAACACCCAAAATGTGATAGAAAACAAATTTAGGAGTACGTGTTATCTGCACTGTCCCCAATAGTCTCAGTAACCCGGAAAATTATGGATTCGGCATAAATCACGTTCACTCTTGTCAATTTATTTTTCATTCATTCTCACTCCCTTACATTTCTAACGGGTACTTGGGTCAAACATAGATAGACATTTCGTCTGATTGAACAATCAGCATAGCGTTCTCGATAACTATGAATTCGACACATATCTGGACCCATTTTATATCGTATTTTACGCCCCATCTCACCCTTTTCGAGTGCTAGGGTCTAACTTGGACTTAACTGTCTTAAAACATTGCGATCACTATGCCTATGGATTATACATTAATCACGACCACCTTTATATCTTGTTTTTCACCTCTTCTCACACCTTTGAAGTGCTAAGGTCACTTGGAATGCCAATAGTAAGTATTGTTACCCCGAAAATTATGGATTGCACAGTAATTCGACCACTTTACATAATTACTTTCACCCATTCTCATCCCTTAGGGGTGATTGTGTCAAACATGGTATTAAATATCATCTGAACCGTCACCTGTTAATTATGTGACCAAGGAAAATTTTTCGACCCCCTTTTACATCTTAAACATCATTTGGACTGAAGCAATAAGCTTTTCTAACCCCGAAAACTATGGATTCGACCCTAACCTGGACCACTTACAACAAATAATTTCCATCTCTGCTCACCCCTTTCGAGCGCTAGGGTCAAATGTGGGCTTAAAATATCACCTGGACTGTCACTAATACGCTTTTTAAAGATGACACGTAATCCCAAATTTGATTTTCATTCACTACGTTCCTGATCTGTTTTTAATATTTCTACATGGATTGGTTGAAGCTATGATTTTCGTAAGGTGCTCACATCTGGGACCGACTTTCCAGTATATTTCTCCAAATATGCTTTCATAATAGGGTTGTTAAGCTTGGAAATAGGAATACCACCTGCCAGAAATGTATTGCTGTATTGTTAAAAAATTCATCTTTATTTATTGAACTTGAAGAAGGCAGCGCCTCGCCAATAAACTGGCTGTCGCACTACACCTTTACTTTGCACTGCCTATATGCTGCGTAATAAGATTGTGTTGGTGTTTTTCATCCAATTGTTATTGAAATATTACAAAGAATGCACCTCATAACAGATCAGTCAATGTGAATTGCATCTGCACTAAACTACTTAACAATATCACGTAGATAGTAGGAATTCACTTTCGGTTTCGGCATACTATATACTGATAATTTAGGATAGCAGACCGCACTAGTTTAATATTATTTTGAACTGAAACATTTGTTCATGAATACAACTACCTCCCTCGCTTATACAATAGCTTTCACATAAATGTGGCGCAATGAAGCGCGTTTTTAAAAGAAAAAGCATAACTGGACTGAACTGAAGAGGTTTAATATGATGTGGACTGATACCACACATCGTTACCAACTCTTGAAAGCGTATTTGAAGAAATGAGAAAAAAATGTGACCTACACATTTTTGGATTAAAATGCTACAAAGGAGACAAAAAAGTTTTAAAAAAAGTGCAAAATATGCTTCCATTGAAAAGAGGAGCAAAAAAGTGCTGGAATTGTTCAAATGTGCCACTAAAACACAGTTAAGGGCATTTATTTAATGTTTCTTTGCACGACAAGCTAATTTGAAATTTGTAGTAACAAAAAAAATTAAGGTTCAGCACCAAAATTCCTATCACTAATCATATCTCTAAGTGCATGCTATTTTGAGTTGGTGAATATATGTACAACACAGTATGTCGGTAATTAAAGCAACATGTAGTGACGAAAATGGCACGAAAGAGGAATGGTAGTATGTCATATAAGCTTAAAGGGAAAACAGATGGAAAACGCCCAATTGGTAGACAAAGAATGCGATGAGAGAAATAACATTAATGATGAAATGAGGAAGTAGATTGTCCAGAGGATAATTGGAAAACATTAGATGAGGAAAGGGATGTATGGAGAGCTTATGTCCATGCGATCAACACCCTACGGGTTCGACAGTGCCAGTGAGTTAGTTTTATAGTGACAAAAGAGTGAAAAATGTTTTGCATAGCCAGGAAAGACTTAGCATTTAGGAAATACAAGTTTTTTTAAAAGTATTTTGATAACGACGATGATGATGTGACCGTTAGGGAGTGAAGTTGACCCTATAGCAGTTCCCTTTAAATAAACTCAGGAAATATTACTTACTCACTGGCACTATCGAACCCGTAGGTTCATGGCCGCGCGGACATAAGCTCTCCATACATCCCTATCCTGAGCTAATCCTTTCCAATCATTCCCTGTATAATCTACTTGCCTCATGGGTTCCCTGAAGTAGTCCCCGCCCGGAGAACCGAATGGGGGACCATTTGACCCTCCGGAAAATTTTACCCCAGTTGAACCCACGTACGCATTTCTTGACGGTTGTAATTTTACGGTGAAAGATAGTCACTCTTTCGACCAAGCTACTTTTTTCGTCTGGCTTATCACCTTCGACCAGTCCGGCATGGGTAACCCTATCGGCAGCAATGCTACCGCCGCGGCGGCATAGCTCTCAGGATCATTTAAGCACGCAAGCCACTCTACCACGACAAGGAGGGCAGGAAAGATTAATTACATCTTTAAGAGATTACTGATTTGCAAATTGCAAAATTTAGCAATTATAAATTTCATATAGCACACCTTGATTGTTGTAAGAAATGCTCTCCCCAAATTCGACTAAGACAGAAAGTACACCTACCACATGTTATAATGGGTAGCATAATGGGCCAATAGGCCCATATCCTGATCCGCATGTTTTAAATTGCATAAACGTAATTTATTTTCTTCTGTGTTTCAGATGAATTGGCATTATGATCCCTACTGGACATTATTATAATAATTGGTTCACATATTGTGAACGTGACAAGATTTAAAGGCACATAGGTGCAGTGACAATTTTATCTCAGGGCCATTTCGTATGTGGCAGTGCCAAAACCAATTGTAATCGAGGCCATTCAAATGACCGTGACAAACACATAATTCAAGACAAGTGTTCCTGGTTTTTCACTTACTGTGAAACTGGCCACGTTTAAGGCTCTAAAGTGCATTGACCAAGGCCATTTATATGGCAGTGACAATATATAATTATGAGTTACGTGTATTTTTTTAAATTACAAGTTTTAGGCCATAAAACTGGCAAGAAATAAATAAATTGTATTTAAACTATTCTGTTATATGTATTGTAACAAATCCAATATCATTATAATATTTGTCCCATCCTGTAGTTAGCTTAGTCACAAAACTTCATTTCATCAGGCACTGATTTCTTCACCATATTCTTCTTTGACAATATAATCTAAACTTCGTGTTTTCCATGTATTTCTCTACCCTTCTGGTGGCAGCCTACAACTTCTATTTCTAAATCACTCATTACTTGACTATTTGTAATTCCTAATATCCTTCAATTTCACTGACAATAAAATGCATCAATAGAGGAAGAATAAAATCAAACCAGATCTGGATGGATTTCATTGGTGTGGTACAGTCAATTCATTAAATGTTCCTAATAATACTGACATCTGAGGTCAACGGGGAGGGGACAGTGCATAGAAATGTCTCCTAACTACAAATATAGTTTGGATGTTTGGATATTATGTTATGTAATGCCACATTGTAGAACAATTCTTCTTTACAGACCATTTACTCTCCCTCTATCCTATACATTACATGATCCGAGACATGACACATTGCTTTTACAACTTTCTTTGTAGTTGGAATACACGGCTCTTCTTTTCCATTGTCCGCTAATAACATCAATGTGTTCGCATTATTCCAACACAACAACGGAATTTAGATGTATAAAGAGAATCATAATAATAACATGGTCAGACACAATTACAGATTTAGAATTATAGAAGATAACAAATAAAAAAGAAATTACTATTAAAAAAGTAGATTTTGATATGACACACACTTAGAAAACAAAATAAAGTAGTAGAAGAATGTATTTGGATTGCAATACCCGGGACAGTAGAAGACAAAGAAATGGGTAGAAGAGAGCATTTTGTGAAAAAAAAATTCATTAGGAAGGATTCACATGCAATGAAATAAAGAAGGTAGCAAGAAGCAGGATCGGATGGAAATACTTTGTGAATGTCCTACGTTCCTCATACAGAGATACATGAGACTGATAACAATGGAAGCTAGAAACTGTTGATTGCTGCTGAGGAAGAAGACATTTCAAGTTATTACAATATTCCGTCCTTTTCGAGCCCCAATCAATAATTAATGCAAAGGGTACTATAATTTATAACAACAATATCTAACTTATATCTAATCAATTGAGTTGGTGTTTACTTGATGAAAATCCATATTTATTAATTAAATAAACATAAGACGCAGTTTTATTTGATTTTCATATTTATTATATAATTCAGTGACAGCTGAATTGTTGTATTGTTGCTTAGATCAGTTGGAAAACAATTCATAATTTGTTAACATGTCTGAAGAAGGTACAGTGTACCGAAACAATTGTTGTATTGTTGCTTAGATCAGTTGGAACACAATTCATAATTTGTTAACATGTCTGAAGAAGGTACAGTGTACCGAAACAGCTGTCACTGAATTATATAATAAATATGAAAATCAAATAAAACTACGTTTTACGATTATTTAATCAATAACTTATATCTATCCAAGTTGGTAAAAAAACACTAAACATTAACGTGAAAGTACTCAAACTCTCCATAATTCAACATTTTTGTATATCCAAATTTCATTTCTTCTTCCGTTGGGAAAGAACATACTGAGCCCCAATTGAAAAATTATTTTTATGAACTAATTTCATTAATTAATCCATTCCGTTTTCAATATTTATTTATTTCCTCTCACATGCCTAAGATCATCAGAATGAAAATCGTAAAATATGATAATAAGAATGTAATTTCTCACATTTGTTCCAATATGTAAAGAAACATGTTATTATCTTTAACACTCACACCGACACTAGCTACTGGGCAACTAGTATAGAAGTAATAAACTTCACTGAGCAGGTCCTTGTTTCAGATGACAGGCATCAATCTTTATCACTCTAAAAAGGTGAAGATAGCCGTCTAAATTTAAACCACATGGTTGTCAGTTAGGCTATATAATTTGAAACTAAGTAAAACATATTTAGAAATTTCTGGTGAGAAGAATTTGATTTGGAAATTCATCCATCAAACTAGAGAAGGAAGATGAGTCAAACTGCAGGATCACCAACCAACAATTAAACAGTCAGAATAAGCTGTTGATAGAAGACAAAGTTTCTGAAACACTATTTCAACATTTTCTACAAGTTATAAGGTGAAATGTTTATTTTCAGATATCAGTTCCTGTAAACGACAGTGAACTCCTAGGACTCAACAAAATCCCAATTCCACCTTAATGCCTCCAAATATGTTGACAGGAAGATTCTTTTAACTTGCCAAATGGACTATATGGAAAATATTTGTCTTCTTTATTTCAGATAGTGACAACCAAAGTAATCCAACACATTCTGGTCTCTTCACGTGACCAAGAATTTGTTCCCATGTCTAAAACGCAATGACACTTTCAAAACTGTTGATCACTTTAAGTTATAATGATATGTCAGTTATTCCCAGTCCTCAAAGGCAATGATTTTTTAACAATTCTAGCTATGCTAAATTTATCATAGTCTAATAAAAGTCAGTAATACAACCGTTAATGTAAACCAACCAACACAAACCAATGTCTTCATGTGAACATGAAATCATTATTTCCTCCTGAATACCCTTAACTAAGATTAACAATTTTTAATTGGTCCCATAAAATGCAGTGAAAAATAAGATTTTGTCCATGTGAATGACTGGAAATAAATAATTTATTTAAGGTTAGAGATTATATGTATAAATCCATGTAACACACCGAATTCAAACAATTCTTTTCTTTTCTCACATGATAAACCTAAGTTTTCACAATACCAGAAATTACAATCCCTCAGCTCCCAAGGAGTGGATTATGAGATGGTCGAATCACATTACACATGAAATGATAATGCAGATTTGACTAAATGTCTATTATGTTGCCCGCCAAACACTTGTATCAAGTTATGCACTTGTTCGTAGGCAGGCATAAAAGACGAACACAATGTTCATCAAATATTTTCGCGCTGATTAACAAACTAAAATTATTTAAATATTTCATGGCAGATAAGTGACGATTGGATTGGACTAGGGCTTCCAAGAGTCAGAGGTTCAGAGTCGCCCATGGTCGATGGATTTTTAGGACGGAAGAATCAAAAGGTGAAGTCCTCCTGGGCGCACCATAAGACATGGGTTCCACGTCAGAAGATTATTGGACTCGTGAAAGAAACTTAAACTATCTTTCTCAAAGAAAAATGCAGAATAAACCAGTTTCGAATCTATCTAGTTTTGATCGTGATTCAGTAAGACACGTTATTTACAATTTGTATAGAACCGCGGTCGTCTAGTGGTTATATTCCTTGCCTCTGGACCCAATGGTCGCGGGTTTAAATCTGGTCAGGTTCGGCGGATTTTTAAGATGGAACGATCCAACGATCAGGTTTCACTTGAGTAAATTTAAGCCGTATATCCCGAATCTGAAGACCTTCAGGATAGTACAAGATCCTTAAGCCTAAAAAGAGGCCACTAAATAAAACTGACCGACTTTTTACCATTGCAAATTTAGTTGCTTACAAGTGTCTCTTGACCAGAGGATCTCAGCCCGGTCCATAAGTGATTGTGTTTTATCAAACTTCCATATATCTTATGAGCATTTGGCTAGAAATACGTGTTATTTGTGGCCTCAAGATGGAGCTGTGATTATGCGCAATTTCGTTAGAGTGGCTGTATATAAACTATCCTGTGGTGTCAAGTGTTATCAGTTAGTGTAATGTAGTGCTTGAACTAAGTCTTGGTTCCAACTAAGCATGGAAACTATGCCAGTTCGCGACGCATCGATGGACCTTGAGCACGAGGATATCGGACCTCTCATACTTTGGAAGGACTTGATAAAAAATGTGTATTTGTCGAAAGCCATACTAATGTAAAAGGTGAAACTATAAATAACGCAATAAATCAAATCGTAATTATCTTAAATTATTTGAGTGTATTTAATGATCACGAGTGGCGAGTTTAACCTCGGGAGCTTACGTCCCAATGTTTGGAGCGACAAAATATCATAGTTTCTAACTAAGCGCCAAGATTTCCACTATTTCACGACTTGCTGCGTGAGCTGAACGCTAGTGCCGAGGAACTCCAAACGGCCAGCTTCCTCTCTTTGCAGAATGTTGATTTTGAAGCATAACATTTAGATTCAGATAGCAGAGATGTTCCATCAAAGGATTCCAAGGAATCTCCTCCCATGAAGAAGAAAATAACTAAAAACTAGAAAATCTGAAAAATGTACAAAAAAGTCATTTCCAAAAAGTGCAATCTAAAACCTACATTGACCAAAGTCTATCCACTCAATCGGACGTGGCTCCAGCTATAGTTCCAGCAGTTGCCACTGAGAATAAATGTTCGGTTCTTGAAGAACCCTCAACTCCTACTGCTGGAACATCCTCAACGGTGGTGCTATTCCCTATCGATGTGAGTACGGCTCTGGCTCCAACAGTCTTATCGTATCACTGGTTCTGCGAGATAGAAACCCCAAACAATTACTGTAATTGGTCATGGGGATCTGTTCCGCATTAAGTGAGAATTAAAGGCACTTACTAGTGCATCTTTCAAAACTGTGAATACACGAAATTAATTGCGATAGTATGCATCCTCGGTGGAAGACTTTCTAAAGTTTAACTAATACTTTCATTCCTTGAAAAAGGAATATTATACTTGCCAGCTTATGAAGTAGCTTTCAGCGAAGGTAGTCTTAATGATGCACCTTTCAGGTACCACAATTGATGAAAGTCAAGAGGAAATCCTTACCTTAGGATTTCGTATAAAAACAGTTAAATTTCTAAAACAGAAAACAATTTGACAAAGCCCCTTCCGATATTTATACTCGAGCTGATAACACTACTCCAGCTGAAGAAATTTACAACTTGAAGCGCTTTCTTTACATAATTGTCGTCATGGAATCATACAAACCAACATCTAGCCTAAGCAGTGTTTAAGGTGCCAGTCCTTTAATCATACCATTCCTGGTTGTAACCGGCCTCCACGTTGTGTAGTCTGTGCTGAGGTCAGCAGTTATAACCCCTTATTAAAGCTGAAGCACAACGCAACCCTAATTTGGTCAAATGGAAAAATGATTTTCTTGCTGCTCTGCTTTTAAGACAGACGAAAGAAACCTGCAGCAAAATCTCAAAACCTGAACCCACTCCAAATGTACGGTACCAAAATCCCAACTACGTACCATCAATTCTGTGATGGTCAAGCCATCAAACTCTTTGAAAGACGCCTTAAAATTTGCACTTCTACACAAAACGATATGTAATTAACAATATTAAAAAACAGGGCCAGGAGATGAATATTCCAACCGGACTCCACGTTGCGTTGTCGGTGCTGAGGCCCACAATCAAAAGGATTGTCCATTTAGGCTAATGCAAAACGCAACTTTAATTTGCTTAAGTGCGCAAATTGCGGGGGGTCTTGCCAACCTGCATCCTTCCATGGCTGCCCTGCTTTTAATGTAGCCAAAGAAATCTACAACAAAATCTCAAAACCTGAATCCATTTCTAATGTACCTAAATCCGAACCACGTGCCTTCACATCTGCGAAGGTCAATCCTTCAATCTCCTTCACAGACGCCTCAAAATCCAGCATTTCATCAGAAAACAATAATGTAAAAAACACTATTAAGACTCTGGGTCAGTAAATGAGTATTCCATCCCTAAGCGCTCATGAAGAGATAATGCTCCGTTGGCTGGATTACAAAACCCTATGGAGCCCTTCGTCTTTATGAACTTACTTATTAACATACGCTTTGCATAAATTAATTTCCATAGATTGGCTACCAATTAAATTGTACGAGATTCACTCGCCTAGTATAGCAAGGCTCATTCAGGACTGTTTGGCTTTCGGACTCTCTGCTTGCCGGCAGCGCAGGTTCTGCCACCTTATTCTGGTGTGAAAATGTTAAATTTTTAATCCCAATAATCGACACGTTCGGCGAACACATCTTCCCGTCACATGGCTAGGGTTAAAGATCCACAACCACATCTTGATAGCCACAAAGGAATTAGCTGCCAACAAAGAATAGTAGCGTACAGTACGCAGCACACTGGACTGTGTCCGTCACCGTCAATCATCAGTCTCTCACATGTCTCTTACGACATCTTTACAGAAATGAGCTTAACTAAATCAGACTGATTAAGATCCCTAAAAGGAGACCAATGCGAGACTTAGGCTGTAGGTTAAGAGACGGATGGATGGATAAAGCTGAAAATGAACGGGTGACAGTAGGGAAACTAAAAACAAAACTGAAGAAATTGGACATATGCCAAGTAAAACATGAATTCAGAAAGACAAATGTCACGTGTGAAACGTTTATAGTGTGAAGTGGAGTAAATCCAGAACTTGGTAAATTAAAATGACATTTAATTAATATAACAATTAGCCTACATTATGAATATCCAATATATTATAGATAAAAAACTGTTTTTTTGTTTCTCCACTTTTAAGCAACTGTATGTGGTGAATAGTACTTGAATTTCTCTCCAACTCTAGGTTAATATTTCTATTACGAATAGTAAAGAATTATATGCAGTGCAGTTTGAAATTCCTAAAAAGTTGTTTAAAACTTACTCGAATGTGTCTAAATGGCACAAATAGGGAAACAGTTTTCATATACTTCTGAAATTAACATTGGATTAAAACGAGGAGATTCATTATTTCCCCTATTATTCCTTTATGTACTAGAACATACCATCCAATTTTTAGAGGATCGAGAAGGCCGGCAACTCGAAGGTATAAATAAGCTGTTAGTTTATGTAGTTTTATTAGGCGATGGATATGGGTTACTAGGGTCCAATATGTACGCTCTACTGAGTAGCACTAAGTAATCGGTACTGGAAGTAAACATCAATAAAACTAAATATACGTTCACACACAGAAATAAATTGTGTAATGGAATAACAGTTAATGAAAAATGAGAGAAATTTGAAGTGGCTGAATTAAAAAAAACTAGGAACAATAATTACATATAGAAATGAGCTTCACAAATAAATTAAACACTGGTTCAATTCTGCAAATGCATGCTGTTATTGCATTACATGGACCTTTGTCGTCCCAACTTCTCTCGAAAAATGCTAAACTGAAAGTATGTAAAACTGTTATTCTCCCAGTTATATGGATGCGAAACGTGGATTCTTAGGCAAAACGGGGAGGGGGAAATATTACGGGTATTTGAGACAGATAGGCGAATGGAGAACACTAAAACCAGTGAGCTACGTGATCTTTATAGGAAACCAGATATAATAAGATCAGTTGAGTCTAGTAGAATAAAAAGGACGGGATATGTGGAACGAATGGGAATGGAAGACGGGCATGAAAGCATTTTTTTTTTTATTATTCCGGCTTTTACAATGAATATACATTTTTCCGGTACCCCTGTACACAGTTAACTACACATTTGTTTCAACACATTTTTCCATTCTTGTCTGTTCATCCATATATCTTCTTCTATTTCCCATTCCCTCTTAGTTTCATTGATTCCCTGAATCCACGTAATATTTGGTCTACCCTTCTTTTTCCTTCCCTGTGGTTCCCAATTCATGATTATCTTAGGTAGTCTTCCTTCTTCCATCCTTCTAATGTGTCCGTACCAATTTAATTGTTTCTTCTTTATAAAATCTAATATTGAATATTGTACCTGCATTTTTTCTTTTATATATGAATTTCTGATTTTATCCTTCCTGGATATTCTTGCAGCACGTCTCCAGTAGTCCATTTCAGTGGCGAGTAATTTTGTTTTCATTTGTGCATATAAAGCCCACACATCAGCTCCATAGGTAATAATGCTTCTGATTATTGTATTAAAAATTTGTTTTGTTTATAATAATAATAATAATAATAATAATAATAATAATAATGAATAATAATAATAATAATAATATTCTGGCAGAGTTGAGTCCATAAGGCCTTCTCTTCTGTTCAACTAGCAAAATATAATAATGCAGGTTTACAACAAAATTGTATATATGATACAATATGCAAATTGTAATAATTTTTTTTAAATTATTAAAATTTGCAGTGAACATAAAATATTTGTATATGTTGTCACAATAATAACATAATACAATTATGTAATAAATAAAAAAAGGAAACGCTAATTAACATATGTGCAGCCTTTGAAAAAAATGATGGCGCAACTCTTGATGGAAAGTAAAGAGTTTTGAAGAGCGATTCACACCAGTACGTTGTTACATGTTCTGACTCGTTTAAGTATAAAGCGGACGGCAGCATTAGTATGGTTCGCCTAAGTGGAGCAGTCAGTAAGATGCTCGTTTTCCGACTACGCGGGCCCACATTCGATTCTGGTCAGTTATATATTTTATATTTTTGTTTTACTTATTATTGATTAATAACGTAGTTAATTTTCATAATGTCTCATGTTACTAGGCTACGTTACATAAATAAATTTGTACATACATGGAAATATTCCCGGTCGGGACGGGCTTCTTGGCGAGATTTTTTCGGGGTTTTTCATCACTTGCAAGATAAATGTCAGGAAGATTAGGGCCCAATGGTCCCCGAAAATCATCCGGCCATCATCATCCTTATCATCATCATCATTCTTCACCGGTGTGGAAATAAACGCGAAGCTACCACACCTACAGGTCCCTAGGAAAGCTGCAAAGCATACCGTGAAAATGCTATGAGTGCAGTGAAAGACCTGTTCTCGGGCAGAATTACTATGAAATGCAATATATGGAAATAAATAAATTAAATAAAACTGCTCATACTTTGTTTACGAAACACATGACATAATAATATTATTTATTTCCATTCCTAATACAAAAAGCGTCTGATTAATTTAAATTAATACCAATTTCATTATACAAGTAAGTCCTGAAGTACTGTATCGCTTCAAACAGACAATTTCTGGGAGAGATGAACGTGGTCTAGTGGAGGGAGCTTCTGTTTCCCGTGCATGAGGTCACGTGGTCGATCCTGCTGTCAAGCCTTTTCTCTCTCTCTCTCTCTCTCTCTCTCTCCTCTCTCTCTCTCTCTCGCCCTTAATTCAATTAATTTCCTTTCTTTTCTTTCATTTCTTTTGCTCTGATTCATTTTCAGTATTTACCACACAACTTATTTACACGAAATTGTTTTCCATTGCACGACACACAATGAAATAGAACGCATTTAGTT
This sequence comes from Diploptera punctata, assembly GCA_030220185.1. Lineage (NCBI taxonomy): Eukaryota > Metazoa > Arthropoda > Insecta > Blattodea > Blaberidae > Diploptera > Diploptera punctata. Next base: position 664,411 of record JASPKZ010010253.1, read on the forward strand.
TCTCAAATAGTTGGATCTTGTGAACCAAATAGCTGATCTCTGATCATGCGCAGTGGCTTCGTTCTGAGACTTGAAAATTATCTGTGCGCCATCAATTATTTGAAATGCTGTACATTAAACCTGAAAGTAATGTTCAAAACAAAATTAAAGCAAATACAATTTTAATAATAACACAAATAATAACACTGCTCAAAACAATTAGAGGAACACTATGAAATTTGCAAATATTTTTTCATTGGATAAAGGTACAAACATGAAATTAATAAAGTACATTATTTGTGGTTATTTATTTATTTATTTATTGCTCATGTCAGTAAAAACAAATGAATAACGCTGACAATTAACTTTTCAAATAATTCCGCTATGTAAGCAATTGAATCTTGTGCTTATTTTTCAAAGTTAAACACTCGTTATATAGAGTTAGTATCGTGTATGGCCTCCACGACATTCATGACACTTTGGCACCTTCGTGGCATGCTCCCAATAAGATACTGGATTTCCTCTTGCGGGATATTCTCCCATTCCTCCTTCAGAGCATCTCCAAGTTGCTGCAGAGTTTGTGGAGCTTGATGTCGGTTCCTTGAACTTCCTGTCTAGTTGATCCCTCAAGTGTTCAATAGGGTTGAGGTCTGAGCTGACCGCTGGCCACTCCATTACCTCAATTTCATTCCTCCTCAGGAAATCCCTGATGACAGCCGCAGAATGTGCCCTGGCATTTTCCTGCATAAACAGAAATCCAGGGCCTACTCCAATGGCAGCAGGTACTACATGCTCTTCCAGAACGTGCTCAATATACCGGACAGCATTCAGCCGCTGGGGAACAAGTACAAGGTCCGTACGATTGTTGTACATAACTCCGGCCCACACCATTATGGAACCTCCTCCGAATCTATCAATTTCCTGTACAGCCTCTGCAGAAAATCTTTCTCCTGGCCGTCCCCACACCCTCAATCGACCATCACAACGTTAACCCTTAAATTGGCAAAACACAAATTTATTCTGTTAGTTATTTGACTGCGACGGACCGCAGTGAAAACGAATTTCTTGTGTAACTCTTATTATTAGGTATATTGTATAATTAGCCACATATTTAAGTGGTTTCTTTTTGTTCGTTTTCTTCTGATTTATTTAAAATATTAAATTAATTAACCCAACTGATGTATCCAAAAGGATACATTACGAATTTAAGGGTTAAGACGATACCTGGATTCGTCCGAGAAGAGCACAGACTCCCACTGGATCAGGTTCCAATCACCATGGTTTTCAGCATACGTACGTCTTGCTGCCTTATGCCCATTTGTTAAGAGTGTTTTTTTAACGGGCCTTTTTGGACGAATATTCTCTTTCCTTAATCTGTTCCTTATGGTTTGGTCTGAAACCCGGATTCCGAAGCCATATGAAGGTCATTCTGCAGGTCTTTTGCAGTTTTGGTACGCTGTCGAAGAGCAGAAAGAACAACGTATCTGTCATTGTTTTAAATTTACGGCCCTAGCCACGTCTTCTACAATACTGACCTGTCTCTCTGTGCCTGTTGCGTAACCTGGACACCACGGAAGGAGAAACCCCAAGCTCTCTAGCCATTTGTCGCAGAGATTGACCTTGCCGTAAAAGATGTAGAGCATGATACACTTCAAACTCATTTAAATGCCTCATTTTGTCAGAGACTTCAATAAACAAGACAATAATCAACATTCTTCACTATAGAAACATCAGGAAGCTTGTCAATTAGAAGTGGCCAGTGCCTTCCAAAATAAAAAATTTCTCTATATTTGTTATTTGCGGTAATTTCTCTGTATTTAGGCCATGGATCTTTAAAATTTGTATCCAATGATAAAATTAATAATTCAATTTACATATTGTCCAACTTTCAGCATCACAGCTTTAAAAAACAATTACTTATTCAATTTATTACAAGTGTTCCTCTAATTGTTTTGAGCAGTGTATTATTATGTATGAAGCTCTAAAGGATGATAACTATCATACCCTCATTGGGAAAAACTTGTTACTAGGGCTCGGAAATTGAGGAAATGTGCTATTTTATCCTATGTCTGAAGACGAAGCCCAAATTATTATGCATACATTTTGGGTCGTTGTAGGTCAGAAAATGGTGGGTTTTATTTTTTTTCGACCTTTCTTTTTTCGGTTTATTGGCCCCTTTTCGACCTGCTTTTATGTCTTAACGGGCTTATTTTGCAATTTTACTTTCTTTTGACTACATGTAGGCTACACCATTTGCAAAATTCAAGAATCTGCAGAGTCTAGTCTCAATTACGAAGATTTTTAAAGCACTACCAAGTTTTACTTTCTAAAGACTTTTCGAATTGCAAACACTTTTGTTCTGCTAGAAACTATTGAACCCTCACAAAATATTTCGTTATTTTTAACCAGCCGACTGACCAATGATATACACAATGGATAAGTTGAATTCAATCTAGGTGGGAAAAATAATTCTTTCTATTTTCCAATAACTTTCTTTTTAATGAACACAGAATTCCTTTTTTATACTATGCTGAATTAAATGAATAAAGTGTGAAACAAGAAGCATTATCAGTCTATTTTTTTTGCAATATATGTTGAATTTCACTAGAATTTTGTACTTCTTAAACATTATTCATTACTTACTTTCTCACTGGCACTTCTGAACCAGTAGGTTCATGGCCACGCGGATATAAGCTCTCCATACATCCCTATCCTGAGCTAATGCTTTCCAATCATTCCCTGTATAATATACTTCCCTCAAATCATAGTTAATGTTATTCTCCCACCTCATTATTGGTCTACCAACTGGGCGTTTTCCTTCTGGTTTTCCTACAAGAAGCTTCCATGCAAGTCTTTCATTCCCCATACGTGCAACATGTCCTACCCATCGCAGTCTACGAGACTTAACTGTTCTTATTATATCTGGCTTCCTATAAAGACCATGTAGTTCATTGTTATGCAGTCTTCTCCATTCACCTGTTTGTTCATCTCTGTTTGGTCCAAAAATTTTCCGAAGTACTTTATTCTCAAATACTTGTAATCTCCTTTCCCCCCTTAAAGTAAGAGTCCATGTTTCTGACCCATGTAATATAACTGGTAGAATAATAGTTTTATATATTTTTTAGTTTAATGTTTTTGAAAGGAGTTGGGACACCAGGAGTCTATGCAATGCATAATAGCACGCATTTCCAGAATTGAGCCTATGTTTAATTCCTTTGTGCATCTCATTCCTATTTGTGATTATTGTTCCTAGATATTTGAATTCAGCCACTTCTTCAAAATTTCCCTCATTTGTCATTAGCTGTCCATTTCCATTACATAATGTATTTTTACGTGTGACCATATATTTAGTTTTATTGATATTTACTTCCAGTTCTAATTTCTTAGTGTTACTCAATTGTGTGTGCCTGTTGTCCATTAGTATCTCCTCGCTACATCATCAGTATAAACTAACAGCTTATTAATACCACTGAGTTGCAAGCCATCCTCATTCTCTAAAGATTTAATGGCATGCTCTTGTACAAAATTAAATAGGAGAGGAGATAGTGCATCTCCTTGCTTCAACCCATTCTGGATTCCAAAACTGTCCGAAAACCGTTTGCCTACACACACCCTACTCTTTGTGCCATTTTAGGCACATTTGTATAAGTCTAACTAACTTTTTAGGAATTCCGAACTCCAGCAAGATACATTATTCATTACATTCAATAAAAATGCAGTTGAAACTACAAGTATTATTTAATTTTAATTGCCACTTTAACGTCCTTTTTTGGTATTTAGGTCCTTTTAGAATACTCTTATGTCTTATTGAAGGTCTATTATATGCATTTTATACAGGTTCTTAATTTCCAAGCCCTACTTATAACTCTTTGCTCGGATATAACATTTTTATAAACAATTTAAAATTGTAGCGTTTTTTTTTTCTCCTTTCTTCGAAACGATCTCCATAGAGTATACATATAGATGTATTATACTCTATGACGTTCCTTATGTCTGCGTCGTTTTAACTTGGTATACTGGGAATAGTAAAGTCCGTACTACTGTTTCATCAGAAATAATGAATCTCACAAGGGCATTTAAAATCATGCTATCATTCTTGATCAGCTTGATGATACTGATGATTATGGCGTGGTATGTGTGTAAGTACAAATGAATGGTAGGCCTAATATCACATATTATGCATTTCAATACTTCAAATTTCATATCATCTCCTAACCTTAAACTTACGAATTATACAAATTATTTGCTAAATTTATTATTATTAAGATTCTTTGTGTACACAGAAACTAATTTTTATTTAATTGAGAATATCTATAACTTATAGCTAAAGCAAATGCAGCCGAGTGGCTATTAGTGATAGGTTTATACCGATATTTTAAATAAAACTTAAACTCAATTACATTTTACTAATTCCATAGTACGACAGTCTTAGAAGACATTTGTTCTTCCGCTGCCGGCCTCACATGTAGGCCAATTAATCACAGAAATAGATGATCAACAAGCCTGTATAGGGGTGACATGAGGTCCACATGTCAGATGCCACATTCTTTCCAGTTGCTTCTTTCAATCTGGAGTCGCTATTTATTGTAGTTTAAAAAAATCCTCACACTACTGGGTGGATAACAGTCCCATTAACTAACTCACTGGCACTATCGAACCCATAGGTTCATGGACACCCGAACATAAGCTCTCCATACATCCTATCCTGAGATAATGTTTTCCAATCATTCCCTGTATAATCTACTTCACTCAAATTTAATGTTATTCTTCCACATCATTCTTGGTCTACCAACTGGCAGTTTTCCATCTGGTTTTCCTACAAGAAGCTTCCATGCACCTCTTTCATTCCCCATTCGTGACACATGTCCTGCCCATCGCAGTCCGAGACTTAACTGTTCTCATTATATGTGGCTTCCTATAAAGACCATGTAGTTCACTGTTAAGTACTCTTCTCCATTCACCTGTCTGATCATCTCTCTTTGGTCCAAAAAAATTCCTAAGAACTTTATTCTTAAATACTTGTAATCTCCATTCCCCTTAAAGTAAGAGTCCATATTTTGCATCCATATAATATAATTGATAGAATAATAGTTTTACACATTTTCAGTTTGGTCCCATACTGTACAAAATTCCATGAGAGAGTTTTTCCCCCAGGGGGGACTCGAAGCAGCACAGTTCTGAACTCAGTAAAACACTTTTTGTATGAATAAAATGTCATATAATTAAAAAATCAGACAGATGCCAAAATTAATGTTGAGTCACCTTCAGTTTTCTAACGAGTTACAAAGTCATTTCATCACAATACAACAAAATAAATAAGGTGATGGATGGTCTATATTTATTATTTAACTTAGAGATAATAAAAACAAAATATATACTATATCAGATAAATGTAAATTCCAATTGTATTAGGCTTACATTATAAATGCCTCCCACCCCCTGCAGGCCTCATTAATTAAATGTTCAAGAAACATATAATAAATCAAGTAATATAAAGCAAACTGTTATGGAATAAAAGCATACAATTGAAAAATAACTACTCCTCCAAATGTAGAATGAACAAAATAATTAATTAATTTAATTTCATTCAGAAATACATGGAAATTAGGTATTATTATGACAGAATAACATTTTAAAATTGAGCATATACCAATCAAAAGTAAGCAATAGTTTGGATTTTTTTTTATCTACAATGGATTTGAAAAATAACTTCATTTCATTAACTGATGGGAAATAGTTAAAAATAATTATATATCTGATAGCATATCGGAATAGTTGGCAATGAAATAGCTGATGGACTTGCCAAAAAGGGTACCAAAATACAGATACCAACCCACCCCAATTCGAACCTCCACAGAAAGATCGAAGAAATTAAGAAAGCATTCCAAATGGAAAACGTGAAAGAAAAAACATTGCAACAGCGAGAGGGAAATCATGGGAAAAAATTGATGAGCTATACACAGAAATAAAATATAAAGGCCGCAAGGAAGCAGTAGCAAAATTCAGACTGATGTCAGGACACGACTGCCTGGCTCACCATCTCCACAGAATAAACATTTTCCAATCCGACAGATGTGTCATATGCAAAGACCCAGACCTGATCATGGACAAACACCACCTTCTAGTCTGTCCAGCCTTAAATCCAACTGCACAACACTCTAAGGACATTGTTCGCTTGTACTGGGAAGCCACAGAGAAAATGACTTAAGCGTCAAATCTCGCCATTAGAAAACAACATTATATATCTGATAGTGTACTAAGCAGTGTTATGGAACACTCAATATATTAATTGAAAGTAATAAGAGAAAAGCTTCATCAACATTTCTTATGACACTGGCATTAGACATCACATTTTAAAAATACATAATTTATCATTGATATATAGGGTATTATTAATTAAAACACCTTAAACTTTCTATAAAATTATGAACATCTGTATTCTATCATTTCAGGGGAAGTTGTCGAGGAGAGTGAATATCGCAGGAGATGCCCTAGGTGCAAAGTAAGTTTATTTTTCTTTGGTATTATGACTGATCAACATAGTATATATACATAAACACACACACACATATATATATATCGTACATTATATCAGATTCATTTTATTCCAGTTATTTGTTTAATAGTCGTTACTCAAATTAAAATTGTGAAATCCTCTAGTCTTCAGAATTATAATTTTCTTTGATATTTCTACTTAAATTTCTATAGGTGCAATCTATAATTTGACCTGTAACTTGACAATTAGTTTTAAAAAGATTCTGACATCTAAAATTGTAACCTTACTCTAAGTCAGACTTTATCTAAGGCGTGATGAGAAATACCTCTAATACAATTTTTTTTTAATTTAACACATAATATACAGGGTGTAACAAGACCTCACCGACAAAATGATAGGGATTATATGCCATGATGAGAGGATAATTTTTTATGAAGGAAAACAGGGCTCGGAATTGAATTCAAACAATTGTACATGTATCATTTTATTGAAAAAGACTCTTATTTCCATTCCACACTCAGATGTTTATAAATTTGCACTAATTTAAGTCAGCAAAATATCTAACCATCTGCGTGGAATTAGAAACACAGAGTGCAGTAGATGGCATTACATCACAAACATTTTACCTCACTCTATACAACTTTATTAATTATCTTTTCAGTTTTACTTCCCAAAATATGAATTCTCTTCCTCCCTATATCAGATACCATTTATTTTCATTATTATATACTTAGATTGGATGTTAATTTGAAAACAAATCAATAAATTACTAATATTATTCTTTCAATATCTTCCATAGATATTACATTTTGTTTGGAATATTGTTTTTTGAAGGAAAAAGACAACTAACTACACGTTGAATGGAATTTTACGTAAGTTATTATTATTTATTTTCAGAAAAGGAAGGCAGGATTTTTTAACAGACTTTACTGATGATTCTTCTGTTTTCACAAAGAATCTCAATAATGCAAATTCATCTATTAATTAACAGGTGAGTAGCCTTTCATGATTTAGCAAATTTTTTTTATCTAGTCACTACATAACAAAAGTAAAGTAGCAATAACTGCATATTTGTATTTCTATATAATATTCTACTACTTAGTATGATATTGTGCGAAAACACTTCTTAATATCTTGTATTGACTGCTTCTACATTCAAATTATTTCAACAAATTTATACAGAAAATTTGCAGATAGAACCAGGATTCCAATCGAACTCAAATTACTTGGATCACATAACAAACAAAATCCAATTATTCCTAAGCATTAGGACATGGAAGGGGAGAGAATAACCAGTTAACTGACTCATATTCTGTTCAAAGAAAATACTGAGAACGATTTGTGTTTTTATACAATTATGAAATATACAGCAGAAGAAGAATAAATGAACATACAGAACTGTATATACAACATGAAAAGTACGATAAAATTGGCAAATCACTATAGTTAAAGAGGAAAAATGATGAGTAAAAAAAATAGCTGTACAGGAATATTTAAAAACAAAGTTAGTATTAATAATAACTGGTTGGTGGGAGTAAAAAGTGAGATTGAATATTAAGCTCCTCTAGGCAAAAGAGAATGAAGGGATATAAAAAGAAATGCGGAAGGGGCAGATTCCAATTATTAAACAGCTTGCAATACTTTATAATGTTGTCAATGGTAGTGTTGCAATTGAGAAGAGGAAAGTAAAACACATCTTCAACTGTTGGAACAACTGATTTTGCAAAACGAGCAACAGTATAGAGGCAAATACATCAGTATTATTCATTAAGGTTGGTAGCCAATGATCATTTGTCAGTTTCATACGTATTAAATAATTGGCTATACCTAATGAATGTAGCAATGACAGCCCACACCTTGAACAGTACAACTACGAACATGAAAAGAAGAGGTGGCACAACTACTTAGAATAAAATTATGAAATAATTTATGCAAGACTTAAATATGGGCATTCTCACTGACCCAACAAATCTGTATCTTTTAACAAGAGAAGATGAAGAGGAGAACAGATTCAACATTTTCAAGGAAAACCATGAATTTTGTACTGATAGGTGGCATAGACCTAATTTTCCGCATTTATCGATGTTTGTAAAAGAACTCACCAGCAACGGAAATCATTTTTAACAGCAACATTATGATGAAGTTAATAGGGAAAAGATATCTGTCAACATGTTGCTATGTGAATGTAGGGTTATTACATCCCAACACAAAATTTCTTTAAATTACATAAGTATGGCAATGATTCATTTAGCTATCGACTTCAAAATCAATTCTTTAATGTTGAAGCTTGTACCACTTGAAGCAAGGAAATATGTGAAGTTAATCTACCATAACCAAACTCATTAATAATCAGATTCATATAAAAAAAACCAGAAATAAATAAATTGAAAACGAATTTAGGAATTCTAAAAATACAAATGATAGCAAGAATAAAAATAGTTTGCCTTTAAAATTAGGTAATAACCTCTTCACTTCTTTCATCTGAATAGGTATTTCTGGTTTGGATATATTAGGTATGGAAGGGAAAAGAAAACCCAGTTAATCGATTAAATGTCAGTTGAATGAAAGGTTGTGAGAACAAACTGTAATCTTAGAAATTATGAATTCCTGACTCCAGTAATAGAATAAATTAATTTAAGCACGTGTTTAGAGTATGTGAAAGAAGAGGTGTACTTAAGTAAGAACAGAACCCAAATGACAGATTACGTTATAAAGAAAGAAGAATGGTGAGGAGGATAAAAAGAATTTTGTGAATGTAGGGGTGGAAAAAACATGACTGAGATTGTATACAAGACAGCACACCACCTGCATATTACCTTCAAATGCTTGCCTGCTGTGCCGAATAGAAGATATGCAAGATAGTAGAGTTAAGAGAATCACCCACCCACTTTGAAGGGCCATAACTGAAACTTTAACATAAATGAAGTCTACAAAGGAAAAACAATCAAGGTCCACTTTTCACAAAAATTCAGTTATGGGTATATTATCATTCCTGGAATAGAGTACTCCTATTTTAAATGTCAATACATGGAAATATCTTTAGTAGTCCATGTAAAATTGGTTTCAAAATAAAGTGTATTGATGTATGGATCAGAATGTTGGACGATCACTAAAAGACAAGAACAAAGATTGGAAGCAGCTGAGATGTGATTTTTAAGAAATATAGCAGGATATACTCTGCTGGATAAGAAAAGAAATGAAGATATAGGAAAGGAACTAAATATTTTCAAACTTACAGACCGAATAATTAAATATAGGAACGACTGGAAAGAACATATTGATAGAATGCCAGAAGAAAGATTTCCAAATTATTGCTAAATATAAACCGTGCGGAAGGAGGAATGTTGGTCACCCACACAGAAGATGGTCTGAACAATTTTATCAATTCAAGCTTTCATGAAACCAGAACGAGCCAACAGGCTTAATCCCTGAATGATGATGATGATGATGATGAATAAAGTGTACAGTGGTGAAAGATCAATCAAAGTCCCACAGTTGTATGTTAAATCAATCAGAGTCCACCCAGCTATAAACGAGAAATCTTAGAATATAACTGATTTTTGTTATAAATGTTTGTAAACCTGAATTTTATATATCGAAAAGGAACAACAATGTGATAGATTGTGAGGCAATCGAGTATTGTGCAGCTATGTGAAGTCTGATGTTGTTTAACATGAATAGTGACAGCAGTGACAAAAATATTAACGTTGTGAATAATGACAGATAAGTATGAAACATATCTTTTATGGTGCCTTTGCATTGAAAAAAAAAGCACATTTTCTATGCGTGTTTTCTTAAGTGTCACTGTTCATTACTATTCCCAAATTTGCAATTTAAAGGAGAAAATGATGTGGACTTTGATTATTCTATCATACAAAAATATGCTGACAGTATTTCCATTGTTAATTATTATTCACAGGACGGCACAAATATCAATTCCAATATAATAATAATATGTTATACAAATAGTGTTAGATACAATTTCATGATCATAATACTTTTATCGTAAAAGCGTTTTTAATTTTTGTTTAAAATTTACTCAGAATGAGAAATATGTGACTTTGATTGTTTTTCCTTTCTAGTCTTCAAATACTATTTTGTAAAACTCAGTACCATTTCAGGAGAAAGATTGTGGAATTAAAAGCAACTACAAATAAAAAAAATTTAAGCCATTCGAATGAATCTAATTAAGTGATACATACATATATATGGATGAATGAATGCTCGTAATGTATATGTGTAATTGCTGGGATAAGTTTTGAAAAGCTGGATTAATATAAACGAAATATGGTTCACATATAAGTTACAGGTGGCACTATTAAAAGAACCCTTAGAAACATAAGAAAAGAAAAAAAAAATTACATTTTATAAAGTAATGGCTGTTCCTGTATTGATGTATGGATCAGAATGTTGGACGATAACTAAAAGACAAGAACAAAGATTGGAAACTAGTGAGATGTGATTTTTAAGAAATATAGCAGGATACACTCTGCTGGATAAGAAAATGAATGAAGATATAACAAAAGGAACTAAATATTTTCAAACTTACCGACCGAATAATTAAAGATAGGAACAACTGGAAAGAACATATTGATAGAATGCCAGAAGGAAGATTTCCATAATTATTGCTAAATTATAAACTGCACGGAAGGAGAAATGTTGGATGCCCACACAGAAGATGGTCTGATAAATTTTAACAATTCTAGCATTCATGAAACCGGAACGAGACAACAGACTTAATCCCTGGATGATGATGATGATGATGATAAGTTACAATCTGACAATGCTTCTGTATGGGGTGAAATACCACTACACTCCTAGAGATTGATAGCAGGGTTGAAATCTGAAATGGAAGAATGATAGGCAATAACATATATTTTCCAGCATTACTCCACAACACCTGGAGTAATTTCAACCAAACTTGGTGCACATATTACTTGCTATCTGCAAAAGGTTCCATTGGGGTTACAGCTCCAATGATGGGGATGAGATGGGGTGACATCTAAAACAATTGGTAAACGTACGATATTATTATCAAATTCTTAGTTTTTGGGGTCCGTGTGCTCAGTAGTGACTGTCACAGTGACATTTAAAGCCATCTTTTATCCCTGTCATTGTTCGAAGGGGTGAGAGAATAATGAAGGGTGAAAATTATAGCGACTAAAAAAACAGAACAGGTATGCAATCAATAATTCTTGGGGTTGCTAAGGCGATTGATGTCAATCCTGATGATACTAATAAAATTCATTGTTAAAACCGTTGGGGTGGATAGTCATAAAATAAAATAAGTTAAAATATACCTTCTTACGTAAGATCCGTCGTCCTCAACTTATAAAATATGTATTCTTTATGTGTGTCGGCCTTTCAGAACATCCATTCCATCTTCAGCAGGACTTTCTTTGCTACATTATCTGATATGAAGCTTAACAACACCACATTAGGACCAGCAGCATTAACCATCAAATCAGACGATGTAGCAAAGAAAGACCTGCTGAAGATGGAACGGATGTTCTGAAAGGCCTAGGAATATAATGAATACATATTTTATAAGTTGAGGACGACAGATCTTACCTAAGAAGTTATATTTGAACTTATATTATTTTAAGTCCTGATGATACTTAAGCTCAAGATTGACACTTGGACCCTTTAAAGGAGGTGAGAAGCATTGGAAAATAAAATGCCCAAAGTCTCCGAGATTACTGTCGAAACCATGATTCCAGGAACGCTTATCTGATTGATGAGAGCATCGATGACATTTTTTTACTGCATAACAGTGAATTACATGGTCTTTATAGGAAGCCAGATATAATGAAAACAGTTAAGTCTCGTAGACTGCGATGGGCAGGACATGTGGCACGAATGGGGAATGAAAGACATGCGTGGAAGCTTCTTGTAAGAAAACCAGAGGGAAAACGCCCAGTTGTTAGACCAAGAATGAGGTGGGAGAATAACATTAACTATGATTTGAGGGAAGTAGATTATACAGGGAATGATTGGAAAACATTGGCTCAGGATAGGGATATATGGCGAGCTTATTTCCGCGCGGCCATGAACCTATGGGTTCGATAGTGCCAGTGAGTTAGTTAGTTAGTTAACGATGACAATTAAGCCCGTGATTTACATACGTATATCATATATAATGTGGAAGCGTTAAACATAAAATTTTATAAACTGGCCGATATTATGTCCGTAATTCCCAAGGTCGCTATACTAATTAGTAACATACCCAATGACATCTAAGCCTTAGATCACTACTGTCCTCCTCCGACGATTTTAGCTCTCAGAGGAATGTGGTGTGGAGATGGATACTGGATGACAGCACCAGTCAGGAAGGAAGTACATTCATATTGAAACATTCGCCCTATTTACGAAACCAGTATGCTTTAGACCTATTGAAAACCGCAAACTGAAAACTGCATATTTGTGAATGAATAATACTTCTCTTCGACTCGGTTGTAGGAAAAAAAAAAAAAAAAAAAAAAAAAACTACCAGTAAGAGTAGTGAACCGAATGACAGGAATACCCTACCTCCCAGCGCTAAACTCGCCGGAGGAGGGCATTAGACATCCACAAAGGTACTGATAAGTTGTGATGTGAGTTATTGTCTGCGAGGTCTAATTGTTCGTTCGTTTTAAAATAAGAAAGTAGTAGTCTGGTCGGTTTATGAATGAGAGGAGTACTCACCTTCCCCTCTCAATCGGCCTTCCAAATGGCATATTATGGCGAATGATAATACGCGCTGGGATGTGTTAGGAGGGTGGGTGTTAAAACACCCAATCATTTCCAAACATTATGACAAAAGATCATTAAACATAAATCTTTATTGTGATTATTGTTAGAAAAAGACGCCAGGTTAGAAGAGGATATTAGATATCCATCCATCCATCCATAGTAAATCTGCCCGAAGGCAGGGCCTTAACTGCAATCATAGCATTTTCATGCTATGCGTGCAGCTTTACTAGGGAATTGTAGGTGTGATAGCTTCTCGTTGCTTTCCACACCCGTGAAGGATGATAATGATGATGATGGCCATATGATTCCGGGGACTGACATTTGTCTTACAGGTGAGGAAAAACGCCGATAAAAACCTCACCCAGAAAAACTGCCCCGTCCGGGGATCGAACACGGGCCCGCTGCGTGAAAAGGCAGCACGCTACCTCGAGACCACAGCGGTGGACATACAGTATTAGATATAATGACAACAAAATCCTCACAGACTGTAGATTAGTCTCAATGCATAGTTTTCGAGGTTGCCAATCTCAATGGTGAATATGCAGATGCCGTGCAAGCCAATTTTAAACTCCAGCACTGCTAGGGTAGTACAGGGGTGAAAAATAATACAACCAAAATTGCAGAGATTAGTATCTAATCAAGAGTTGTTGGGGTCACAAAAGCTTACAGGTGATTGTCCAGATGATACTATAGCCCAAGTTTGACAGTAGCACTCCAAAGGGAGGAGAATGTGTGAAAAATAGACGTAAAAAGTGTGTCTGAGTTAGCCTGGATTCCATAGTTTTCATGATCACAAAGCTTACTGTTAACAGTCCAGATGCCTAAGTTTAAGCTGTAGCACAACTATGATATGAGAGGGAAGATAAATATATATATCCAAAATTGACGAGATTAGTGTCTAATAAACAGTTGTAGGGTTCACAGAGCATACTGCTTACAGTCCAGGTGGTATTTAAGCCTAAGTTTTGACCCTAGCACTCCAAAGTTGTGAGAATGGGAGAAAAATGTGATGTAAAAGTAATCGAGATCAGTGTCGAATCCATAGTCTTCGGGGTCACGAAGCTTACTGGTGACAGTCAAGATGGTTTCTAAGCCCTTGTTTGACCCTTACACTCCAAAGGGGAGAGAAGAAGTGAAAAATAGATGTCAAAAGTGGTCCCAATTAGTTTGGAGTACATAGCTTTCGGGATCACAATTGTTACTGGTGACAGTTCAGATGATACGTAAGTACTCTGTGCGTAAGTACAACTTTGACCCTAGCATTCCACGGCGAGGGAAGGGGTGAAATTTAGATTCAAAAGGTGGTCCAGATTAGTGTGGAATCTGTAGATTTTGGAGGTCACTAAGCTTACTTGTTACAGTCCACGATTTCTAAGTCCTTGTTTGACCATTACACTCCAAAGGGGAGAGAAGAAGTAAACATAGATGTATAAAGTGGTCCAAAGTAGTTTGGAATACATAGCTTTCGGGATCACAGTTGTTACTGGTGACAGTTCAGATGATATGTAAGTACAAATTTGACCCTAGCACTCCACGGCGAGGGAAGGGGTGAAAAATAGATTCAGAAGGTGGTTCAGATTAGTGTGGAATGCGTGGATTTTGGGGGTCACTAAGCTTACTTGTAACAGTACAGATTATATTTAAGCCCAAATTTGAATCTAGCACTCCAGTGATAAAGAATAAGACGTAAAAGTTGTCGAGATTAAAGTCGATTAGAGTTTATGGGCGAAAGTCCGGATGATATTTTAGCACAAGTTGACCTTAGCACACCAAAGGAACAAGAAGGGGTGAAAATTAATATATAGAAATAGTTGAAATTAGTGTCGAATCCATAGTTTTCTAGGTCATAAAGCTTATTAGTGAGAGTCCAGGTGATATTTAAGCACAAGTTTGACCCTAGCACTCCAAGATGTAAAAAATGGTCGAGATTATGATCCAAACAATCGTTTACGGGTAGTATTTAAGCCCTAGTTTGACCATAGCAATTTTTAAATATTTTTCATACCTTCTCACCCCCCTAAGCATCCAACAGATCCTAGGACTGAAACTTGGACTTAAATGTCATCGTTGCTGTGACCAATGAGCTTAGCGGCTCCGAAAATTTGGATGAGACACTAATAACGGTCATATTGAACACATCATTTGTCACTCCTTCTAACACCCAAAATGTGATAGAAAACAAATTTAGGAGTACGTGTTATCTGCACTGTCCCCAATAGTCTCAGTAACCCGGAAAATTATGGATTCGGCATAAATCACGTTCACTCTTGTCAATTTATTTTTCATTCATTCTCACTCCCTTACATTTCTAACGGGTACTTGGGTCAAACATAGATAGACATTTCGTCTGATTGAACAATCAGCATAGCGTTCTCGATAACTATGAATTCGACACATATCTGGACCCATTTTATATCGTATTTTACGCCCCATCTCACCCTTTTCGAGTGCTAGGGTCTAACTTGGACTTAACTGTCTTAAACATTGCGATCACTATGCCTATGGATTATACATTAATCACGACCACCTTTATATCTTGTTTTTCACCTCATCTCACACCTTTGAAGTGCTGAGGTCACTTGGAATGCCAATAGTAAGTATTGTTACCCCGAAAATTATGGATTGCACAGTAATTCGACCACTTTACATAATTACTTTCACCCATTCTCATCCCTTAGGGGTGATTGTGTCAAACATGTTATTAAATATCATCTGAACCGTCACCTGTTAATTATGTGACCAAGGAAAATTTTTCGACCCCCTTTTACATCTTAAACATCATTTGGACTGAAGCAATAAGCTTTTCTAACCCCGAAAACTATGGATTCGACCCTAACCTGGACCACTTACAACAAATAATTTCCATCTCTGCTCACCCCTTTCGAGCGCTAGGGTCAAATGTGGGCTTAAAATATCACCTGGACTGTCACTAATACGCTTTTTAAAGATGACACGTAATCCCAAATTTGATTTTCATTCACTACGTTCCTGATCTGTTTTAATATTTCTACATGGATTGGTTGAAGCTATGATTTTCGTAAGGTGCTCACATCTGGGACCGACTTTCCAGCATATTTCACCAAATATGCTTTCATAATAATGTTGTTAAGCTTGGAAATAGGAATACCACCTGCCAGAAATGTATTGCTGTATTGTTAAAAAATTCATCTTTATTTATTGAACTTGAAGAAGGCAGCGCCTCGCCAATAAACTGGCTGTCGCACTACACCTTTACTTTGCACTGCCTATATGCTGCGTAATAAGATTGTGTTGGTGTTTTTCATCCAATTGTTATTGAAATATTACAAAGAATGCACCTCATAACAGATCAGTCAATGTGAATTGCATCTGCACTAAACTACTTAACAATATCACGTAGATAGTAGGAATTCACTTTCGGTTTCGGCATACTATATACTGATAATTTAGGATAGCAGACCGCACTAGTTTAATATTATTTTGAACTGAAACATTTGTTCATGAATACAACTACCTCCCTCGCTTATACAATAGCTTTCACATAAATGTGGCGCAATGAAGCGCGTTTTTAAAAGAAAAGCATAACTGGACTGAACTGAAGAGGTTTAATATGATGTGGACTGATACCACACATCGTTACCAACTCTTGAAAGCGTATTTGAAGAAATGAGAAAAAAATGTGACCTACACATTTTTGGATTAAAATGCTACAAAGGAGACAAAAAAGTTTTAAAAAAAGTGCAAAATATGCTTCCATTGAAAAGAGGAGCAAAAAAGTGCTGGAATTGTTCAAATGTGCCACTAAAACACAGTTAAGGGCATTTATTTAATGTTTCTTTGCACGACAAGCTAATTTGAAATTTGTAGTAACAAAAAAAATTAAGGTTCAGCACCAAAAATTCCTATCACTAATCATATCTCTAAGTGCATGCTAATTTTGAGTTGGTGAATATATGTACAACACAGTATGTCGGTAATTAAAGCAACATGTAGTGACGAAAATGGCACGAAAGAGGAATGGTAGTATGTCATATAAGCTTAAAGGGAAAACAGATGGAAAACGCCCAATTGGTAGACAAAGAATGCGATGAGAGAATAACATTAATGATGAAATGAGGAAGTAGATTGTCCAGAGGATAATTGGAAAACATTAGATGAGGAAAGGGATGTATGGAGAGCTTATGTCCTTGCGATCAACACCCTACGGGTTCGACAGTGCCAGTGAGTTAGTTTTATAGTGACAAAAGAGTGAAAAATGTTTTGCATAGCCAGGAAAGACTTAGCATTTAGGAAATACAAGTTTTTTTAAAAGTATTTTGATAACGACGATGATGATGAGACCGTTAGGGAGTGAAGTTGACCCTATAGCAGTTCCCTTTAAATAAACTCAGGAAATATTACTTACTCACTGGCACTATCGAACCCGTAGGTTCATGGCCGCGCGGACATAAGCTCTCCATACATCCCTATCCTGAGCTAATCCTTTCCAATCATTCCCTGTATAATCTACTTGCCTCATGGGTTCCCTGAAGTAGTCCCCGCCCGGAGAACCGAATGGGGGACCATTTGACCTCCGGAAAATTTTACCCCAGTTGAACCCACGTACGCATTTCTTGACGGTTGTATTTTTACGGTGAAAGATAGTCACTCTTTCGACCAAGCTACTTTTTTCGTCTGGCTTATCACCTTCGACTAGTCCGGCATGGGTAACCCTATCGGCAGCAATGCTACCGCCGCGGCGGCATAGCTCTCAGGATCATTTAAGCACGCAAGCCACTCTACCACGACAAGGAGGGCAGGAAAGATTAATTACATCTTTAAGAGATTACTGATTTGCAAATTGCAAAATTTAGCAATTATAAATTTCATATAGCACACCTTGATTGTTGTAAGAAATGCTCTCCCCAAATTTCGACTAAGACAGAAAGTACACCTACCACATGTTATAATGGGTAGCATAATGGGCCAATAGGCCCATATCCTGATCCGCATGTTTTAAATTGCATAAACGTAATTTATTTTCTTCTGTGTTTCAGATGAATTGGCATTATGATCCCTACTGGACATTATTATAATAATTGGTTCACATATTGTGAACGTGACAAGATTTAAAGGCACATAGGTGCAGTGACAATTTTATCTCAGGCCATTTCGTATGTGGCAGTGCCAAAACCAATTGTAATCGAGGCCATTCAAATGACCGTGACAACACATAATTCAAGACAAGTGTTCCTGGTTTTTCACTTACTGTGAAACTGGCCACGTTTAAGGCTCTAAAGTGCATTGACCAAGGCCATTTATATGGCAGTGACAATATAATTATGAGTTAAGTGTTTTTTTTAAATTACAAGTTTTAGGCCATAAAACTGGCAAGAAATAAATAAATTGTATTTAAACTATTCTGTTAATGTATTGTAACAAATCCAATATCATTATAATATTTGTCCCATCCTGTAGTTAGCTTAGTCACAAAACTTCATTTCATCAGGCACTGATTTCTTCACCATATTCTTCTTTGACAATATAATCTAAACTTCGTGTTTTCCATGTATTTCTCTACCCTTCTGGTGGCAGCCTACAACTTCTATTTCTAAATCACTCATTACTTGACTATTTGTAATTCCTAATATCCTTCAATTTCACTGACAATAAAATGCATCAATAGAGGAAGAATAAATCAAACCAGATCTGGATGGATTTCATTCATGGTGTGGTACAGTCAATTCATTAAATGTTCCTAATAATACTGACATCTGAGGTCAACGGGGAGGGGACAGTGCATAGAAATGTCTCCTAACTACAATATAGTTTGGATGTTTGGATATTATGTTATGTAATGCACATTGTAGAACAATTCTTCTTTACAGACCATTTACTCTCCCTCTATCCTATACATTACATGATCCGAGACATGACACATTGCTTTTACAACTTTCTTTGTAGTTGGAATACACGGCTCTTCTTTTCCATTGTCCGCTAATAACATCAATGTGTTCGCATTATTCCAACACAACAACGGAATTTAGATGTATAAAGAGAATCATAATAATAACATGGTCAGACACAATTACAGATTTAGAATTATAGAAGATAACAAATAAAAAAGAAATTACTATTAAAAAAGTAGATTTTGATATGACACACACTTAGAAAACAAAATAAAGTAGTAGAAGAATGTATTTGGATTGCAATACCCGGGACAGTAGAAGACAAAGAAATGGGTAGAAGAGAGCATTTTGTGAAAAAAAAATTCATTAGGAAGGATTCACATGCAATGAAATAAAGAAGGTAGCAAGAAGCAGGATCGGATGGAAATACTTTGTGAATGTCCTACGTTCCTCATACAGAGATACATGAGACTGATAACAATGGAAGCTAGAAACTGTTGATTGCTGCTGAGGAAGAAGACATTTCAAGTTATTACAATATTCCGTCCTTTTCGAGCCCCAATCAATAATTAATGCAAAGGGTACTATAATTTATAACAACAATATCTAACTTATATCTAATCAATTGAGTTGGTGTTTACTTGATGAAAATCCATATTTATTAATTAAATAAACATAAGACGCAGTTTTATTTGATTTTCATATTTATTATATAATTCAGTGACAGCTGAATTGTTGTATTGTTGCTTAGATCAGTTGGAAAACAATTCATAATTTGTTAACATGTCTGAAGAAGGTACAGTGTACCGAAACAATTGTTGTATTGTTGCTTAGATCAGTTGGAACACAATTCATAATTTGTTAACATGTCTGAAGAAGGTACAGTGTACCGAAACAGCTGTCACTGAATTATATAATAAATATGAAAATCAAATAAAACTACGTTTTACGATTATTTAATCAATAACTTATATCTATCCAAGTTGGTAAAAAAACACTAAACATTAACGTGAAAGTACTCAAACTCTCCATAATTCAACATTTTGTATATCCAAATTTCATTTCTTCTTCCGTTGGGAAGAACATACTGAGCCCCAATTGAAAATTATTTTTATGAACTAATTTCATTAATTAATCCATTCCGTTTTCAATATTTATTTATTTCCTCTCACATGCCTAAGATCATCAGAATGAAAATCGTAAAATATGATAATAAGAATGTAATTTCTCACATTTGTTCCAATATGTAAAGAAACATGTTATTATCTTTAACACTCACACCGACACTAGCTACTGGGCAACTAGTATAGAAGTAATAAACTTCACTGAGCAGGTCCTTGTTTCAGATGACAGGCATCAATCTTTATCACTCTAAAAAGGTGAAGATAGCCGTCTAAATTTAAACCACATGGTTGTCAGTTAGGCTATATAATTTGAAACTAAGTAAAACATATTTAGAAATTTCTGGTGAGAAGAATTTGATTTGGAAATTCATCCATCAAACTAGAGAAGGAAGATGAGTCAAACTGCAGGATCACCAACCAACAATTAAACAGTCAGAATAAGCTGTTGATAGAAGACAAAGTTTCTGAAACACTATTTCAACATTTTCTACAAGTTATAAGGTGAAATGTTTATTTTCAGATATCAGTTCCTGTAAACGACAGTGAACTCCTAGGACTCAACAAAATCCCAATTCCACCTTAATGCCTCCAAATATGTTGACAGGAAAGATTCTTTTAACTTGCCAAATGGACTATATGGAAAATATTTGTCTTCTTTATTTCAGATAGTGACAACCAAAGTAATCCAACACATTCTGGTCTCTTCACGTGACCAAGAATTTGTTCCCATGTCTAAAACGCAATGACACTTTCAAAACTGTTGATCACTTTAAGTTATAATGATATGTCAGTTATTCCCAGTCCTCAAAGGCAGTGATTTTTTTAAACAATTCTAGCTATGCTAAATTTATCATAGTCTAATAAAAAGTCAGTAATACAACCGTTAATGTAAACCAACCAACACAAACCAATGTCTTCATGTGAACATGAAATCATTATTTCCTCCTGAATACCCTTAACTAAGATTAACAATTTTTAATTGGTCCCATAAAATGCAGTGAAAATAATAGATTTTGTCCATGTGAATGACTGGAAATAATAAATTTATTTAAGGTTAGAGATTATATGTATAAATCCATGTAACACACCGAATTCAAACAATTCTTTTCTTTTCTCACATGATAAACCTAAGTTTTCACAATACCAGAAATTACAATCCCTCAGCTCCCAAGGAGTGGATATGAGATGGTCGAATCACATTACACATGAAATGATAATGCAGATTTGACTAAATGTCTATTATGTTGCCCGCCAAACACTTGTATCAAGTTATGCACTTGTTCGTAGGCAGGCATAAAAGACGAACACAATGTTCATCAAATATTTTCGCTGATTAACAAACTAAAATTATTTAAATATTTCATGGCAGATAAGTGACGATTGGATTGGACTAGGGCTTCCAAGAGTCAGAGGTTCAGAGTCGCCCATGGTCGATGGATTTTTAGGACGGAAGAATCAAAAGGTGAAGTCCTCCTGGGCGCACCATAAGACATGGGTTCCACGTCAGAAGATTATTGGACTCGTGAAAGAAACTTAAACTATCTTTCTCAAAGAAAAATGCAGAATAAACCAGTTTCGAATCTATCTAGTTTTGATCGTGATTCAGTAAGACACGTTATTTACAATTTGTATAGAACCGCGGTCGTCTAGTGGTTATATTCCTTGCCTCTGGACCCAATGGTCGCGGGTTTAAATCTGGTCAGGTTCGGCGGATTTTTAAGATGGAACGATCCAACGATCAGGTTTCACTTGAGTAAATTTAAGCCGTATATCCCGAATCTGAAGACCTTCAGGATATTACAAAGATCCTTAAGCCTAAAAAGAGGCCACTAAATAAAACTGACCGACTTTTTACCATTGCAAATTTAGTTGCTTACAAGTGTCTCTTGACCAGAGGATCTCAGCCCGGTCCATAAGTGATTGTGTTTTATCAAACTTCCATATATCTTATGAGCATTTGGCTAGAAATACGTGTTATTTGTGGCCTCAAGATGGAGCTGTGATTATGCGCAATTTCGTTAGAGTGGCTGTATATAAACTATCCTGTGGTGTCAAGTGTTATCAGTTAGTGTAATGTAGTGCTTGAACTAAGTCTTGGTTCCAACTAAGCATGGAAACTATGCCAGTTCGCGACGCATCGATGGACCTTGAGCACGAGGATATCGGACCTCTCATACTTTGGAAGGACTTGATAAAAAATGTGTATTTGTCGAAAGCCATACTAATGTAAAAGGTGAAACTATAAATAACGCATAAATCAAATCGTAATTATCTTAAATTATTTGAGTGTATTTAATGATCACGAGTGGCGAGTTTAACCTCGGGAGCTTACGTCCCAATGTTTGGAGCGACAAAATATCATAGTTTCTAACTAAGCGCCAAGATTTCCACTATTTCACGACTTGCTGCGTGAGCTGAACGCTAGTGCCGAGGAACTCCAAACGGCCAGCTTCCTCTCTTTGCAGAATGTTGATTTTGAAGCATAACATTTAGATTCAGATAGCAGAGATGTTCCATCAAAGGATTCCAAGGAATCTCCTCCCATGAAGAAGAAAATAACTAGAAAATCTGAAAAATGTACAAAAAAGTCATTTCCAAAAAGTGCAATCTAAAACCTACATTGACCAAAGTCTATCCACTCAATCGGACGTGGCTCCAGCTATAGTTCCAGCAGTTGCCACTGAGAATAAATGTTCGGTTCTTGAAGAACCCTCAACTCCTACTGCTGGAACATCCTCAACCGGTGGTGCTATTCCCTATCGATGTGAGTACGGCTCTGGCTCCAACAGTCTTATCGTATCACTGGTTCTGCGAGATAGAAACCCCAAACAATTACTGTAATTGGTCATGGGGATCTGTTCCGCATTAAGTGAGAATTAAAGGCACTTACTAGTGCATCTTTCAAAACTGTGAATACACGAAATTAATTGCGATAGTATGCATCCTCGGTGGAAGACTTTCTAAAGTTTAACTAATACTTTCATTCCTTGAAAAAGGAATATTATACTTGCCAGCTTATGAAGTAGCTTTCAGCGAAGGTAGTCTTAATGATGCACCTTTCAGGTACCCACAATTGATGAAAGTCAAGAGGAAATCCTTACCTTAGGATTTCGTATAAAAACAGTTAAATTTCTAAAAACAGAAAACAATTTGACAAAGCCCCCTTCCGATATTTATACTCGAGCTGATAACACTACTCCAGCTGAAGAAATTTACAACTTGAAGCGCTTTCTTTACATAATTGTCGTCATGGAATCATACAAACCAACATCTAGCCTAAGCAGTGTTTAAGGGTGCCAGTCCTTTAATCATACCATTCCTGGTTGTAACCGGCCTCCACGTTGTGTAGTCTGTGCTGAGGTCAGCAGTTATAACCCCTTATTTAAAGCTGAAGCACAACGCAACCCTAATTTGGTCAAATGGAAAAATGATTTTCTTGCTGCTCTGCTTTTAAGACAGACGAAGAAACCTGCAGCAAAATCTCAAAACCTGAACCCACTCCAAATGTACGGTACCAAAATCCCAACTACGTACCATCAATTCTGTGATGGTCAAGCCATCAAACTCTTTGAAAGACGCCTTAAAATTTGCACTTCTACACAAAACGATATGTAATTAACAATATTAAAACTCAGGGCCAGGAGACGAATATTCCAACCGGACTCCACGTTGCGTTGTCGGTGCTGAGGTCCACGATCAAAAGGATTGTCCATTTAGGCTAATGCAAAACGCAACTTTAATTTGCTTAAGTGCGCAAATTGTGGGGGGGTCTTGCCAAACTGCATCCTTCCATGGCTGCCCTGCTTTTAACGTATCCAAAGAAATCTACAACAAAATCTCAAAACTTGAATCCACTTCTAATGTACCTAAATCCGAAACACGTGCCTTCACATCTGCGAAGGTCAATCCTTCAATCTCCTTCACAGAGGCCTTAAAATCCAGCATTTCATCAGAAAACAATAATGTAAACAACACTATTAAGACTCTGGGTCAGTAAATGAGTATTCCATCCCTAAGCGCTCATGAAGAGATAATGCTCCGGGATATCCAACCCACGTTGGCTGGATTACAAAACCCTATGGAGCCCTCCGTCTTTATGAACTTACTTATTAACATACGCTTTGCATAAATTAATTTCCATAGATTGGCTACCAATTAAATTGTACGAGATTCACTCGCCTAGTATAGCAAGGCTCATTCAGGACTGTTTGGCTTTCGGACTCTCTGCTTGCCGGCAGCGCAGGTTCTGCCACCTTATTCTGGTGTGAAAATGTTAAATTTTTAATCCCAATAATCGACACGTTCGGCGAACACATCTTTCCGTCACATGGCTAGGGTTAAAGATCCACAACCACATCTTGATAGCCACAAAGGAATTAGCTGCCAACAAAGAATAGTAGCGTACAGTACGCAGCACACTGGACTGTGTCCGTCACCGTCAATCATCAGTCTGTCACATGTCTCTTACAACATCTTTACAGAAATGAGCTTAACTAAATCAGACTGGTTAAGATCCCTAAAAGGAGACCAATGCGAGACTTAGGCTGTAGGTTAAGAGACGGTTGGATGGATAAAGCTGAAAATGAACGGGTGACAGTAGGGAAACTAAAAACAAAACTGAAGAAATTGGACATATGCCAAGTAAAACATGAATTCAGAAAGACAAATGTCACGTGTGAAACGTTTATAGTGTGAAGTGGAGTAAATCCAGAACTTGGTAAATTAAAATGACATTTAATTAATATAACAATTAGCCTACATTATGAATATCCAATATATTATAGATAAAAAACTGTTTTTTTGTTTCTCCACTTTTAAGCAACTGTATGTGGTGAATAGTACTTGAATTTCCCTCCAACTCTAGGTTAATATTTCTATTACGAATAGTAAAGAATTATATGCAGTGCAGTTTGAAATTCCTAAAAAGTTGTTTAAACTTACTCGAATGTGTCTAAATGGCACAAATAGGGAAACAGTTTTCATATACTTCTGAAATTAACATTGGATTAAAACGAGGAGATTCATTATTTCCCCTATTATTCCTTTATGTACTAGAACATACCATCCAATTTTTAGAGGATCGAGAAGGCCGGCAACTCGAAGGTATAAATAAGCTGTTAGTTTATGTAGTTTTATTAGGCGATCGATATGGGTTACTAGGGTCCAATATGTACGCTCTACTGAGTAGCACTAAGTAATCGGTACTGGAAGTAAACATCAATAAAACTAAATATACGTTCACACACAGAAATAAATTGTGTAATGGAATAACAGTTAATGAAAAATGAGAGAAATTTGAAGTGGCTGAATTAAAAAAACTAGGAACAATAATTACATATAGAAATGAGCTTCACAAATAAATTAAACATTGGTTCAATTCTGCAAATGCATGCTGTTATGCATTACATGGACCTTTGTCGTCCCAACTTCTCTCGAAAAATGCTAAACTGAAAGTATGTAAAACTGTTATTCTCCCAGTTATCCATACGTGGATTCTTAGGCAAAACGGGGAGGGGGAAATATTACGAGTATTTGAGACAGATAGGCGAATGGAGAACACTAAAACCAGTGAGCTACGTGATCTTTATAGGAAACCAGATATAATAAGATCAGTTGAGTCTAGTAGAATAAAAAGGACGGGATATGTGGAACGAATGGGAATGGAAGACGGGCATGAAAGCATTTTTTTTATTATTCCGGCTTTTACAATGAATATACATTTTTCCGGTACCCCTGTACACAGTTAACTACACATTTGTTTCAACACATTTTTCCATTCTTGTCTGTTCATCCATATATCTTCCTCTATTTCCCATTCCCTCTTAGTTTCATTGATTCCCTGAATCCACGTAATATTTGGTCTACCCTTCTTTTTCCTTCACTGTGGTTCCCAATTCATGATTATCTTAGGTAGTCTTCCTTCTTCCATCCTTCTAATGTGTCCGTACCAATTTAATTGTTTCTTCTTTATAAAATCTAATATTGAATATTGTACCTGCATTTTTTCTTTTATATATGAATTTCTGATTTTATCCTTCCTGGATATTCTTGCAGCACGTCTCCAGTAGTCCATTTCAGTGGCGAGTAATTTTGTTTTCATTTGTGCATTTAAAGCCCACACATCAGCTCCATAGGTAATAATGCTTCTGATTATTGTATTAAAAATTTGTTTTGTTTATAATAATAATAATAATAATAATAATAATAATAATAATAATAATAATAATAATAATAATAATAATAATAATAATGAATAATAATAATAATAATATTCTGGCAGAGTTGAGTCCATAAGGCCTTCTCTTCTGTTCAACTAGCAAAATATAATAATGCAGGTTTACAACAAAATTGTATATATGATACAATATGCAAATTGTAATAATTTTTTTTTAATTATTAAAATTTGCAGTGAACATAAAATATTTGTATATGTTGTCACAATAATAACATAATACAATTATGTAATAAATAAAAAAAGGAAACGCTAATTAACATATGTGCAGCCTTTGAAAAAAATGATGGCGCAACTCTTGATGAAAAGTAAAGAGTTTTGAAGAGCGATTCACACCAGTACGTTGTTACATGTTCTGACTCGTTTAAGTATAAAGCGGACGGCAGCATTCGTATGGTTCGCCTAAGTGGAGCAGTCAGTAAGATGCTCGTTTTCCGACTACGCGGGCCCCATTCGATTCTGGTCAGTTATATATTTTATAATTTTGTTTTACTTATTATTGATTAATAACGTCGTTAATTTTCATAATGTCTCATGTTACTAGGCTACGTTACATAAATAAATTTGTACATACATGGAAATATTCCCGGTCGGGACGGGCTTCTTGGCGAGATTTTTTCGGGGTTTTTCATCACTTGCAAGATAAATGTCAGGAAGCTTAGGACCCAATGGTCCCCGAAAATCATCCGGCCATCATCATCCTTATCATCATCATCATTCTTCACCGGTGTGGAAATAAACGCGAAGCTACCACACCTACAGGTCCCTAGGAAAGCTGCAAAGCATACCGTGAAAATGCTATGAGTGCAGTGAAAGACCTGTTCTCGGGCAGAATTACTATGAAATGCAATATATGGAAATAAATAAATAAAATAAAACTGCTCATACTTTGTTTACGAAACACATGACATAATAATATTATTTATTTCCATTCCTAATACAAAAAGCGTCTGATTAATTTAAATTAATACCAATTTCATTATACAAGTAAGTCCTGAAGTACTGTATCGCTTCAAAAAGACAATTTCTGGGAGAGATGAACGTGAGGGTCTAGTGGAGGGAGCTTCTGTTTCCCGTGCATGAGGTCACGTGTTCGATCCTGCTGTCATGCCTTCTCTCTCTCTCTCTCTCTCTCTCTCTCTCTCTCTCTCTCTCTCTCTCTCTCGCCCTTAATTCAATTAATTTCCTTTCTTTTCTTTCATTTCTTTTGCTCTGATTCATTTTCAGTATTTACCACACAACTTATTTACACGAAATTGTTTTCCATTGCACGACACACAATGAAATAGAACGCATTTAGTTTCTCAAATAGTTGGATCTTGTGAACCAAATAGCTGATCTCTGATCATGCGCAGTGGCTTCGTTCTGAGACTTGAAAATTATCTGTGCGCCATCAATTATTTGAAATGCTGTACATTAAACCTGAAAGTAATGTTCAAAACAAAATTAAAGCAATACAATTTTAATAATAACACAAATAATAACACTGCTCAAAACAATTAGAGGAACACTATGAAATTTGCAAATATTTTTTCATTGGATAAAGGTACAAACATGAATTTAATAAAGTACATTATTTGTAGTTATTTATTTATTTATTTATTGCTCATGTCAGTAAAAACAAATGAATAACGCTGACAATTAACTTTTCAAATAATTCCGCTATGTAAGCAATTGAATCTTGTGCTTATTTTTCAAAGTTAAACACTCGTTATATAGAGTTAGTATCGTCTATGGCCTCCACGACATTCGATGACACTTTGGCACCTTCGTGGCATGCTCCCAATAAGATACTGGATTTCCTCTTGCGGGATATTCTCCCATTCCTCCTTCAGAGCCTCTCCAAGTTGCTGCAGAGTTTGTGGAGCTTGATGTCGGTTCCTTGACCTTCCTGTCTAGAAGATCCCACAAGTCTTCAATAGGGTTGAGGTCTGGGCTGACCGCTGGCCACTCCATTACCTCAATTTCATTCCTCCTCAGGAAATCTCTGATGACAGCCGCAGAATGTGCCCTGGCATTTTCCTGCATAAACAGAAATCCAGGGCCTACTCCAATGGCAGCAGTTACTACATGCTCTTCCAGAACGTGCTCTATATACCGGACAGCATTCAGTCGCTAGGGAACAAGTACAAGGTCCGTACGATTGTTGTACATAACTCCGGCCCACACCATTATGGAACCTCCTCCGAATCTATCAATTTCCTGTACAGCCTCTGCAGAAAATCTTTCTCCTGGCCGTCCCCACACCCTCAATCGACCATCACAACGTGTAAGACGATACCTGGATTCGTTCGAGAAGAGCACAGACTCCCACTGGATCAGGTTCCAATCACCATGGTTTTCAGCATACGTACGTCTTGCTGCCTTATGCCCATTGTTAAGCGTGTTTTTTTAACGGGCCTTTTTGGACGAATATTCTCTTTCCTTAATCTGTTCCTTATGGTTTGGTCTGAAACCCGGATTCCGGAAGCCATATGAAGGTCATTCTGCAGGTCGTTTGCAGTTTTGGTACGCTGTCGAAGAGCAGAAAGAACAACGTATCTGTCATCCTGGGGGCTTGTTTTAAATTTACGGCCCTAGCCACGTCTTCTACAATACTGACCTGTCTCTCTGTGCCTGTTGCGTAACCTGGACACCACGGAAGGGGAAACCCCAAGCTCTCTAGCCATTTGTCGCAGAGATTGACCTTGCCGTAAAAGATGTAGAGCATGATACACTTCAAACTCATTTAAATGCCTCATTTTGTCAGAGACTTCAATAAACAAGACAATAATCAACATTCTTCACTATAGCAACATCAGGAAGCTTGCCAATTAGAAGTGGCCAGTGCCTTCCAAAATAAAAAATTTCTTTATATTTGTTATTTGCGGTAATTTCTCTGAATTTAGGCCATGGATCTTTAAAATTTGTATCCAATGATAAAATTAATAATTCAATTTACATATTGTCCAACTTTCAGCATCACAGCTTTAAAAAACAATTACTTCTTCAATTTATTACAAGTGTTCCTCTAATTGTTTTGAGCAGTGTATTATTATGTATGAAGCTCTAAAGGATGATAACTATTATACCCTCATTGGGAAAAACTTGTTACTAGGGCTCGGAAATTGAGGAAATGTGCTATTTTATCCTATGTCTGAAGACGAAGCCCAAATTATTATGCATACATTTTGGGTCGTTGTAGGTCAGAAAATGGTGGGTTTTATTTTTTTTCGACCTTTCTTTTTTCGGTTTATTGGCCCCTTTTCGACCTGCTTTTATGTCTTAACAGGCTAATTTTGCAATTTTACTTTCTTTTGACTAAATGTAGGCTACACCATTTGCAAAATTCAAGAATCTGCAGAGTCTAGTCTCAATTACGAAGACTTTTAAAGCACTACCAAGTTTTACTTTCTAAAGACTTTTCGAATTGCAAACACTTTTGTTCTGCTAGAATCTATTGAACCCTCACAAAATATTTCGTTATTTTTAACCAGCCGACTGACCAATGATATACACAAAGGATAAGTTGAATTAAATTAAGGTGGGAAAAATAATTCTTTCTATTTTCCAATAACTTTCTTTTCAATGAACACAGAATTCCTTCTTTATACTATGCTGAATTAAATGAATAAAGTGTGAAACAAGAAGCATTATCAGTCTATTTTTTTTTGCAATATATGTTGAATTTCACTAGAATTTTGTACTTCTTAAACATTATTCATTACTTACTTTCTCACTGGCACTTCTGAACCAGTAGGTTCATGGCCACGCGGATATAAGCTCTCCATACATCCCTATCCTGAGCTAATGTTTTCCAATCATTCCCTGTATAATATACTTCCCTCAAATCATAGTTAATGTTATTCTCCCACCTCATTATTGGTCTACCAACTGGGCGTTTTCCTTCTGGTTTTCCTACAAGAAGCTTCCATGCAAGTCTTTCATTCCCCATACGTGCAACATGTCCTACCCATCGCAGTCTACGAGACTTAACTGTTCTTATTATATCTGGCTTCCTATAAAGACCATGTAGTTCATTGTTATGCAGTCTTCTCCATTCACCTGTTTGTTCATCTCTGTTTGGTCCAAAAATTTTCCGAAGTACTTTATTCTCAAATACTTGTAATCTCCTTTCCCCCCTTAAAGTAAGAGTCCATGTTTCTGACCCATGTAATATAACTGGTAGAATAATAGTTTTATATATTTTCAGTTTAATGTTTTTTGAAAGGAGTTGGGACACCAGGAGTCTATGCAATGCATAATAGCACGCATTTCCAGAATTGAGCCTATGTTTAATTCCTTTGTGCATCTAATTCCTATTTGTGATTATTGTTCCTAGATATTTGAATTCAGCCACTTCTTCAAAATTTCCCTCATTTGTCATTAGCTGTCCATTTCCATTACATAATGTATTTTTACGTGTGACCATATATTTAGTTTTATTGATATTTACTTCCAGTCCTAATTTCTTAGTGTTACTCAATTGTGTGTGCCTGTTGTCCATTAGTATCTCCTCGCTACATCATCAGTATAAACTAACAGCTTATTAATACCACTGAGTTGCAAGCCATCCTCATTCTCTAAAGATTTAATGGCATGCTCTTGTACAAAATTAAATAAGAGAGGAGATAGTGCATCTCCTAGCTTCAACCCATTCTGGATTCCAAAACTGTCCGAAAACCGTTTGCCTACACACACCCTACTCTTTGTGCCATTTTAGGCACATTTGTATAAGTCTAACTAACTTTTTAGGAATTCCGAACTCCAGCAAGATACATTATTCATTACATTCAATAAAAATGCAGTTGAAACTACAAGTATTATTTAATTTTAATTGCCACTTTAACGTCCTTTTTTGGTTTTTAGGTCCTTTTAGAATACTCTTATGTCTTATTGAAGGTCTATTATATGCATTTTATACAGGTTCTTAATTTCCAAGCCCTACTTATAACTCTTTGCTCGGATATAACATTTTTATAAACAATTTAAAATTATAGCGTTTTTTTTTTCTCCTTTCTTCGAAACGATCTCCATAGAATATACATATAGATGTATTATACTCTATGACGTTCCTTATGTCTGCGTCGTTTTAACTGGGCATACTGGGAATAGTAAAGTCCGTACTACTGTTTCATCAGAAATAATGGATCTCACAAGGGCATTTAAAATCATGCTACCATGCTTGATCATCTTGATGATACTGATGATTATGGCGTGGCATGTGTGTAAGTACAAATGAATGGTAGGCCTAATATTACATATTATGCATTTGAATACTTCAAATTTCATATCATCTTCTAACCTCAAACTTACGAATTATACAAATTAATTGCTAAATTTATTATTATTAAGATTCTTTGTGTACACAGAAACTAATTTTTATTTAATTGAGAATATCTATAACTTATAGCTAAAGCAAATGCAGCCGAGTGGCTATTAGTGATAGGTTTATACCGATATTTTAAATAAAACTTAAACTCAATTACATTTTACTAATTCCATAGTACGACAGTCTTAGAAGGCATTTGTTTTTCCGCTGCTGGCCTCACATGTAGGCCAATTAATCACAGAAATAGATGATCATCAAGCCTGTATAGGGGTGACATGAGGTCCACATGTCAGATGCCACATTCTTTTCCAGTTGCTTCTTTCAATCTCGAGTCGCTACTTATTGTAGTTAACAAATTCCTCACACTGCTGGGCAGATAACAGTCCCATTAACTAATTCACTGGCACTATCGAACCCGTAGGTTCATGGCCACGCGGATATAAGCTCTCCATACATCCTATCCTAAGCTAATGTTTTCCAATCATTCCCTGTATAATCTACTTCCCTCAAATCATAGTCAATATTATTCCCACATCATTCTTGGTCTACCAACTGGCAGTTTTCCATCTGGTTTTCCTACAAGAAGCTTCCATGCACCTCTTTCATTCCCCATTCGTGACACATGTCTTGCCCATCGCAGTCCGAGACTTAACTGTTCTCATTATATGTGGCTTCCTATAAAGACCATGTAGTTCACTGTTATGTACTCTTCTCCATTCACCTGTCTGATCATCTCTCTTTGGTCCAAAAAAATTCCTAAGAACTTTATTCTTAAATACTTGTAATCTCCATTCCCCTTAAAGTAAGAGTCCATATTTTGCATCCATATAATATAATTGATAGAATAATAGTTTTACACATTTTCAGTTTGGTCCCATACTGTACAAAATTCCATGAGAGAGTTTTTCCCCCAGGGGGGACTCGAAGCAGCACAATTCTGAACTCAGTAAAACACTTTTTGTATGAATAAAATGTCATATAATTAAAAAATCAGACAGATGCCAAAATTAATGTTGAGTCACCTTCAGTTTTCTAACGAGTTACAAAGTCATTTCATCACATTACAACAAAATAAATAAGGTGATGGATGGTCTATATTTATTATTTAACTTAGAGATAATAAAAACAAAAATATATACTATATCAGATAAATGTAAATTCCAATTGTATTAGGCTTACATTATAAATGCCTCCCACCCCCTGCAGGCCTCATTAATTAAATGTTCAAGAAACATATAATAAATCAAGTAATATAAAGCAAACTGTTATGGAATAAAAGCATACAATTGAAAAATAACTACTCCTCCAAATAAAGAATGAACAAAATAATTAATTAATTTAATTTCATTCAGAATACATGGAAATTAGGTATTATTATGGCAGAATAACATTTTAAAATTGAGCATATACCAATCAAAAGTAAGCAATAGTTTGGATTTTTTTTTATCTACAATGGATTTGAAAAATAACTTCATTTCGTTAACTATTGGGAAATAGTTAAAAATAATTATATATCTGATAGCACATCGGAATAGTTGGCAATGAAATAGCTGATGGACTTGCCAAAAAGGGTACCAAAATACAGATAACAACCCACCCCAATTCGAACCTCCACAGAAAGATCGAAGAAATTAAGAAAGCATTCCAAATGGAAAACGTGAAAGAAAACATTGCAACAGCCAAAGGGAAATCATGGGAAAAAATTGATGAGCTATACACAGAAATAAAATATAAAGGCCGCAAGGAAGCAGTAGCAAAATCCAGACTAATGTCAGGACACGACTGCCTGGCTCACCATCTCCACAAAGGGAAATCATGGGAAAAAATTGATGAGCTATACACAGAAATAAAATATAAAGGCCGCAAGGAAGCAGTAGCAAAATCCAGACTAATGTCAGGACACGACTGCCTGGCTCACCATCTCCACAGAATAAACATTTTCCAATCCGACAAATGTGTTATATGCAAAGACCCGGACCTGATCATGGACAAACACCACCTTCTAGTCTGTCCAGCCTTAAATCCAACTGCACAACACTCTAAGGACATTGTTCGCTTGTACTGGGAAGCCACAGAGAAAATGACTTAAGCATCAAATCTCGCCATTAGAAAACAACAACAACATTATATATGTGATAGTGTACTAAACAGTGTTATGGAACACTCAATATATTAATTGAAAATAATAAGAGAAAAGCTTCATCAACATTTCTTATGACATTGGCATTAGACATCACATTTTAAAAATACATAATTTATCATTGATACATAGGGTATTATTAATTAAAACACCTTAAACTTACTATAAAATTATGAACATCTATATTCTATCATTTCAGGGGAAGTTGTCGAGGAGAGTGAATATCGCAGGAGATGCCCTAGGTGCAAAGTAAGTTTATTTTTCTTTGGTATTATGACTGATCAACATAGTATATATACATAAACACACACACATATATATATATCGTACATTATATCAGATTCATTTTATTCCAGTTATTTGTTTTATAGTCGTTACTCAAATTAAAATTGTGAAATCCTCTAGTCTTCAGAATTATAATTTTCTTTGATATTTCTACTTAAATTTCTATAGGTGCAATCTATAATTTGACCTGTAACTTGACAATTAGTTTTAAAAAGATTCTGACATCTAAAATTGTAACCTTACTCTAAGTCAGACTTTATCTAAGGCGTGATGAGAAATACCTCTAATACAATTTTTTTTTAATTTAACACATAATATACAGGGTGTGTAACAAGACCTCCCACGACAAAATGATAGGGATTATATGCCATGATGAGAGGATAATTTTTTATGAAGGAAAACAGGGCTCGGAATTGAATTCAAACAATTGTACACGTATCATTTTATTGAAAAAGACTCTTATTTCCATTCCACACTCAGATGTTTATAAATTTGCACTAATTTAAGTCAGCAAAATATCTAACCATCTGTGTGGAATCAGAAACACAGAGTGCAGTAGATGGCATTAGATCACAAACATTTCACCTCACTCTACACAACTTTATTAATTATCATTTCAGTTTTACTTCCCAAAATATGAATTCTCTTCCTCCCTATATCAGATACCATTTATTTTCATTATTATATACTTAGATTGGATGTTAATTTGAAAACAAATCAATAAATTACTAATATTATTCTTTCAATATCTTCCATAGATATTACATTTTGTTTGGAATATTGTTTTTTGAAGGAAAAAGACAACTAACTACACGTTGAATGGAATTTTACATAAGTTATTATTATTTATTTTCAGAAAAGGGAGCCAGGATTTTTTATCAGACTTTACTGATGATTCTTCTGTTTCCACGAAGAATCTCAATAATGCAATTCATCTATTAATTAACAGGTGAGTAGCCTTTCATAATTTAGCACATTTTTTTTTATCTAGTCACTACATAACAAAAGTAAAGCAGCAATAACTGCATATTGTATTTCTATATAATATTCTACTATTTAGTATGATATTGTGCGAAAATGCTATTTAATATCTTGTATTGACTGCTTCTACATTCAAATTATCTCAACGTATTCCTACAAAAAATTTGCAGATAGAATCAGGATTCCAATCGAACTCAAATTACTGGGTTCAAATAACAAACAAAATCCAATTATTCCTAAGCATTAGGACATGGAAAGGGAGAGAATAACCAGTTAACCTTTACACTGCTACGAACGGGTATATCCGTTGGCAAAGAAAATACTTGCCATGCTAAGGGTGTGTAAATCCATTCTCAACTCCAAATGCCTGCTAGTTATATAATACGTATTGCATTGCTTTCAAACTAAGCAGGCATATACTGCCATCTCTTAGGAATCTAAATAAACTTGTTCCATATTTCTCCCTGCATTGAGCAAGGAGGGTTTTAAAGGCTGGAAATATCTCAGCAGTGAAAAGGTTAACTGACTCATGTTCTGTTCAAAGAAAATACTGAACACAATTTGTGATTTTATACAATTATGAAATATACAGCAGAAGAAGAATAAATGAACATACAGAACTGTATATACAACATGAAAAGTGCGATAAAATTGGCAAGTCACTATAGTTAAAGAGGAAAAATGATGAGGAGAAAAAATAGCTGTACAGGCATATTTAAAAACAAAGTTAGTATTAATAATAACTGGTTGGTGGGAGTAAAAAGTGAGATTGAATATTATGCTCCTCTAGGCAAAAGAGAATGAAGGGATATAAAAAGAAACGCGGAAGGGGCAGATTCCAATTATTAAATAGCTTGCAATACTTTATAATGTTGTCAATGGTGGTGTTGCAATAGAGAAGAGGAAAGTAAATCACATTTTCAACTGCTGGAACTAATTTCACAAAACAAGCAACTCTATAGAGGCAAATACATCAGTATTATTCATTTATGTTGGTAGCCAATGATCATTTGTCAGTTTCATACGTATTAAATAATTGGCTATACCTAATGAATGGAACAATGACTGCTCACACCTTGAACAGTACAACATACGAGCATGAAAAGAAGAGGTGGCAGAACTACTTAGAATAAAATTATGAAATAATTTATGCAAGACTTAAATATGGACATTCTAACTGATCAATCAAACTCGTTATCTTTTTTTAACAAGGGAAGAGGAAGGGGGAAAAAGAACAGATTCAACATTTTCAGGAAAAACATGAATTTGGTCACTGATAAGGTGACGTCACAGACCTAATTTTCCGCATTTATCAATGTTTGTAAAAGAACTCACCAGCAAGGGAAATAATTTTTAACAGCAAAATTATGATGAAGTTAATAGGGAAAAGATATCTGTCAACATGTTGCTATGTGAATGTAGGGTTATTACATCCCAACACAAAATTTCTTTAAATTACATAAGTATGGCAATGATTCATTTAGCTATCGACTTCAAAATCAATTCTTTAATGTTGAAGCTTGTACCACTTGAAGCAAGGAAATATGTGAAGTTAATCTACCATAACCAAACTCATTAATAATCAGATTCATATAAAAAAAATTCAGAAATAAATTGAAAATGAATTTAGGAATTCTAAACATACAAATGATACCAAGAATAAAAATAGTTTGGCTTTAAAATTAGGTAATAACCTCTTCACTTCTTTCATCTGAATAGGTATTTCTGGTTTGGATATATTAGGTATGGAAGGGAAATGAAAACCCAGTTAATCGATTCAATGTGAGTTGAAATAAAGGTTGTGAGAACAAACTGTAATCTTAGAAATTATGAATTCCTGACTCCAGTAATAGAATAAATTAATTTAAGCAGCTGTTTAGAGTATGTGAAAGAAGAGGTGTACTTAAGTAAGAACAGAACCCAAATGACAGATTATGTTATAAAGAAAGAAGAATGGTGAGGAGGATAAAAAGAATTTTGTGAATGTAGGGGTGGAAAAAACATGACTGAGATTGTATACAAGACAGCACACCACCTGCATATTACCTTCAAATGCTTGCCTGCTGTGCTGAATAGAAGATATGCAAGATAGTAGAGTTAAGAGAATCACCCACCCACTTTGAAGGGCCATAACTGAAACTTTAACATAAATGAAGACTACAAAGGAAAAACAATCAAGGTCCACTTTTCACAAAAATTCAGTTATGGGTATATTATCATTCCTGGAATAGAGTACTCCTATTTTAAATGTCAATACATGGAAATATCTTTAGTAGTCCATGTAAAATTGGTTTCAAAATAAAGTGTATTGATGTATGGATCAGAATGTTGGACGATCACTAAAAGAGAAGAACAAAGATTGGAAGCAGCTGAGATGTGATTTTTTAAGAAATATGGCAGGATATACTCTGCTGGATAAGAAAAGAAATGAAGATATAGGAAAGGAACTAAATATTTTCAAACTTACAGACCGAATAATTAAATATAGGAACGACTGGAAAGAATATATTGATAGAATGCCAGAAGAAAGACTTCCAAAATTATTGCTAAAATATAAACCGTGCGGAAGGAGGAATGTTGGTCACCCACACAGAAGATGGTCTGAACAATTTTAACAATTCTATCTTTCATGAAACCGGAACAAGGCAACAGGCTTAATCCCTGAATGATGATGATGATGATGAATAAAGTGTACAGTGAAAGATCAATCAAAGTCCCACAGTTGTATGTTAAATCAATCAGAGTCCACCCAGCAATAAACGAGAAATCTTAGAATATAACTGATTTTTGTTATAAATGTTTGTAAACCTGAATTTTATATATCGAAAAAAGCAACAACAATGTGTTAGTTTGTGAGGCAATAGAGTATTGTGCAGCTATGTGAAGTCTGATGTTGTTTAACATGAATAGTGACAGCAGTGACAAAAATATTAACGTTGTGAATAATGACAGATAAGTACGAAACATATCATTTCTGGTGTCTTTGCATTGAAAAAAAGCACTTTTTTTTTCTATACGTGTTTTCTTAAGTGTCACTGTTCATTACTATTCCCAAATTTGCAATTTAAAGGAGAAAATGATGTGGACTTTGATTATTCTATCATACAAAAATGTGCTGACAGTATTTCCATTGTTAACTATTATTCACAGGACGACACAAATATCAATTCCAATATAATAATAACCTGTTATACAAGTAGTGTTTGATACAATTTCATGATCATAATACTTTTATCGTAAAAGCGTTTTTAATGTTTGTTTAAAATTTACTCAGAATGAGAAATATGTGACTTTGATTGTTTTTCCTTTCTAGTCTTCAAATACTATTTTGTAAAACTCAGTACCATTTCAGGAGAAAGATTGTGGAATTAAAAGCAACTACAAATAAAAAAAAAATTTAAGCCATTCGAATGAATATAATTAAATGATACATACATATATATGGATGAATGAATGAATGCTCATAATGTATATGTGTAATTGCTGGGATAAGTTTTGAAAAGCTGGATTAATATCAACGAAATGTGGTTCACATATAACTTACAGGTGGCACTATTAAAAGAACCCTTAGAAACACAAGAAAAGAAAAAAAAATTACATTTTATAAAGTAATGGCTGTTCCTGTATTGATGTATGGATCAGAATGTTGGACGATAACTAAAAGACAAGAACAAAGATTGGAAACTAGTGAGATGTGATTTTCAAGAAATATAGCAGGATATACTCTGCTGGATAAAAAAAGGAATGAAGATATAAGAAAGGAACTAAATATTTTCAAACTAACAGACCGAATAACTAAAGATAGGAACAACTGGAAAGAACATATTGATAGAATGCCAGAAGGAAGATTTCCATAATTATTGCTAAATTATAAACTGCACGGAAGGAGAAATGTTGGATGCCCACACAGAAGATGGTCTGATAAATTTTAACAATTCTAGCATTCATGAAACCGGAACGAGACAACAGACTTAATCCCTGGATGATGATGATGATAAGTTACAATCTGACAATACTTCTGTACGGGGTGAAATACCACTAGCACTCCTAGAGATTGATAGCGGTGTTGAAATCTGAAATGGAAGAATGATAGGCAATAACATATATTTTCCAGCATTACTCCACAACACCTGGAGTAATTTCAACCAAACTTGGTGCACATATTACTTGCTATCGGCAAAAGGTTCAATGGGGATTACAACTCCAATGATGGGGATGAGATGGGGTGACATCTAAAACCATTGGTAAACTTACGATATTATTATCAAATTCTTAGTTTTTGGGGTCC
Organism: Diploptera punctata; assembly: GCA_030220185.1. Taxonomy (NCBI): domain Eukaryota; kingdom Metazoa; phylum Arthropoda; class Insecta; order Blattodea; family Blaberidae; genus Diploptera; species Diploptera punctata. Next base: position 703,846 of record JASPKZ010010253.1, read on the forward strand.
GTGTGCTCAGTAGTGACTGTCACAGTGACATTTAAAGCCAACTTTTATCCCTGTCATCACTCGTTGGGGTGAGAGAATAATGAAGGGTGAAAATTATAGCGACTAAAAGAACAGAATATTTATGTAATCAATAATTTTCAGGGTTGCTAAGGCGATTGATGACAATCCTGATGATACTAATAAAATTCATTGTTAAAACCGTTGAGATGGATAGTCATAAAATAAAATAAGTTAAAATATACCTTCTTAGGTATTTGAGAGAGATGGGGATTTTTGATTTGAAATCCACTGCACAAGATAGGAAGAAGTGGCGTAAACTGGTTGAGAAGGCCAAGACATTCCACTGGAAGTCGTAGAGCCTGACGAAGAAGATACCTTCTTAGGTAAGATCCGTCGTCCTCAACTTATAAAATATGTATTCTTTATGTCTGTAGGTCTTTCAGAACATCCATTCCATCTTCAGCAGGACTTTCTTTGCTACATTATCTGATATGAAGGTTGACAACACCACATTAGGACCAGCAGCATTGACCATCAAATCAGACAAAGTAGCAAAGGAAGACCTGCTGAAGATGGAACGGATGTTCTGAAAGGCCTAGGAATATAAAGAATACATATTTTATAAGTTGAGGACGACAGATCTTACCTAAGAAGTTATATTTGAACTTATATTATTTTAAGTCCAGATGATACTTAAGCTCAAGATTGACACTTGGACTCTTTAAAGGAGGTGAGAAGCGTTGGAAAATAAAATGCCCAAAGTCTCCGAGATTAGTGTCGAAACCATGATTCCAGGAACGCTTATCTGATTGATGAGAGCATCAATGACATTTTTTTACTGCATAAAAGTGAATTACATGGTCTTTATAGGAAGCCAGATATAATGAAAACAGTTAAGTCTCGTAGACTGCGATGGGCAGGACATGTGGCACGAATGGGGAATGAAAGACATGCGTGGAAGCTTCTTGTAAGAAAACCAGAGGGAAAACGCCCAGTTGTTAGACCAAGAATGAGGTGGGAGAATAACATTAACTATGATTTGAGAGAAGTAGATTATACAGGGAATGATTGGAAAACATTGGCTCAGGATAGGGATATATGGCGAGCTTATTTCCGCGCGGCCATGAACATATGGGTTCGATAGTGCCAGTGAGTTAGTTAGTTAGTTAACGATGACAATTAAGCCCGTGATTTACATACGTATATCATATATAATGTGGAAGCGTTAAACATAAAATTTTATAAACTGGCCGATATTATGTCCGTAATTCCCGAGGTCGCTATACTAATTAGTAACAGACCCAATGACATCTAAGCCTTAGTTAGATCACTACTGTCCTCCTCCGACGAGTTTAGCTCTCAGAGGAATGTGGTGTGGAGATGGATACTGGATGACAGCACCAGTCAGGAAGGAAGTACATTCATATTGGAACATTCGCCCTATTTACGAAACCAGTATGCTTTAGACCTATTGAAAACCGCAAACTGAAAACTGCATATTTGTGAATGAATAATACTTCTCTTCGACTCGGTTGTAGGAAAAAAAAAAAAAAAAAAAAAAAAACTACCTGTAAGAGTAGTGAACCGAATGACAGGAATACCCTACCTCCCAGCGCTAAACTCGCCGGAGGAGGGCATTAGACATCCACAAAGGTACTGATAAGTTGTGATGTGAGTTATTGTCTGCGAGGTCTAATTGTTCGTTCGTTTTAAAATAAGAATGTAGTAGTCTGGTCGGTTTATGAATGAGAGGAGTACTCACCTTCCCCTCTCAATCGGCCTTCCAATTGGCATATTATGGCGAATGATAATACGCGCTGGGATGTGTTAGGTGGGTGGGTGGTAAAACACCCAATCATTTCCAAACATTATGACAAAAGATCATTAAACATAAATCTTTATTGTGATTATTGTTAGAAAAAGACGCCAGGTTAGAAGAGGATATTAGATATCCATCCATCCATCCATAGTAAATCTGCCCGAAGGCAGGGCCTTAACTGCAATCATAGCATTTTCATGCTATGCGTGCAGCTTTACTAGGGAATTGTAGGTATGGTAGCTTCTCGTTGCTTTCCACACCCGTGAAGGATGATAATGATGATGATGGCCATATGATTCCGGGGACTGACATTTGTGTTACAGGTGAGGAAAAACGCCGATAAAAAAATCACCCAGAAAAACTGCCCCGTCCGGGGATCGAACACGGGCCCGCTGCGTGAAAAGGCAGCACGCTACCTCGAGACCACAGCGGTGGACATATTAGATATAATGACAACAAAATCCTCACAGACTGTAGATTAGTCTCATGCATAGTTTTCGAGGTTGCCAATCTCAATGGTGAATATGCAGATGCCGTGCAAGCCAATTTTAAACTCCAGCACAGCTAGGGTAGTACAGGGGTGAAAAATAATACAGGGTGATTACAAATGATTGGAGCGATTTCATGATTTTATGGTAGCTGTAGTATTCGACATATTTTCACGAACTTTTACAGATACATAGAGCAACTTCCCAGGTTTTTTTTGAGATGTTACAGGTGCTCCATATGCTCCCCCTTGGTGATTCTGCAGATATGAAGTCTGTAATCAAGTTCGTCCCATACTCGACGTAACATGTCCCTATTAATTTGTTCAAAGGCATTGATTATGCGAGCTCGCAGTTCTGGTAAGTCTACTGGTAAAGGAGGCACAAACACTGAATCTTTCACATACCCCCAAACAAAAAAATCGCACGGCGTCAAATCGGGGGAGCGTGGAGGCCATGACAACAATTTCTGATCATTCTCTCCACTGCGACCGATCCATCGGTTTGGCAATCTCATGTTTAAAAATTCACGAACATCGTGATGGAAGTGTGGTGGAGCACCATCCTGCTGGTAGATGAAGGTCTCACTGTCGGTCGTCAGCTGCGGCATGAGCCAATTTTCCAGCATGTCCAGGTACACGTGTCCTGTAACGTTCTGCTCGCAGAAGAAAAAGGGCCATAAACTATGAACTGAGAAACCGCACAGAACACACTAACTTTGGGGAGTCGCGAATGTGCTGCACAATAACGCGGGGATTTTCTGTGCCCCAGATTCGCACATTGTGTTTGTTCACTTTGCCATTCACAAAGAATGTTGCTTCGTCACTGAAGACAAGTTTCTCACAAAAACCATCCTCATCCATAAACTGCTGCATTTGTGTACAAAATTCAAACCGACTCACTTTGTCAATGGGCGTAAGGGCTTGTAGAAATTGCAAGTGGTAAGGTTTATGCTTCAATCTTTTCCGCAAGATCTTCCAAACGGTCGGTTGTGGAATGTTCAGCTCTCTGCTCGCTTTTCGTGTTGATTTCTGTGGGCTACGTGTGAAACTCATCCGCACACTCTCAACCTTTTCTTCACTCACTGAAGGACGACCCGTTGATTTCCTTTTACAGAGGCATTCTGTAGCTTTAAATTGCGCATACCATCGCCGAATGGAGTTGGCACTCGGTGCATCTTTCTCGAACTTCGTTCTGAAGTGTCGTTGCACAGTTATCACAGATTGAGTTGAATGAAATTCAAGCACAGCATATGCTTTCTCCTCGCCTGTCGCCATCTTTGATAACTGCTGCGCTCTCTCGGTTTAAAGCTGAAACACGGCTGCGAGAGAAATCAAAAAAAACCTTATGAGTTTTTATACATAACTTTAAAGTTCTGTGAAGATATGTCAAATAAGATCGCTACAATAAAATCATGAAATCGCTCCAATCATTTGTAATCACCGTGTACAACCAAAAGTGCAGAGATTAGTATCTAATCAAGAGTTGTTGGGGTCACAAAAGCTTACAGGTGATTTTCCAGATGATACTATAGCTAACGTTTGACAGTAGCACTCCAAAGGGAGGAGAATGTGTGAAAAATAGACGTAAAAAGTATGTCTAAGTTAGCCTGGATTCCATAGTTTTCATGATCACAAAGCTTACTGTTAACAGTCCAGATGTCTAAGTTTAAGCTGTAGCACAACTATGATATGAGAGGAAAGAAAAATAATATATCCAAAATTGACGAGATTAGTGTCTAATAAACAGTTGTAGGGTTCACAGAGCATACTGCTTACAGTCCAGGTGGTATTTAAGCCCAAGTTTGACCGTAGCACTCCAAAGTTGTGAGAATGGGAGAAAATGTGATGTAAAAGTAATCGAGATCAGTGTCGAATCCATAGTCTTCGGGGTCACGAAGCTTACTGGTGACAGTCAAGATGGTTTCTAAGCCCTTGTTTGACCCTTACACTCCAAAGGGGAGAGAAGAAGTGAAAAATAGATGTCAAAAGTGGTCCCAATTAGTTTGGAGTACATAGCTTTCGGGATCACAATTGTTACTGGTGACAGTTCAGATGATACGTAAGTACTCTGTGCATAAGTACAACTTTGACCCTAGCATTCCACGGCGAGGGAAGGGGTGAAATTTAGATTCAAAAAGTGGTCCAGATTAGTGTGGAATCTGTAGATTTTGGAGGTCACTAAGCTTACTTGTTACAGTCCACGATTTCTGAGTCCTTGTTTGACCATTACACTCCAAAGAGGGGAGAGAAGAAATAAACATAGATGTATAAAGTGGTCCAAAGTAGTTTGGAATACATAGCTTTCGGGGTCACAGTTGTTACTGGTGACAGTTCAGATGATATGTAAGTACAAATTTGACCCTTGCATTCCACGGCGAGGGAAGGGGTGAAAAATAGATTCAGAAGGTGGTTTAGATTAGTGTGGAATGCGTAGATTTTGGGGGTCACTAAGCTTACTTGTAACAGTACAGATTATATTTAAGCCCAAATTTGAATCTAGCACTCCAGGGATAAAGAATAAGACGTAAAAGTTGTCGAGATTAAAGTCGATTAGAGTTTATGGGCGAAAGTCCGGATGATATTTTAGCACAAGTTGACCTTAGCACACCAAAGGAACAAGAAGGGGAGAAAATTAATATATAGAAATAGTTGAAATTAGTGTCGAATCCATAGTTTTCTAGGTCATAAAGCTTATTAGTGAGAGTCCAGGTGATATTTAAGCACAAGTTTGACCCTAGCACTCCAAGATGTAAAAAAATGGTCGAGATTATGATCGAAACAATCGTTTACGGGTAGTATTTAAGCCCAAGTTTGACCATAGCAATTTTTAAATATTTTTCATACCTTCTCACCCCCCTAAGCATCCAACAGATCCTAGGACTCAAACTTGGACTTAAATGTCATCGTTGCTGTGACCAATGAGCTTAGCGGCTCCGAAAATTTGGATGAGACACTAATAACGGTCATATTGAACACATCATTTGTCACTCCTTCTAACACCCGAAATGTGATAGAAAACAAATTTAGGAGTACGTGTTATCTGCACTGTCCCCAATAGTCTCAGTAACCCGGAAAATTATGGATTCGGCATAAATCACGTTCACTCTTGTCAATTTATTTTTCATTCATTCTCACTCCCTTATATTTCTAACGGGTACTTGGGTCAAACATAGATAGACATTTCGTCTGATTGAACAATCAGCATAGCGTTCTCGATAACTATGAATTCGACACATATCTGGACCAATTTTATATCGTATTTTACGCCCCATCTCACCCTTTTCGAGTGCTAGGGTCTAACTTGGACTTAACTGTCTTAAACATTGCGATCACTATGCCTATGGTTTATACATTAATCACGACCACCTTTATATCTTGTTTTTCACCACTTCTCACACCTTTGAAGTGCTAAGGTCACTTGGAATGCCAATAGTAAGTATTGTTACCCCGAAAATTATGGATTGCACAGTAATTCGACCACTTTACATAATTACTTTCACCCATTCTCATCCCTTAGGGGTGATTGTGTCAAACATGGTATTTAATATCATCTGAACCGTCACCTGTTAATTATGTGACCAAGGAAAATGTTTCGACCCCCTTTTACATCTTAAACATCATTTGGACTGAAGCAATAAGCTTTTCTAACCCCGAAAACTATGGATTCGACCCTAACCTGGACCACTTACAACAAATAATTTTCATCTCTGCTCACCCCTTTCGAGCGCTAGGGTCAAATGTGGGCTTAAAATATCACCTGGACTGTCACTAATACGCTTTTCAAAGATGACACGTAATCCCAAATTTGATTTTCATCCACTACGTTCCTGATCTGTTTTAATATTTCTACATGGATTGGTTGAAGCTATGATTTTCGTAAGGTGCTCACATCTGGGACCGACTTTCCAGTATATTTCTCCAAATATGCTTTCATAATAGGGTTTTTAAGCTTGGAAATAGGAATACCACCTGCCAGAAATGTATTGCTGTATTGTTACAAAATTCATCTTTATTTATTGAACTTGAAGAAGGCAGCGCCTCGCCAATAAACTGGCTGTCGCACTACACCTTTACTGCTTTGTAGTTCCTTATTTTTCAGGTGTTTTGCACTGCCTATATGCTGCGTAATAAGATTGTGTTGGTGTTTTTCATCCAATTGTTATTGAAATATTACAAAGAATGCACCTTAAAACAGATCAGTCAATGTGAATTCCAACAGCACTAAACTACTTAACAATATCACGTAGATAGTAGGAATTCACTTTCGGTTTCGGCATACTATATACTGATAATTCAGGATAGCAGACCGCACTCGTTTAATATTATTTTGAACTGAAACATTTGTTCATGCATACAACTACCTCCCTCGCTTATACAATAGCTTTCACATAAATGTGGCGCAATGAAGCGCGTTTTTAAAAGAAAAAGCATAACTGGACTGAACTGAAGAGGTTTAATATGATGTGGACTGATACCACACATCGTTACCAACTCTTGAAAGCGTATTTGAAGAAATGAGAAAAAAAATGTGACCTACACATTTTTGGATTAAAATGCTACAAAGGAGACAAAAAAAGTTTTAAAAAAAGTGCAAAATATGCTTCCATTGAAAACAGGAGCAAAAAAGTGCTGGAATTGTTCAAATGTGCCACTAAAACACAGTTAAGGGCATTTATTTAATGTTTCTTTGCACGACAAGCTAATTTGAAATTTGTAGTAACAAAAAAAATTAAGGTCCAGCGCCAAAAATTCCTATCACTAATCAAATATCTAAGTGCGTGCTAATTTTGAGTTGGTGAATATATGTACAACACAGTATGTCGGTAATTAAAGCAACATGTAGTGACGAAAATGGCACGAAAGAAGAATGGTAGTATGTCATATAAGCTTAAAGGGAAAACAGATGGAAAACGCCCAATTGGTAGACAAAGAATGCGATGGGAGAATAACATTAATGATGAAATGAGGAAGTAGATTGTCCAGAGGATAATTGGAAAACATTAGATGAGGAAAGGGATGTATGGAGAGCTTATGTCCCTGCGATCAACACCCTACGGGTTCGACAGTGCCAGTGAGTTAGTTTTATAGTGACAAAAGAGTGAAAAATGTTTTCATAGCCAGGAAAGACTTAGCATTTAGGAAATACAAAGTTTTTTTAAAAGTATTTTGATAACGACGATGATGATGAGACCGTTAGGGAGTGAAGTTGAGCTTATAGCAGTTCCCTTTAAATAAACTCAGGAAATATTACTTACTCACTGGCACTATCGAACCCGTAGTTTCTTGGCCGCGCGGACATAAGCTCTCCATACATCCCTATCCTGAGCTAATGCTTTCCAATCATTCCCTGTATAATCTACTTGCCTCATGGGTTCCCTGAAGTAGTCCCCGCCAGGAGAACCGAATGGGGGACCATTTGAACTCCGGAAAATTTTACCCCAGTTGAACCCATGTACGCATTTCTTGACGGTTGTATTTTTACGGTGAAAGATCGTCACTCTTTCGACCAAGCTTCTTTTTTCGTCTGGCTTATCACCTTCGACCAGTCCGGCATGGGTAACCCTATCGGCAGCAATGCTACCGCTGCGGCGGCATAGCTCTCAGGATCATTTAAGCACGCAAGCCACTCTACCACGACAAGGAGGGCAGGAAAGATTAATTACATCTTTAAGAGATTACTGATTTGCAAATTGCAAAATTTAGCAATTATAAATTTCATATAGCACACCTTGATTGTTGTAAGAAATGCTCTCCCCAAATTTCGACTAAGACAGAAAGACACCTACCACATGTTATAATGGGTAGCATAATGGGCCAATAGGCCCATATCCTGATCCGCATGTTTTAAATTGCATAAACTTAATTTATTTTCTTCTGTGTTTCAGATGAATTGGCATTATGATCCCTACCGGACATTATTAGAAATAATTGGTTCACATAATGTGAACGTGACAAGATTTAAAGGCACATAGGTGCAGTGACAATTTTATCTCAGGCCATTTCGTATGTGGCAGTGCCAAAACCAATTGTAATCGAGGCCATTCAAATGACCGTGACAACACATAATTCAAGACAAGTGTTCCTGGTTTTTCACTTACTGTGAAACTGGCCACGTTTAAGGCTCGAAAGTGCATTGACCAAGGCCATTTATATGGCAGTGACAATATAATTATGAGTTAAGTGTTTTTTTTTTTGAAATTACAAGTTTTAGGCCATAAAACTGGCAAGAAATGAATAAATTGTATTTAAACTATTCTGTTAATGTATTGTAACAAGTCCATTATCATTATAATATTTGTCCCATCCTGTAGTTAGCTTAGTCACAAAACTTCATTTCATCAGGCACTGATTTCTTCACCATATTCTTCTTTGACAATATAATCTAAACTTCGTGTTTTCCATGTATTTCTCTACCCTTCTGGTGGCAGCCTACAACTTCTATTTCTAAATCACTCATTACTTGACTATTTGTAATTCCTAATATCCTTCAATTTCACTGACAATAAAATGCATCAATAGAGGAAGAATAAAATCAAACCAGATCTGGATGGATTTCATTGGTGTGGTACAGTCAATTCATTAAATGTTCCTAATAATACTGACATCTGAGGTCAACGGGGAGGGGACAGTGCATAGAAATGTCTCCTAACTACAAATATAGTTTGGATATTATGTTATGTAATGCCACATTGTAGAACAATTCTTCTTTACAGACCATTTACTCTCCCTCTATCCTATACATTACATGATCCGAGACATGATACATTGCTTTTACAACTTTCTTTGTAGTTGGAATACACGGCTCTTCTTTTCCATTGTCCGCTAATAACATCAATGTGTTCGCATTATTCCAACACAACAACGGAATTTAGATGTATAAAGAGAATCATAATAATAACATGGTCAGACACAATTACAGATTTAGAATTATAGAAGATAACAAATAAAAAAGAAATTACTATTAAAAAAGTAGATTTTGATATGACACACACTTAGAAAACAAAATAAAGTAGTAGAAGAATGTATTTGGATTGCAATGCCCTGGACAGTAGAAGACAAAGAAATGGGTGGAAGAGAACATTTAGCGATGAAATTCATTAGGAAGGATACACATGGAATGAAATAAAGAAGGTAGCAAGAAGCAGGATCGGATGGAAATACTTTGTGAATGTCCTACGTTCCTCATACATGAGACTGATAACAATGGAAGCTAGAAACTGTTGATTGCTCCTGAGGAAGAAGACATTTAGTTTGGATATTATGTTATGTAATGCCACATTGTAGAACAATTCTTCTTTACAGACCATTTACTCTCCCTCTATCCTATACATTACATGATCCGAGACATGATACATTGCTTTTACAACTTTCTTTGTAGTTGGAATACACGGCTCTTCTTTTCCATTGTCCGCTAATAACATCAATGTGTTCGCATTATTCCAACACAACAACGGAATTTAGATGTATAAAGAGAATCATAATAATAACATGGTCAGACACAATTACAGATTTAGAATTATAGAAGATAACAAATAAAAAAGAAATTACTATTAAAAAAGTAGATTTTGATATGACACACACTTAGAAAACAAAATAAAGTAGTAGAAGAATGTATTTGGATTGCAATGCCCTGGACAGTAGAAGACAAAGAAATGGGTGGAAGAGAACATTTAGCGATGAAATTCATTAGGAAGGATACACATGGAATGAAATAAAGAAGGTAGCAAGAAGCAGGATCGGATGGAAATACTTTGTGAATGTCCTACGTTCCTCATACATGAGACTGATAACAATGGAAGCTAGAAACTGTTGATTGCTGCTGAGGAAGAAGACATTTCAAGTTATTACAATATTCCCTCCTTTTCGAGCCCCAATCAATAATTAATACAAAGGGTACTATAATTTATAACAACAATATCTAACTTATATCTGTCCAAGTTGGTAAAAAAACACTAAACATTAACGTGAAAGTACTCAAACTCTCCATAATTCAACATTTTTCTATATCCAAATTTCATTTCTTCTTCCGTTGGAAAAGAACATACTGAGCCCCAATTGAAAAATTATTTTTATGAACTAATTTCATTAATTAATCCATTCCGTTTTCAATATTTATTTATTTCCTCTCACATGCCTAAGATCATCAGAATGAAAATCGTAAAATATGATAATAAGAATGTAATTTCTCACATTTGTTCCAATATGTAAAGAAACATGTTATTATCTTTAACACTCATACCGACACTAGCTACTGGGCAACTAGAATAGAAGTAATAAACTTCACTGAGGAGGTCCTTGTTTCAGATGACAGGCATCAATCTTTATCACTCTAAAAAGGTGAAGTTAGCCGTCTAAATTTAAACCACATGGTTGTCAGTTAGGCTATATAATTTGAAACTAAGTAAAACATATTTAGAAATTTCTGGTGAGAAGAATTTGATTTGGAAATTCATCCATCAAACTAGAGAAGGAAGATGAGTCAACTGCAGGACCACCAACCAACAATTAAACAGTCAGAACAAGCTGTTGATAGAACACAAAGTTTCTGAAACACTATTTCAACATTTTATACAATTTATGAGGTGAAATGTTTATTTTCAGATGTCAGTTCCTGTAAACGACAGTGACCTCCTAGGACTCAACAAAATCCCAATTCCACCTTAATGCCTCCAAATATGTTGACAGGAAGATTCTTTTAACTTGCCAAACGGACTATATGGAAAATATTTGTCTTCTTTATTTCAGATAGTGACAACCAAAGTAATCCAACACATTCTGGTCTCTTCACGTGACCAAGAATTTGTTCCCATGTCTAAAACGCAATGACACATTCAAAACTGCTGGTCACTTTAAGTTATAATGACATGTCAGTTATTCCCAGTCCTCAAAGGCAATGATTTTTTAACAATTCTAGCTATGCCAAATTTATCATAGTCTAATAAAAGTCAGTAATACAAACGTTAATGTAAACCAACCAACACAAACCAATGTCTTCATGTGAACATGAAATCATTATTTCCTCCTGAATACCCTTAACTAAGATTAACAATTTTTAATTGGTCCCATAAAATGCAGTGAAAAATAAGATTTTGTCCATGTGAATGACTGGAAATAAATAATTTATTTAAGGTTAGAGATTATGTGTATAAATCCATGTAACACACCGAATTCAAACAATTCTTTTCTTTTCTCACATGATAAACCTAAGTTTTCACAATACCAGAAATTACAACCCCTCAGCTCCCAAGGAGTGGATATGAGATGGTCGAATCATATTACACACGAAATGATAATGCAGATTTGACTAAATGTCTATTATGTTGCCCGCCAAACACTTGTATCAAGTTATGCACTTGTTCGTAGGCAGGCATAAAAGACGAACACAATGTTCATCAAATATTTTCGCTGATTAACAAACTAAAATTATTTAAATATTTCATGGCAGATAAGTGACGATTGGATTGGACTGGACTAGGGCTTCCAAGAGTCTGAGGTTCAGAGTCGCCCATGGTCGATGGATTTTTAGGATGGAAGAATCAAAAGGTGAAGTCCTCCTGGGCGGACCATAAGACATGGGTTCCGCGTCAGAAGATTATTGGACTCGTGAAAGAAACTGAAACTATCTATCTCAAAGAAAAATGCAGAATAAACCAGTTTCGAATCTATCTAGTTTTGATCGTGATTCAGTAAGACACGTTATTTACAATTTGTATAGAACCGCGGTTGTCTAGTGGTTATATTCCTTGCCTCTGGACCCAATGGTCGCGGGTTTAAATCTGGTCAGGTTCGGCGGATTTTTAGGATGGAACGATCCAACGATCAGGTTTCACTTGAGTAAATTTAAGCCGTATATCCCGAATCTGAAGACCTTCAGGATAGTACAAGATCCTTAAGCCTAAAAAGAGGCCACTAAATAAAACTGACCGACTTTTCACCATTGCAAATTTAGTTGCTTACAAGTGTCTCTTGAGCAGAGGATCTCAGCCCGGTCCATAAGTGATTGTGTTTTATCAAACTTCCATATATCTTATGAGCATTTGGCTAGAAATACGTGTTATTTGTTGCCTCAAGATGGAGCTGTGATTATGCGCAATTTCGTTACAGTGGCTGTATATAAACTATCCTGTGGTGTCAAGTGTTATGAGTTAGTGTAATGTAGTGCTTGAACTAAGTCTTGGTTCCAACTAAGCATGGAAACTATGCCAGTTCGCGACGCATCGATGGACCTTGAGCACGAGGATATTGGACCTCTCATACTTTGGAAGGACTTCCTAAAAAATGTTTATTTGTCGAAAGCCATACTAATGTAAAAGGTGAAACTATAAATAACGCAATAAATCAAATCGTAATTATCTTAAATTATTTGAGTGTATTTAATGAACACGAGTGGCGAGTTTAACCTCGGGAACTTACGTCCCAAAGTTTGGAGCGACAAAATATCATAGTTTCTAACTAAGCGCCAAGATTTCCACTATTTCACGACTTGCTGCGTGAGCTAAACGCTAGTGCCGAGGAACTCCAAAAAGGCCATATTCCTCTCTTTGCAGCATGTTGTTTTTGAAGCATAACATTTAGATTCAGATAGCAGAGATGTTCCATCAAAGGATTCCAAGGAATCTCCTCCCATGAAGAAGAAAATAACTAGAAAATCTGAAAAATGTACAAAAAAGTCATTTCCAAAAAAGTGCAATCTAAAACCTACATTGACCAAAGTCTATCCACTCAATCGGACGTGGCTCCAGCTATAGTTCCAGCAGTTGCCACTGAGAATAAATGTTCGGTTCTTGAAGAACCCTCAACTCCTACTGCTGGAACATCCTCAACGGTGGTGCTATTCCCTATCGATGTGAGTACGGCTCTGGCTCCAACAGTCTTATCGTATCACTGGTTCTGCGAGATAGAAACCCCAAACAATTACTGTAATTGGTCATGGGGATCTGTTCCGCATTAAGTGAGAATTAAAGGCACTTACTAGTGCATCTTTCAAAACTGTGAATACACGAAATTAATTGCGATAGTATGCATCCTCGGTGGAAGACTTTCTAAAGTTTAACTAATACTTTCATTCCTTGAAAAAGGAATATTATACTTGCCAGCTTATGAAGTAGCTTTCAGCGAAGGTAGTCTTAATGATGCACCTTTCAGGTACCACAATTGATGAAAGTCAAGAGGAAATCCTTACCTTAGGATTTCGTATAAAAACAGTTAAATTTCTAAAAACAGAAAACAATTTGACAAAGCCCCTTCCGATATTTATACTCGAGCTGATAACACTACTCCAGCTGAAGAAATTTACAACTTGAAGCGCTTTCTTTACATAATTGTCGTCATGGAATCATACAAACCAACATCTAGCCTAAGCAGTGTTTAAGGTGCCAGTCCTTTAATCATACCATTCCTGGTTGTAACCGGCCTCCACGTTGTGTAGTCTGTGCTGAGGTCAGCAGTTATAACCCCTTATTAAAGCTGAAGCACAACGCAACCCTAATTTGGTCAAATGGAAAAATGATTTTCTTGCTGCTCTGCTTTTAAGACAGACGAAGAAACCTGCAGCAAAATCTCAAAACCTGAACCCACTCCAAATGTACGGTACCAAAATCCCAACTACGTACCATCAATTCTGTGATGGTCAAGCCATCAAACTCTTTGAAAGACGCCTTAAAATTTGCACTTCTACACAAAACGATATGTAATTAACAATATTAAAACTCAGGGCCAGGAGACGAATATTCCAACCGGACTCCACGTTGCGTTGTCGGTGCTGAGGTCCACGATCAAAAGGATTGTCCATTTAGGCTAATGCAAAACGCAACTTTAATTTGCTTAAGTGCGCAAATTGTGGGGGGTCTTGCCAAACTGCATCCTTCCATGGCTGCCCTGCTTTTAACGTATCCAAAGAAATCTACAACAAAATCTCAAAACTTGAATCCACTTCTAATGTACCTAAATCCGAAACACGTGCCTTCACATCTGCGAAGGTCAATCCTTCAATCTCCTTCACAGAGGCCTTAAAATCCAGCATTTCATCAGAAAACAATAATGTAAACAACACTATTAAGACTCTGGGTCAGTAAATGAGTATTCCATCCCTAAGCGCTCATGAAGAGATAATGCTCCGGGATATCCAACCCACGTTGGCTGGATTACAAAACCCTATGGAGCCCTCCGTCTTTATGAACTTACTTATTAACATACGCTTTGCATAAATTAATTTCCATAGATTGGCTACCAATTAAATTGTACGAGATTCACTCGCCTAGTATAGCAAGGCTCATTCAGGACTGTTTGGCTTTCGGACTCTACTGCTTGCCGAGTTAGCGCAGGGGTTTCTGCCCCCCTTATTCTGGTGGTGAAAAGGTTTTAAATTGGAAGCCGATAAATCGACACGTTCTGACGAACACATCTTTCCCCGTAACATGGCTAGGTCCCCCCCCCCCTGTAGGGTTAAAGATCCACAACCACATCTTGATAGCCACCAAAGGCAATTAGCTGCCAACAAAGAATAGTAGCGATACAGGACGCCAGCAAACTGGGAACTGTGTCCGTACACCGTCAAATCAGAAGTCTGTCACATGTATCTTACAACATCTTTACAGAAATGAGCTTAACTAAATCAGACTGGTTAAGATCCCTAAAAGGAGGCCAATGCGAGACTTAGGCTGTACGTTAAGAGACGGATGGATGGATAAAGCTGAAAATGAACGGGTGACAGTAGGGAAACTAAAAACAAAACTGAAGAAATTGGACATATGCCAAGTAAAACATGAATTCAGAAAGACAAATGTCACGTGTGAAACGTTTATAGTGTGAAGTGGAGTAAATCCAGAACTTGGTAAATTAAAATGACATTTAATTAATATAACAATTAGCCTACATTATGAATATCCAATATATTATAGATAAAAAACTGTTTTCTTGTTTCTCCACTTTTAAGGAACTGTATGTGGTGAATAGTACTTGAATTTCTCTCCAACTCTAGGTTAATATTTCTATTACGAATAGTAAAGAATTATATGCAGTGCAGTTTGAAATTCCTAAAAAGTTGTTTAAACTTACTCGAATGTGTCTAAATGGCACAAATAGGGAAACAGTTTTCAGATACTTCTGAAATTAACATTGGATTAAAACAAGGAGATTCATTATTTCCCCTACTATTCATTATGTACTAGAATATACCATCCAATTTTTAGAGGATCGAGAAGGCCGGCAACTCGAAGGTATTAATAAGCTGTTAGTTCATGTAGTTTTATTAGGCGATAGATATGGGTTACTAGGGTCAAATATGTACGCTCTATTGAGTAGCACTAAGTAATCAGTACTGGAAGTAAACATCAATAAAACTAAATATACGTTCACACACAGAAATAAATTGTGTAATGGAATAACAGTTAATGAAAAATGAGAGAAATTTTGAAGTGGCTGAATTAAAAAAACTAGGAACAATAATTACATATAGAAATGAGCTTTACAAATAAATTAAACATTGGTTCAATTCTGCAAATGCATGCTGTTATGCATTACATGGACCTTTGTCGTCCCAACTTCTCTCGAAAAATGCTAAACTGATAGTATGTAAAACTGTTATTCTCGCAGTTATATGGATGCGAAACGTGGATTCTTAGGCAAAACGGGGAGGGGAAAATATTACGAGTATTTGAGACAGATAGGCGAATGGAGAAGACTAAAACCAGTGAGCTACGTGATCTTTATAGGAAACCAGATATAATAAGGTCAGTTGAGTCTAGTAGAATAAAAAGGACGGGATATGTGGAACGAATGGGAATGGAAGACTGGCATGGAAGCTTTTTGTAAGGAAAACTAGAGGAAAAATGCCTAGTTGGTAGACCAAAAATGAGGTGCGAGAATAGTATTAATCATGACTTGAAGGAAGTAGATTAAACAGGGGATGAATTGAAAACATTAGATCAGGATAGGAATTGAGAAGAGCTTATGTCCTCGCGGCCTTGAATCTACGAGTTCATAATGCCAGTGACTTAGTTAGATACAAGGACACGCCTAATGCTAAGGATCCTTATCCCAACTCTTATTGTTGCCTGTGCAAATCTGTAAGTCATTTTCCAAATAAGGTGGGACAGCTTCTTACAGTTACAACAAAAATATCCAGCGTACACGTATTAGTTTTGGAGTTCTAAAAAATCTCACACGTCCATCTGAATTAATTCATTATTAAAAACGCACCTGAATCTTGGAGAATTAAAAAAAAATTGAGAAATAAAAGAAGTGGGCAAACAATTGTACAAACAATACCTATGATTGAATGGGAAAATTATTTTATAACATTACTATCAGAAAACAGAGTATTTAATTCAGATAACGTTCCAAATATTCCAGAAATAAATGAAGATGCACATATACAATTGGACATAGAGGATATTAAAATGAATATTCAATCATTAAAAATAAAAGAGCTAGTGGTCCAGGAGGAAAAGCAGCGGAACTATTAAAACATGGATCCGACCATTTATTTGAACGACTGAGAAAAGTATTTACAAAATTATGAATGGTGATAAAGTTCCTGAAAAATGTAATCTAGGATACATTTCTACAATCCATAAAAAAGAAAAAAAAAGAACAATGTGAAAATTATAGAGGTATAACAGTAACAAGTACTATGAATAGACTCTATGGACATATACTAAAATATTATTTCGGAAAAAAAACTATAGTGATATGGGATTAGAGGAACAGTCAGGATTTAGGGCAGGTCGTTCCACAACCAACAATTTATTTTGCATTATTCAGGTAATAGAAAAGAAAATGCAATATCGACAACCTTAGCACCTACTATTTGTAGATCTTCAGAAAGCATACGACAATGTCCCTATAGAGAATCTATGGATTGCTTTAAGACGTATGGGAATTAAGACTATAATAATTAAAGCTATACAAAATTTAAATGACAATTGCATACCTAAAATAAAAATTGGCAGTAAATTGCCCAATTATGGGGAATGAGAGACTTGCATGGAAGCTTCTTGTAGGAAAGCCGGAGGGAAAACGCCCAGTTGGTAGACCAAGAATGAGGTGGGAGAATAACATTAACTATGATTTGAAGGAAGTCGATTATACAGGGAATGATTGGAAAGCATTAGCTCAGGATAGGGATGTATGGAGAGCTTATGTCCGCGCGGCCATGAACCTACGGGTTCGAAAGTTCCAGTGAGTAAGTAAGTAAGTAAGTAAATTGCCGCATGGTTTTACGATAAATAAAGGTCTTCGTCAAGGTTGTTGTCTATCACCGACTCTGTTTAAAATATATGTACATGAAATATTAAAGAATTGGAGGAGAAAACGTTCAAGCATGGGAATTCCTATTTCAAACAACAAAACTTTATACAACTTACATTTTGCAGATTATCAGTTGTTAATTGCACAAGATTATGAAGATTTAGAATATATGACTAGAAAATTAATAGAATATGAAAAATGGGGATTAAATTTGAACATAAAAAACAAAATATTTATCAATTGGTGAACAGAACAAAATTTAATTTTGGAGACTGGAGAAACAATAAAATCTTATAGTGAGATCACATAATTTAGGAATAAAAATGAATAAAAATGGGAGTTATGAAGAGGAAATAAGAAATAGAAATAATAAAGGAATTTTTGCAATTGCTTGCCTCAATGGAATATTGTGGGATAAAAATATAAGTAATAAAAATAAAATGAATATATATATATATATATATATATATATATATATATATGAATATATATATATATATATATATATATATATATATATATATATCATACAATTGTTAAAAGCATCATTAGTTATGGAGCAGAACTTTGGCCATTAACAACAAAAACAAATAAGTATTTTTTGGCAACGGAAATGGATTTTATACGAAGGGCAGCAAGAATTTCAAGAAGAGAAAAAATTAGGAACTCGGTTATAAGGAAAAAATGAAGATTGAAGACACTATTTTAGATTATATTAAAACTCAGCACTTAAGATGGTACGGACATGTCCAGCGAATGGAAGAGGGTCGGCTACCAAAATCTGTTTTGGAATGGAAACCTGCGGGAAGACGAGGCAGAGGAAGACCTAAAACCTCCTGGAGTCAGGGAATATGTTTATACATGAAGGAAAAACATCTACAACCAGGAGATTGGATGGACCGACAAAATTGGTTATTAGGAATCGGACGATGTCAAAGACATTAATCAACCGATGATCTATCTATAAAAATGCTCCTAATATCAATCCTCCACTTTTGATTAAACCCGTGAAATCACATTAACCAAGTAAGGATGGTAACCAGTAGGTCACCAAAACGGACGTAAGTGCCCAACGATTCCTTGTTCAATGCGCGATGTGTTAAGCTGATAAACGAGTTACTGAAAGTTCATTCCAATTTAATGGGATCAATTTACAAATAGGTTACACCATAATGATAATATATTTATTATTTTCTGGCAGAATTGAGTCCATAAGGCCATCTTTTCTCCTCAGCCATGAAGCGGGGTAAATATCTGGAATTGGTTTGGTTATTGTTTGGGACCACACAATAAGCTTTTGTTATACAAGAGTTAACGGTAACTCAAGGGTTGGCAGGTACATGTACCTAGTGAAGCGAAACTAATGTTTATTATAAAGGTGTAAATTTGATTGACGTATTGAATATGGTCAAATTTGCAAAACAATACATTTTGTTAAAAGGAATACTTAACATTAGTAATTCCTAGGATTTATTTGGTTATTATTTGGGACCACACAAGAAGCTTTTGTTATACAGTGGTTAACGGTAACTCAAGGTACATGTACCTAGCGAAGCGAAACTAATGTTTATTACAAAAGTGTAAATTTGATTGACGTGTTGAATATGTTCAAATTTGCAAAAAAATACATTTTGTTAAAAGAAATACTTGAGCCAATTTTAAAACTTCCTTGGGAAATGAATATAAAAGGCCAAGAAATATTTATTGTAAAACAGTGTGGTTAGTCGCTCTAATACGATCACAGTGTGGTTAGTAGCTCATACACACACACACACAGTGTGTGGCCAGTTTTTCCCATACGAGTACATACGATCATCGATGAGCCAGTAGCTCTCTTACGGAAACATAGTGGGCTAGTTTATCATATAATGAGTATTTAAAGAAGCCAGTTGCTCCCATAGTATTACATACAATTGTGAATCTATCTATCTATTCTAGGGAAGTCTACATTTGCTCAAGTAGCCTTCAAGATATTTATTAATTTGTTGTGTATTGTGTTGTTCATAAGAAGTTAACAAAATAAACCCTTTTTAATTAATTACACAGCTCATTGTTACTGATTATCGAATTCCTTGTCCATCACAACAGTAGAATCCAGAAATAAGCATAATCTAAAAACATGCCCTGAAGAGACCCTCGTGCCTTTTCCGGCTGCAGCCAGCAAAATACAAAAAAAAAAAAGTTTACGACAAAATTGTAACACATTAAAACAAAATAAAAATTGCTCTAATAAACTATGCGCTGCTATAGCTGATTTTTCAATTTCTCCATTCTTTATGCTTCTGAAGTGTTCTTTTTTATGAGTTTCCAAGTTCCTGTTTGTTTTTTGCTCTATCTATATATATATATATATATATATATATGTATATATACATATCCTGTTGCAATCTTTGCAATCAATTTGATAAATTCCAGATTTTTTGTTGTCTGGGGTTTTAACTTTATTATTAGTTAACAGAAGATTACCCAGACTGAATTTGTTAATTGGAGCCAATGTTACATTAAATTTTCTGAATTTTTTTTTGAAACTTATTATGAACTTCAGGATGGTAAGTAAATTTCTTGAATTTTACATCTTTCTTGGAATCATGTTGTAGGGTGGTGTATGCCTGTAACCTTTTCCGTTGTTTAAATTTCTTTAATTTATTCTTTATTATGTCTTCATCAAAACCATTTCTTTTAGCAACATGTACAATATGATTATATTCATTATCAAAATCTTCTACATTAAGTGGAATATTTATCAATCTGTGTAATAGACTAATGAAAATTGCATGGTTTATGTGACACATGATTAAAACCTGAAGATTTTATGTAGTTGTCAGTATGTGTGTCTTTTCTATAAATATTAAATTCAATTATTTGCGGTTGTTCATTTCTTATTAAGTATAAGTCTAAAAATGGGATCTTGTTATTTTGTTCAATTTCAATAGTGAATTTTACTGACTCATACTGAAGATTAAGCAATTTCAATGCATCTTGAATGTATTTTTATCAATTACAGCGATAATATCATCCACATATCTATACCAACACTTGAAAATCAAAGGATAAGCATTGGTGATATGTGATTCAAAGATACCCCATAAATAAATTGGCTAAAAATGGAGAAAGTGGATTTCCAAATGGCAAACCAGAAATTTGTTTATAAAATTTTCCATTAAATGTGAAAAAGTTGTTATCGATACAAATTTTGGTTAGTCTTAAATATTCTTCAAGAATTTCTGCCTTTAATCTTTGTGAATTTAACCATTTTCTTAAAAAATGTGAGCAATTTATCAATAGGAATGCTAGGAAATAAAGAGATAACATCAAACGAAACCAGTACATCATTCAGATCCAATGTAATGTTATACAATTTTTCTACCAATTTTATTGAATTTTCAATGCTCTTATTTCCAAATTGAGGTAGGTCATCAAACTTTTTGTAAAAATTGTAACATGGGGAGCCAATACTATTGACAATAGGCCTCATCTTTTTACCATCCTTGTGGACCTTAGGTAATCCATATAATTTCAGATTAGAAGGATTTGAAACTTTTAATTTAAATTTTTCTTGTTCTTTAATTGTATGTTATATATGTTTTAATGTGTTTTCCACAGTCCTGATTGATTTTGGGAGAGGGTTAGATTTTATTTCTTCATATTCTTTGGAGTCTAACAGATGGTTCATTCTATCTACATAATCATCCTGATCCAAAATGACAATTTTGTTTCCTTTATCAGCTTTTGCAATAGTAACATTTCTATCTTTTATATCCCTCAAAACTTTCATATTTTTCATTGTGACTTTATTTTTTTAATTTCTTTTCATATCTATTAAAACTTTTTCACATTCTTTCCTGATTATAGTTTTATCTTCATTTTTTAGTTCAGAAATAGCTATTTCCACATCTGCTACATCTTCCAAATTATTTGAAAAATTGATGCAAGTTTTGAAACCATTGTTAAGTAATTTTGTTTCTTCTTCGGTTAGCAACTCTTTTGAAAAATTAATTATATTGATGTTATCTTGTGATTCTGATTTTTGGTTTTTATTTACTATTTTCCAATTTCGTGATTGGTAATTTTCCCAAGAAGCATCATTTTTGTGGATAAGGTTATTGGATTTCTTCTTCTGAGTTTTTATCTTCTTGTCTATTATGAGATTTATTTTTCCAAAACAATCATTCAAAAGATTTTCCAGCCAATTACACAGATTGATAAATATTCCACTTAATGTAGAAGATTTTGATAATGAATATAATCATATTGTACATGTTGCCAAAATAAATGGTTTTGATGAAGACATAATAAAGAATAAATTAAAGAAATTTAAACAACAGAAAAGGTTACAGGAATACACCACTCTACAAGATGATTCCAAGAAAGATGTAAAATTCAAGAAATTTACTTACCATCCTGAAGTTCATAATAAGTTTCAAAAAATTTAACATAACATTGGCTCCAATTAACAAATTCAGCCTGGATAATCTTCTGTTAACTAATAATAAAGTTAACCCAGACAACAAAAAATCTGGAATTTATCAAATTGATTGCAAAGATTGCAACTCGTAAAAAAGAACACTTCAGAAACATAAAGAATGGAGAAATTGAAAAATCAGCTATAGCAGCACATAGTTTATTAGAGCATCATAGAATTGAAATGATGCAAAACTTTTAAAACATCTATCCAAACCTTTGGATTTAACAGTTTGGGAAAAAATATACATATTTAAAAAAAAACATACTAGAACCATGAACTTCAAGATTCCAGATGAACCGAGCTTGATTACAAAGTTCTTCAAAAATACAACATATGGCAGTGTAGAAAATGATTCCTTCAAAAGAACACCAGATGGCAGTTCAGAAAATAATTTCTTCAAAAGAACACCAGATGGCAATTTGGATAATTACCGGCAAAAGAAAAAACTGACAGTTGTGAAAACAGCTGAGGGTGGTGACGATGGTCGCTGATACTGCAGTGCTGTGTTTAAGAAAACATAGAAATATGAGGTAAGAAGAAATCACGATTCATTTAATACTTATGAATTAAACCTCATAATGTTAAAAATTCTCAAATTTATTATATAAACCAAACTATAAAGTTCACTATGGAAAAGGAAATTAATAGAGAAATACCATTTTTAGATCTCTACTTAAAAAGGAATGAAGAAAATAAGATAGAATTTTGAATTTACAGAAAGAAGACACATATAAATAACTATATAAAAGCTTCCGGTTTCAATCACTTAGCTCACAAAGAAGCAGTTTTCAATAGTTTGACACATAGATTAGTGAACATACCCATGAACAAAGAAAATTATTGAAAAAGAAAAAGAACACATAATCAACGTAGCCACAAAAATGATTTTGCAGTAAGAATGATACTCAAGAAAATAAACAAGTTCAAAAGACAAAAATTTATTAATCAAAGCACTCTTCTAAAAGTAAAAGAAGAAAATGTAGAATTCAGAAAATTCACATATCATCCATTAAAACACCACAAGTTTCAAAACATTTTTAAAGATTTCAACATAGGTTAGCACCCAAAAATGACTACAACATCAGTAGATTGATTAGACCTAATAAAAATGTGAAGATAAAAGTAGAAAACAAATCAGAGATTTATCAGATTAAATGTGAAGAATATGAGAAATTCTACATAGGAAAAACTAAGAGAAATTTGAAAACTAGAGTGAAAGAACATGTCAGGAATGTCAAGAAAGAGGAAGTAGAAAAATATGCAGTGGCTGCCCATGCATGGTCTGAAAAATATCTTATCGGGAAAGAAGCTAAATTATTATAACAAATAGAAAAACCAAAAGAACTTACTGTTTGGGAAAAGATCTACATTCAAAAGGGCGAGAAGAAGAAATTGATGAACTTTAAAATTCCTGGTGAGAATGACCTGGTTTCGAGATTTTTCAGTCAGCCAGTGGAAGGAGCGAAGGACAACTCTTCAAGACGACAGAACAATGGTTGTGACGATACTGAGGATGGAGCAGAAACTATGTTCCGAAATTAGTTTACAGTCAAATAAGAAGAACAATATGAGGTGAGTGATAAAAAATTCTACCTTAATCCTTCAGTTGCCTGCTAGTTGTCTCTTTCAGGCAATGAGCCCATCACTTACTGAAGTCTATAAATAACTTTATTAGCCTTCGTTAAGTAGCTCCCACAAGGGAACACCCTTGTCTCACATGGGTGTGCCAGGCAATGAGACCATCTCTTGCTGAAAACTATAGAGAAATGTATATAACTATATCAGCCATGGTTAGGTAACTTCCGCAAGAGAACATCCTTACCGCTCATGGGTATGCATGACAGAAAATGCAGAACTGTTGAAGAAAAACTTACAAATTCCTTGGTCTCTCGGCCCAATTGACATTGCCTAGCAAAACAGAACTGCACACTTCCTATTTTTTGACTGGAAACTCTAGATGTGATATTGATTGTTGAAGATATATTTAAGAGAAAGAGCTCATAACAATGAAAGTGCCATATTTTTAAGTGCTACACTACCCGGGATTTACATCTTTAATTTTAATTAGAACAGGCACATTATCAATGTGCATTTAGAAGAAACAGATCTACAACAGATCAGATTTTTAGTATAAGACAGGTTTTAGAAAAGAAATGGGAATATAATGGTACTGTACATCAACTATACGTAGACTTCAAAAAAGCATATGATTCAATTAAGAGGGAAAAGTTATATAGTATCCTGCTGGAGTTTGGAATTCCTAAAAGTTAGTTAGACTTATATGAATGTGTCTAAATGGCTCAAAGAGTAGGGTGCGTGTAGGCAAACAGTTTTCAGACACTTTTGAAATCCAGAATGGGTTGAAGCAAGGAGATGCACTATCTCCTCTACTATTTAATTTTGTACTAGAGCATGCCATTAAATCTTTAGAGAATGAGGAAGGCTTACAACTGAATGGTATTAATAAGCTGTTAGTTTATGCTGATGATGTAGTACTTTTGGCCGATAGCGAGGAGATACTAAAGGCCAACACGCACACACTATTGAGTAACACTAAGAAATTAGGACTGGAAGTAAATATCAGTGAAACTAAATATATGGTCACACGTAGAAATTCAGTATATAATGGAAATGGACAGCTAATGACAAATGAGGGAAATTTTGAGGAAGTGGCTGAATTCAAATACCTAGGAACAATAATCACAAATAAGAATGAGATGCACAAAGAAAATTAAACATAGGCTCAATTCTGGAAATGCGTGCTATTATGCATTGCAGAGACTCTTGATGTCCCAACTCCTTTCAAAAAACGTTAAGCTGAAAATGTATATACAACTGTTATTCTACCAGTTATATTATATGGGTGCGAAACATGGACTCTTACTTTAAGGAAGGAAAGGAGATTACGAGTATTTGAGAATAAAAGTACTTAGGAAAATTTTTGGACCAAAGAGGGATGAACAGACAGGTGAATGGAGAAGACTACACAACAATGAACTACATCGTCTTTATAGGAAGCCAGATATAATAAGAACAGTTAAGTCTCGTAGACTGCGATGGGCAGGACATGTTGCGTGTATGGGAATGAAAGACGTGCATGGAAACTTCTTGTAGGAAAGCCAGAAGGAAAACGCCCAGTTGGTAGAACAAGAATGAGGTGGGAGAACAACATTAACTATGATTTGAGGGAAGTAGATTATACAGGGAAAGATTGGAAAACATTAGCTCAGGATAGGGATGTATGGAGAGCTTATGTCCGCGCGGCCATGAACCTACGGGTTCGATAGTGCCAGTGAGTAAATAAGTAAGTACAGGCACATTGCATGTTACACAGTAAGAGTGTTCTTACTTACTCTTGGCACTATCAAAACCATAGGTTCATGGCCGCGTGGACATAAGCTCTCCATACATCCCTATCCTGAGCTAATGCTTTCCAATCATTCCCTGTATAATCTACTTCCCTCAAATCATAGTTAATGTTATTCTCCCACCTCATTCTTGGTCTACCACCTGG
Source organism: Diploptera punctata (assembly GCA_030220185.1). Taxonomy (NCBI): domain Eukaryota; kingdom Metazoa; phylum Arthropoda; class Insecta; order Blattodea; family Blaberidae; genus Diploptera; species Diploptera punctata. The sequence goes on from JASPKZ010010253.1 coordinate 729,380, forward strand.
GCATTTTCCCTCTAGCTTTCCTACAAGAAGCTTCCATGCAAGTCTTTCATTCCCCATACGTACAACATGTCCTGCCCATCGCAGTCTACGAGACTTAACTGTTCTTATTATATCTGGCTTTCTATAAAGACCATGTAGTTCATTGTTATGTAGTCTTCTCCATTCACCTGTCTGTCCATCTCTCTTTGGTCCAAAAATTTTTCTAAGTACTTTATTCTCGAATACTCTCCTTTCCTCCCTTAAAGTAAGAGTCCATGTTTCGCACCCATATATTATAACTGGTAGAATAATAGTTTTATATATTTTCAGTTTAACGTGTTTTGAAAGGAGTTGGGACATCAAGAGTCTCTGCAATGCATAATAGCACGCATTTCCAGAATTGAGCCTATGTTTAATTTCTTTGTGCATCTCATTCCTATTTGCGATTATTGTTGTAAGATAGTGTTCAGCTAAAGAAAATGCCATTTAAATTTAATATAAAATTGAAACAGAAAATTCTTCATGATAGTATGGTTAACATTAAATTTTTAATTAAATACATAAATAAGAGGAGAAATATGGAAATAGAGTGAAAGTTTACATTGATAATAAGCATCTGCCATTAAATAATCCATTCACTATAACAATAAATCGTTATTTATCTGACCACATGAATCATCATCATCCTGCCAGGTATTAATCCTAGAAGAACTGTTACGGCCTGAGAAAGCGGTTTTCGTGCCATCTTTTCATAGGTGGATCAAGTGACCGTTTCCCATTTGGACAGTAGTTCATTATTGCCTTGGGGATCCTGGATCTAGCCATTCTTGAGACATGTTCCTTCCAGTTTAGCTGATATCTGGAGATCTAGTCCAGTATTGTTGACACATTAGGTTCTTGAAAGATTTCTACATTTTTCTTTCGATCCCATTTGGTGTAGCCAACTGTTCGGCGCATAAATTTCATCTCACAAGCTGTTAGTCTGCTTTCATCTCTCGTCCTTATAGTCCACACTTCACTACCATAACATAGGACTGGTCGAGCCATTATTTGATAAAGACAAGTACGAGTTGATCTTTGCACTAATGACCACTTGAATAAATCAACAAATGCAGCTGTGTAGAAAATATGGAAAAAAAAAGTTGAAGGTTTGGATAATAATATATTTTTGGCAGGTCATACTATTAAAGAGGAAGAATGATGAGGAGAAAAAGTATACAGGCATATAATGGGGGGGGAAGTATTAATAGAGGGAAAAACAATGAAATTGGACCTAGATGGTTTGGATGTATATATGGTACGGTTGGTGATACAAATGTTCTAATGATACCGACATCTGGGGTCAACTAAGGCAGGGTAATTCACAGTAATCTACTCTATTTAAAAAAAAATCTAGTGGCATGAGCTGTATATGTTGATATTAAGACACAACATGCTGTAGAACTATTCATTTTCACAAGCAAATTACACTAGACTACGAATTTAAACTTTTTGTTTGTTGCCTAAAGCAAATAATGTGATTTCATATTTTATCAATGTGCTGAATCCAAACTTTGAATCTATTTACTTCTAACACATAAGGTTTTCTTATGAAACCACTTTACATGTATTTGTGTAATTACATGAATTTTATCACAAATGTTTTCATTATATTTAAAGAAAAAAACAATATTTAATATACACAACTTGCTGAAATTATGTGTATGGTTGTTAATACATGTCACTAGAGTGTTTTTGCTTTTTTTTTGTCTTGTTTACTTCACTATTGGAAAGTACCACACAAATTTTTACACCTGTTGCTTATTACATGAAAAAGCCCTCTTGTTACTTTTTCTTTTACGTTTGTCTTCAAGTACTTCAAGCTTTAACATCCAACAATAGTCTGCAAGCATTCTGATGCTCCAGCATCCCTGGTAAATCCTTTCGAATTCCAGCACCTCCTTGTAAAATTGTTTGCCTTGTTCTTCACTCAAAAATCCTAGATTTTCAAGGAAATAATCATAAGCAATAGCCACGAGTGATTTCCAATTTATCTAGATAATTTGGAAATAAAGAGTGGCATTTTTAGGATTATTTAACGAATAAAATTAAGCTCTTTACTAAAAATTAATTATTTGAATATAGTTACCGGTGTTTCAGAATATTTATATAGTTAATGTAAACGGCGATGTTTGAAAATAAATTAGAAATGTGAGGTTATGTATATTCACTGCAACTCGATCATATTATTTATTGCCAAATAGGATCGCAATATTGTAAGAATGCACTCTAGTGGAGAAATAATGAAACACATCAAACTATTATAATCAACATTATAGGTTAACCATTTATATTTTGAATAAACAACTCAGTAAAATCACTGAATCTATTCATTATTTGCTATATTCAATGTATTTGTTGGAGAAAAATAATGGTCTAACCTGTTCAGAATATTAAAAAAGGAGGAGCTTTCTTTATCACAAAAGCAGGAGCTGATAAAGAGAAATCGATAAAGAGTGAGGTGAAACACGACTGTCATTGGTGTAAAACAGAATTCATTGAAACGTGATTGGCCATTGACTACCATTTGCGACATGAGTTAAATAGTCAAGGAGAGAAAAGAAGATATGAATTTTCATACTCATTTTACAACCAAATCCTTGTGTGCTTCAAGCATGTTAGCCACAAAGTTTCAGTAATTGGAATTCTTGTTGTTAGCAAGAAATTTTTAAACATCTTCATAGAAAGATATCCATGCTGCTTTCTCCTTTTCATCCATAGTGTTTTTAAATGCTGCATCTGACATCATTTTTCTTACATCACGACTATTAAATATATCTTCTTTTAATTTTGCTTCAGATAGTTTTGGAATTTCTCACATAGCCTATGTTCTTAAAACAGTCTCCTTTCTTATTTAAGGGGGGCGATGGTGAAATTTCTATTTTCTACATTTTTTGAGCTAGAGACTTGATTTTTTGTACAAACATTCAGTGCATGATACATAATGATGTGTTTATGTTTCATTCTTGTGAGACATTTATTTTATGAGTTATTGAATATTATATTCAAAAAAATTTGCATTTATTATAATTAAATGGGTTCCACAATGTTTTCGTAAAATGTCAGATTTTTTTTACAAGACCCCTCAAATATTTAGAAAAACATCATACATTAGAATTCTTAAAATGTGAATACAAAGGGAGAAAAAAGTAATGTTTATCTCATGTGTGAAATTACAAAAAAAAATTAATAATTGCCTGCATTTTATTTTTTATTTCATAAAATACTACTTCAATCATGAAACCCATGCACTACTTTGTTACTCATTGTTTTTAGGACATGCAGTAAAAATTTGAACCTTCTAGGACAAAATTTGTGAATTCCATTCAATTTTGAATGTACAAAAATTCAGTGAAAATAAAAATGTGGAAAAACAAGTTTAAAGATTTCCATGCAGTTTATTAAATACAATATGTAACATACAGGCCTAATCAGCACTTTAGGGCACTTAGAAGCACCATAGGCCTCTGAACATTCCTATATATAAATTAGAGTACAGGCTATTTTTTAGTACAAAAAAACAAAAAATGCCAATTTTGATCTCAAATGGTCAATTTTTCACCCATCACCCCCCTTAAAGCCTTTATGAACTGTTACATTAAGTTAAGCTTAATGTGCAGAGGTGGCAGCAACACATCAGAAGGACTGACAAGGCCCTGGCACACAACATTCTTAGAACAGATTTCCAAACTTTCTCGAGGTGGCCAGTCTTTCTTAGTTCAGTGCCGTGCTTTCCCACAGGCAAAGAAAGCATGGAAATTTGGTAAAACCAGATTGTTGACCCAGCAGCATAGTAACAATTTTAAAATTGTCTCAAACTAATCAGTTGTGTTCACTTTAGTTCATTCGCAATAACATCAGTTGCAAATTTGCATATGATTCTTTGAGGATCACTGAATAGGCAACAGGCACTGAACCAATAATGTTTCCATTATGAAGGAGAACACCCTTTAAACTTTGCTTGGAAGTATTCTTGGGCCAACGGTTCTATGCCCCTGTAAGAAATGCGAACTAAACACTAATTCTGTTTCTGCCTCGGTAAATCATTTCCCTCCCTGCATTCTTGCCTGTCTCTATTTTCTATCTCTCTCTTTCTCCCCTCCCATTACTCACAGTTTTGAGCTTTCTTGCAGGATATTATTTGCACTCACAATCCAGTGTTGTCAACTCAGTATCGGTATGTTATGTTATATAGTATGTAAATTGTAAATTATTATCATTAACTTAATTCATAAGCATAAATTAGAATTCCTGTATAGTATCAATATGTTATAGAATATGTAAATAAGATAGTAGCATGTAGTAACTTCGCCATAGCTGGTCCCCAACCCAGATGGGAAAGAAGGAGGGTACATGACTGTGTATTCATTCCTAAAATTTTATAATTTTGTTAGGACTTCAAGATTACGTTCCAAATCTAACCAAATAAGTCAATGAGGTGATGGAGATGTATTTATGACGAAACATTTATCATAAGTAATGCCACGAGTGATTTCCAATTTATCTAGAGAATTTGGAAATCAAGAGTGGCATTTGTTAGGACTATTTAACAAATAAAATTAAGCTGTTTACTCACAAATCATTATTTAACTATAGTTATATTAAAATATTTATATATTTAATGTAAACGGCGATGTTTGAAAACAAATGAGAAACGATAGGTACGCTTCATCTGCTTCTTTTGTTTATCACTGCAACCAGATCATACTATTTATTGCCAAAAGAACGCAATATTGTAAGAATGCTCTCTAGTGGAGAGAAAATGAAATACATCAAACTGTACATTAATTCATTTCTGATGTCGTATGATGTAAATATGACAATTATATTTTTCTGGATATTACCTGGAAAAAATGCATTTAAGAAAGTGCAAACAGTGGTTTCTTTTTTTTGGTGGTATAATAAATTGTTACAAATGTTTTTATATTAACTCCTGCAAGCGCTATGTGTTGACATCTATGCACTATATATACAATCTGGTAGCTGTATTTCTTATAGGCTCAGTCACTGCAAAATAATGGTCAGACCTGTTCAGAATATTAAAAAGGAGGAGCTTTCTTTAATATGGTAAATATAACACTGATAAATATTTCGTGAAACACGACTCTGATTGGTTGTAAAACAGAAATCATTGAAACGTGATTGGTCATTGACTCCCATTTGGGGCATGAGTTAAATAGTCTTTGAAAACAACACATGTAGATTCCCTTCACGTAATTTCCATTTAACCAACAAATTATTACACCAACATTATTATAATTATATCCATTAATCGTAGAAATCAATCAGTGTCATTAGACATACATAAATTAAATATGAAGAAGTAATAATTAACCTTACATTATTCAATATTCAAGAGCCTGACATGGGGGGAAGTTTGGCAACGTCCCTACTCGGTCAGTTACAGTGGCTTCTATTTGACATAGTGGGAGGGGTGCACGGTGGAATGGTGTGAGAACTGACGTGTACTTTTTGAAGAACAATGCCAGCGCTACAGGGGCACAGATCCATTGGTCCGAGTATATTAATGAAGAGTTTCCATTTATTTGGATCATGGTTTGGAGTCCAAGTTTTATCATAAGTTCTTTCATGTTATTGCAATATAAAAAGTAACCATCTTCAGAGAAAATGGATTAAAAATTTATTTCGCATTGTCTGTACCAATAGATTGATGTTTTTCTGACAAACATTTTTTGTGTGAGTCCAGAACCCAACAAACTATTTAGAGAGGGCAAGATCCCTCACCAAGTAATTTAATTCACTCTGGTTAAAACACCCACTTTCTGCATATACCACAAATAAACATAGGATAAAGGCAAGGTTGTTAGTTATCCCACTTCCTGATGCACTTGCACCCCATATCAGATAAGAAACATCTGGTGCCCACAGTATTTCCTATGAACACAATAAAAGCAATCTAAATACATTTGGTTTTCAAATCCTGACATCATAAAACTACATATGGTAAAATATTACAGTTTATGTAATTAATTTTTGGGCATAAGAAAATTATGCTCTAAGAGGGGGAAAAAAATTAAATGGTACATGATAGAACAGTCAAACTTCGGAGGCAATTTCTTGGAGACTTGTGTTATTAATGCTTGTATTGATTCTACATTTTCTGTTAACTATTGCTTGAAAAAAGAAGAGAATTCAACTTAGAAACACATTTTGCTTTCATAGATTTTGAAAAAGCATTCGACACAGTCAAGAGATCAAAACTCTTAAATAGGCCTATATTGGAAGACAGAAATATACCAAATTTACTTCGGCAGAACATACAAAATATTTACAAAGACAACACCATAAAGATTAAATTAAATAACAGATTTTCTGAAGAAGGAATTATAAATCGTGGTGTGAGACAAGGCTGCCCCCTACCCCCAACACTCTTTGCAATTTATATCAATGAAGTAATATGTTGCAGGAACAAGAAATATAAATTTGGAATAAGAATATCAGAAATAACAAAATTAAACTCCCTATTGTTTGCAGATGACCAAATAATAATAGCAAATTCAGAAGATAATCTACAGAAAGGTCTGTATGAACTTAACAAAATTACAGAAGAATATGGATTGAAGATATCTACAGAAAAAACAAAAATTATGGCATTTCAAGGTGTAGATCCTGTCAGAAGTAAAATTGTACTGGTCAACAAAATTTTGGAGCAGGTGAATAATTTTACATATCTAGGATGCAATATCTCATATGAAGAAGAAAAGGATGTAAATGCAAAAATATCTAAATTTTTAAGAATTTTAGGGTTAATAAATTCTATCTTCAAGCCACAGTTAGTCCAAAAGCATTCAAGATTAAAAGTGTATAAAACACTGGCTCTTCCAACTCTTTTGTATGGTAGCAAAGTATGGACATTGAAACAGAAGGATATACAGAGACTTAGATCTGCTGAAATGAGATACCTTCGGAGAACAAAAATGAAGACATCTTAGAAGAATTACACATGGAACCTTTAGAAAACAAAATTTTGATTATAAGTCAAGATGGATGCAACATGTTCATCGAATGGAAGATCACAGGATACCCAAACAAATGTTAAGATATCAACCTGCAGGAAGAAGAAGACCAGGACGTCCACTCAAAAGACTTCTGGATGGTGTTTCTCTTGAGGCCGAACAGGTCAACAAATGGCCTAAATTCGTAAATGTACTATGATGATGATGATGATGATGATGTTACTATATTACATGATCTAAGTTTATAGCCTTCCTTTTGGTTGAAGTTACTTTTCCATTCTGCTCAAATAACTTCTACATGTCTAACATTTTCCCAACATTAGAATGGAAGTTAGAAACAAAACACAAGGTAGATATGATTGTTGACCCACTGCTGAGAATGAAAATGACTCCATTGATTAGAAGACTCACTCCATGTCAGTTTGTTACATTTATGTAACATATTTACAAATATGGTTACTTTTTTTTTGTCATGGGCAAAATCCAGTTTAGAGGTCGACATAAAGAAGCAGTATTTTCTTTTGCAATATAAATTTTGTGTTGAACTCTTATTATTTTTGTGCATGGTAATCACAATTATTAACAAAATAGTGATGCCATGCTCTTAATTCTTCATTTGAAGACACATTTTAATAACTCAAATCTTTTTTGCTTGGAATTCAAATCTGACTTGGAATGGACCAATTTTTTTTTTTGCTTAGGTTAATGTTATTTTATGCATGCTTTTCTTTAACATGTCTAAGTACCTGATTTACATTCTAGTATGAAATCATTTTCAGAACTTTTATGCACTTACAAATCAATTTTCTCTGCCATATTTTAGATTTACAGCACATAAAAGGACATCAAGCATGAAGAAAGAAACCTCTGTGCAACATTTTTCATCCCTTTCATGTCCAGATATGAACTGTGATGCTTATAATCTGTGTAGTTATACAATTCATTGTTAAATAACATTACTAACTCATCTGTCCCTTCGATGGTATGGCAGGCCAGTCAGTAGGCATACATGTATACATCAACATTATCCTAAGTGTGACATCTTCAAAGGTGAAGGTTTTGGCCTTCTCAACAATCCTCTTCCATGCCAACCTGTCTCATGCCATATTCAAGTTAGTCACTTTCATTTTCTTCAGATTGTTCATTGTGTCATCCTCCCATCTGATCTTTGGTCTTCCAACAGCTCTAACTCCTATAGGTTTCCAGTCTCAATCCATTCTTATCAAATGTCAAAGCTAACTAATTTTGAGAGATCTTATATGGTTTACTATATTCTGATTTTTCATTGCTGTGGTCTCGAGGTAGAGTGCTGCATTGTCACGCAGTGGGCTCGGGTTCGATCCCCGGTCGGGACAGGCTCCTGGGTGAGGTTTTTACGGGATTTTTCCTCACCTGTAAGACAAATGTCAGGAAGCTTAGGGCCCAACGATCCCCGAAAATCATCCGGCCATCATAATCATACTGATCATATCATCACCATCCTTCACCCGTGAGGAAAGCAAAGGGAAGCTACCACACCTATAATTCCCTAGTAAAGCTGCAAAGCATAGCATGAAAATGCTATGATTGCCATGAAAGACCTGCCCTCAGGCAGAATTACTATGGATGGATATTCTGATTTTTTATTAATTTATTTAGATTCTTCATCAGTTATCATTTCCTCTATTTGGTCCAAATATTCTTCTTAAAATTTTCCTTTCAAAAATTAATAATTTATGTTTTATTGTTTCTTTTAGGACCCAAGTTTCACTACACATACTTAAATATTAATAGATTAAACTCTTCTTCCCATGACCTGACATTACAATCGAGACAAATGGGATATTTAAAAAGACAAGACAGCTGATGACATAAATAATTGCAGACCAATCTCTTTAACAAGTGTCATTGCAAAAACAGCAGAACGTATGATTTCAGCAAGACTAAATTGGTTCTTAGAAAGTAAAAACATACTAACAACAGCACAAACAGGATTCAGGCAACATCTATCTACAAAAGAAAATGCAATTCAACTTTCTCAAGATGCTAAAGAATCTTTCAACAAAAATCAAGATACGCTTAACAGTTTTCATTGATTTTGAAAAAAGCATATGACTCAGTATGGAGATATAAAATTACTTGAAAAACTCACAAAAGTAGGCATCCAAAACAATATGTTAAAACTGGATCACCCAGTTCCTTTCAAAACGTTTCTGTGCTACAAAATACAATGACAGTACTTCCAATTCCGACAAATAAAAATGGGCCTCCCTCAAGGTGCAGTACTAAGTACAACCCTGTTCAACATCTACATCAACGATCTGCCACCAGCTATATCAAACACAGAAATAAAGACAGCTCTTTTTGCAGATGACATGATTATGTGGACATCTTCCTCACAAATAGAAAAATCTAAATCATCTATGGAAAAGGCTCTTAACCTACTAGAAAAGTGGACCCACAACAATTTAATGGCCATTAATACAGACAAAACAATGTTTCAAATATTTAGCTTGAAGAAAAAATCCCAAAACTAAATCTACAGTTCAAGAAAACAAATCTGAGACAAACAGATGAAATAAAATATCTAGGGACAATTTTTGATTCAAAATTATCATGGAGAAAGCATATAGAAGCAGTAGTAAACAAAGCAACGAAAAGATTCTCAATCTTAAAAAGATTAGCCGGAGCAAATTGGGGTAGTAATTGCCAGACTCTGAACACCACATACAAAACATTCATCAAGCCAATACTACTATACAATGGGGAGGTAATAATCACAGCAAATAACTCGAACCTGAATCGCCTCGAAGTATGCCAAAATCAGGCTTTACGGTTTATAACCGGCGCAGCAAAATCAACTCCAATCGCAGCAATGCAAGCACTAACTCAGAACCCTCCAATATGTCTAACTTTAGAGGAACAGGCAATAACACAACATGAGAAAATGTTACGATTAACAACAACAAAATGGGAAAAAAGACAGTTACAACCAACCAAGTTGAAAACACAAACAAGTTTCTTGTCCAAAGTAACAGAAATAAAAACAGATTTGAATCTTCCTAAATCTGAAGAAAATATTTTGATCAGAAATAACCGTCCTACTTTTGAACCAATTAACATTCAGCAAAATCTAGAAGAACCAGTTACAAAATCTGAAACTTCCACGCCTGTACTAAAATCTCTAGCATTAGAAGCTGTGAATAAGAGATATCCTCCAGAAGAATGATTACATGTCTACACAGATGGATCTACTATGATAACAACTCAGGATCAGGAATTACACGTGCATTATTTTCATTATATCAACCAGCAGGATACCACACAACAAATTTTGATGCGAAAGTAACGGCTATTCATATTTCACTCAAACAATTACTATACAGAATAAATAAATTTCAAAATGCTGTCATACTCTCTGATTCTAAGGCAGCAATATATGCAATAAATTCACACAAAATGAAGTCAATACAAATTAAAGAGTGCTACAAAATGATTCAACAACTCCAAAAATTGCAGAAAAGAATTCAATTGCAATGGATACCTGCACACTGCGGAATTGCTGGAAATGACACTGCTGATTTTCTTGCCAAAAAAAACTCCAATTAATTCAGAATACTACTAAAAGCTTACCTTTCACATCCATAAAAAGAATAATTAAAAACAAATATAAAATCAAACAAAACCAAGACTTATGTAATAAAGCCAAAGACAAAAAATGTATTATTTTAGTAAAGATGCCAGATATTATTCCAGAAATTCCATGTAAAACTACAGTAGCAAAATTTAGACTGCTTACAGAACATGACTATTTGGCCAAACATTTATATAAAATAGGAATCTACATGAATCCAAATTGTCCTCTATGCAATAAAGACGAAGAAATGAATGAAGAACACCTACAAACCTGTGAAGTATTACCTGTTGGATCCACCATAGAGAAATATTGGAGAGCAAGAACGCTAATGGCTTCGGTGCCAAGGCCCAGCATTTGAAAACAACAACTATTTTTAAAGAAGTCTTCTCAAAAAATTTGACAGGAAATGTATATAAAATAACTCCTGGACGTATAATTAATATACCACTTGGAATTATGCCCTATACCTCTCGGATTTTCAATTCGTAAAATTGTGATTTTTTTCAACATTGCTCAGATTTCATTAGCATCGCAATTCAAGTCTGAACATGAAAGTTCCAGTAAAACTTTGATCACACCCTCTTATTTTAGTCTCGAGGTTTAGTGTCGTAAATCAACAGCACGGTCTTCCTGGTTTTATTCAGGATTTTTACCCCCTTATATATATATATATATATATATATATATGGGTCCACTGCTGTGGTCTCGAGGTAGCGTGCTGCCTTTTGCATGCAGCAGGCCCGGGTTCGATCCCTGGTCGGGGCAGTTTTTCTGGGTGAGGTTTTTATCGGGGTTTTTCCTCACCTGTAAGACAAATGTCAGAAAACTTTAAGGCCCAAATTGTCCCCCAAAATCATATGGCCATCATCACCTTCATCCTTATCATTATCATCATCATCCTTCACCGGTGTGGAAAGCAACGGGAAGCTACCACACCTACAATTCCCTAGTAAAGCTGCAAGCATAACATGAAAATGCTATGATTGCAGTGAAGGACTTGCCTTTGGGCAGAATTACTATGGATGGATATATCTATAGAACATGGCAGCAAGAATGAGGTGGGAGAATAACATTAACTATGATTTGAGGGAAGTAGATTATACAGGGATGATTGAAAAACATTAGCTCAGGATAGGGATGTATGGAGAGCTTATGTCCTCGCGGCTATGACCCTACGGGTTTGATAGTGCCAGTGAGTTAGTTAGTTACATGGCCTTGATGGGAGGGAGGAGATGTGTGATTTGAACCTGCAAACCTGAAAACTAAAGGCGAGCATTGAAATGGTATAGAAATGAATGCCATGTATTGCTTATGAATGGTCTCAGATAAGGAGGATTGTTATAACATTTATATTTTCAAATAGGACATAATTGCTATAATTACTTAGTACAGAATTTTAGGTTATTCTATGCCGCCATGCTTCCTGTGAATATTCAAAGTGACTGCTAACATCATGTTGCCCAATGTGATAACACAAGTTTCCGCTAGAGACAATTGCTAGCATGTTTACTCACATTAGTGGACAAAAGTTAGCATTAGTTTGGGCAAGTTAGGTTGAGAAAATTGGTGAGTTAGCTACACCAGTTAAGTTTAGCATTCACTTTTTTTGTTAGCGGGTTTTTGAGATAAGTTGGCTATACTGTCTGAGCAATGACTAATACATATTTTACATTGCAAACATGGCGATTTTTGGTTATTTTGAGCTCAACTTCTCACTTAATTTTAAGGCATTTATCACATAGTTTGGGGGGGAAAAAAACATATATTTGTCTCGGGTTATTATTCACATACTGCTAAAATAAATTGTTTTTTCCGGTTTTTTATTTTAAATTATGTAGGTGGCATACAATTCCCGAACTTTATTTTACGAACTCAATTATATAATTAATTACTGAAAGGGCGTTGGATGGACGACCTATAGCATATTGTGCAGAGGGAGCGGAACGGGCCAATAGGCTCACACCTTGAAGATGATTATTACTTAATTCTCAAAATAAGATTAGGTAGGAAGATGGGTTCTAATCAGAAAAGGCGAAGTAACTCATTTCTTTCACTAAATACAGCATCCATCTATCCATCCATAGTGATTCTGCCCGAGGGCAGGTCCTTCACTGCAATATAGCATTTTCATGCTATACTTGCAGCTTTACTAGGGAATTGTAGGTGTGGTAGCTTCCCGTTGCTTTCCACACCGGTGAAGGATGATGATGATGATAATGATAAGGATGATGATGATGGTGATGATGGCCATATCATTTCGGGGACCGTTTGGGCCTTAAGGTTTTCCTGACATTTGTCTTACAGGCGAGGAAAAACCCCAATAAAAACCTCACCCAGAAAAACTACCACGAACGGGGATCGAACCCGGGCCCGCTGAGTGATAAGGCAGACCTCGAGACAACAGCGGTGGACAAATACAGTTTTTACTATTACAAAACTTCCTCAACTAATGTCCGACTCAGGGTATGAGATAGTCCATTAATAATGGAGGCCTGTGAATGACAAGGAGACGGCCTATCACGCCCGAAGCTTTATTATATTGAAGTGGGTAAATTGAAGATAAGATCAAGTGGGTTAAGTGGTTTTCGCTTAATTATCTCAGACTAGGCGGAGGGTTATCATTGTGTGTTACTAAATTTTAAAAATATTTAAATAATTTGATCATTTAACTTTGCTAACACAATTTCATCAATTAGTTTATCTTATTTTTAATACATCCCAGCCAATTTCGCAGCAATTATATATGAGATTATTCTATGCTCCGCGCAACAGTTGCCAAGATTACTCTATGATCTATATCACATCTTGATTGTAAGCCGTGTGGTCGTCGATAGAGTGTGAAAACTAAATTTTGACAAAACCATACAAAATGTGCAGATTGCCAAGAATATGCAGAGTCATTCTGACTTTGCATGTGATAAATACTTTCTACATGCTCGGCAACCATTTGTGTAAGTATATAAATAAAAAATCTTTTTGTAAGTACTTCCAAACCGCAGTGCAACAAATTTCGTAATTTACAACATAACTTCTTTATACCGTTTTGTTCTAACGTACAAAACTTAATTAAACCAGCTGATAATGGTAGTATTGACCAGTTAAACTTAAAAACTAACAAAAATTACTGCCCTAAACTCACATCATTGCCTTAGATTATTAGTTAGGCCACATTTCGGTTACGCATAAAGGAAAACGTTCTGTACTAAATTACAAAATACTTCTTAGAATGTTCTGCCTTACTTATTCTATTATTATCATTGGCTAAATTATTATTTTAATGCATGGGCAAACTTTTTAATTGTACACTAATAAAACGCAACATGTAAAACGAGGAATATGGCTTCATTACCCAATACTACAAGGTACACGGTATGGCAATTGATAATTTTACGTTATACTGTTATCTATTACGTTTGGCATAAACGCAAATGTTATCATATACATGGAAAGAATACTCCAAGAATGGCGAGAGATGAGACACGGTTCTATCCAAATTAATAAAAACCATAAAATAGACTCTTTGCTTTTTGCAGATGATTTGGTATTAATAGAAACAGATTTACAGTATTCTATACACAATTTTAATATAATTGCAAAAAGGTACAATATGGAAAACAATACAAAGAAAACTAAAGTGATGGCCTTTTGTGGGAAATACCCTATACCTAGCAAAATTGTTTTGGATGATGAAATTTTAGAACGAGTAAACGAATTTAATTATTTGGGTTATTATTTGACATTTCAAGATGAAGCTGATATATCACAGAAAATCACAAATTTTACAAAAACAGCGGGGATAATTAACAGTATAAAATTAAATCATCTTTAGTACAGAAGAACACAAGATTACGGGCTTTATAAGGTTCTCGCAAGACCAGTATTAAGATATGGTAGTGAAGCATGGACAATACGAAGAAGAGATGAAAGCCGAATAACAGCAAATGAGATGCGATTTATGCGCCGTTACAGCAGGCTACACAAAGTGGGACCATAAAAGAAATGAGGAAATTATGGAAGAGTTGGATGTAGAACCCATTCTTCAACATACACAAAACTACCAGAACAACTGGAAAGCCCATCTTCAACGAATGCCGTCTCATAGAATTCCAAAAGCTATACTTCGCTACTGCCCCAAGGCAAAAGATCGCTGGGACGACCGAAAAAGCGCTGGATGGAAAATTCCTCTTTGAGACCGTAACAGGCCACACGGCCTAGTATTGCATGGATGATGACGATAAACGCAAATGCATGTGCGTATCTACCAATTCTATCGAGATAAGCGTTTATTTAAATATTACTTGGCCCTCATCAACTCGAGTAATGTGTCCTCCACCACACACATAACCAACGATTTTTTAAAAGGGAAAAGTCAAGGACCCAAATTCCTCTAAAGGATGAGTTAAAAAGTGCCAATCTTTTGTTACAAATGTGAGGTACATTAAAGAATCTTCGATATATAAAGCATCCATCCATCCATAGTAATTCTGCCCGAAGGCAGGTCCTTCATTGCAATCATAGCATTTTCATGCTATGCTTACAGCTTTACTAGGGAATTGTGTAGGTGTGGTAGCTTCCCGTTGCTTTCCACACCTGTGAAGGATGATGATGATAATGGTAAGAATGTTGATGATGATGGCCATATGATTTCGGGGACCGTTTGGGCCTTAAAGTTTTCCTGACATTTGTCTTACTTACTTACGCACTGGCACTATCGAACCCGTAGGTTCATGGCCGCGCGGACATAAGTTTTCCATACATCCCTATCCTGAGCTAATGCTTTCCAATCATTCCCTGTATAATCTACTTCCCTCAAATCATAGTTAATGTTGTTCTCCCACCTCATTCTTGGTCTACCAACTGGGCGTTTTCCTTCTGGCTTTCCTACAAGAAGTTTCCATGCACGTCTTTCATTCCCCATACGCGCAACATGTCCTGCCCATCGCAGTCTACGAGACTTAACTATTTTTATTATATCTGGCTTCCTATAAAGACCATGTAGTTCATTGTTATGTAGTCTTCTCCAGACATTTGTCTTACAGGTGAGGAAAACCCCCGATAAAAACCTCACCCAGAAAAACTACCCCGACCGGGGATCGAACCCGGGCCCGCTGCGTGACAAGGCAGCACGCTACCTCGAGACCACAGCGGTGGACATATAAAGAATAACCTGGCGAAATTCTGAGGTTTAGGAGCTCATTCACAACACAATTAGCCTCTCAAACATTTGTATTTGTTCACATTTCTTAAATTAAAAGACTACATCCACATAACAGGAAGAATCAGAGTTTTATATATTTAACTTATTTTAAAGAATTTGTGATGACAAAAGTCCCTGTAATGTATAATACCTAATATGCATAAGTAAAATAACAGATATGTATTTTTATTATTTCAGGGCAGTGGATGAGAGAACATATGCAAGCGTGGTGGGAAAGCGTAAGTAAAAATGTCAACCAAGTTAAATTTTAAATTAAAAAATGCTGATTCTTACTTCTAAGGGACGCATGCAAATACATTAGTCTCTACTCAAATTACTTCCAATCACTGGTGAGCTGACTCACCGTGAGCAATTGCTGAGATCGAATTAACGGCCGACTTACCGGTCATGCATGAAAGTTGACGTTTTCGTAATATTGGCAATGAATTACCCAGAATTCTCAGCAATAAAACCACTTCCGTTATTTTCGTCTGCTATGGAGAAATGCATTTACGCTTGCGTCCCGCAAATAATACCGTATACAACGACGTCTGCGTCGCCCTATATTACGCCGATTCTCCTGTTCTTCCAGTTGAATTCTTTGGTAGACTCTATCAAATTCCTCTTCTCCGCGTATACCGAAAACATGATCGAAGTCTTCAAGGTCCGACATCTTGGATAAATCTGCAAAGGTTTCAAACTACATCGGTTACCATCGGTTCTCTTCGGGATTTTCACGATAAGTTTATATCTTGAGCTATGATCTTAAGTTACCTCGTCAGGTAGCTTACAATTATTATCGCATGAATAGATTTCTGAGTATGCAAAATGTATTTGGATAAAACTTTCTCAGCAGAGAACGCCTTTTACTGTCTAATGCGTTCAAACATTCGACCCTTAGTCTGTATGTACAATATAAAGTGGAATGTAAACAAGTAGACCTTATGACCTTAAAAAATGGGAGGTATCCAGAGTGCATTCACACTAAATACATTTTATACTTCCCATTGATATCTGTGATGTCCACCGCTGTGGTCTCGAGCTAGGGTGCTGCCTTGTCACGCAGCGGACCCGGGTTGGATCCCCGGTCGGGGCAGTTTTTCTGGGTGAGGTTTTTCCTCACCTGTAAGACAAATGTCAGGGAAACTTTAAGGCCCAAACGGTCCCCGAAATCATATGGCCATCATTATCATCCTTATCATTATCATCTCATCATCCTTCACCGGCGTGCAAAACAACGGGAAGATACCATACCTACCATCCATAGTAATTCTGCCCGAAGGCAGGTCCTTCACTGCAATCATAGCATTTTCATGCTATGCTTGCAGCTTTACTAGGGCAATGTAGGTGTGGTAGCTTCCCGTTGCTTTCCACACCGGTGAAGGATGATAATGATGGCCATATGATTTCGGGGACCGTTTGGGCCTTAAAGTTTTCCTGACATTTGTCTTACAGGTGAGGAAAAACCTCGAGAAAAACTGCCCCGACCGGGGATCGAACCCGGGCCCGCTGCGTGACAAGGCAGCATGCTACCTCGAGATCACAGCGGTGGACTACCATACCTACAATTCCCTAGTAAAGCTATGCAAAGCATAGCATGAAAATGCTATGATTGCAGTGAAAGACCTGCCCTCGGACAGAATTAATACGGATGGATGGATATCTGTGGAGGAAGATAAGTACAAATAGTGTGTCTAACATATGCATGAGAATGTTTTGATCTACTTAAGTAAAAATGTTGCTTCAAGGGTCTTCCCATTTTTTCTTAAGATGTATTCATACAGCAATGTCAGAGGAGTAGAGGACACATTCCAATGAGACTTTGTGAAATGCCAGTTCAATTCATGTTGTTTAAATTCATATTTGGTTTTGGGGTCCAACAACCACTGATTTTGGAAAAAAAAAATAGCAATTATATATATATCATACCAGCATCAAGTGGCTAGTAAACAAGCCCTACTAAGTGTGACTCCTAGTGAGGTTAGAGTGTCAACTCTCTAACTATACTATACTCACAGGCACTATCAAACCCGTAGGTTCATGGCCGCGCGGAAATAAGCTCTCCATACATCCCTATCCTGAGCTAATGTTTTCCAATCATCCCCTGTATAATCTACTTCCCTCAAATCATAGTTAATGTTATTCTCCCACCTCATTCTTGGTCTACCAACTAGACGTTTTCCCTCCGGTTTCCTAAAAGAAGCTTCCATGCAAGTCTTTCATTCCCTATACGTGCAACAGGTCCTGCCCATCGCAGTCTATGAGACTTAACTGTTCTTATTATATCTGGCTTCCTATAAAGACCATGCAGTTTATTGTTATGTAGTCTTCTCCATTCACCTGTCTGTTCATCTCTCTTTGGTCCAAACATTTTCTTAAGTACTTTATTCTCAAATACTTGTAATCTCCTTTCCTCCCTTAATGTAAGAATCCATGTTTCGCACCCATATAATATAACTGGTAGAATAATAGTTTTATATATTTTCAGTTTGTCTAAGCTTAAAACTTGTTCCTTTTATTTGACTTCCCTTTTAAAAATAATAATACATATGTTAATCATAACTAGAGCGAGGAATTATATGAAGGAAATTATACTAAAAATATGAAATCATAATAACAAAATATGAAAAATATGAAATTAGGACACAAAAATATTATGAAGCTACTATTTTTTGTAACTTCTTACGTTCATTTATATACACAAGCCCTGTATAATTTATGGGTATAAATACCAGCACACAAATGAGACAAGAAGACCTTTTTGTAGCTCAAGAAATCAAGTGTTTCAATGTATTTCCATTTTAATTAATTTTTCATTAATTCTGACTCAATATAAATATAATTTAATGTAATAAATTTGGAAATTTTTAATATTATGAGGTTTTATTGATTCTTATCAATAAAATATCATGTTCGTGATTTGAAGCAATTTTAATGGCTCACATTGAAGTTTATTGTGTAAGGAATCATGGTAACAAGCCGGAAGGTCATGGGTTTGAGTCTCAATGGGATCAGGCTTTTAGCTGGGCCAAACCTTCTGGCGGCATCATAGCCCTAGAGTATACTCGGCTCTTAATTTAAGTGAGTACCAGACGCATGTTCTGGGGCAAAGGGGCCGTCACGCAGGACTGAGAACTCAGTGGACATCCCTTGGAGATTGTCTAGAAATGTGGAAGTCTCAACATCCATCTACCCCAAGGGCCTCCCAAGCCTGTAGTTTGACACTTTATTTCAATAAATTAATACTGGGTTTATATAAAACGTGATCAATTAATTTATCTAATGGTATTTAATTACGAAATCCAAACATAAATAAAAACAAAACATAGTAACCGTAATAACATGCTTCCATCGAATATACCACTGACAAAATTTAGAGTAGGTACAGTTTGGATGACTTCTATTTACCTTGCATAAAGATAATGAATTCCAGTATATATAAATGTCACAATAACATTAAATTGGATGAATCAGAACACACGTAGACCAAGTCCTAACTAACTAACTCACTGGCACGATCGAACCCATAGGTTCATGGCCGCACGGACATAAGCTCTCCATACATCCCTATCCTGAGCCAATGTTTTCCAATCATCCCCTCTATAATGTAATTCCCTCAAATCATGGTTAATGTTATTCTCCCACTTCATTCTTGGTCTACCAACTGGGCGTTTTCCTTCTGGTTTTCCTACAAGAAGCTTCCATGCACTTCTTTCATTCCCCCATTCGTGCCACATGTCCTGCCCATCACCAAGTACTGAATGCCATATTTGGAGAAACAAGATGTTAAAATAAATTAATCCACAAATAATTCAAAACTCTCTTTGCAAGTACAATTATTTTAAATCCTGTACATTACACGTATGAACATAGTGAAATGTAGTTAGAATTATTTTAACATTAGTTTTTCCATGAAATTTTCCCGAGCACAGTATGGTATGCATGTGCTTTGAATAATCAAATTATCAATTCTGTTCGTAATACACAGTTAGGAGCTTTTTATATATATTTTTAACGCCTGTCTGTCAGAATTATTTTGTACGATCAAAAAGTATGCTCCACATCATATGATGTTATGGGAGTAGTCATGTACTGCACTACATATATGATAGTTTTATGTAAGTGAGAATAATATTGGCTTTACCTACAAGAACTTTGTTAATTTCATAAACTGTGGAGCAAGACCTTATTTCACAGCACAGCTTCAAGGTTAGCAGCAGCAGTCTTCCCTACATTTAAATACTGTAATCCATTCATAAAATAAGGACTGTCCTTAGGTAGCAACAAGGAATAGGTTTCTACCTGAAAGAGTAGGTGGTTATTATTCTAACATTGTTGTTCTACTTATTCATGTTCTTGTCACAGATTAGGAAATCCCTGTTCTTGTTCTGTAGTTTCGGACAAAAGCCTCCACTTGGTCATTCCATGTATCCGTTTTTCAATTATTTTCTTTTATCAAATCTATTTATCTTGTTCCAGATGGGATACTTAGGAATTTTTCGCCTGTCTACCATATTACACTGTCAAAAAATTTCAAAACTACTGCCACTCCAAAAATGTTTTTAACCAATTAGTAGAAATTTTATTTAAAAAAATGAAAATTGAAAAATATGAAGGAATATTAAATTTTTACTAAAATATGAACATTTCGCCAAAATATTATGAAACATGAAAAAATATGAAGGTCTTATTTGATTCTACATATCATAAAATGTAAAGATACTTTATCTCAGCGCTCTATGACTAATAGTTTAAAACATGAAATTTCATAAAAATCCTCGCTCTAATCATAACTAACTATTGTTGTATATTCCCTAATGTGATATGTTCAACACTTTTAAATTATTTAAATAGTAACAATTCTTGTGCATGGTGAAGGAAATATTAGACATAATGTGTTGTAATATATACGAATGAGTGTATTTGTTTGAACTCTGTAATGTAGTATTAAAATTATTTAAGACATTTTGGAATGTTCAATACATTGAAAAACTTTAAATGGTTATAATTATTTTTTTAAATAAGGAAAAAAATAAAAGGTAGGAACGAGATTTCAACCCAGGTTAGCAGGATGGTAGCCTTGCTTCTAACCACATGAGCTAGGAAATCACATTACCAAGGGCTTTGTTAACAAATCATGTATTTTTTTATCTTACAGGTAATTACTAATATATCTATCTATCTTCAGGTTTTTACAGCTGCTGCCATGTTCCCGTGCCAAACCTCCAAAGCCTACGGTCTTGGGCATCTTCGATGCTTAACCCTCTAGCTTGCATTACTCTCTTCATGTTTTCCTTCCATGTTAACTTTGGTCTCCCCCTTTTCTTCTTTCTGTTCGGATGCCATTCATATAGTTGCTTTGGCCATCGCTCGTCTTCCATTCTTAAAACATGTCCTAACCACTTTAATTCCTTCTCCTCAATTCTTTCAATTATGCTTTCTACTGCTTCCATTATGTTTCTAATTTCCATATTTGTGACATGTTCTAATTTAGACTTAATGGCACTTCTGCGTAAATAATCCATTTCTAGAGCTATTAGTTTATTCTTGTAGTACTTAATGATTGTCCATACCTCACTTCCATACGTTGCAACAGATTCCACCAATGTTTTACCAATATATTTTTTGTGTCTTTCCAAATATGCTTATCCCACCATATGGAGTTTAACAATAATATTTTGCTACTCAATTCAATTCTATGTTTTTTTGTTCTCTTTACCTATACCTTCAATTTTATCCATAATTATTCCCAAATATTTAGTTTGTTTCACTTGGTTTATTTGAATTCCTTCTTCCAATATTAAATTTTCTCTTTCATTGCTATTTATTGCCAGATATTCTGTTTTTTGTAAATTTACTGTGAGACCCCATGATTCATATGTGTTTTTCAACCTTTTTATCATGAATTCCATATCAAATTTGTCTTGCGCTAAAACCAGTTGATCATCGGCAAATTGTAATGTCAGCAAAAATCTGTTGCCTATTGGAATCACCATATCTTTGCAGCTTTGTTTCCATTTCATTAATATAAATTCTACATAAATATTAAATAAAATTGGTGATAGACTGCACCCTTGTTTCAATCCCTTTGTGGTTTTTATAGGATTAGAACTAATATATATATAAATGAATATTCATCTCACAAAGTGACACTCAATCCAGTGATAAAAGAGTGTCTCCTCATCTTATAAGTATTGTACACATATTAAATATTCTTAAAAGTATCTGGATATACTGTATCAACTGCAAGAACCTTCTGTGCTAGTTGCGTAATAACAGGATATTTGTATGTTACAGTTTCATATTAACAACATCGACTGTAAAAAATTATAAATCATATCCATGCCATGACAACACCCATTTCAGAAAGATCAATATTATCCTTGCAACCAAATATATATTTATTTCCGTATCCGCAAATTCATTGAAACAAACAAAATGAAAAAAATGGATGAAGATAAAAATTACATTAATCTGACAAGCAAACCTTCACCAGGGGTAAGAAACAAAACAAATGTCGTTATTATTACTGTTTGATTAAGGATTAAACTAAAATGCCAAATGTGTACGGTGTGCACCTCCCAATGCAATGAACACCGAGAGTACAGACCAATGAAGATGTAAATTGACATTACGGGCATCTTAGGTTGGCATGTTGCAGGTCCCATATATAAACAGGCACCTGTTGATATAAATGAGAGTAAACACCTGATAAACGAAAACGGAACCAAATCAATGCAAAACCCCCTCTACCAGATCTTCAGTGAAACACCAGTTTTGAATACTGCCGATGATGGGACAAGTCCCGAAAGCGCTACAGTTAAATGAATAATTAAGTTGAGGAGACGGACCTTTCAGGTGAATATTCTATAATTTTATATTAATATTAAAGCAAGAGTTGTGGAATACATGTTCCAGGCTGACAACCTTGTAAATAAAGTGGACTATGTCGGAAAAAATAACAAAAATGTATGGAGAGAATTCTTACAAGAATTATTCCTTCCCAACTCTGCAACATGCAATCTATTGCTGTTGGACTCACATGGTGTTCACTGCAATGGAAATATAATGAAACAACCATTAGAAGAAGGGGACTACGGCATTGAAAAAGTAGTGGTGAAAATTATACCACCAAATACAACAAATGAGTTGCAACCTTTGGACAGACTTTTTTTTTTGAATGAACAAGCATATGATTCGACACATCTCCCATAATGTAGCTTTTGGTAATTCTTCTTATACATTGCAGCACACAACAATATGATAAAAATGCAATCACTTGTTTACCTGCAGTTTCGTTCTCCAAGATTCCAATAGTTGCACCAGTATGTTTGGGTGCTATCTGGATTGCCACCCATGGGTGAACAACACTTCCAAAACACAATGGAATACTGTATCCAAAATGTACAAGGACAGTGTCAAAACTGTACAAATGCAGCCATTTTGAATTGCGGGTGGTGTACTGCAACTTTGTGTTTCCAACATTTTTTCAATGACCATCATTGTTGTGCCACATATGTTCCTGTATAAAAACAATAACAGGGTCTGGAAATATGATGCAGGAAGCAATAACATGATCACATCATTTTTCATCCTGTGCATGAACTAGTCACGGACTGAACATAAGTTTTCTTATTGCTTAAAGCTCATTTATGTGCCCTGTATCACATGTGTTTATTTTAGTGGGGTTATGAAATTTAGGGAAAATTAATATTTTATTATACTGATTCCAATAATATTAGTTTCATTCCAATTGTTTTTACGCTAGGTGTAGGTTTGCTTGTGAGCATCAGAATGATAGTGCACCTTAGACAAGTAAAATTTAAGGAATAGAAATATTGGCAGTAGCTGCTCATATGATGACAGATAATCTTATAAGCGAAGAGAAGCAAAATTGCTCAAGAAATGAAAGAGCAAAATATGAGGCAAGGTGTAGATTACCAATAAAAACTCTTGAGGGTAGACTCCCTTGGAGATTGTTTAATATAATCTTAGTTGTACTGTATTCATATTCTTTAAAATATTTCCTTGTTAATTAAAGCAACATCATCATCAATATTTTCAGATATTTCCACTTAATTGTACATCAACTCAAGACACAGCCCTTTCCACAAATTTCTATCCTGCAACAGTTTCTTCTGTTGGATTATTTCCAAAATATAACTCTTCTCTAATAGATTTATTTTTATTTCGTCCAACTATCTAGCTCTATTTTTTTATTATTGATTTCGTACATCTCAATGATGGATAAATCATATCTGAAGAGAAAAATTATACGCTCAGACCGGGACATGAACCCGGGACCCTTGGTTCTCTAGACCAAGTGCTCTACCAACTGAGCTACCTGAGCAAGTACCGATCTAAACGCAAATCTTTCTCTATATACATTGTAATTCCCATCCACCAAATGTCCCGGTCTGAGCGTATAATTTTTCTCTTCAAATATGATCTAGCTCTATGTTTTCCAGTTTCATTTTTCAAATTCAGCACCAATTCTAGATTGTGCACTAGATCTCAGGATTAAATTCCAAACCCCTCAGCAGTACACATGTTGACAGCAACAGCCTGGCGGTCTCTTTCATGTTACCAAAATAAGTAGGCCATTAGCTATTACTGGGTTTTAACTTCAGCTTCTCTTCATCATCATCCCTCATCCAGCATACAAACAATTTATTTCAACAAAGAATATGCAATTATATATATCTGTTTCTCCAGGCGTTGTTTAAAATAATTTCTCCCATCTAAAAAGCACATGTTTCTAAAACTCTTTTAAGTTAGCCAATCCATCTTGGTGTGCAATACCTGCATTTCACCTTCCAATACATTTCTTTATAGATTTGTCATCCTCCATTCTTTGAATATGGCCAAACCATAATATTCACTTAATTCTCAAAGTAGTTTGGAATCGTTCTACATCAATTTAGTTTTTTTTTTTCATTATACATATATATTGTTTTTCTACACAAATTTCTCATAAAAATCTCATTTTTTTAATTTAAAAATACAATAGGAAGTAAAATTAAGAGGTTTACTTAATAACTAAGTTTGAGAAAAATCTGTTTGTAATAGCTGAAGATGGGGCTAACAAGCCTTGAAACATATGTTCAATGAAAACAATCATAAGAGGTAAGAATATACAGACCAAATAATTTAATCTAATTTTTGTTCATTGAATTCTGTTAATTTATCTTGATCAAACCAAGTTTTTGATGGTTTTGAGAGAATTGGATTAAGATAACTTTTATATATAGAATTTTTACTCTTTTTTTCATACATTTTCATTCTAAACTATCATCAAAATCTATACATTCAAATCTCTTTGGATTGTTTGCTTATTTTATTGTGGGTTTTCCTAAGAACATGTATTTTTAGTTCTTAATAACAAGCATTCTCTACAATTGCTACTGTTACTTCACCTTCTTAACCTTTCATTTATTTCTTAAAACTATTTTTACTTTTATTGTGACTGTTACCACCTATTAATGTGTGGAACAAGTAAATCGACTGCATCTTTCCAAATTTTTTAATTAATCTTCTAATTTATTTTTACTAAAATCTCACAAAGGTACACCATCCGCAAAAAGACTTTCTTCTTCTTCTTCCTTCCAAGTATTAGGCCAAGGCCTGTTACGATCCTATAGAAAATTTTTCCTCCAGCGTTTCATAGGACGGCCCAGTGATCTTCGTCCTCTTGGTATATAATTATAAACAGCTTTGGGGATCCGATTTGAACTCATTCTTTCAAGATGGTGTTTCCAATTTAGTTGGTACTGTTTAATATATTCCAAAATTGGCGTAGTCTTCAATTCTTTTAAGATATCGGTGTTCCTTTTCCGATCCCATCTAGTGTAACCCGCTGTTCTGCGCTTGAATCTCATTTCACAAGCAGTTATTCTGCTTTCATGTTGTCTTTTTAGTGTCCATGCTTCACTACCATAGGTCAACACTGGTCTAGCCAAAGTGTTATATAAACGTAATCTGGTGTTTTTTTTGTACAAGGGATGGTTTCATAACTTGACTAATAATTCCCAAACTTTTATTACAACTTGTAATTTTTTCAGGGATATCCTTTTCATCCCAGATAGAGAGAAAATATCCAAGATATTTAAATTGATTAGATCTCTCTAAAATTTTATTCTGGAGACAGATTTTACTTTGTATGGGGTCCTTCCTATGAAATGCCATAATTTTAGTTTTGTTAATTGATATTTCCATATTAAATTTGGCACCTATTTTTTGTAAATTATAAATTGATCACTGCAAATAATTTTTGGAAAGTGTCAGAAGAGCTAAATCGTCTGCAAAAAGAATAGCATCGAGTTTGAGGTTCCTATTGATAGGTATATATCCCCATTGTGTTTTCCTCCATTTGTTTATTATTCTATTCATATATATAATGAAAAGCACCGGTGAAAGTCCACATCCCTGTCTTACTCCAGTGTTGATCTTTTCCCAAGAAGATAATTTGCCATCTTGTTTAACAGAGATTTCATTATCTTTATAGATGTTGAAGATATAAGTAATATATTGACTTTAAATTAGGTTTCTTATGTTGCTCAACTATTCAAATGCATTCATAAAATTCACAACTATATTCTGATGACAGTTGCTGTATATTTCTGTTACATGATATATTTAAGAAGATTTTTATAAAACCTATTATTAAAATTCGTTCTATGTTTTCAGTACAATGACACCAAGAGTCTTGATGACCTCAAAGGCCCGCCGGAATTATAAAACAGGTTTGTAGACTCAAATAGCTTGATAAGATGCTTTCTGGCCTGCAAATTTACTGTCAAGTAATTCCCTGAATCCATTCCTTTGGTCCAGTGGTAATCTTGTTGCCTCAGATGCAGTGGGCACAGGTTCAATCCCCATCATGATAAGTTTCCTTGATGAGGTTTTTTGCTTTTTTTTTTCTCACCTGTAAGACAAATGTCAAGAAATTTCAAGGTTCCATAGTGACCGAAAAAACCCCAGCCATTATAATTATCTAGATGAAATTTGTCTTATTTAGTAGAAATGTATGAGCAAATAGTGTGTCATGTCTTAAATGTTTGTGTTGTCTCGGTGTTGGACCTGGCATTAAGCTGATCACTCACCCAGGGTAGCTCTCCATGTTCTTCTATGGTCAAAATATCATAAGTGTGATTCAGAACATAAAATCACCTCCCGAGAGGATGTATCCCTCTAGGACCCAGGTGTCATGGGGGCACATACAAAGTACCTAAAAATGTGAGGTTAAACCAAGGGAAATAAGAAGTAATTTCCTGATATTTTAAACCTCAATACCGCTGTGGTCTCGAGGTAGTGTGCTGTCTTGTCACGCAGCGGGCCCAGGTTCGATCCTCGGTCGGGGCAGTTTTTCTGGATGAGGTTTTTATCGGGGTTTTTCCTCACCTGTAAGACAAATGTCAGGAAAACTTTAAGGCCCAAATGGTCCCCGAAATCATATGGCCATCATCATCATCATCCTTCACCGGTGTGGAAAGCAACGGGAAGCTACCACACCTACAATTCCCTAGTAAAGCTGCAAGCATAGCATGAAAATGCTATGGTTGCAGTGAAGGACCTGCCTTCGGGCAGAATTGCTATGGATGGATATCCAGATTTCAATTACATTGTCTCATATATAGTTATATATATTTAACATGGTAATTGCCACATTCTGCATCAAGTCTTGGTGCAGAGTTATAGGACATGCAATGAATCTTATTTCTAGCAGGAGGAAATTTTCTCATGAAATTTCGGTCAGTATGGGGTCGGTATCTTCTCAGCATTCTGAGAAATTTGGGTAGATATAATAAATAACAGCTCCTGATTAAGGAGATACCTGAGATGCTAACAATGTGTTACCCTTTTACTGGCTTGATGATCTTCCAACCTCTACAACTAGAACAACTGGAATTGAGGTCAGAAGACCTTTGACTGGCAGGCTAAGGGTTTTCTAGAAAATTTGAACTATGGAGTTTTGGTCACATCATTCTGTCTAGTAGCAACATATTTTATTTGCATTACTTTTTACAATGAACAAACTGACTAAGGGGGAAGATTGCTAACAAAGTCATAGTCCTCAATATACAGACAAGATTAAAAATTAAGAGGAGAAGACAAGTTCCAGTAAATGTGAAGCTGCCAGCTGGCCTACATTTGATAGTGGGCAGAGTTCAATTTAATAAAGGGGTCTGCTGTAGTGTAATTGATTAAGGCAAAGCACTACAAGCCAGAAGATGAGAATTCAAGTCCCGATGGTTACAGTATTTTTAAACTGGCCTAAACATCCTGGCAGCAGCATAGGGCTGAACCACCCTGTACTGTCCCAAGACCAAGGTGGACAGGGAAGGCCATCACCTATTTCAATTGAACCATGTCTAAGGCTGAGAGGAAATACTGTGTTACCTGCCAGGAGCTACTCGCCGTCATGAGTGCCCTCAGGCATTTTCACAAGTACCTACCTCGTCAGATATTCCATCTCAGAACTTACAATTCTACACTCAGCTGGTAGCTTGGATTCTCAACCTGGAAGGACAGATTGCTCAATGGATCCAACAAATCAAAGAATACAACTATACATAGGAGCATCTCCAGGGCAAGAAACGCTCCAACGCAGATGCCTTATCTCATTGAACCTGCCTGACCAACTGCAACCACTATTTGAAAGTTGAGCAATGTGAAGGCACTTGAATGGTCAAAGTTATAACCAACCAGCCTGACCCTCATTGGGATAAAGATGCCTTGTGGAGGGAGCAGCTAGTAGACAGTGACATCGGGCAGGTTCTACATGATAAAGAATCTGGGCAACAACCTGCATGGGCAGACATGGCAGACCACAACACTATCTACGAGAGATACTGGGCCTAATGGAAGTCCCTGAATGTCAAGAACAGGGTCCTAAAGAGGATATGTGAAGACAATAACCAAACAGCTGTTTGTGACCAGAAACAAAATTTGAGAGGTGCTAGAGGAAACCCATGCTGGAGTGTCCGGAGGACATCTAAGGGCTAACAAAACCCTCGACAAGGTTCGTCGACGCTTCTAGTGACTACATCAACAATGTAACATATGTGCAGCTAGCCGAAGTTCTCGAACACCCAGCAAGGGCAACATTCAGCAGTACAATGTGGGAGCATCATTTGAAAGAATCGCCATCAACATAGCTGGCCCCTTTCCAGAGACGAAAGCTGGGAACCAGTACCTGTTGCTGGCCATGGACTACTTCACTAAATAGCCAGAAGTCTACGCCATACCAAACCAAGAAACCTCGACCATAGCTGACGCACTAATCATCAGCTTCGTGTGTTGCTATGCGTTACCAATGGAGCTGCACAGCAAACAGGGTTGCAGTTTTGGGTCCCAGTTAATAAAAGAGTTGCTGAAATGCCTGGGGATACATAAGACCGGGTCCACCCCCTTCATCCACAATCTGATGGAATGGTAGAATATTAAGTGAAGACAGTCAAGGAGCATCAGCGCAAGGTGGTGTCATGTCAACTGAGAGATTGGTACACCAGGGTTCCTTTGTTCCTCATGGCCTACCGTGCATCTACCCACAGCACCACTGGATTGACCCCAGTCTAGATGGTCTTCAAGAGATATTTGCAGCTACCTTACGACCACCAATTTGGTATTCTACCTGATGCTGACCAGGTGGTAACAGATTACGTAAGGGAGTTCAACGACAGACTTAGAGAAGTTATTCAGCATGCTAGAGAGCACCTTAAACTAGCCAGTGACAGGATGAAGGTGCATTATGACCGTTTGGCCAACTCCACTGGAAACGAAGGCAAATTAGTGTGGCTGTACCGCCTGACCTGAACAAGGGGAAGGTAGCGTTCCTGGGATGGATCATACAGAGTGGTGAATAGAATCAACGATGTGGTCTACAGGATTCGGCGCCAGCCCAGAGAAAAAATTGAAATGGTTCATCTAGATCGACTAGCAGCATACAAGGGAGCTGATCGGGGCCTAAGGTGGGAGCAATATAACGCATTGTAATAGCCGGTGTTTGAATTTTGCAGGCGAAGGCAAGAATAGTGACTCGCATTGGTAGAAACAGGTTCGTGAGTCGTTGACTCGCGAGTCAGAAGACCCGCGCTGATCACCGATGCATGTACAATTTCTTTTCGGAGATTTCCTTAAGCCTCTACTAGCCCTATTGGGAAAGATCGATGTCAGAAGCTTCCATACTGAACTTGTATCTATCAGGGACTGAGAAGTTTCTGTCCCAGACCAATACAAACTATCTCTAGGGTCAAGGGCGAATCAGTTGTAAAGTGACATCGATACAGTGACTGTGATTGGAAGGAATTTTTGCAACTGAAAGTGTCGGAGATTGAAGATATTTGTGTGCTAGATAACTTTAAAACAAGGTAAATGTTTACGGCAATTTGTGAGTGAACTGTCACTTACAGTTTATAGATTTAAATAAAGTTAATGTGGAGGATTACACTATCATATGTTGTTTTATTACGCCAAAACAATGTGCAGACCACCAGATGGCATCGTGCAACAATAAGTTAACGCTATAGTATATAGCGCCTGTGAGATAAATAAATCATTTGCCACAGTATGATAATATTACACCAGGTGTCCCTTCTGCAAATTTTATGTTGAATTAGATATTCTTCTGTACAATTGAGTCAATTGAGTGGTATATCTATTTTCTCCTTTACATTCATCATAGCACTTGAAATTTTTTACTCGACTGTCGGGATGGTTACAATGGTAAGTACAAGGCCTTTGAACCCTCACCCAATATATTTCGTTAGTGAAAGTAGGTATTAATAACAGTGGACCTTCACTTTGTGAGGCGATGGCTTGTTACTGGTTTGTTTACAAATGAGAAACGGAGAATATTGTTCTGCTCTATGGTCAAATACGACAAAAAACTGCTATGCATCATAGGTTTTAAAAAGAGAGGTATAGAGTGTGCCAATTACTTCAGTCCTCTTTTTTTTTTTTTACTGTACAGTAATGAGATTAACTGATGAAAAGATCTATTCAGACATAGTATGACAAATAAAAAAAAATTAAACAATGTAAAAAAGCTTTGTTATTTTGAAGACAGATTCTATGTATGGTAAATACTGGAAAATGTATTATTTATTATTATTATTACTAATAATAATAATAACAATAATAAAAGCCAAAAATCTGTTTCAGTATGTTTAGGAATGCATCTGAATCAACAGCAAATGACATCTCATTGATTTAATTAACCATTGAATTTTTAATTTAGAAACCCCTTCATTAGCTGATGGGGTTGGCTATATTAATTTCTGATATGACACGTTTCGACCACCTGAAATACTACAGTATTTATCAAAATGAAAAATAAGTTATGTTATAATATGTGTGTATGTACAATGAATAAAATAAATGATTAATTTATTTTGAATATATTAATAAATTATTACTGTTTTACAACACATTTATAAATAATTAAAGTATCTATGACCCATTCTGTACTGACAGTAGGTTTTAAGAAGTCAAAATATTCTTCCACTCTCCCTAATTTATTCAAATATTTTTAGAGGAAGGTTCTCTTAGCTCACTGAGTGGACTATAAGTAAAATATTGTTTTGATTTTTTTTCAGATGGCAACTCAACTAATGATGTAATCAACCCTCGACATGTGAAAAATTAATCTTAGGCCAAAAGGCATTGCCATTTAAAACACGGATCACTTAAAGTGACAGTGAAATACAGGCTTCAAAGCAATGACACTTTTGGGCCAATAAAAGGCAGTGACTATTACCAGGCCTTAATGGCAGTGACGTTTTATAAATTTTAAGTGAAAATTAAACTATGGGCCTTCAAGGCAGTGTAACATTACCAGGCCTTCATGGCAGTGACTTTTTATCAATTTCAAATGATAATGAAATTATGGGCCTTCAAGGCAGTGAAACATTACCAGGCCTTCAAGGCAGTGACTATTTACCAATTTCAAGTGATAATGAAACTATGGGCCTTCAAGGCAATTAAACATTACCAGGCATTCATGGCAGTGACTTTTTATCAATTTCAAGTGATAATGAAACTATGGGCCTTCAAGGCAGTGAAACATTACCAGGCCTTCAAGGCAGTGACTATTTATCAATTTCAAGTGATAATGAAACTATGGGCCTTCAAGGCAATTAAATATTACCAGGCCTTCAAGGCAGTTACTTTTTATCACTTTCAAGTGATAATGAAACTATGGGCCTTCAAGGCAGTGACTTTTTATCAATTTCAAGTGATAATGAAACTATGGGCCTTCAAGGCAGTGATACATTACCAGGCCTCCAAGGCAGTGACTTTTTATCAATTTCAACTGATAATGAAACTATGGGCCTTCAAGGCGCTGAAACATTAGCAGGCCTTCAAGGCAGTGACTTTTTATCACTTTCAAGTGATAACGAAACTATGGGCCTTCAAGGCAGTGACTCTTTATCAATCTCAAGTGATAATGAAACTATGGGCCTTCAAGGCAGTGAAACATTACCAGGCCTTCATGGCAGTGACTTTTTATCAATTTCAAGTGATAATGAAACTATGGGCCTTCAAGGCAGTGAAACATTACCAGGCCTTCAAGGCAGTGACTTTTTATCAATTTCAAGTGATAATGAAACTATGGGCCTTCGAGGCAGTGAAACATTACCAGGCCTCCAAGGCAGTGACTTTTTATCAATTTCAAGTGATAATGAAACTATGTTCCTTCAAGGCAGTGATACATTACCAGGCCTTCAAGGCAATGACTTTTATCAATGTTAAGTGATAATGAATCTATAGGCTGATAAAAGGCACTGAATCCGAACAGAAAGTAAGAAACTCTTCAAAGAAATAAAAATATTACCTGTTCCTTGCATTTACATTTTAGAATCAGTTTGCTTTATTCATAAAAATTTGAAACTCTCCAAAATAAATTCAGATTTACATGAACATAACACTAGAATATCTAATAATATACACCTAAATTGTCACAGTCTTACCAGAAGTATTAACAGCATATCACATAGAGGTAGTAATCTATATAGTCGTCTCCCTTCCAATATTAAACTTCTTAAGGACAGACAATTTAAACTTGCTGTAAAGAACATTTTACTGACTTACATACCATTAAGCATGGGTGAATATCTAAATTTAAAATTGTAAGAAAAAAAATTGATTGAAATTGCATTGCTATCTTTTCTGTGAAAGTACTGCCCCTTGATATTTGGTGTATTTTAGTTGCAATGTAAATAGTTTTTCGTTGTATATTTATGTATGTATGTGTTATATTTTATATTGTTGTTTTTATTTATAGGTTATAATCTGAACAAGCCCTAAAGCATCTATGATGCTCTGAAGGATGATAAGAATAAATAAATAAAAAAAATAAAACACATGTGAGGTATTTAACTATTTTTTACAGCTGTTCTTTAAATTAATTAAACCTGATATATACGCATACCATTTGGAATTAGCCCTACACATCAGCAATTTTCAACTGGTAACATCGGGCTATTTTAATTAACGACGCTCTATAACAACTCACGTTATTAACATTGCAATTCAAATCTGGTCCCACATCCACATGCGTTAATCACAGTTGGAAAATCATACAACCAACATAGGCATGATATGTAATCAGCAAGTCGGGTCCCTCCAATCATTATAGCTAGTTTCTTAAACCTGGATTCCTAGTTATTGTAGCACCAAAATTCCTCATGAAGCTGGGTACGCAAGGACCATTATTGGCTGAAATTCCAGGAGATATTTCTTCCACCATGCAGACTCGAAGGTCTTACTGCACTTATTCGGAATATTTAGCCCTTTAAAGCCAATCAAACGTGTCCGGGGGTAGCAGGTGAGAGCTTTGAACCCATAAACCTCAATTTAGAGACGAGAATTTTAATCACTTGAACAGGACTGATTCTTTATAATTGAAATATTGTCCGATAGATGATTCTTTATCTGTAAAATCCATATAAAATTTTATTAGACACTGAAATTATATCCAAAATATTTCCATGGATTACTTATGAATGGTCTCAGAAGAGGATTTATATAAATAAGGGGTTCTGAGCAGAAGTGCATTAAGTCCAAAATTTGAAAATTCTAGTGATATGTGAATTTGGGTTCAAAATATCAATATTTCTTCAGAGCAATGGTGAACCAATTATTCTATTTGTTCTTTTTCGCTGTAAACAATATTTAGTACCTCATCTGCAATTAAATGTATTTGCACGCCGTAGCGTAGTGATCAAAGCACTGCACTACAAGCCGGAAGGTCAAGGGTTCGAGTCCCGGTGGGGTCAAGATTTTTAAAACTGCCCCAAGCCTTCTAGCGGCACTATAACCCTGGGATCAACTCATCCTCTAATGTAAATTGAAGAGCTTATATCCAAAGTGTCTTAAATCCATGAAATACCAAACTCCAGAAATCGTGATTTTTATTTTTAAGGTATTTAATTTTTTAATGGAGTTTTCATTATAAGACTACATTGGCAATATTGGCACATACTCTCAAAAACCCCTCCACCATTACAAGAGGTAGTAACAGTATCACATGACTTGGAGTTAGATGTTCTGGAAGTAAACATAATTTAAGGAAAGTTTTAGTAGGAGAAAGTAAAATCTAATACTCAATAAAGTATGCAATTTATTAAGTTTCAAAATAGTTCATCACCGTGGCGCAATCGGTAGAATCTCTACCTTTCACTCCGGCGACCCGGGTTCGATCCCTGGCGGGGTAGAGGATTTTAAATCTCCACCTTGGGTCTGGGTGTGTGTCTGTATGTGAGAATAAAACAAAGTTAACAAAAAAGGTAAAACAAGAAGGAAAAACAGTGTAAATGAAAAAAAAAAAAAAGAGAGAGAGAGATGTTGCTTACACTAAGGTATCACAATCTTTCAGAGTTCAATATCAGAAGGGTCATTTACTGCATCTGCTGCACTATTTGAAAATACTTTTTGCCAGAATGGCATTGCATGATAGTGCTGGGTAATGCCTAATTTACTTAAAATGAATGTTGTTCTACCTTAGTTTTGTTGTTATAAAATAATGAATGAAAACTTAGTCTGCGGTAGAAAGCTCAGAAGTTTTACAAATCCATCATTGTGATTACATGCCACTTTCGGTATACTACCGTCACTAGCATATTTACAGTGTTTATCTTTGTTTTTAGCCCACTTTAAAGGTACTAGTTCTCTTTTTCTCGCTGTCCGTCCTAAATGACTTACTAGGTCTTCTTCACAACTAGCCATTTGTTTTTTGCTGACAAATAAACAGAAAAAAAACCACAGAAAATCACAGCTGACTGTTGTTCATCGCCATGTAACAAGGAGTGCTATAGCAGCACCCATGATGAGTCACGTGCTTTGTATTGAATCAGCGGATTGGTCAAATGGATATAAGACATACTGGAAATAAAAACAGCTGGGATATAAGACACTTTGGAAATAAACACGATTTTCAAACCGTTTTAACAGGGGATATAAGACACTTAGGAACATAACAACATGTTAACATGATACCTGATGGAATAAAGACTTTTGTCACAAAAAATATTGAAAATCACGCAGGGCTGACAACCCGGCTGACATCAAGTGCCGATTGTCCAGGAAAATTGGGAGCCTTAACCACAGTGTGTTTAAAACTGCATACAGTGACATCTAAAAATATATGATCGTTTACAATGAACTACAATGAGCAAACTACAATGGTAGCACTGTTTCGTAGTAACAGAATACGTAAAAAGTAAAGTGATCCCACAACAGGCCTGGAGGCCCTTGGGGTAGTAGGAGGTTAGGGCTCCCACTTTTTCTAGACAATCGGCACTTTATGTCAGCCGGGTTGTCAGCCCTGCATGATGGCCGCCTTTACCCCCAGAACAAGCGTCTGGTACTAACTAAATAAAACAAATGCAAGGCACACGGCATGTTCACTCGGGATTATGGGAAATTAGCCATTTTGTAAATTTAAATTTTTAACTGCCATTCTTTCATTCTATGTACACGGTACTGTAAAAATTATATATTATCGAAAAGTTAAAAATCATTACTTAGATTTTTTTACTGTAATTCGTAAGTAAATTTGAACTTGTTTACATTTTTAATATGAATCTATTTTCTAAGATAAACCTACTAGAAGTGATATGATAGCATACAGCCATTTCTTAATAAACATTTAAAACATGTAAGTGACTTTATAATGGATTTTAGATGTACTACATGGCTAAGGTTCTTCAATAAATATTGTATACAACATAATACATATTGGATAAAATATGTATGTGAGAATAAAGGGGTAGGTCAATTGTACATATTTAAAACAGCTCATAATGCATGTTTTTAAATTTTAATAAATGAAAATAAATCAACATGTTTTATTTATTTCTAATCTTCCCTTCTGTTAATATTAAAAAAAAAATCTTTAGATCTGAGAGGCTGGATACAAATAATTCCAAAATTATTCACCAGATGGTGTTGTATAATTATAATTCATAATTTTACCACCAGATGGTACTGAATTTCAAATTAGTACCACAAAAAAATAAAATATCATTAGTTAGTTCTACACTATCTCTGCCAGCTAAAATAAAGCATTATTATTATTATTGTTATTAATATTATTATAGTCAGCCGCAGTGGACTAGTGGTTGTCCTTGTCTTTGGTCCCAAAGGTTGCGGGTTCAAAATACGGCCGGGGTCGATGGATACTTTAGGACGGAAAAATCCAAGGAGCAAGTCCTCCGGGAGGGACTTTAAGCCGTGGGTCCCGAGTCTGAAGATTTTCAGGCTCGTAAAAATCCTTAAGCCTGAACAAAAAGGCCTCTAAGCAAAATTTACCGAATTTTCCCATCCTAGTACTACCTTGGTTTCCTAGATGTCAGTATGAGGTGGAACACTGACCACGGGCCAATCAAAAATGACATCTATGAGAAAACAAGTGTAACTAAATTAGTATGGTTCAAATTCTTCCCTGTAGGGGGAGAGCGCCTAAATCTCTGTAAAGGGAAAACATGGGCTTACAATACAAAATACAATATTATTATTATTACAGTGAAACCTGTCTCAGCCAGAACCTTTATAAGAAGGATACCTGTAGAGACAAAACAATCTCCAGAACATTAGTTATATATGTAAAATCGTCCTGTGTAAGCCGAAAACCTTCATAATGCAGAACGGAATGGTTTTTAAAATACCAATAGTTAATTTTTACCTCAGTAAGGCGGAAAATTATTCTTAAGCACGTTCTAATTACAGTATTAATGACCCCACATGAAAATTCTGCATATGACGCTACTGCATTATATCGTTTTACCTTCTTGTATTGCTATTGTATTGCGGGGATACTCTTGCTTATGAGTGACAGCAGGAATCCGTCGCTTTTCCTTGGCTGCTTACGTAACCTGCGAGGGAGTTGGGAAACTCTTCAGTCCTCCTGTAGTTGAGTTCCTTCTTGTTTTTGTGTAATAAAGTTGTTTTGTACTGCCGTTCAAACTGTGCTGTGTTACATACACTATTTTGTCTATATTTCAGTTCAATACATGTTTTTAAAGCATGCATGTAAAAACCCTTACACTGCATGAGAAAATTCAAGTTTGTAATTTGGGAACTCTTTATATGGAAAACTGCCAAAATGGAAATATATTTAATGAACCGTCATGTTCCTTCATAGACAGGTTTTACTGTATTATTATTATTATTATTATTATGAAGTGAAGATTTTCATTTTTATAAGTTAAAAAATTATAACGAAGAAAGGCTAATGTATCTCAACATCACAAGTTCAAAGGCATATAATCACATATTAAGTTTAGGTGATATTGAGAACTTAAATCAGTGTAAATCTTATTCTTTAGTTCTCAAATTGTGATCCTTGGATCCCTAGGGATCCAACAGTTATCAGCGGATCTGCAGGAATCATGTAGAGTGTATCATTGTGGAGTTTTTCTTTTTGAAGGAAAAGATTTATTCCATAAGCCACAAGATGTCGACACAATATAAATAGCAATTGAGGTAGAGATTTATCCTTTTCCAATAGATGTGTCATATGACAATGAATGAATGTCAGAAGCATTACCAATTATGTTAGTTAAAAATGAGGCAATAAAGTAAGTTGGTTAGTATTGTCTTAAGTGATTTTTTTTGTTTAATCTGTGGAACAGCTTTTCCACATATAATGTAACATTTCCTGTATTTTATCATCACACAATCCAATTAAACATATCGCCATATTTCTGATATTCAGTGTATAATTAAATAAATATTTACAGTTTTCCTTGACAACTATATAATTGGTTCAATAATATACTGAAAAACTATTTATTGGTAAGTTTTAGTAACTTTTATGTATAATACTCACATAATAAAAGTAAGGAGGATTACTGTAAAGAGATTTCAGGATCCACAATTTGACCAAAGAGATCCATGATTAAAAAAGTTTGGGAACCACTGATTTATTATATATATTATTCTTTCAATTGAAAGGCAGTGAAAACAGATAAAAATATGCTCTTTTTTACAATTTCATTATCTTTTACATCTAATAAAATAGTAAAATCTGCAATTAAGAATTCATGCATTAGTAAAACACTTCATAACACAAAGTTAGTTTTTCTCAAGTAAATATCACTGCACAACTCCCATTTGCTGAAGCAGTTCTTATGACCTATAATTAGACTTCAGATTTTACATTTTATGCTTATTTTTTCCTGCACAAATAAAAAAACCAATGATATAGATACAAGTTTCATGATAAGTTATACTACCTGGAAGAGTTTAATTGTGCCTAAAATGCTTATTGTACCCACTGGAATTTATTTTGAGCCTAAGATTGCCTTTTTAAAATTAATTTATATAATTTGTCCCAGTTCAGCAATATCAGATCTCAAGACATTTCTGGTGATTTACCAGAGCATCACAATAATGTGAAAACATAACAATTTTACTTTTATAAGTAAACTTTTAACATTTATAAGTCAACTCTCATTGCAATAAAAATAAAAGAAAAAATAACTCAGTGGAAAGAAATAAACTCAGGAGTCAGACAAGGTTGTGGCCTCTCCCCTCTACTTTTTAACATATATATGAATGCCATTGTAAAAGACTTTAGAGAAACAAAACACGGAAGTATCACTATCAACAGAAATTTAAAATTAGATATAATAATGTTTGCAGATGATCTTGTTTTACTAGCAACATCTGAAGATGATTTACAATGGTCAGTACACAATTTAAATTTGATAGCCCAGAAATATTCAATGGAAATATCTACCAATAAAACTAAAATAATGGCCTTTTGTGGAAAATCACTAATACCAAGCAAAATTTGTTTAAATAACAAAATTTTAGAGAGATTTAATGAGTTTACTTATTTGGGATATAAACTCTCTTTTGTTGAAAATTTGGATTTATAAGAGAAAATTGTGAAATTCAACAAATCAATGGGAATCATTAATAGAGTTTTAAAACTTTCATTAGTGCAAAAATCAACTCGAACTCGTCTATATCAAATAATGGCTCGACCA
Organism: Diploptera punctata; assembly: GCA_030220185.1. Classification (NCBI taxonomy): domain Eukaryota; kingdom Metazoa; phylum Arthropoda; class Insecta; order Blattodea; family Blaberidae; genus Diploptera; species Diploptera punctata. The sequence continues at coordinate 768,683 of JASPKZ010010253.1, forward strand.
GTCCTATGTTATGGGAGTGAAGTGTGGACTATAAGGACGAGAGATGAAAGCAGACTAAGAGCTTGTGAGATGAGATTTATGCGCCGAACAGCTGGCTATTCCAAAATGGGATCGAAAGAAAAATGTAGAAATCCTTCAAGAACTTAATGTGTCACCAATACTGGACTACATCTCCAGATATCAGCTAAACTGGAAGGGAACACGTCTAAAAAATGGCTAGATCCAGGATCCCCAAGGCAATAATGAACTACTGTCCAAATGGGAAACGGTCACTTGGTCGACCTATGAAAAGATGGCACGAAAACCACTTTCTCAGGCCGTAACAGTTCTTCTAGAACTAATACCTGGCAGGATGATGATGGTATAGTCAAAAATTCAAGTCAGAAATATGGCAATAGATAAGAATGACTGTTGTTCAAGAAACTGTGGTTTTGTGCTGTGAAAAAACACAGAATGTATGAGCTGAGATAATTACAACTCATTTTATTTACTAAACCAAAAGCCTCATAATGTTATTTCCCATAATAATTTTTGTCAAATAACAATATAATTCAGGATGACCTGAATTAAATTTCTTGAAAATGTTGCTGAAATTGAATTCAAAACCCTTTTGAGAAAATGGATTTTGTAGGATTTTAATACAATAAAAAGATAATTTATATTTGATGTCCAGGGATTGGGCAAAAAAGAAAAATCCATCATGTGGGATAGTGAAAAAAAGCCACATCTTAATGAGGTTTCCTTGTATCTACTTTTAAAGTGAAATACTTAAAAAAACCTTTTATTTCTTAGATAAAGGAACACATGAGAGCATATAACAGAAATTTAGAATATTCAAAATATGCTAACCACCTATTCCAATTTAATCATTGTTTCGATTTAAATTTTGAAATTTTACATGTTTGTGAATAGGGTAAGAAGTTAGATCTTTTGGAGGCTGTAGAAATTAATAAATTTAAAAGTAGTAACAAACTGTTAAATTCTCAACTTGATTTGAATGAATCCCCTTTGTTAAATTCAAAAATTTAAATAAATATTGTTGTATTGTTGCTTAGATCAGTTGGAACACAATTCATAATTTGTTAACATGTCTGAAGAAGGTACAGTGTACCGAAACAGTTGTCACTGAATTATATAATAAATATGAAAATCAAATAAAATTATGTTTTATTTTTTATTTAATTAATAAAAAAAAATCTGTTTTAAAAAAATTACAAATTAAGATTGATTTGGCTTAAAATTATTTTAAATATTCCTGAAATTCAATTGAAAACATTCCATAAAAATATAAAAAAAATTAGTGCATGTGATATCCAGGGAGTGAAAAAGGAAATGTTTAACGTTAAAAAAACAGCACATTTTAAAGAAATTTACTGTATTTGTTAGTTATGTTTACAAGTGAATAAAACTGTCAAGATTCATTACGACTTACCACTGCCAACGTCGTCTCTGTTGATATTAGTACAATCCTGACTGTGGTGAATTTCCATACAAATACCTCCACGATGGGGGTGATTCCCACACACAATTTAAGTCCACCTTAAACAATAATCAAGAACCAAACATTCATGAAGGATCTGCATAATCTTAGCGAATTCCTCAAGTAAAATTTCTGGTCCAATTTGCTGATTTACAGAATATATCTTTCCTTTGTTAATTAAGTCATATGTACCTTGTTAATTTGTACGAAAACAAATATATCGACCACTAGAGTGAATTTTAAATTATGGCTTTTGATAAACTCCAACCCATAATAGTCAGATTTTGCTAATTATTTCAAGGGCATATACTGAGCTATGTTGTGAAAATTGTGGCTGTTAGTGATTTTTAAATGTTTGCTTCTGGGGGACCCCCCATTCCTAATGGTATAATTTTTCCAGTTAACGAATTGAACCTTACTTTTTAATTGATTGCTATATGCCAAATTTGGTTAAAAAATTATAGCAGACATAAAATTAACATATACACACACAAAAAAAAAAAATAATAATAGAGCTTTATTTTAACTGGCAGAGTTAAGGCCGTAAGGCCTTGTCTGCCACTCAACCAGGTTTTAAAAAATACAAAAAAATAGTCTTACATCTAAATTACAATATACATAAATGATTACATATTATAAATACAATACAATTAATATTTATAATGTATTTTGATTTACTCTAAATTTAATGAATTAAATATATAATATGTACAATATATATAAAGAAACGAGAAAAATATTATTAATGACATAGTATAAATGTAAATAAATAGAGAAAAATTAATTATTAGACAACAGGTAACTGTATAAGCGTGACTTAAAGGTGCCAAGTGTGTGGCAACCCCTGATATCTTGAGGAAGGAAATTCCAGGAGCGGGCAGAGGCTACTGTAAAGGAAGTAGAATAAGAGGAAGTGCTATGAAGAGGAATTGTTAGCAGACTGTTATCTTGTGACCTAGTGTCAATATTGTGGTAAGAGGATAGCTTCTCAAATCTGGACACCAAGTAAGTAGGAATGTAGGAATTCAGAAGCTTGAAAAGTAGTGAAAGAGAGTGCAATTTACGTCTGTCAGTAAGACGGAGCCAAGAGAGGTTATTAAAGTGTTCAGAAATATGGTCATAATGGCGGATATTGAAAATGAATCAAACGCAAGCATTATGAACACGCTGTCCCATTTATGTTGACCACCCAAAATAACTTTATACATAAGTACAAAGGGGCACACCATAGTGTAGTGGTTAAGGCACTGCACTACAAGCCAAGAGGTCACAGGTTCGAGTCCCGGTGGAGTCAGGATTTTTAAACTGACCCAAACTTTCTGGTGGCACTGTGGTCCTGGGATTGACTCAGCCTCTAATGGAAAATGAGTATCACATTCTTGTTCCGATGGCCATCACGCAGGGCTGACATCAAGTGCCGACTGTCTAGAAAAAGTGGGAGCCTTAACCTCCTACTACCCCAAGAGCCTCCTGAGGCCTGTAGTGGGATCACTTTATCTTTTTACATAAGTACAAAATGAAAAATTGTTTTGTAGAAAAGTTGTCCACCTACAAGGGGGATACAATATTGATTGTTAATGAACTTTGTAGAAAATTATTTATTAACAAGAGATGAATACCAACTTCGTTTTTTTCAATGGCAGAATGCATTTTTTCTTTGATGTGTTCATTAAGCACTATAAGACCTGTTCAAAAATGTTTAATTATCAAATAAAATCATTATTTCTTACAATATGTGGGCAACAAACACCTGTCAAATTTTATTCTTAGGTTTCCATTTTTCAAATTATTTCCCACTATTTTTATATTTTTCTATGATATTTAACTACATACATAGCATGAAAACGTGGCAGCCATATTAATTTTAATGAATATTCTATGCAACAACACCAGTGCAGCCAACATAGACTATTTACTAATTAACTATACACATACACATCAAAATTTCAGAATTTACTATTTACTTTTGGGTGTTGCATTCTTTCACAGGTTTGAGTGCTTAAATTGCATTAGGTTAGCTTTTAGGTTCGTTAAATAGCATGTGTGTGTTGATTGCATCCCATGATTCTACAGTGTAAACTGCTTTGCATTTATTGGCACATGTGCATTTTGTATGATTGGAACTTAGAAAAACTTTTTGTCACATGTAAAGAATTGCCAATAAAACCGTCTAAGTTTTATATGATTTTCATAAATATTTATTTTAATAAACATTTGCAACAGCTGTTTTGATACACTATACCTTCTTCAGACGAATGTTCAAAAATGCATCACAATGCGACATTCTAATAAATAGAACCTTATTAATGGAGGGGTCCCCAACTAGGGGATATGTGGATGGCGACCACAAGTTGCCCAAGCTGAGAAAAACATTGCTTCCACTTACTTGTGTTTTGCTCCTTACTTTTATCTTTAATCAATCTGGTATTTCTTCCACTTACTTATACCACTCTCTTTTAACTTTACTATCAAACCTCTCTTGGTTTTTCGACCCCAATGCTATTAAGGCATCCAAAGGCTAGGGAGTCTTTCCTTTCTTCCATTTCTTCATTCTTTTCTTCTCCAGAAAAGCCTGACCAGAGGCTATAAGATGGCAGCCCCATCACTGGTCTTGCCTTCCTTTGACTAGCAACCAATCGAAGAGACTATTATTATGCTTTCAAGTCTTATACGGAAATTTCCCAGAAGGACGCTGGAGGGAAAATGTTCTATAGGATCATAACAGGCCTTGGCCTAATACTTGGAAGGAAGAAGAAGTAAAAGAAGACAAAGTGAAATTATTACTTCCATATTACAGATTACCCATATGAATTATGAACAGTAGAACATTCACATTAAGTTCTCAAACTGGTGACCATTTTCAGAGACACACGTTGCCAATCACCAAGTGATTGAGGAAATTGATTTATTCACTGTTACTAGCTGAATGGAATTACAAGCATGTACAATACGGCTATGTTATGCTCTAGAGTTGTTGGAATATCTTGATAGACGATATATTTAATAACTCCCCAGAGAAAAAAGTCCAATAGAATAAGATCAGAACAAGGAGCAGGTCAATGAACTGCCTCTTCACGACCACTTTATCTTTCCATTAATAAGGTTCTATTTTGTTTATTTTTTATTTCACTCACCTCATACTTCATAACTCCTAGCATACCCAGGGTTTCTTCACATCCTTTGTGACATTCTCAATGCTGTGTCACGTTCACAACTGATATATTAAGAAACCTCATAGTGTTATTTCCTATCCACATAACTTAATAAGGTTCTATTTATTAGAATGGTATACAGTAAAAGCTCCTTATTTGCAGGGGAAATGTTCCACATTAATGCCGCAAATACAGAAACCACGAATATTGAATGGTAAATTGTATGGATATAGAGGGGATACATTCCAAGGTTCAAAAATAAAATTAAAATTATCAAAACAAAATCAATTAATGAGAGATTTTGAACAATTTTTATTAATTGTTACTGTCTGGCTTAGGCAAGGGCTTAAAGAACTTAGTCATTTTTCCTGTTTTGCCGCTTCTATAAGGTATTTCAATTCAGACTGATATTTAGCTGTGAATTTAGCGATATAATTCCTTATTTTGTGTTCTGATTTCTTGAAGAATCATACAGTTGATCCATTAACATTGAAACAGCATGATATAAATGCAAATGACTTGCCAACATGTAAATGGTCAAACATTTCTATTTTTACTTTAAGCGGCAACACTACTTTTTTCCGTTTCAAAACTAATTTTCTTTCCTTTTACTCTACATTATAAATTGGTAACAAAGCAGAAGAGACACGTGTTATTCAATCAAAATTATGGCAAGGAACGACAAGTTGAATCAATAAAACACCGATTGTGGCGAGGGGTGCATTTATAAATGGATATAGCGGCAGCAGCTTTTAACATGGAACTTTAGGTTTAGTGACAATATGGTTTATTTTACTTTGATATTAATTTGTCCATTTGGTTTGAATCACTCCTTGTAAAAACTGCCTTGGCACATGCCTGCAGTAAAAAAAAAAGTTGCCGATGGTTAATAAAATATACTAATCCTTCAAATATATCGACTGGATCTGCAAATAAAGAATTTTTTAGCCACGAATACAGGAAATGTGTTGTAATTTTTTAACCTGCAAATAATGAAAATGCGAATAAGGGAACTGTGAATAAGGCACTTTTACTGTATTGTAATACAATTTTGAACAGGTCTTGGAGTATTAAGTTAATGTTGGGAAGTAAACATTATGATGTATAATCATTAAAATTCATGAATTTTAAGGTCTTGGAGTGCTTAATTTAATTGTCCTGCGCCGTAGCCGAGCGGTTATGGTAGGAAGCCTTGGCGTAGAGCTACAGGACTTGCGCTGGTTCGAGTCTCCATGGGGGAAGAAATTTTCTCATGGTATTTCGGCCAGTATGGGACCGGTGCCCACCCAGCATCGTGAGGCAATTGGGTAGCTACAATAAGTAGCGGCTCCAGGTTGAGGAACCAGCTATAACGGCTGGGGACTCGACATGCTAACCACATGTCACCCCTACACTGGCTGTTGATCATCTACCTCGATGTGATTGACACATGTGGATGTGAAGGGCCAGCAGCCAGCTGGTAAAAGGGCAACCGCTGAAAAGTGGAAAGACCCTCAATCGGAATCGGAGTGCTTAATTAACACATTGAAGAAGAAATACATAGTGCCATTGAAGAAAACAAAGTATTTGTTAGTAATGCTTTTCAAAATAACAACTGTCCATCAAAGTGAATATTAAAATTTAAATTAATACAGACGATCAGACAATCCTTAGCTCTTCAGAAGACAATTTACAAATAGCAGCATATAAATTAAACGAAATAGCAAATAAATTCAATATGACAATCTCTGAAAGTAAATCAAAAGTAATGGCATTCAACGGGAAAGACCATATGAGGTGTAAAATCAGTATTAATAACAGTATAATACAACAGGTGAACAATTTTAAATATTTAGGATGCAACGTATCATACTGCCAGAAGGAAGATATTAATATTAAATTAAATAGATTTTACAGAATGTGTGGCACTATAAAATGGACACTGAAAAATAAAACTTTGAGGAACACACAACTAAAATTTTACAAAATTATGGCAGTGCCTGTCTTAACATATGCAAGTGAAAATTGGACTCTTAACCGTTCAGACAGAAGGAAAATAGAAACTGCAGAAATGAAGTTCCTACGTTCAGTAGCGGGTGTGACAATTTTGGACAAGAAAAGAAGTGAGGATATTAGGAAGGACTTAAATATTTTCAATTTAACAAATAGAATTGACAACATGAGAAACAACTGGTATGAACATGTCAAGAGAATGCCTACAGAGAGAATCCCTCAGCTATTACTAAAGATAAACCAATAGGACATAGAAATGTTGGACGCCCATTTACTAGATAGGAGGATTCATTAAATCCCACTTGATGTGAAAACAGGGCAAAAGGCCTTATTTCATGAAGCAGAAGAAGAAGAAATTAATACATCGAAATATAATGCTCAACTGCTATTAAAGTTATGTAATTTCTCATTAAAAATGTCCAAGTAGAAGCTGCCAGGTATCACTGGTAACGACAGCTCTCTGCTTCTGACAGTACAGAGAATTGTATATGAGGAAGAATAAGTAGCATTTGTATTGAAAGCCTGAAATAGTGTAATGCTTAGCATACAGAGCTAGAGGTTTTGGGTTCAAATCCTGATTCAGGCATTAATTTTCCTTTTCTAAATAATGCTACAAAATTCACTAACGAACAGTATTATTTCCTCTTCGCAGTTGGACAACTTAGTGAATGTGACAATGAACCAGCAGGTATTAAGCCAGAGAGTCAGTTAGTGAATTTTTTTTTTCTCTTCAATGGCAGAGGATTTTATGAATTTCTCTTTATCCCATTTAGTTACCTTTCTTCTACTTCTTCTTTTCGAGGATTAGGTCAATGCGACCTGTTCCGGTCTCAAGTTCATCGTTTCCTTGGCTGTCCCAAAGATCTTTTTCCATGTGGTTTGTAGATGTTGATCTTTATGGGTAATCTTGTATTGTCATTCGATCTAAATGTTCTTTCCATTGGTATTTGTGCTCTTCTAGTTTATCGACTATTGAAAATATCTCCAGTTCATTTCATATTGATTCATTGTGTAATCTATCCATGCATGTACATCCTTTTACGGATCTTAAAAATTTCATTTCAGTGGCTTGAATGTGTGAGATATCCTCTTTTGTAAGTGCCCAAGATTCAGATCCATATAAGAGAACAGGAACAGCCATAACTTTATAAAACCTGAGCTGAGTTTCTCTTCGAGTCTTTCGGAAGGTTCTTCTTACGGTGCCACACATCATTTGATATCAGTTTAATTTATTATGTATATCCCATTCGTAGCTATATGTTATATCTGAACCAAGATAAATAAAGTGTGCTATCTGTTCTATTATTTCATTATTGATTACTATTTTTGCTCTGACTGGCACTTTGCTCTCAAAAGTCATAATTTTAGTTTTTGAAGTTGAGACTTTGAGATTATAACAGTCCTAATAGATTCTTAATAACTGTCACTTTCATCAGATGTTTTTAAGGATGCAGATTCTTTAAGATTTAGTGGTACATGTTGGCTTGCAGGTCACATAGAGGACCGTTAAATATTTGATCAACAGAATATTAATCATCTAAAAATTCAAATATCCAATCTCATTTTCAGATGTTACATTTTAAATAAACACTTTCCAGAAACGGATATTTTAGAAAGAAGCATCTACAATTCTTTACTTCTAAAAAAATTCAACCCCATATTATCATTAACATGAAAATACAGGGTATTATGTGCTAGAGAACTGTCATCAACTTCTCTCAAAAAATGTTAAATAAAAATACCTTTTTTCTTCTTCCAGTTATACTATATGGACGTGAAACATGATCTCTTGCTTTAAGGTAGGAGAAAAGATAATGAGTATTTGAGAATAAAGTGCTTAAGATAATTTCTGGATCAAAAAAGACAGGTGAAAGGAAAACTATATAACAGTGGGCTATATACTCCTTATGGGAAATTAGACATTATAAAACAGTCAAGTCTCATGAACTGCACGGTCAGAACATGAGGAATGAATGGGGAATGAAAGTGGAACATGGAAAATTCTTGTGGGGAAGCCACATGGAAAGTTCCCAGGAGACAGGTCAAGAATCAGGTGGAGTAATATTAACCAGGATTTAAGAGAGAGAAAGTATACAGGTAACGTTATCAGCCTCGTGGTCTTGTGGTCAAAGCTTCTGACTAGAGTTCATGAGGTCCTAGGTTCAATTCCCACTCAGATCACAGGCTTTTTTTTTGTTAAAGAAATTTTTACTGCTTTTGCCCCGGTAAGGAATTTAGGTAAATCTCACTTCATGCACTGTGTTCTTCACAGCACAGGACTGCTGTTTTAGGAACAACTGTTCCTGAAACCACGGTACTGTGCTGTGAAGAATACAGAGTGTACGAAGTGAGATGAATAACGACTCGTTTAAATTTTATTAGGTTTACGACTCTTCTGGGGCTTCACTATCATTTATCATCAATTATACCATTGGAGCTATTGGCTATGGTGGACTAGCGGTTATGCTCCTTACCTCTGGTCCCAAGGGTCGCAGGTTTAAACCCGGCTGCAATTGATGGATTCTTTTAGGATGAAAAAATCTAAGCAGCAAGTCTTCTGAGAGGGACTTTAAGCCATAGGTCCAGAATCTGAAGATTTTCAGGCTCATAAAATATCCGTAAGCCTGAATAAAAAGGTCTCTAAGCAAAATTTACCAATCTCAAACATTCTAGTAACATCTTAGTTTCCTGCTAGATGTCTCATTGAGTCAGTGTGTTGACTGCATACCTCTCATGACATCTTTCAACAAATGAAGTAACTAAAATGTAATTGGTCTACTAACTCCTAACAAAGGAGAGGATATGGCTCGACACCGGGTTATGCCATTATTAGAGTCCGGATGTTAGGCACTTAAAAAATTCAAAATAGGCAGGCAAAAAGGCACTAAAAATCATTAATATAGGCACTAAAAATTCAAAATAGGCTCTTACAAAAAATGGACTACAACATACATTTTTACAGCCTTGCATAAAGAATATAAACATATGCTATCAATAGCATACAAATATATCAGAGGTGATTTTGGAACTTGTTTTACCTTTTTACAAAGAGCATACTTATGTTTTGCAGTGTGTAGGTGCTGCGAAACATGGCACTTCTTCGTGCAATTCACTGAAATTTCACACACATTGCAAAACAACATTGAACCGTCACTTGAGAATATTTCCGCAACAAATTCTTTCACGAAATTGGTAAATTTGTCTTTTACTGTTGTCCGTTCTTTAGGCCTCGTAAAACAACTGTTCTAGAGGTAAAAAAAAAAAAAAAACAAAAAGTCACATACACTTGTAGCACAACTTTGACCTTGAAGCACCTGTCTATAAATGAGGACTACAGACTGAATTCAGTGTTACCAACATCAAAAATAATATTGTCACTCAGCAACAGGTGTGAGACAGAGAAAGAAAAGCTTGAGCCATTTACCCTTTTTGTCACTCAGCAATGTTTGTATTGAAAAGAAGCAAAGCTGTACTATAGAACTTTCTCCAAGCTTAGAGCCGAAGTATAATACAATGAGACATAGCTTAGGGCCATTTCGCTTAATGGGAGTGCATGAGGTGGAAAAATACAATTGCCAGTTCTTATTATTTCGCCTAACGGGAGTGCATTGAGGGGGAAGTTTGTCCATTTCAATTCATTGAAATACTAAGTTAATTCCAAGACAAAATGGCAAATAGGCATTTATAGGCAAAATACACTTAATGGAAAACAACTCTTGGGTCTTCGGTATGAATTCATATGCGGTCACTTTTACAGTATCTATAATAAATAATTATAGGCATTTTCCCTAACATCCAGCTCTAGCCACATCCAGCTCTAGCCATTATATATAGATGGATACCATTGGGACAATCTCTTTTCCAGGTGCCCCAACTTCAGAAATGGGTTAGAAATCCAGCAATGTCAGGAGAGAATGCCAGAAATTTCGTACAACCTGTTGCCAATGGACAAAAAAATTATCATTAACTAAAGAAAAATTTATGACCGAGCTAGGACTTGAACCCAAGATCTCACCCATTTGTATTTCTTTATTTGACCTTCAGTTTTTATATTACATTGTTTCTTCTTCAATCCCTTACTTCTTCATGCATTGATTTGTCATATTCTCTCCATTTCTGCCATTCCAGTCTATTCTCGCATCGTCACTTCTTTTCACTTACCTTCCATCACTGCCTTCCCTTAATAAATTACAATAGGAAGTAACATTATGAGGTTCTTAATAAATAATACAAAAATCTAGATTTTACTCTTCAATGGAGTTATGAGGTTTTGATCGTCTGTCGACTATATATATATATATATATATATATATATATATATATATGACATGATAAGAAAAATAAATGTCTGGACAGGATTCGAACCCAGAACTTTGGGTCAGTACCCCAGCGTGTTATCCATTACACCACCAGGCAAATCCAATTCAAACTTTTATTTTTCTTATATATATATATATATATATATATATATATATATATATATTATCCATTGTTACTAGATGTCGCGAGAACTCGGTCTTCACTGCCACCCAGTAGCTGACTATAACAAGTAAGCAAATTGAAGAGAATATTTTTACTTTATAGCAGTGATGCTTTATCGATGTTATAATTAAATTTTTAACATTGAGCAATGCAAGCTTAATATGACATAAGAAAAATAAATGCCTGGATGGGATTTGAACCCGGAACTCTGTGTCGGTACTCCAGTGTGTTATCCATTACACCAACAGGTGAATCAAATTCAAACTTTTATTTTTCTTATATATACACGTAGTCAGGTTGCTTATTGGGTTCTACAGCAGTAACTTGTCCATTCTTTTTGGTGCTTTTATATTATGGTAGTGTATTTTCTCCCTAACAAACCCTTTCATTGTTTCCATGGAAACCATGGAAAAATTGAAAATTCAAGGTAATGTTTCTGGCTTTGATGGCAATGTATATTTTTTATAGTATCATGGGGAAAGAATAAAATAAAAAAAAAGCAATATTTCTATATAAGCTCGTGGGCAATTCCAACCAATGTCTTGTTACGACCTATTCTGGGCTTGCTAGACATAATTCGGTCATTTCAACATAACTTAATGTTTCATCTACTGCTGCTGCAGACATCTTAAACAGACACTCTCTGTCCAGATCGCCTAGAAAACACCTTCATCTACAAATAGTGGAAGTACTCCCAGACTCCACTTAATCTACAGTCATCAGATAGGGAGTTCATATCAGCTATTCAGAGCCTCTTCAAATTGTCTACCACAGCAATAGTTGAAAATTCGAAGTCTTAGTCAAATGACTGGGCCATAGCCATCAAGCCTGGAAAACATGGGTCTACTTCGAACAATGTTTCTTGCAATTGACTAACATGGGAATTGTCAACTATTGCATGCCAAAATCTACCTTGAAATTTCTTCCAGAAAAACATTGTGGCCATGTCCAAAATATTATCCGCCATTTTTAACTGCAAGGCACAGAAATTTAAGCCAGAATCCAGCAATGACAACCCAATGTGCTATGCAGATGTAGGTCATTTTATGAGTGAGATAGGAGTGATAAGAGGCAGGACACGGCATGAATGGCAGGTAATGAAGATTATCCAATGTACCAATTCAAGAGTTGTATTACTTCCATATGTTGTTGTTGTTTTCAAATGCTGGGCCATGGCAACGAAGCCATTAGCGTTCTTGCTCTCCAATATTTCTCTATAGTGGATCCAACAGGTAATACTTCACAGGTTTGTAGATGTTCTTCATTCATTTCTTCGTCTTTGTTGCATAGAGGACAATTTGGATTCGTGTAGATTCCTATTTTATATAAATGTTTGGCCAAATAGCCATGTTCTGTAAGCAGTCTAAATTTTGCTACTGTAGTTTTACGTGGAATTTCTGGAATAATATCTGGCTTCTTTACTAAAATATTCCATTTTTTGTCTTTGGCTTTATTACATAGGTCTTGGTTTTGTTTCATTTTATATTTGTTTTTTAATTATTCTTTTTATGGATGTGAAAGGTAAGCTTTTAGTAGTATTCTGAATTAGATTGGAGCCTTTTTTGGCAAGAAAAATCCGCAGTTTCATTTCCAGCAATTCCACAATGTGCAGGTATCCATTGCAATTGATTTTTTTCCTGTAGTTTTTGGAGTTGTTGAATAATTTTGTAGCACTCTATAATTTCTATCGACTTCATTTTGTGTGAATTTATTGCATATATTGCTGCCTTAGAATCAGAGAGTATGATGGCATTTTGAAATTTATTTATTCTGTATAGTAATTGTTGGAGTGAAATATGAATAGCCGTTACTTCTACATCAAAATTTGTTGTGTGGTATCCTGCTATTGTAATGGTGGTTACATCACCCACTCACATAAACCCCCAGTATGACTGGAGGGCCACACATGCCGTTGATTAATATGTCCATCGGACCTTGCCGGGAGGATATATATTTTTTGGATCCACCGACCATTCTCACAAGCATCATTTGTGGACCATTTCTACGCCGTGGCATGCCAGCATAAGTGTTGAAATAGCATTTCCTCTATTTCTGATGGTGTGGTTATACCGCCATTACTCGGTCCTCATAGCCTCATTTGTAAAAGCAGGTTGCACCACGAGCGGGTTGAGGTTGAGATTTGGATAGGAGAGGTTATGGAATGCACTTCACTATCCTTTGCAACCGTATTACTTCCCTATAGCTTAAATGAGATGTTTGGCACTGGATTTTAGTGCCTTGCAGTTAAAAAGGCAGATAATTTTCTGGACACTGCCTTTATATTTCATGCTTCTCTGGAAGAAATTTCAAGGTAGGTTTCGGCATGTAATGGTTGATAATTCCTATGTAAGAAAATTCTTGCATGATCTCGTGTGCTGCTCACATAATTGGACCATGACCTATAAGCCTGCAAAACATGTGTCCAGTTCAGACTTTTTTTATTGCAACTGATTGTGATAATTCTTGAAAACTATGAGTTCTGCTCAAATGACTGGATCATGAGCATGATGCCAGTGAAACATGTGTCTGCTTTGGATTATTTTTGCTACTGACAGAGAAAATATTTGCATGACAAAATATCAAGCAACACTTTAGTTAAAATGCAGAAGATGAAACACTGTTTTTGAAAGGCCTCCATATTGGAATATCTTGATGAAGTTTAATAATTTAGTTGAGGACGACTGACTTACCAGGTACTAATTTTATAATTAATATCTTAAAATATCAAGTTTCACTGAAAGTCCTAGATACTTACAAGCTTTAACATATGATTTAACAAACTGCACAGAGAATGTGCATCTGGGGTATTGTCTCCTTCAGAACAGTACTTCATCGCTAAAAACAGCTGAAATTCCTTTCGAGATGCTGAAATCAAAATATGACACAATTTCTCATGAATAAAATAACTTCACAGCCTCTGCTTATATCTAATCACATTCCAGAAATTTGGCCACAGAATTAGTTTTAAAACCAAACACCTGTGTCTCATTTGAGTACTTGACAATTTTACAAAAATATCAGAAAATGGAACATTACAGTACCATGTACTATAATAATCACAAAAGGATGAAACCTTCAATATATGAATAAACCTTGGCAAAATTTAATTAATTATTTTACAAGTAAACAAAGGAAAATGACAAATCATATGGACATAAATAATAAATACGTATCAAAGAACAAAATTACATATAAATAAGTTGAGTTATTGTCATCTTACCTCATGTTTATTGATTTCTTTAGGACGCATTTCAAAACATTTATGTTTTATCCACGACTTGTCCAGACTGACTATTCTTATGTTGTCGGCCCTCAATGTTGACTCTTACTCCCTTTTTTGTGGGCCAAAGAACTTGCATATCAAATCTCTCTCCCCGGGAGTTTCAAAATCCATTTATGTATATATGTATAATTTGTATCACTCATCTCATATTCTTCTTCTTCTTAAGGGGAGTGATGGGTGAAATTTTCGATATTTTTGGTCAAATTTAGCATTTTTTTTAATTTTTGTATTAAAGAATACTATGTACCTTAAAGTATAAGTTGGTGAAGTTTCAGTGTCCTATGGTGCTTGTAAGTCTCCCTAATCACTGTAGGAAGGCATGTATGCTACGAGGGGGAATCAATTATAAACAGGCCTTTTGTTCCAAAACTTTTATTCATGAAGATTAATTGAAATTAACATTTTTCTTACTTTTCTACATATTCACCCATCTTTGCTATGCATTTGTTCCAACGGACAGGCAGTTTTTTAATGCCAGTTTCAAAGAAAGTACAAGGACGGGTACGAAGCCCAGTTGCGCATGAAGTCTTTCACCTCCTCGTTGGTTGTGAAATGATGTCCTCCAAGAGTTTCTTTGAGTGGACCAAACATGAAGAAGTCACATGGTGAGAGATCCGGGCTGTAGGGTGGATGTGGAAGGGCAGTCCAGTGAATTTCAGACAATTTTCACTGTGTTGCTGCTGCGGTGTGTGGTCTGGCATTGTCCTGCAGAATCAACACATTTCTGATTGGACTGCTGCGCCGTTTTGACCGGAAGGCAACTCGAACTTGACTGAGAAGGTCACAGTAGTAGGCAGCATTAATGGTCCGTCGTCGTTGTTGTTCAAGGAAATCAATCAGCATGACACCTTTTGAGTCCCAGAACACTGTGGCCAAAACTTTCCCTGCAAACAGTCGTGACTTGGCTTTCACCGGCGGTTGCTCTCCAGTCTTCCTCCACTCCAGACTGGCCCTCTTTGATTTGGGTTTGCAATGATGCACCCATGTCTCATCACAAGTGATAATTCTGTCCAGAAAAGCATCACCTTCCTCTTCGTAGCGCATGAGGAGCGTGCGAGACATTTGAACTCGCACTGCTTTCTGTTCTGCAGTGAGCAACCGCAGAACCCAATGAGCTGACACTTTTCTCATTTTCAGCTCCTCTCGAATGATTGATTGCACACTCCCATAGCTAATGAGAAGTTCTCGACAAATGTGGTTGGTTGGTATCTAATGTCGAGCACTTGATAATGAAATCATTCGCTCTCTTGCACTCCAATATTTAGCAGAAAGGCTGGTCTCTTCTACAAAAGCTGGACAACGGAGGAGATGGTTTCTTTCCATATCTTCATTTAAATTGCAAAAAGGGCATTTAGGTGAATCTGTTATGCCAATTCTGTGTAGGTGTTTATTCAAGCAGTCATGTCCCGTTAGCAGTCTGAATGTTGCTACTGCAGATTTTCTTTGTAATGTAGTAATGTCATAAGCTTGTCAAAATCTTTACAAAATCTTTTATATCACATCCAAAAATTTACAAAAGTTGTAATTCTATGTGACTCCAAAGCAGCCATTCTTGCTATAACACGAGACACAACACCCAAAAGCATCAAAATTATCGAATGTCACAAAATGATAAAACATTTATCCCGTCTACATAAAAAAGTTGTACTTCAATGGATTCCGGCCTATTGTGGAGTGACAGGCAATGAAATAGCCGATTTTCTAGCCAAGAAGGGTAGCAAAATTGTTTCAAACCCAACTTCTGCTCCAGTTTCCTTTCACTCTATCAAAAGAATTATCTCGACAAATGTCAAGCACTGTGATGTGGCGATCCCCTTCAATGATGTCTTGAACAGCTTGGATGTTTTCTGGATTGATGCTGGTGCGTGGGCAGTGAGGGTGGGCCAAGTTTTCAACACGTTCACGTCCTTCGTTAAACTCGCGGCACCAATGTTTTACTCTGGACCATGAAAGGGTTCTTTCCCCAAACTGTGGGAGTAACCGATGGCGAATTTCAGCTGCACTGACATTTTCATTGACGAGAAACTTGATGATTACTCGTTGCGCAACAGCTGGATGCACCTCTCTCTCAGACATCTCTACAGCAACTGAGGAACAAAACAAAATGAGTTCCCAAGGCCGCGGTCCTTTCCAGAGACCCCATTGCACCTGCTGTAAAAGCCTCCAACTCATATCACACTGTACGCATGCACAGTAAACAAAGGCCTGTTTATATTTGATTCTCCCTCGTACATTCTAATTTAACTGCATGCAAACTTTCAAATTGGCTTTTCCACACTTTTATTTTCATTGCATTTCAATACATTCAAATCACAATAGCATTGACAAATTTAATGATAGAAGCACAAAATTTTAACTGCATGTCCCACAAACAATGGCTAATAATTCTGTGCATGGATTTTGAAACAATGTTGATAGTTTTTAAATAATAAATAAAATATGTGTAGTAATTAAAAAAAAAAATTTCATATGCGGAGGATATGTTTTTTTTTTTCTTCCTTTATTATAATGATATAGAAAAGTTAATGCATAGTGTTGTTCTAAATATGTTAGTGGTCATGTAGAAAAAATTCAAAAATTTTACTAAAAAATTATGGAACTTATTAAAAATTTGCATATTTAAATTTTTAAATAGATTTTCTTCAATAACTCAAAAACCTTTAAGCCCAAAAGGATGAAACTTTAATATAATATTACATATTATGGCATGAATGTGTGTACAAAAAATCAAGTGTGTAGCTTAAAAACTGTAGAAAATAGAAATTTCACCCATCAGCCCCCTTAAACTAGTTTCAGAATTTTCTTCTTCAGTTTCATCATCAGTAATTTCACAACCATTGTTCTGTCATCTTGAAGAGCCACCTGTTACTCCCTTTGTTGGTAGATTGAAAACCTCGAAATCAAGTAATTTTTCCCGTGTCAGAAAAACATCTTATCAAAAAGAAGGCAAAGTTATTAAAACAAATACAAAAACCAAAAGAACTCAATGTTCGTGAAAAAATTTACATTCGAAGAAATGAAAAGAAAAAAATGAACTTTGAAATACCTGGGGAAAATAACTTGATTCTGAGGTTTTTCAATCTACCAACAGAGGAAGCGAAAGGTGGCTCTTCAAGACAACAGAACAACGGTTGCGAAATGTGGAAACGAAGAAAGTTCTGAAAATAGTTTAAGAAGAAGAAAAATATGAGATCAGTGATAAAATATTTTTTTTTATTTATATACAGAATTTTAATGTTTACACATCTTTCTGTGCCTAAAGTTTTATTTTTCTTCTCCATCCAATCCATGTCCTCCAGTCCCCTTGCTCTCATTCCAGTTCTTATTCCCTGCATCCACGAGTTTCGAGGTCTTCCTTTCCTCCTTCTTCCAGGTGGACACCATTCCAATGTTTTCTGGGTAATCTTTCTTCTTGCATTTGTCGTACTTGCCCATACCAATTTAATTGCTTATACCGTATATAATCTACTATTGAATAACCGATATTCATTTTTTCTCTTATGACAGTATTTCTTATTTTGTCTAATTTTGAACATCTTGCTGCTCATCTCCAAAAAGATCCATTTCCATCGACATAAGTTTTTGTTGAATTTCCAAACTTCAGCTCCATATGTGACAGTACTTCTCACTATTGAATTATATATTTGTAACTTATTTTTCCTGGTTATATGTCTGTTCCATAAGACTCCATTCATCATTGCTGTTATTGTTCTACCTTTATTTATTCTGTTCTTAATATCACTTTCTTGTTTATCCTCTTTATCTAATTTTACTCCCAGATTCTCAAATTCTTCACATCCTCTAATATACCCCATTTCATCTTCTAATATCAAATCTTCGGTTTTGGCTCCACATCCCACACAAAATGTTTTTTCTAAATTTATTTTCAGACCCCAGTTATCATATTCGTCCAATAATTTTCTGAACATAAACTCCGTGTCTTCATATTCTTGAGCAATTATTATCTGGTCATCTTCAAATAACATTGTATATATTGTATCTGTTGATCCATCTCCAATTGGTACTCCCATTCCCAAACATTTTTTGCTCCAGTTTGACAGTGCTTTATGTATAAATATCTTAAATAATGTTGGTGATATACTATGATAAAATTATACATCTCTATCTATCTTCGGGGTTTTACAGCTGCTGCCGTCTTCCCGTGCCAAACCTCCAAAGCCTACTGTCTTGGGCATCTTCAATGCTTAGCCCTCTAGCTTGCATTACTGTCTTCATGTTTTCCTTCCATGTTAACCTTGGTCTTCCTCTTTTCCTCTTTCTGTTCGGATGCCATTCATATAGTTGCTTTGGCCATCACTCATCTTCCATTCTTAAAACATGTCCTAACCACTTTAATTCCTTCTCCTCAATTCTTTCAATTATGCTTTCTTCTGCTTCAATTATGTTTCTAATTTCCTTATTTGTGACATGTTCTAATTTAGACTTTCTGGCACTTCTTCGTGAATAATCCATTTCTAGAGCTATCAGTCTATTCTTGTAGTACTTATTGATTGTCCATACCTCACTTCCGTACATTACAACAGATTCCACCAATGTTTTACCAATATATTTTTTGTGTCTTTTCAAATATGCTTATCCCACCATATGGAATTTAACGATGATATTATTTTGCTACTCAATTCAATTCTATGTTTTATGTTCTCTTTGCCTATACCTTCAATGTTATCCATAATTATTCCCAAATATTTAGTTTGTATCACTTGCTTTATTTGAATTCCTTCTTCCAATATTAAATTTTCTCTTTCATTGCTATTTATTGCCAGATATTCTGTTTTTTGTAAATTTACTGTGAGACCCCATGATTCATATGTGTTTTTCAACCTTTTTATCATGAATTCCATATCAAATTTGTCTTGCGCTAAAACCAGTTGAGCATCGGCAAATTGTAATGTCAGCAAAAATCTGTTGCCTATTGGGATCCCCATACCTTTGCAGCTTTGTTTCCACTTCGTTAATATAAATTCTACATAAATATTCTTCTTCTTTCCAAGTATTAGGCCAAGGCCTGTTACGATCCTATAGAAAATTTTCCCTCCAGCATTTCATAGGACGGCCCAGTGATCTTCGTCCTCTTGGTATATAATTATATATAAATACATAAATATTAAATAAAATAAATAAACAAATAAATAATGCCTCACAGTGTTAATCCCTAAAAAAGTAATTCAAAATTCATGAATCTCTCCTTGTTCTTCTGGATGTATTCCTGGGGGAAAGAGATTTGATATGCAAGTTCTTTGGACCACAAAAAGAGGGAGTAGGAATCGACATCCATGGCCGACAACATAAGAATCGTCAGTCTGGACAAGCTGAAGATAAAACAGATGTTTCGAAGTGTGTCCTAAAGAAATCAACAAATATGAGGTAAGAATGAAATGACTAAAATTATTTATTAAGAATAATTTCATAATGTTACTTCCTACTGTAATTTCACAATAAGATTACATATATTTACCATTGTGTAAAAAGTCTCTTGGAAATACCACCTCCATGTATTTTAATTTTATCATTATTGTTCCACCGAACAACAGATACGTGATTTACAGATGATGCTACTCTGAAACAAAAATGTGTTTTGTTTGTTTCAAACATTCAAGACATACAAGAAAAATAAACAAACACATGTAAATAAACTATTAACCTTTACACTGCTACAAATGGGTATATGCATTGGCAAAGAACATGCTTGCCGTGCTATGGGCGTGTATATCCGTTCTCAAATTCAAATGCCTATTAGTTATATAATACTTATTGCATTGCTTTCAAACTAAGCAGACATATACTGCCATCTCTTAGGAACCTAAATAAACTTATTCCATATTTCTCCCTGCATTGAGTCGCCCCCTATTAAAAAAAATCCAGACCCATGCACAAAGAAGTAATTTTCAACGCGCTAGCTGTCTGCTGGTGGTCATGTGATTACGAATTCCAGGGATGACAAAAATGGCCTCTTAAAGTCGTGTTTTTCTTTCCGATGCGGAGTTGGTTCAAGTTTTGGAAACATTAGATTCTGATTTATCGGATATTAGCGATTGTGATGATGCAGTATATATTCCTGAAGATAGTGGTGATAGTGATATTGAAGAAAATAATTCCATGCCGGTACTGCAGCCGCCAAAAAGAAATCGTAGTTCAAGTGATTTATTCCAATGGCGTAGCGGAAATTTTATCCCTACTGTTCACAATTTCAACAGTGAAAATTCAGGAATTTCGGTGAATGCAGGCTTAAGTGATGATTCTAAAGTGTTTAGTTATTTTGAATTATTTTTTCCTCTAAGTATTATGCAGCTTATTTCAGAAGAAACTAATAAATATTATTTATTTTTAAGTCAGAAAATATGATTTAGAAAATTACTTTCATTATATATTTGTACATCCCTAATTAAAAATTAACAATCATAAATAATTTGATTATAAAATAATTTTAAATGTGCTAAGAAAAACGTGTTGAAGTATGATTAGTTTAAGAAGAAAACAGTTAAAAATTTATAAAACTTAGAATGGGTAGATTTTTTGTGTACATTTGTGGCCAGTTGTGGACAACCCTTTATGATGTATTGCATGTGATATTTTCCCCTGCAATTTAAAATTGATATTTCTGTGTTTCTGGAAAATATATAACAATCTACATCATGTAAGGTGAGTCTTCTAAATATATTTATTACTTTCAGCATGGTAGGATAATATTTAAAAATATTTTAATAATTGTAAAAATAATTCAGCAAGGAGGGTTTGAAAGGCTGGAAATATCTCAGCAGTGAAAAGGTTAAAGATAGACACAAATTACTTGCCAACATTTCTAAATCTATTTATACTTTTGAAATTAACTTTGCCTTCTAGAAAAAAAAGAAAACTTTATCCTTGGATTGTATTTCAATAGTTTTGTAACAATGATCAATTTTCAATATTTCCATTGTCAAATGCTTTTAATTTGTTCTTTTATAGTTTAAAAAAACATAGAAGTATGAGGTAAGAAGAATTCACGATTCATTTTATTCTTATTAATAAAACTTCATAATGTTAAAAATTCCCAAATTTATTATATTAAAATATACAATTCTTGTTTATTTTTTATTTCACTCACCTCATACTTCATAACTCCTAGCATACCCAGGGTTTCGTCACACCCTTTGTGACATTCTCAATGCTGTGTCACGTTCACAATGTCACAAAGGATGTGACGAAAGCCTGGGTATGCTAGGAGTTATGAAGTATGAGGTGAGTGAAATAAAAAATAAACAATATTAAAAAAACCTCATAGTGTTATTTCCTATCTAAATAACTTATACAATTCTTGTTCATCCAAAGGCCAATAGCTGTCGCTACCATCACGCCAACTGACGGCTTCTATTCAGATGTATTTTTATTGACAATTTATACATTACTTTTTAGCAGCAAAGCTTCATATTTTTGATGTTCTTATTTGAATTAACATTTTCCAATCCTGGATAGAATCTAATTTAAGAAAGAAAAATTAATGTTTGAACCGGGATTTGAACCCTGGAAAAATTAATACCTGAACCAGGATTTGAACCCAAGACATCTAGCTTTATACACTAATGTGTGATCCATTTCACTATCCAGGTTATATCGAAAACCCTGCATAGTGTAATGGATAGCACACTAGTGCGCAAAGCTACAGGCATTAATTTTTTTATTCAAAATAATATTTATCCATCATAGCAAGTAAACATTACATTCATTTTACTAACTTAGAATCACCATAAAAAAAAATTGATGATGAAATACTTTTTGTTTAAACTCTTGAATTTAATTCCTTGTTATCCAACTGAAAACTGGTAAAATAGCATGTTTAATTGCTTACTGTTCTAACTGGTCACATTCTTCTGGAACTGTTGAAGGAACTATCAGTTTTAGAGCTCCAACTCCTATTTCTGGACCAAAACTCGTGTAATCAAAGACTCCTGTTAAAATGACAACTTTACAAATGCCATTTTCCTTTATCCATTTCACT
This sequence comes from Diploptera punctata, assembly GCA_030220185.1. Taxonomy (NCBI): domain Eukaryota; kingdom Metazoa; phylum Arthropoda; class Insecta; order Blattodea; family Blaberidae; genus Diploptera; species Diploptera punctata. The sequence goes on from JASPKZ010010253.1 coordinate 791,068, forward strand.
AATTCACAAACAAAGTCATTACTTGTTTCCTGAAAAAAAAAAAAACTATAAATAACAAGCAGTAAAGGAAATAGTGGTTGGTTGCAGTGGACTAGTGGTTATGATCCTTGCCTCTGGTTCCGAAGGTTGCAGGTTCGAAGCTGGCCAGGGTGATGGATTTTTTTTAGGATGGAACAATCCATGGTATTAAGTCTTCCAGAAGACATTTTAAGCTGTGGGTCCCGAGTCTGAAGATTTTCAGGCTAGTAAAAGATCTTTAAGCCTGAATAAAAAGGCCTCTAAGCAAAATTTACCAATGTCAACATCCTGATAATAAGTTAGTTGCCTGCCAGATGTCTCAATGAGTCGGTATGTTGACCGCATGCCATTTGTGACATCTATGGGCAAATAACTAAATTAACTTGGTCTAGTGACTCCTAACAAAGGAGAGATTATGGCTGAACACTGGGCTATGCCATTAGAGAGAGATGGTATTTCAGCCCATATTCCAATCATGACTACCCCTATTATTCTCCTCCATTTCTTTTCCAGCTACCTTCCAATTTATTATATGTTACGGACAATTGCAACTTTCTGCACTCTTCCTTCCCATTGAGTTAGTGACTTCTCAACTGAACTCTTCCCCAGTGTGAAGTGGTCAGTCTCGCATCAGGCACCAGGTGGCAGATATGGGTACTGGACAATTCTTATTGTCTATTTTTCATTTTTTATTTCCATTCCAAATTAACTCAATGACACTATAGGTTCGTAGCCACATGGACATATGCTCTCCATACATCTCTACCCTGAGCTAATGTTTTCCAATCATCCCCTGTATAACCTTCTTCTTCTCCCCTTGGCTCCAGCTTTCTGTCTCCATCTTTTAACCTTCAGTTGTCTTAAGTCTTCCTCAACCTTATCCAACTATCTTAGTATCTGTCTTCCAACCTTTCTTTTTCCTTCTGGTTTCCCTTCTAAAATCCTTCTTGTACCTTTTTCCTGCTGCACGCCATAGCGTAATGGTTAAGGCACTGCGCTACAAGCCAAAGGTCGAGGGATCGAGTCCCAGTGGGTTCAGGATTTTTAAACTGATCCAAACTTTCTCACGGCACTTTGACCCTGGGGTCGACTCAGCCTCTAATGGAAATTAGTATCAGGAGCTTGTTCTGGGGGTAAATGCAGCCGTCACGCAGGGCTGACAACCCAGCTGACATCAAGTGCCAATTGTCCAGAAAAAGTGGGAGCCTTAACCTCCCACTACCCCAAAGGCCTCGTGAGGCCTGTAGTGGGATTACTTTTACTTTACTATCCACAACACATATACTATCCATTCTAGTCTCTTTCTTCTAATGTCTCCTACCAGATCTAAATCCCTATATAATTCTTTCAATTCCTGGTTCGTTTTAATTCTCCATGTACTGTATCTTGTTCCCGTACTGCTCCATATATCTTCATTAGTATTTTTCTTTCCCATGCATTTAATATGAACTTATATTTTTCTGATAATGTCCATGTTTCACTTCAAAACACAGCTATTGGTTTTAGTATTGTTTCATATGTTTTAATTTTTGCTACCCTACTTATTGTCCGGGACTTAAAAACTTGTTTTAATGCATAAAAGCATCTATTGCCCATTGTAATCCTTCCTCAAACCTCTTCACTTAATTCATTTTTATACATAATTAGAGAAGCCATTTAAACTACAGGGAAGTAATACAACTCCTGACTTGTTGAACTGGATAATCCTCACAACCTGTCATCAATGCTGTAATTAAGCAGGGGCGTCCATCTACTTTGCACAGTGGTTTGTATTACTGGATTCTGGCTTTGATTCATGTATCTTGCAGTTAAAAGTGGCAGATAACTTTTTTTGGACATGGCCTTGGTACATCACAATGCTTTTCTGAAAGAAATTTCAAAGTAGGTTTCAGTATGCAATGGTTGACAGTTCCCTTGTCAGACAGGAAACTCCTAAAAACAGATGTTATTTACATATTTATTTTACCACTTCACCGGGGTTGCATGCATGCATAGTAATTCTGCCTGAGGGCAGGTCTTTCACTACAATCATAGCATTTTCACTGTGCTTTGCAGCTTTACTAGGGAATTGTAGGTGTGGTAGCTTCCCATTGCTTTCCATACCGGTGAAGAATGATGATGATGATGATGATGATGGTCAGATGATTTTTGGGGACCATTGGGCCCTAAGCTTCCTGACATTTGTCTTACAGGTGAGGAAAAACCCCAAAAAAATCTCACCCAGGAGTTGTCAGGACTGGGAATCGAACCCGGGCCCACTGCGTGATAAGGCAGCATGCTACCTTGAGACCACAGAATGGAAACAATAAAAAATTGTAAATCCACAGTAGTGGTTCAGACTTTAATCAGCTAATTATGTTTCATTTACATGCAAATAAAGAGGAATCAAGTCCCGCGCCGTAGCCGAGCGGTTAAGGTAGGAAGCCTTGGTGCAGAGCTACGGGACTTGCACTGGTTCGAGTCTCCATGGGGGAAGAAATTTTCTCATGGTATTTCGGCCAGTATGGGACCGGTGCCCACCCAGCATCGTGAGGCAATTGGGTAGCTACAATAAGTAGCGGCTCCAGGTTGAGGAACCAGCTATAACGGCTGGGGGACTCGACATGCTAACCACATGTCACCCCTACACTGGCTGTTGATCATCTACCTCTGTGATTGACACATGTGGATGTGAAGGGCCAGCAGCCGGCTGGTAAAAGGGCAACCTCTGAAAAGTGGAAAGACCCTCAATCGGAATAAAGAGGAATCATATATTTAAAAACAAAACAAAAAATACCTGCATGATGGGAGAACGGATCTGAACAATAACCAAGTTTTGCACCTTTTTTCTGAAAAGAACAACTGAAACAGAGAAAGGACCTTATTTTTACAAACCTTTTGCAACATGTGGAATGAAAAGAATAATTTAAAATTTGATTTATAGAAATTAGAGTACAGAGATTTTTTTTTTTCATTATGAAAGAATAGCTCAGATCACAAGTTGTATTGTTTTCTTTGGACATTTTCATGAATAACTCCCCTTCAGCACTGGTTCGTTACAGAAGTTTTATTGAAGTTATTATGGGTCGGACTCCCACCAAATGGCATTATAAAGCAGAATGCCCAATCATTCCTTTCTTTTTTGGGTGGCCTTCATTTTTTGTCACCAAATAAGATCTGTTGCCAATTGACTAACCTTCCCCAACTGATAACCGATGGCTAGAAAATTAATACATTCACTATATAAGGCAGAAAATTTGCTTTTCAAGAAAAATGTTTTATTCTTACAAATAATGAAATACCTCAAACTAAAAACTGACCAAAACAATGGACTTTTTTTAAATTGGGATATTGGTACCTCCTGATGTTCAAAAGTAGTTTCTCTATTGGCTGACAATGAAAAAGTGACATATATTGACTCCAAACAATAAATCTAACTAGGCACACACAAAAAATATATTAAGATCCACATTTAGAGGGGTTGAAACTAAATTGTCAACATCATTTTCCAATGCCACACCTTCTAATTTTTTCTTCTCCTTCTTGTACAATTTGATAGTGTATCAAATTTTTCAATTACAAATACATTACCATTACACCGTGCCAAACCCTGGATCGAAAATTTATAAATGGATGCAAAAAAATGACTTACAGCAAGTGCATTTTGTCTGTTTATTTTTTTAATTGTCCTTAAAACGAGATAAATAAATCAGTAAATATTTTCAAATACAGGAGTTTTTAATATAAAATGAACTTGTTTAAGATCCATAAATCCTTTTCCATTTTTATTTGATATTTTCTTTTCATTGTTTCCAAAAATGTGGTTCCCCTCATCTTTAAATTTTAACAAAAACGGACTTTAAAATTGATTCCTTATAAGCAAAGGGGAAAAATTTGAATTGTGCGGCTGACTTAAATGCAAAAGTCCAAAAATAAAGGACCAGCCTAATGAACATGAATCATCATTGTGCTGTTAATATAATGGAGGGAAATATATAAACCCTGACCCCCTCACAATTTTCCCCTCAATTTACCACAGTCGGTTTATCTCTCTTTCTACAAACCACTGAGGACTCAAGCTCCAAAACAGGTGGTCCATCAGTTGGTGATAGATTTTTTTCTCTCCATGGCACAAGAAGCCCTTGGCCAACCATCCAGCCTCTGGCCTCCCATCCACATGATTTAATCACAGAGGTGGATGACAATCAAGCCAGTGTAGAGGTGAAATGTGGACAGCATATTAGATCCACCAGCTGTTATAGCTGATTTTCTTAGCCTGGAGCTCCAACTTTGTTGTAGCTTCCCAAATTCCTTATAATTCTGGGGGGGGCACCAATCCCATACTAGCTGAATTACCATGAGAAAATTTCTTCCTCATGGGAACTCTTTACCAAGGTATGATGCCTTAACAGCTTGATTACAATGTAGAACAATGATGGCTGATTAGGGAATTACTAATCATATTATCCCCTAGTTAGTGGCAGCAATAATTTCAGTTGGCCTTGGCTCTTTAAAACACATTCCACAGATTTAATTTGTAATATAACTCAATAGATCAGGGATTTAGAACCTGTGCTCCCTCCTTATCAAAGGAGCTGTACATCTCTTAATAACATTTAAGTCTTCTATCTGCCTGTGTTTCTCTTTTAACAGAATATCTTAGAATGAACTGACATTGGGTAATAACATTAAAAAGGTCTACCATCACCTTTCATGACACATATTTCCATTAATAATATTAATTAAATATATGTATATTTTTTTAAATACATTAGGAAGTATCATTAAGAGGTTTGGTTAATAATTAAGACATTTTGTCTGTATATTCTTACCTCTTATGGTTGTTTTTTGTCAAACATATGTTTTAAGGCTGCTGAGACCCATCGTCAGCGATTACAGATTGAATTTTCTCAAGTTGTCGGCCCTGATTCTTGATTTCTGCTCTCTCTGCCTCTGGTCCAATGAATTTACTAATGAGGTTCTTTTCTCCAGGAATTTCAAAATTCATAATTCGTTCATTTTTATTCTCTAAAAATTAACTCACCATATGGGGAAAAAATCTACATACAGAAGAACAAGGAATGAATTATGAAATTCCTGGAGAAAGGAACCTCATTAGTAAATTCATTGGACCACAGGCAGAGAGAGCAGGAATCAAGGATCAGGGCTGACAACTTGAGAAAATTCAGTCTGTAATTGCTGATGATGGGGCTCAGCAGCCTTGAAATATATGTTTGACAAAAACAACCAGAAGAGGTAAGAATGTACAGACAAAATGTCTTAATTATATGTATCTTATTATAGTGAGGGTCTTTCTTTTAGGGATTCATGTATATTTTAGATTGACGTATTTCATTTTTGACAGGGATTAGATTATGTTAGTTAAGGGAAAACCCAGAAACAAAAGGTTTGAAATTCCCTGCATTGGATAAGGCCATATAACTGTAGTAACCCCGTCACCAGATTCAGGCACTGTATGGCTAATAACCAGCATGCCTTAAAAACGTTTTATTAAACAAACAGAAGCAAAGAGCCGGATGGATTCAAAGACGATGAGTGGTAATCTTACAATGGTTTGAACCTGGAGGGAAGTGAAGAAGTTGGCTCATAATAGGATCCATTCGCGACGCTTAATTGATGCTTTATGTTCCTGATAGGAGATAAAGAAGATGATGATGATGTAATTGTAGTGAAATTAGTATCAAAATAAAATGCTTTCTATCATACTAGCATTACTTTTATTTTTCTCTAACAATAAAAAAAATTTAAATATCACTCCTAAAAACTTTACACAGGTCTAGCAAGGGATCCTGACAAATGACCATGAAGATTAATCTAGTGGGAGAGCCTACCCAGACTGTTGAGTATTGTACATTCCCAGCCAGACACATGTACTAATAAAACAGTTACATTTATTCTATGTCCAAGTACAGTCAATAATAAATTATTACATTGACCTAGGCTGGCCAGAGATACTATGATGATCTTGTAGAAGATTTCTGGGCTGTTGGCCGTGGTCTTGAGGCTTGTGGTGACATTTTACCAGAGACTGTGTACGGCATCCTCAAGACAACCCTTGAGGATGCTGGACGCAGTCTCTGGCGAAACATCGGGGAACTACAAGCCTCAAGACCACGGCCAACAGCCCGAAAATCTTCTACAAGATCATAATAATAAATTATTTTTTGTTAGAAGCTAACATGTTGTTATTACATTATAAACTGAAGTTTTTTAAATTGTATTATTTTTTCCTTTTGTATCATGTATTTTGTCCTGCGCCGTAGCCGAGCGGTTAAGGTAGGAAGCCTTGGCGCAGAGCTACGGGACTTGCGCTGGTTCGAGTCTCCATGGGGGAAGAAATTTTCTCAGGTATTTCGGCCAGTATGGGACCGGTGCCCACCCAGCATCGTGAGGCAATTGGGTAGCTACAGTAAGTAGCGGCTCCAGGTTGAGGAACCAGCTATAACGGCTGGGGGACTCGACATGCTAACCACATGTCACCCCTACACTGGCTGTTGATCATCTACCTCTGTGATTGACACATGTGGATGTGAAGGGCCAGCAGCCGGCTGGTAAAAGGGCAACCTCTGAAAAGTGGAAAGACCCTCAATCGGAATCATGTATTTTTAAAATAGTAGTGTGATGTGTATGCATTAGTTATTAATTTCGAATTGCATTGTTTTACATAATGTCTCCTATCATTTGAAGTAAAAAGGAGAATGAATCAAAGTCAGGAGATTATTGTGAATATTAATTATTACATGAAGGAGAAAACTAAAGAAAAAAACCAATTTTCACTCTGTACTTTATTGAAGTGAAGAAAGAGTTTCTGAAGCACAAGTGTGTTGCACAGTTCTGTTTATGGAATTTTGCAAGAAGACGACATGAAGAGAAAGGAACTTCTTTTGGCACCTCTGCAAAAGAACACGATGTCCCAAAAAAAGAATAACTGACAATGAGGATTTTGATAAATGTGTAATTTGATGTGCTATATATAATTTTTTTTGTAGGAGAAAAAAATTGCGTCAACAATAACAAAACTGTTGGAGAAATTAAAACAAATTATTGAGTCTTATGATAGACCCAGCAACTTACAAGGAAACTATCAACCAATGCATGCCGAAACCTACCTTGAAATTTCTCCCAGAGAAGCATTGTGATTTACCAAGGTCGCATTCAAAAAAAATTATCTGTCTTCTTAAATGCAAGGCACAAAAACCAAAGCCAGAATCCAGCAAAGGCAACCCACTGTTCTCCCTGGATTCCCTGCTTTAGTAAGAGCAGAGTGGAGTGAGGTGGAATGGGATACAGATGGCAGGTAGTAAGGATTATCCAATCTACAAATTTGGTAGTTGTATTACTTCCCTATTGTTTGAATGATAAATTTGGTGCTGGATTTTAGTACCTCACACAGTTAAAAATTTCATATAATTTTTTTAGACACGGACTCGATACATCGCAATGCTTCTCTGGAAGAAATATCAAGGTAGGTTTCGGCATGCATTGGTTGACAGTTCCCTTGTTAGAACAAAACTAGGTCTTTCACTGGAAGAAAACCAGAGCCAAACTAAGTGTTTTAGTTGGAAAGTGTAATATTCATTTGCTTCAAGAAATGTATCTTGCATTAAAATGTACAGTGCTGAGATAAGGCCAAAAATATATGAAGACAAGACCAATGTACACAGTAATCACATCAGTACAGTGACTTGGGTTTCATGGCTTCTGTATCTAAAGAAGAATTATAATTGAGCATGCTGGTGGAAGGTTGGGTTTTATGCCGAATGCTCTCCTCAATTAGAGGATATTCATTTAAAAACAAGAGACTTCCTTAAAAAAATGAACACACAAAAATATCAAATGGTTACATATCTCTTAGTTATATTTGAAGAGAAAAATTATACGCTCAGACTGGGGTTCGAACCCAGGGTCTTTTGCACTCTAGCAAATGCTCTACCAAGTGAGCTATCTAAGCAACTCTAATCTAAATGTAAATTTTTCTCTTATATACACTGTTAATTCCCGTGCACCAAATGCTATGAAGCCTTTGCTTCTATTATGCAAATGGTGGCTTCTTTATTAAGAAAACATTTATTCGGGAATTTTACATTATATTATAAAGCCAGTATGGCTTCTTTCAATGTTTTTATTATTTATTTCATAGATCTTAATGTTGGATAAACTATATTTGAAGAGAAAGATTATATGCTCAGATTGGGTTTGAACCTGGGACCTATTGCACTCTAGGTGAATGCTTTACCAAGTGTGCTACCTGAACAACTCCAATCTAAATGCATATTTTTCTCGTATATATGCTGTTAATTCCCATGCACCAAATTCTATACAGCCTTTGCTTCTTTATTAAGAAGACATTTAATTGGGAATTTTACATTACATTAGTCCCGCGCCGTAGCCGAGCGGTTAAGGTAGGAAGCCTTGGCGCAGAGCTACGGGACTTGCGCTGGTTCGAGTCTCCATGGGGGAAGAAATTTTCTCAGGTATTTCGGCCAGTATGGGACCGGTGCCCACCCAGCATCGTGAGCCAATTGGGTAGCTACCAATAAGTAGCGGCTCCAGGTTGAGGAACCAGCTATAACGGCTGGGGGACTCGACATGCTAACCACATGTCACCCCTACACTGGCTGTTGATCATCTACCTCTGTGATTGACACATGTGGATGTGAAGGGCCAGCAGCCGGCTGGTAAAAGGGCAACCGCTGAAAAGTGGAAAGACCCTCAATCAAAAAACATTACATTATAAAACCAGCATGGCTTCTTTTGATGTTTATATTATTCATTTCATACACCTCAATGATTGATAAATTATATTTGCATTTAGTTTGTGGAGTTGCTCAGATAGCTCACATGGTAGAGCATTTGTCTAGAGTACAAAAGCTCCTGTGTTCAAACCCCAGTCTGAGCATATAATTTTTCTCTTCAAATATAATTTATCCATCATTAAGATATATGAAATGAATAATAAAAATATCTGTCTTAGTTGTTAACAACGCTTCAAATTATAACACACAACTAAATGTTTAGCAGTGACTGTACTTTCATTAGTGGGGGTGTTGACATGTGGTCCTACTTGCTACTGGCTGCACATTCATCTGGTGAGTACAAGACTTGCATCTATGCTTCCATTAGTAATTTAATTTGTTAGGATTCCTTGTTAGACCTATAACTGCTGAATTAATTACTTACAAATGTCAATGTGCAGCCACTTAAGTTAATGTTTTCCTGTAACTGAATCATTTCTGCAGATATCTGATCCTGTAACAAAACGTACATAATATTTCAAATAAACAAGAGATTTAACAGGAAATTTACACCTAAGTTGAATGCAGGATTTCACGGCCGGTAATCATAATGTTGAGTGATTCCGGGCTTTGTGGCCGTGGTCCATTACTGGTGTTCCTACAAGACGTTTCTCCCTCAGCTGCAGAGGGCATCTTCAGTGGTGAGTACTTCTAGGTGTTGTTTCTTGGTCGGAGGCTCGACTGTGAATGTCCTCCGACCAGGAAACAACAACCAGAAGTACTCGCCACTGAAGATGCTCTCTGCAGCTGAGGGAGAAATGTCTGATAGAAACACCAGTAATGGACAACGGCAACAAAGCCCAGAATCACTCAACATTATAATTTACACCTTAACTCATTTTAATTTTTCTCATTTGGACATGTTTCAGAGACCATTGTCTCCATTCTCAACTAGAATCTGACTGCTGTTTTGGCCATCCAATATCTTAACATATTGATGGCATTGAACTGCAACCTCGCATGTCAAAAATGAATGATAATGAGAATTTAATTGGTCCCTATAAAAGAAGTCTTACAGAAATCTTCTGCAAATGCTTCGTAATCTTTCTTCATCAAATATTTTATTAATGAAATGTATTATAATGATAATTTTACATTCATGATGATCTTGTAGAAGATTTCTGGGCTGTTGGCCATGGTCTTGAGGCTTGTAGTTCCCCGACGTTTCGCCAGAGACTGCATCCAGCATCCTCAAGAGTTGTCTTGAGACTGGCAATTTTGTCGACTACCTGCCCTATTTATAAATTTATCCACGATGTGTTCTCTGTGCAGATAAATGTATAAATACGGCAGGTAGTCGACAAAATTGTCAGTCTCAAGACAACTCTTGAGGATGCTGGACGCAGTCTCTGGCAAAATGTCGGGGAACTACAAGCCTCAAGACCATGGCCAACAGCCCGAAAATCTTCTACAAGATCATCATAATAACTCCGGCCGTGAAAGCCTAAGTCATTAAATTTTACATTTGTTTGATATTGAGATAATAATTATGTTTTTTCATTCTCCTGTAAAATGAATTTTTTGACATAAGAGGTTGCTGTTCAACATCATCGATATTCTTTTCCTCTAAAGTGGACTTAACTGATCTTCGAATTTGTAAAAAGTTCAGCATTTGAAAATTGAATGGGTGAAAACCATAATTGTATGTGTTACATTTAGATCATTCATGGAAAAATGAGTTTAAACATTTGCTGTAAGTATCAAACCAATGAAAACAATTATAACCATCCATCGCCAGAGAGCGATAGTTGACAACATACACTTTTATCTCTGCCATTTGAAAGTAGGACCCAATAACATGCGATAACTACATTTAACTCAATTTTCAGAAAAATTCACTTATGAAACTAAATGCGCACAAATGTGCAAATTGTTAGTAAATTTAGTCTAAGCAAAACTTGTTAAATGATAATTGTCTTTCCGCACACTTTTCGACGTGATATCGTTCACATGTGCCTTATCTCGTAGTTTGGTCGTGTCCACTCTCTCGTACACATAGCCTCTGTTGTGTAGAATTCGCTGCAGATGCCATTCCTCTTCTCCTGTAGTCCTTGCATTGTTGTCTCATATGCGCAGGTGTTCGGTAGGAATAGCTGCCATCTAATATCTTCAATGAAGAAGGTTTCTTTCATTAAGACGTACATCATTCTTGAAGGTGCCGTTTTTCCTCCCAGAACTCTTTTCATGAAGCGTGCTTTTACTGTTTCTATTTGTGTCAAGTATCTGTTTGTGAGTTTGTCCCATATTATGTTAATTCCATATGTTGTTATGGGAGTTATGACTGTCTGGAAGAGCATCATTGCTGTTTCTGTTGATAATTGGTGGAGATTTTTGATGCTGTATATCGCTCTTATTGTAGCTCAAACCTTCTGTGGCACATGTATTCTGTAGGATTTAATGGTTGTTTGTAGGGTGATGCCTAGGTAGGTGAATTGCAACACAACGTCTAGTGGCTCACCAAGGAGCATTAGCCTGTCATTTTCAGTAGGTTTTCCTCCTTTTCTGAAGGTCATCTGTTTAGTTTTCTGATGGTTTATTTGCAGGCAGTTTTCATTTGCCCATTTTTCGAGTCTATTTAATGTGCATTGTAGTTCATCTTTGTTTGATGATCCCAATACCATGTCATCAGCGTACATTATGATCAATGTCGCACTATCTTTGGTGATATCCACAATATCAGCTGTCATGATGTTGAAGAGCAGTGGGCTGATGGGGTATATACCATATAGTTTTCACACATTCAATTGTGAATTTGTGTTGCCACAGTAATACATTTAACCTTGACAACAGCCAATCACTCCATGAACATCCCTTACCTTCCTTCCCACAAACTCAATCATTCTTGCAAAAAAAATTTGAAATCTTGCATGTTTCCCTATAACCATTTATTTTACTTTATATTTTGTTCATTGTGTTTAGTTTTCATTATTATTCTAAATACTAGATGGTCCTGGGTTCCACAACCTCTAATGGAATGAGTACCAGATGGTTGTTCTGAGGTAAAGGCAGGCATCACGCAGGGTTGACAAGCCAGCTGACATCTCATTCCAATTGTCTAAAAAAATGGGAGCCTTAACCTCTTACTACCCCAGAAGCCTCTTGTGGCCTGTAGTGGGATCACTTTACCTTTCCTAGAATTCAGTTAATTATTGATTGTTTCTGTTATATTTGCTAATGATTGTACATATTTTTACTTGTGTTAATCCATGTGTGAATGGCAGCATTGCAGGATGTCCAGTAAATTACAAATATAATATTTTAGACTATTTTCTGGTTTTTCCATGGCATCAAAGAATAATTCCCGAGTTGTTTGAGAGCTAAATTGAATTAATTCCAGTAAAGCTGATTTTGTAAAAATATCTTTTTAATATGTGTAACTAATAAAAACATGTACATCACTTTTATGTTAAGATATTAAATAAAAATATCAAAATCCATCCATAATAATTCTGCCCAAATGCAGGTCTTTCACTGCAATCATAGCATTTTCATGCTGTTTTGCAGCTTTACTAGGGAATTATAGGTGTGGTAGCTTCCCGTAGCTTTCCACACCAGTGAAGGATGATGATCATGATGATGATGATAATGATAATGATAAGGATTATGATGATGGCCAGATGATTTTTGGGGACCGTTGGGCCCTAAGCTTCCTGACATTTGTCTTACAGGTGAGGAAAAACCCTGAAAAAACCTCACCCAAGGAGCCTTTCCCAACCGGAAATCGAACCTGGGCCCGCTGCGTGACAAGGCAGCACGCTACCTCCAGACCACAGCAGTGTGCAATATCAAAATAATATATTTAAATTGTTTCATTACTTGACGCAATATCCTGTTGGCAAGGGTCAGTAGCTTGAATCCATCAAAGGTTTGCTATAGTTTCATAAACATTTCTTCCAAGAAATATTCCAATATCTGTATGCAATTTTTAGAATGTGGTTTAACGATTGTGATTCTTTTGATTAGAATACAAGATCGAAGCACGTCACTCTAAGAATTCCTGTCTATTTCCGGGTTTTCCCTGTTGCATTCAAATTCCTGACTTATTCCCGGTTTTCAAGATTTTCTAGACTGCTGGACACCCTGCATTATGTCCCTACTGTTGTAGCTGTCAGAAGTACAAAGTTCTGTTACTTCCAATGTAGTAAAAGGGAAAATCACCCTCATAATCAAATCATTCTCCCTGGGAATATCAAAATTCATTTGTCCCTATTCTTCTACCCACCACTAGAGGGAAAGAATTAAAAATATATCGTACAGCCAACACAACAGTCAGAATCTAGCTGAGAATGGAGACAATGAATTGAAACTTGTCCAGGTGAGGAATTTAATATAAAAGTTTATATTTTCAGTTCAATCTCTTTATGGGATTACATTCTAACAATCATTGGTTAATTTCAAACTAAATTAAGGCATCTAGAAGCCAAAGGGGATCAGTGCATATTTTGTAAGAGAACTTAACCCCAAAAAAATGTGATATTTCTAAGGAAATCCAAACTTGTACTATAAATTACAGAAAATCATCAATTAAGTCTTTCCAGTCACAAAAGTCCAAAAACATACAAGACTTGCTTGAATTAATTTTCAGCACATTTATTTCTCAGTTATTGGCAGCAAAGCCTGGACCATTAGATTTCAAGATGAAAGAGAGCTGACAGCTGCAGAAATTAGATTTCTGGTGGCTATAGCATTCTGGAATATAAAAGAAGTACTAACACTGCCATATATACCAGATCAGTGTGACTGACAAACAGACATGTTTAATCAATCCAAGCTGAATGATCTAATCCGGGATTTACAGTTCACTAAAATAAAGAGTTATCAATACTAATAAAATTCATTGTTAAAACCATTGAGGTGGATAGTCATAAAATAAAATAAGTTAAAATATACCTTCTTAGGTATGATCCATCATCCTCAACTTATAAAATATGTATTCTTTATGTCTGTAGGCCTTTCAGAACATCCATTCCATCTTCAGCAGGTATTTTTTTTGCAACATTATCTGATATAATAGTTGATGCAGCTGGTCCTAATGTGGTTTTGTCATAACAATTTGTGCAACCAGTATGACCAACATTCATAAAACAAACTGCACTTCTTACTCACTGGCACTATCAAACCCATAGGTATATGGCCACATGGATAAAAGCTCTCCATACATCCCTATCCTGAGCTAATGTTTCCAATCATTCCCTGTATAATCTACTTCCCTCAAATTATAGTTAATGAAATACCCCCACCCCATTTGAAGTCTACCAACTGGGCATTTTCCTTCTGGTTTTCCTACAAGAAGCTTCCATGAACATCTTTCATTCACCATTTGTGCCACATGTACTGCCCATCACAGTCTGCAAGACTTAACTGTTCTTATTATATCTGGCTTCCTATAAAGACCATGTAATTCACTGTTATGTAGTCTTCTCCATTCACCTGTCCATCTTTCTTTGGACCAAAAATTTTCCTAAGAACTTTATTCTCAAATACTCGTAACCTCTTTTCCTCCCTTGAAGTAAGAGTCCTACTTTCACATCCATATAATGTAACTGGTAGAATAATAGTTTTATATATTTTCAGTTTAATGTCTTTTGAAAGCAGTTGGGACGTTAAAGAGTCTCTGCAATGCATAATAGCATGCATTTCCAGAGTTGAACGTATGTTTAATTTCTTTCTCCATCTCATTCCTATTTGTGATTATTGTTCCTAGGTATTTGAATTCACCCACTTTCTCAAAATTTCCCTCATTTGTCATTAGCTGTCCATTTCCATTTTTTAATGTATTTCTATGTGACCAAATACTTAGTTTGAATGATATTTACTTCCAATCCCAATTTCTTAGTGTTACTCAACAGTGTGTGAGTGTTGGCCTTTAGTATCTCTTCGCTATTGGCCAATAGTACTACATCATCAGCATAAACAGCTTATTAATACCACTGAGTTGTAGGGCTTCTTCATCCTCTAAAGATTTGATGGCATGCTCTAGTACAAAATTAAATATTAGAGGAGATGGTGCATCGCCTTGCTTCAACCCATCATAGATTTCAAAAGTTCCAAAAACTGTTTGCCTACACACTCCCTACTCTTTGTGCCATTTAGACACTTTCGTGTAAGTGCACTAACTTTTTAGTAATTCTGAACTCCAGCAGGATACTATATAACTTCTCCCTTTTTGAAGTCTACGTATAGTTGATGTACAGTACCATTATATTCCCACTTCTTTTCTAAAATCTGTCTTATAATAAAAATCTGATCTGTTGTAGACTTGTTTCGGCTGTTGTACACTTCAGGTCGCAAAATTTTTTCAATTTAATATCTTATTCCACTGATGCACTAAACACTTTTAAACACGTTTAAAACATTTTGCAACACTTTTAAACACATTTTAAACATCTTCCAATTTTGCAACGATCTTTTTTTATATTTATATATTTACGTAAAACATGGTCGTGCTACATTGCTTACTGCTATTTTCCCTCCTCTTCCTATGTTGTTCCAGCGTTGCCACCATCAACAACCCAAAATACTCCAGATGTTGCCAACCATTTCCACGTTCCCTGGATTTCACCTACGTTAGAGTAATTGATTTGTGTTACAGTAATTGATTTAGGTTTGGTTAGCTTTTAGGTTCCTTGCTTTTTAAATGTGATTCCACGTTCCCTGGATTTCACCTACGTTAGAGTAATTGATTTGTGTTACAGTAATTGATTTAGGTTTGGTTAGCTTTCAGGTTCCTTGCTTTTTAAATGTGATTTGATACATAAAATAAATTACCTCTTCATATCTGTTATTCTATGAAAAACTCAAAATATCGGACGGTTACCACGTAAAATCATATTTCCACTAGTTCATTTCGTGTTAATTATACATTTATAGAAAAGTTCTGGGAATTTTGTGTCAATGTTGATCATACTGATTTCTCAGACATATACTGCCAACTGCTGGAGGTTGCATTTATCTACCTGGGATAATTGGAGCACTAACGCATGCGCACTGCGATTCTATAGAACTTAGAAAAATTTTCGTGTGACCCGAAGTGTAGCATATCCCTTGTTTCTTCTAAATCCACATTGATGATTATTTTGTTAGGTTAAGAAGGCATAAGTTCCATCTATAGTAATTCTGCCCAGGGGCAGGTCTTTCACTGCAATCATAGCATTTCCATGCTATGCTTTGCAGCTTTACTAGGGAATTATAGGTGTGGTAGCTTCCCATTGCTTTCCACACCGATGAAGGATGATGATGATAGCCAGATGATTTTCGGGGACCGTTAGGCCCTAAGCTTCCTGACATTTGTCTTACAGATGAGGAAAAACCTCACCCAGGAGCCTGTCCTGACTGGGAATCGAACCCGGGCCCGCTGCATGACAAGCCAGCATGCTACCTCGAAACCACAGCGGTGGACTAGGGGTAAGTTAGTGTACACCAAATTAATTTATTGAATAATGTATAAATGATTTACTTCATTAGGTTATAAAATGACCAGTTAATGTACAGCCATTTCTTAAAAGCATGTTTGGGAATATATTGTGAAGGCCGATAGTGCCAGTTTAACAGATGTGTACTATATCTGGCACAAAATCTATGCAGAACTATTCTGTGGGAACTTCGAAATACTAATGGTGAGCCATAATGTGCAGTTTCTCCACTTATCCTTCACTGTACAAAAAGTAGGTTAATTCAATGCAAATCAAATGTGAACCAATAATGAAAGCTGATGGATATTCAAATCACACTGTTTACAGAGTTTTTTTTTTTTTGCCGAGTTTTTCAATTTTTCTTTTATTTATTTATTTATATACTTTATGTCCACTGCTGTGGTCTCGAGGTAGTGTGCTGCCTTGTCATGCAGCGGGCCTGGGTTCGATTCACGGTTGAGACAGGCTGCTGGGTAAGGTTTTTTTGACTTTTTCCTCACCTGTAAGACAAACGTCACGAAGCTTAGGGCCCAACGGTCCCCAAAAATCATCCGGCCATCAACTCATCCTAATCATCAACATCTTTCACCGGTGTGAAAAACAACGGGAAGCTACCACATCTATAATTCCCTAGTAATGCTGCAAAGCATAGCACGAAAATGCTATGATTGCAGTGAAAGACCAGCTCTCGGGAAAAATTACTATGGATGTATATACTTTATGTATAACTAATGGTTCATTGACACTGAATACAAATCACTTAAATATATTTTAATCCTAATATACGATTTCATTAGTAAAATTCGTGTGTGTTACACAGGAACATAGGAAGTTCTATAAAAATTGTTTTTCAGGTGCAAAAGCCAATATGCACTTTTGAGTCCATAACTGGGGATTGATAACACATAACATTATGTTTCTCTTACCTCTTGGCAAGTTTCGTTGCAGCCAAAGTATTAACTATAATTCAAACAGTTTTTTTCACCATTAAATATTATTTTTATAGACGCTCGTTTCGTCTTTTAGACTGATCGAGACTTCAAACGCTAGACTACTTGCATGATATTCAGTTCTCCATGTTCAAAACATTATCATTTCCAGTATAGCCAACACCATAGAAAAACCCGGCCAACTCTACTCTGTGGTGCCAACACCATGATTGTCTTACTTTTATTTTTTACTAGCTAACACCTGGCGTGCGCTGCTAAGCCAAAATAAATGAAAATGAATGTCATTTTATGTTTAGTTGAATAAGTAAATAGGAATAATAATTATAAATTTATATATGTAGCTATTCCGTGCTGATTACCCGACGTTGCCCGGGAATCTACTTATCCCGATCTTCTTGACATAAATGAGCTGAAATACGGAAATTAATATATAGTTAAATAAGAGAAAAAATTATATCGTAATTATTTTTAGATCCCCGTGCTGTTTACCCGGCGTTGTCCAGGAATCTGCTCATCCCGATCTTCTTAGCATAAATGAGCTGAAAGGCTAAAATTAATGTACTTCTTATGATTAGTTGAATAAGTAAAATGAAAAATTATTATAAAAGTATATCGTAAATATTATAAGATTCCCCATGCTGATTACCGGGTGTTGCCCGGGAAAATACTTATCTCAATCTTCTTGGCATAAATAAGCTAAAAGACAAAATTCGTGGTTGTGAGTTATCCGTAAAATAATACCCGCCATGTGCTCCTATGCTTGCACGAGAATCTACGTACTTGTCTCAAGTTATCCGTAAGAGATAAACATATGCTGTCGCAGACTTTTTTGTAGAGCTTTTTGAGATATTCAACTCTGTGTACATTAATTTTGTGTATTTGTTATGGTTTAGGCAGCGTAAGCCAATTAAGCGGCCAAAGAGCTACTTTTTTCACGTTTTCCACTACAAAGGGCGATGTTTAAGGGTGTATGAGTTGAGTATCACAACTCTTATAGCCAATGTTCATCCCGGGAATCTCCTGAGCATTTTGGAAAATGTCCCATCACAATCGGATCAAAGGTATGGCCGCGCATAAAGTAAGGACAAACGAACAAACAAACATTCATTTTTATATATTTTGCTAATACCAAAATGATAAAACCCACTAGACGTTAAAACCAACCGGATATTGCATAAACCCCACTAAATTAGTTCATTAGGTCCCGAGTTCGATTCCCGGTCAGAACTCAATATTTTTTTATGAATTATTCCTGTGGTCGCCCATAATTTGGAAGTAAGGTTAAGTTTAGGTTTAAGAACTCGTCTGGTACTACGCATTCATTTTATCACCCATCATAACATTCCGTCTTCCAGGCGCCCTAACCTCAGAAGTGGGTTATAATTCCACCAATTGCAGGAGAGAAAGCCAGAAATGTCGGAAGACAACCTGGTAGCAAGAGAAAAATACATTTTCATGCGTTTTCTCATTTCGGGTGTGTGGGCGAGGAGCGACGATAAGCGAACCTACGCATTCTATTATTTCAGCGAAGCAGGGTCTTCATGTTGGAGACAGACTGTGCGACGATAAAAGCGAGAAAAGCAATTCGTTATTATATGAAGTCAAAGGTGAACTTCCCTGCACCTGCGAGAGCAGGTCTTCGGACTCACTAAAAGTGGGCCCCGGGTTCCAAGACATTAAATCCATTTGACCCGGAAAATTTAATGAGTTTGAATTTTGCTGTGTGCATTAATAGTATGTATAATGATACATGGCTACATGGTGCATGTAGCCTCAAACAGTTTTGGTTTATATATATTGCGATGTAATGTAATAAACAATTGTTGACTTTTTCGCGGGTAACGACGGCGGAGAAGGTGATGGTCTCATGTTTTTGTGGAAATATACTAGTTTTAAAGATCCGCGCAAGATTGATCGATGCGTCTAGACTTCCATTTCCCGGATAATTTCCTGTAACAGCAATCTACCACCCCTCTTTCCAGAGGCTCCGACTCACGAAACTTCTGTACTAGAAGAATCTCGACTGGACACCGAACAATTTCCAACCCGGTTTATATAAACTGTTACCATGGTGGTGTTAGTTGTGTTATGACTAGAGTCCTGGATGTTAGGCACTAAAAATCATTAATAAAGGCACTAACCATTCCCAATTAGGCCTCTTACAAAAAAATGATTACATTACAAAACATAAAATTTTAAAAAGTCTTAATGTTCGTCGCAGCCATTGTTGTCTTTGAAACACCTGTCTGTGAAATGAGGAACTACAGACTGATTTCAGTGTTACCCAACATTAAAAATAGTATTTCCCCAGTTTCCACTTAAATGTTTCAGCCACCAGATGTGAGCAGAAGCAGAGAAAGACAATTTGAGCCATCTACCCTCTTTGTCACTCAGAAATGTTTGTATTGAAAGAAAGTTAAAACTGGTACTATAGAACTTTCTCCATGGCCATAGATCCGGAGCATTAATACAAAATGAGACAAACAGGCCTAAGCCGATTTTATTTTATCGCTTAACAGAAGTTGCCTGAGGTGGAAAAAAAATATAATATTTTCGCCTTAACGGGAGTCCCATTCAGCGGAAAATCATCTGTCCTGCTAGGTTTATTGGCCGTATTTGCCACCCTTATCCTAAAATATTTCCTAAGAAGAGAATTTGTAAAAAGAACACTTGAAAATTCAATGAAATTATATATGTCATGAAGTTTATCGATTTCATTGAAATGCTAAGTTAATTTCGAGAAACAATGGCAAATAGGCAGTGTAAGCTGAAATAGGCATTTATAGGTATGAACTTATATGAAGTCACTTTAACAATAGCTATAATACATAACTGTAGGCATTTTCCCTAACATCCGGTCTCTAGTTATGACAGCGATACAGTGAAGTGAGATGAGAAGAAACTGTGACAAGTGAAATAATTAATAATTGGGAAACGATTGTGCGGCAGATAAAATTTAAAACAAGATGAATCATTGCAGAAATGTGTGTGTGTAATTTCACTGAAAATATATAGAATCAAATGTAATTATTGTGAAAATTTTACGTAAACATGTCGTATTTATTACGAGAAAACAGGGCGAAAACTACCCTCGGTTACTTTGAAGTACTTCGTATCAGTGAGTCAGGAATGTCGACAGTTTTAATTTTTTTGTAGAAGGCCTATGTGCCACACAGTCATAGGCCATCTCTATGTGGAAGAACTGGAGTGGTGAAAACAGGTTGACTTTTGATTAATGATAAACACATCGATACCGTTGAGGAATTTATATATCTAAAAAGTGTTCTTGCTACAAATTATGGTGCTCTTGAGGATGTCAAAAATATTATTAAGAAAGCAAACAGTGCCTTTGTCCAGTTATATCCAGTATGGAAATCAAACTTTATTTCTAGACACACAAAATTTAAAATATTTAATAGTAACGTTAAATCTGTACTGTGAAACCTGGAAAACTAGTAAAATCATAGAAAATAAATTGCAAATATTTACAAATGATTTGGGATCAATAATTCAAAAAGATGGATAATCTGATTTAGACATCAAAAAAATAATAATAGAGACAAACATGTTATTGGCATATTAAATTCTATTTTATGGAGTAGAAATATAATAATTCCATGGCACGAGGCATAGAAAGCCCTTAGTCTACCTGCTGGCCTCACATCCACATGTATCAATCGTAGAGGTAGATGATCATATAGCCAGTGTAGGAGTGACATGTGGTCAGCATGTCGAGTCCCCCAGCCGTTATAGCTGTTTTCTCAACCTGGAACCGCTACTTATTGTAGCTACTAAATGCCTCACAATGCTGGGTGGGCACCGGTCTAGTGGTAAGCGTGGTAATGTTCCCTGACTGTACTTCCAAGGGTTGCGGTTTCAAACCCGGTCGGGATCGTTGGATTTTTAGGGTGAAAAATCCAAGGGACAAGTCCTCCAGGAGATACTTAAGCCATGGGTTCCAAGCCTCAAGATTTTTAGGCCTGATTATAAAGGCCTCTAACAAGGGAACTGTCAACATGCCAGAACCTACCTTGAAATTTCTTCCAGAGAAGCATTGTGATGTGCCAATGCCGTGTTGAAAAATTATCTGCACCTTTAACTGCAAGGCACTAAAATGCAGTTCCAAGTCTCTCATTTAAACTATAGAGAAAAAATACAATTCCTGAATTGGTAGATTGGATACCCTCAGTAACTGCCATACGCACCACGTCTCGCCTCACTGCACTCAGCTCTTATGCAGGGAAGTTCATCTGCTTCGTACAGTAGCTTGCGATTGCTGGATTCTTGTTTCGATGTCTGTCCCTTGCAGTTAAAAGTGGCAGATAATTTTTTGTACACGAACTTGTTACATCACAATTCTTCTCTGTTGGAATTTCAAGGTAGATGTCGGCATGCATCGGTTGATCACCCTTGTAAGCAAAATTTAATTGATCTTCCTACATCCAAAAAATACACAGTTTCCTACTAGATATCTCCTCAAGGCAATGTACTAACCACATGTCAATCGCTGGTATCTGTAGGAAAATAAATAACTAAACTAGTCTGGTTAAGAAATTTCCCACTAGGGGAGCACCCATGTTTCATGTGTTTTCAGGATGTTAAAGAGATTGTTGTAAATCCTGATGATATTCAAGGTCAAATTTTGATCTCTAGTACCTCTAGGTGAAAAATGAATGTCAAAAGTGACCAAGATTAGTGTCAAATTCATAGTTTTTGGGGTTCCTATGCTCACTGGTAACATGAAGATTGGGATGAAAAAAATTCACACACTATGCTGATTAATCAGCCAGTTTTAAATAAGAGAGCTTCTACTTCAATGCATTATTCTAACATGAGAAAACAGTCATAGGATAAGGTAAAGAACAGAACTTACTCGTGTTAAATTGGTATTCCAGACTGAATGGCCATGGTCCAGTTTTCTTTAAACTCGGTGTTTCATCTACCACTGCAGAAGATATCTTTAGGAGATTCTGTAAATCACCTATAAATAGGGAGATGTTTCCAATACCCAGCCAGTCGACAGCCGCCAGTTGAGGAATTCACAGAGGGCATTCAGAGCCTCCTGAAGACATCTACTGCAGCATTAGATGAAACGTCGAGTTTAAAGAAAACTGGACCATGGCTACTCAGCCCGGAAGACCAACTTAACAAGAGTCAAGATGGTGAAAACCTACAATCCTACGTAAAGAATAGAATTCTCTGCAATCCATGTAGAACAACAATGGTGGATATTCTCCATTTGCTGGTGTATGTTGGAAAGTACAGCAAGCTCGGTTTCCAAGATGTGAAGTTTATTTACCCCAGTAATTCTGATTTAGTGCCAACATGTGGGTTGAAATGTTGGAAAATCCCTTTATTGTTATTAATGTACAATTCTAATTTTAGTCATATGGCACAAAGGGTAGGCTGCATGTAGGCACAGTGAGTTGAGGCAAGGAAATGCACCATCTCCTCTACTATTTAATTTTGTATTAGAGCATGCCATCAAATCTTTACAGGATGAAGAAGGCCTACAACTCAATGGTATTAATAAGCTGTTAGTCTATGCTGATGTGGTACTAATGAGCAATAGCGAGGAGATACTAGAGGTCAACATGCACACACTATTGAATAACACTAAGAAATTGGGACTGGAAGTAAATATCAAGAAAACTAAATATATGGTCACACGTAGAAATACATTATATAATGAAAATGGGCAGCTAATGACAGATGAGGGAAGTTTTGAGGAGATGGCTGAATTCAAATACCTACGAACAATAATCACAAATAGGAATGAGATGCACAAAGAAATTAAACATAGGCTCAATTCTGGAAATGCATGCTATTATGCATTACAGAGACCCTTGATGTCCCAACTCCTTTCAAAAAACGTTAAACTGAAAATATATAAAACTATTATTCTACCAATTACATTATATGGATGTGAAACATGGACTCTTACTTTAAGGGAGGAAAGGAGATTACGAGTATTTGAGAATAAAGTTCTTACGAAAATTTTTGGACCAAAGAGAGACGAACGGTCAGGTGAATGGAGAAGACTAAATAACAGTGAACTACATGGTCTTTATAGGAAGCCAGATATAATAAGATCAGTTAAGTCTTGTAGATTGTGATGGGCAAGACATATGGCACGAATGGGGAATGAAAGATGTGTATGGAACTTTGTTGTAGGAAAACCACCCAGTTGGTAGACCAAGAATGAAGTGGAAAAATAACATTAACTGTAATTTGAGGGAAGTGGATTATACAGGGAATGATTGGAAAACATTGGCTCAGGATAGAGATGTATTGAGAGCTTATGTCTGGGCGGCCATGAACCTACAGTTTTGATGGTGCCAGTGAGTTAGTTATTTAGTTAGTCATTTTCAGCAAATACTGCTGTTGTATTTTTTTAGAAAATATTTTATCATTTGCTCTTTGTGCCTGTGTAAACCACAGAAAACCCAATTCAGATTAGCTGGTGTCGGGATCTTCAACAAATGTAGCATATGTATACCAGACTGTCAGGGAATGGGCCTACTCATTTACTGATTTTAGGTAATTACAAAATATTTTGTAAACACATTACACCTGCACAATTTTTTATTTAAACTTTGTCCAACATCCATATTGTTGATTTATTTTAAAATCTAACATAGTTATTTCAGCATTCAGATAATTAAACGTGCAATTAAAAGAATCCTTAAATTTCTACTGCAATTGTCAAATTGATTTTTTATTTTAGACAACAGTTCCTGTCATTCTTCTTGGAAGCAGAGGGCTTTTGTGAAAACGTGCCACCAGACAATGTTTTGAGTAAATTCACATCATCATTCCAATACTTTTCACGTCTCAATTTATGTTATTATTTTGCTGTGGTAATTTTTGGACTTCCTTTCTTTAAACATGCAATCCATTCCAGAGTTCTCTTTGGCACAATGTCTGGTTCTCTTCTGGGTGTGTGTCCAATCCATTTCTGATATTTGATCTCCTTCCAAATTCCATTTTGTGATGTTTTCGTATCTGCAGTTTTTTTTTATAATGCGGTTGTTCTTTCCAAGTTTCACATTCATATAGCAATGTACTTTTCACATTGCTATTAAAAAGTCTCAATTTAGTTCTAGTTGAGATTTGTTTGGATCTCCATGTGGATATCAACTTGAAAAAACAACTTTTGTTTTCATAATCTGGGATTAATATCTTCCTCTCCAGTAAAATGACACAACGGTTTGAAACAAATGTTGGAGATAGACAAGGGAGTGAATTATTGCCTGTTTTGTTCACCATCATAATGGATGAAATTACAAATAAAGTTGTAGGGAAAGGAAAAAAATCAGACATGAAAAACTTCATCTTCGCAGCCGATGTAATGATATGGAGAAATTAAAAAAAAATAACATAGAACACAGACATGAACATAGGAAAACAATTGCAGAAGAATATGGCTTAAAGATAAATATTGAGAAAACGGCAGTCATGAAAATATATAGAAACCAGAACAATGATTGGAATATTAGGCTATCAGGTATAAATCTACAAAAAGTGGAAACATTTACATATTTAGGAACAGTGATAAATGCAAATGGTAAAATACAGATTGAAATCAGTAAAATAATAGAGATAAGTTTAAAAATCTATAACTTAACTAAAAAATTAATCTGGAATAAAGATATAACCATCAAGAGTAATATGGCAATGTACAAAACTTATTAAATTAATGTTAAGAAGCTAAAGCTGTTACTATGATTGAAATAAGTATATTAAAGTACACTACTAAATTATTGTAATCGAATGGTAAAGAGAAAAATTTATGCCTGAACCGGGAATCGAACCCCGAACCTTCAGCTTTCCGTGCTGATGCTCTAACCATTGAGCTAATCCAGGCTTCCTTCCCATCCAAGCATAAATCCTTCCTTTACCTTACTGTCTTGGTCCCACATTCAAATGCTATGAATCATCATTCACAAATACACAATGAATGGCTTCTACCTGAAGAAGACATGAAGGGACTCCACATAGCTATAGCATTATTTATTAAATTAATGTTAAGAAGCTAAAGCTGTTACTATGATTGAAATAAGTATATTAAAGTACACTACTAAATTATTGTAATCGAATGGTAAAGAGAAAATTTATGCCTGAACCGGGAATCGAACCCCGAACCTTCAGCTTTCCGTGCTGATGCTCTAACCATTGAGCTAATCCAGGCTTCCTTCCCATCCAAGCATAAATCTTTCCTTTACCTTACTGTCTTGGTCCCACATTCAAATGCTATGAATCATCATTCACAAATACACAATGAATGGCTTCTACCTGAAGAAGACATGAAGGGACTCCACATAGCTATAGCATTATTTATTAAATTAATGTTAAGAAGCTAAAGCTGTTACTATGATTGAAATAAGTATATTAAAGTACACTACTAAATTATTGTAATCGAATGGTAAAGAGAAAAATTTTTTATGCCTGAACCGGGAATCGAACCCCGAACCTTCAGCTTTCCGTGCTGATGCTCTAACCATAGAGCTATCCAGGCTTCCTTCCCATCCAAGCATAAATCCTCCTTTACCTTACTGTCTTGGTCCCACATTCAAATGCTATGAATCATCATTCACAAATACACAATGAATGGCTTCTACCTGAAGAAGACATGAAGGGACTCCACATAGCTATAGCATTATTTATTAAATTAATGTTAAGAAGCTAAAGCTGTTACTATGATTGAAATAAGTATATTAAAGTACACTACTAAATTATTGTAATCGAATGGTAAAGAGAAAAATTTATGCCTGAACCGGGAATCGAACCCCGAACCTTCAGCTTTCCGTGCTGATGCTCTAACCATTGAGCTAATCCAGGCTTCCTTCCCATCCAAGCATAAATCTTTCCTTTACCTTACTGTCTTGGTCCCACATTCAAATGCTATGAATCATCATTCACAAATACACAATGAATGGCTTCTACCTGAAGAAGACATGAAGGGACTCCACATAGCTATAGCATTATTTATTAAATTAATGTTAAGAAGCTAAAGCTGTTACTATGATTGAAATAAGTATATTAAAGTACACTACTAAATTATTGTAATCGAATGGTAAAGAGAAAAATTTTTTATGCCTGAACCGGGAATCGAACCCCGAACCTTCAGCTTTCCGTGCTGATGCTCTAACCATAGAGCTAATCCAGGCTTCCTTCCCATCCAAGCATAAATCCTTCCTTTACCTTACTGTCTTGGTCCCACATTCAAATGCTATGAATCATCATTCACAAATACACAATGAATGGCTTCTACCTGAAGAAGACATGAAGGGACTCCACATAGCTATAGCATTATTTATTAAATTAATGTTAAGAAGCTAAAGCTGTTACTATGATTGAAATAAGTATATTAAAGTACACTACTAAATTATTGTAATCGAATGGTAAAGAGAAAAATTTTTCTCTTTACCATTCGAGTACAAAACTTATTTCAAGCCAGTTCTAACATATGCATCTGAGGCTTGGACATATACAAAGAAGAAATTGAGCAGAATCCAAGCTACAGAAATTAAATTCTTACATGGAATGGTACATAAAATAAGGAGAGCTAGAATAAGAAACAACAAAATCAGGGAGAAATTGAATGTAGAAAAATTAACAACAGACATAGAAAAAAGTAGACTAAAATGGTTTGGACGTTTAAAAAAGAATGGAAAAGGATCTCAAGATACAAGGAAAATGACCGTGAGAAAGATGGATTAACCAAGTGAAGAAAAGTTTACAAGAAAGAGGATACGACTGGGAAGAACTAAAAAAAGGAAAGCATGGGAAGATAGAGATGGTTGGAGGCATATTTGGAATCAACCTTCTGAAAGGAGGATATGATAAGAGGATTATGTATATCTTCCTCTGAGCCTCAACAGCAGACATTATGTAATTCTTGAAATTTGAACCCTCTATGACAGGGGCAGAAATAGGGTTAGCAACAATGGTGACATGTCACTCCCTAAGAAAAAAGAAAGTAAGAGAATAGTTATCTTTATATATAAAAATGAACATCTGTGATTCTGTCCTTCATGGGTTCAAAAACTACTTCACCTATTTGAAACAGGGTTTCTACTATCATTTAGACAATTATTTTTTAAAAATAATTTAACATATATAAGTATAACATTACTGTATGTACTATACGGCCAGAGCAATAAAAAATGTGCATCAGTACAGTAAAAAATTTGCTTTTGGATGCTTAAATGGCTTATGCTCCCTAAACCACATCAAATACATGAAATTAATGTAAACAGAAATTAATATTAATAAATGAGTTTGGCAAAAATGTTTTAACATCTCACCTCACAAAGTTGCATGTCTTCACGATTCTGGTTTCAAAAATATAGTATTACTTCCATCTTCAGTCAAATTACAATTGTCAAAATTTCGTCGTTAACATCATCTTTTGAACTGCCATCTGGTGTAGATTTTATGAACTTGGAGATTAAATTATTCTTGTCGGAGATACTGAAATTGATTGCTTTATATTTATTCTTCTGAATGTATATCTTTTCCCAAATTGTTAATTCCAAAGGTTTCTCCATATTTTCAAAAGTTTAGTGTCTTTTCCGATTTTATGATTTTCTAGCAAACTATGAGCTGCAATTGCCAATTTTTCAATTTCACCATTTTTAATATCACAAAAAATTCTAGAAAAAAGTCTGCGACAGTATATGTCTTTTACAGATAACTCACAATAACCATTTTTGTTTTTCAAAATTAGATTAAAAAGTAAGGATTTAATTACAAAGACTTTTCCAACAACACAATGTTAATTCTTATCAAATTAAATATGTTCATTACCTTGAGCATTTAGGAAAAGATAAATTTGTCTTTTACACTAAGTTATTTAATATTATTAAATGTTTAACAATTGCAGTAAGTACATATTTCAATTTGACATTTCTTTTTGTGCTTTTTAATAAATTGTTTATACATAATCTGTTTAAATTATTTTGTCTATGTAAACATCGCAGATTCCACTAGTAAAAACAATAAAAGTTATACAACAATGTTTTTAAAAAGAGGAATGAACTTTATTAACATATGACCTTTGAAAGAGTACTCGGTCACAAGCTGTGTACAGCTAAGGTGTTTTGCATGCACAGTGAGCTTCATGTTCGGCTGAGAGAGTGTTAGATGGTGGAATTACACCAGGCTTTGTAGTAAAATTTAACTGTATATCAAGATTATAAACATCTCTGGGGATGAGAAAGCAGACAAAACAGCAAAAAACAAAAAAAATACTGTCTTTCCAGTGGAACAGACTACCACATCCTTAAAAGCTTATACCACATGCATAAACAATTCACTAGAATCTGAGAATGAGACTTGAAAATTCAGCCAAAGGGAAAATTTATCAACAGTATGTCTACATAAAAAAATACTCCATGGAGCAACAGGCCTAGAAGGCACTTGGCCCACCAGTCAGCTGCTGGCCTCACATCCACACATGTTAACCCTCTGCATGCCCCTGGTAAAATCTCTTGTCAGAGATTTAAATTGCATCTGCCGATGTGATCGGCTTTGCAAGTAGTTTAAGTATATTGTGTGGCAGGTAATGGACAGAAGCATCAGAGCCGATCTAATCAGCTCATGGCACCTAAAGGTGCGGAGGTAGATGATCATCCAGCCAGTGTAGGGATGATATGTGGTCAGCATGTCGTGTCCCCCTTCCCCAGCCATTATGGCTGGTTTTTTCAACCTGTACTGCTACTAATTGTAGCTCTCC
Organism: Diploptera punctata; assembly: GCA_030220185.1. NCBI lineage: Eukaryota > Metazoa > Arthropoda > Insecta > Blattodea > Blaberidae > Diploptera > Diploptera punctata. The sequence goes on from JASPKZ010010253.1 coordinate 819,983, forward strand.
AAATTCCTCACGATGCTGGCCAAAATTCCGTGTAGAAATTTCTTCCCCACGCTGACCCGAATCAGTGCACATCCTGTTGCTCTGTGCCAAGGCATCTTGCCTTAACCACTCAGCTACAGGACATCAAGATAGATAATACTCCAATACATAAAAACATCTATAGAAACTTGTGAACCTCCAGATTGAAAGTAAAGATAAGGTGTTTAAAACTTTATCTTTCAGAAACAAACTGAAAATAAAATTACTAACAGAAACAACTCACTAATATTACTTTTTAAAAATTAATAATTTGTTTTTTTTATTATTTAATAAAAATAGTTTTAAGATTTGTTAATATATTTACCTAATGCCTTGTATAATAAATGATAGATTAATTCATTACAGTTTATTCTTTGTATTCTTATTTCTTTCTTTTTTATGTATATTAGATTCGAGCTATTATTCCTTCCTGTATTAATTCTATCATTAATTTAATTTTAATTGTATTTAATTTTATTGTATTATTAGACATTATTTTCATTATTATTCAATTAGATAGACTATTTAACTCATGCCCCAAATGGGAGTCAATGACCAATCACGTTTCAATGATTTCTGTTTTACAACCAATCAGAGTCGTGTTTCACCAAATATTTATCAGTGTTATAATTACCATATTAAAGAAAGCTCCTCCTTACAATATTGCATTCCTTTGGCAATAAATAGTATGATCTGGTTGCAGTGATAAACAAAAGAAGCAGTAGAAGCGTACCTATCGTTTCTCATTTGTTTTCAAACATCGCCGTTTACATTAAATATATAAATATTTTAAAATAACTATAGTTAAATAATGATTTGTGAGTAAACAGCTTAATTTTATTCGTTAAATAGTCCTAACAAATGCCACTCTTGATTTCCAAATTCTCTAGATAAATTCACTCCTCACTTCGTGAGTCATGAATTTATCGATAATTTGGAAATCACTCGTGGCATTACTTATGATAATTAATTGTTTAGCATGACTATTAATTTAATTGTTTGTATTTATATGTAACATATTCAACTTTGATAAGATTCATGATGTGTTCCGTTGATGTATTATTCAAATTTAAAAGTTTTGAATCCTGCCGATGATGGGACAAGTCCCGAAAGCACTACAGTTAAGTAATTAATTAAGTTGAGGAGACGGACCTTTCAGGTCAATATTCCATAATTTTATATTTTAAATATGTAACATATGTTTGTCCTGGTGAGTGGAAGAGAAGGCCATATGGCCTTAACTCCATCGGGCTAAATAAATCTATTCTAGTCTAAAGACTGATCACATTATAACACAGTCCCATCTCTATAGATTTGATCCTAATCAATCCACCTTTGTCTACTATGTCAACACATGCTAACGGAATGCTCAGCAGAAATACCAAATATCCAAAGACTAAACATCAATATCTACTGAACTTTTATATGAAAAATCACTATGAGGTCTAAGTTAAGATTTAAATTAAAATTCTTTACACCTCACATCCAGTCTTTTAATTGGAATTAGAAAACAGACTAACTTCTTGTATCTTGTAAGCCCATGTTTCCCTTAACAGAGATTTAGGCACTCTCCCCTTACAGGGAAGAATTTGAACCATACTAATTTAGTTACACTTGTTTTTGTATAGATGTCATTTGAGTGATCCGTGGTCAGCGTTCCGCCTCATATTGACATCTAGGAAACCAAGGTAGTACTAAAAGTAAAGTGATCCCACAACAGGCCCGGAGGCCCTTGGGGTAGTAGGAGGTTAAGGCTCCCACTTTTTCTAGACAATCGGCACTTTATGTCAGCCGGGTTGTCAGCCCTGCGTGACGGCCGCCTTTACCCCCAGAACAAGCGTCTGGTACTCATTTCCGTTAGAGGCTGAGTCAACCCCAGGGCCATAGTGCCGCCAGAGGGTTTGGGTCAGTTTAAAAATCCTGACCCCAACGGGACTTGAACCCTCGACCCTCTGGCTTGTAGCTCAGTGCCTTAACCACTACGCTACGGCGAGTACTAGGATGGGAAAATTTGGTAAATTGTGCTTAGAGGCCTTTTCATTCAGGCTTAAGGATCTTTTACAAGCCTGAAAATCTTCAGACTCAGGACCCACGGCTTAAAGTCCCTCCAGGAGGACTTGCTCCTTGGGCTATGAGGTGAGGTATAAAGAATTTTAATTTCAATCTTAAAAATCAATATCAACACTTTGTTAAACGTCTACTGGCAAGCAGCAGCAGCAGCAAAAAATCTTTATAGGAGACATTGTGTCATCACAGAAAAATCTGAGAACACATAAAAAGAAGCGGTGAAAACATGCAGTCACTGAGAGAGATGAGCTGTTTTGCAAACTCAATGAGCCAAGAGAATACCAATGTTTTAAGTACAATTGCAATTCAATTGGTATAAGTTTCATAAAATTTAAAGGACTTATTTAGGTTATCATTATAATTGTATTATCTATATGTAAATAGGCTAAAACAAAACACGTAAGTACCTTTTCTCCTGTGTTTGTCAACCAAAATTCTTTTCCCTTTTTTTTTAGTAGCTATTGAAGAGCATTAGTGTTATTATTATATCATTAAAAAACTGGAAAAAATTCTAGTGTTTTAACTGCAAGGCAGTATTTATGGAAAATCTCCATGGTGCAAGAGTTAAATTTCTTACAAGAGAAGCATGTGATGTACAAAGACATGTCCAAAAAAATGTATCTGCCTTTTTAACTGCAAGGCATTAAAATCTAGTGCTAAAGCTCCCATTTAAACTATAGGGAAGTAATATATGTACACGTGTTAATCACAGAGAAAGACAATCATTCTGCCAGTGTAGGGGTGACATATGGTCAGATGTCTGATCCACCAACCGTTATATTTAGTTTTCTCAATGTGGAGTCACTACTTACTGTAGCTACCCAAATTCCTCATGATGCTGGGTGCTAATTTAAAATACTATTACCCCCATCATCAGTTATACTCCAACATAATTATATACCATATATACCCTGTATTTTTATAATTATGGTCTAATAAGTAAAGTAAGTGATCCCACAACAGGCCTCAGGAGGCCCTTGGGGTAGTAGGAGGTTAAGGCTCCCACTTTTTCTAGACAATCGGCACTTTATGTAAGCCGGGTTGTCAGCCCTGCGTGACGGCCGCCTTTACCCCAGAACAAGCGTCTGGTACTCATTTCAGTTAGAGGCTGAGTCGACCCCAGGGCCATAGTGCCGCCAGAGGGTTTGGGTCAGTTTAAAAATCCTGACCCCAACGGGACTTGAACCCTCGACCCTCCAGCTTGTAGCTCAGTGCCTTAACCACTACGCTACGGCGTGCCCCAAATTATGGTCTAATACAATTTAAAACTAACCATGTCTAATATAATATAAACTGACCACACGGTGAACACTAGTTATTAGTGACTCAGAACCCCTCTCTAGGGGTTGCATGACCTTGATGATGGTGAGAAGGGAGCAAGGTCCAGCAATTCTTTGGGCTATATCGGTGGTAATGTAGCTACTGGCAGGGTCTCCCATGCCAAAGATGAGGATCCAGACAAAGAAGCAACCCAGAAGACGCTGCCCAATGGTTCTGAAGGCAGAAGAGGAGTGAGAGTCCCAATGGCAGATGAAGCGGAAGATGCAATTCACAGGTTGATCAGACTCGTAAGCTATGGAAGAAGCAGCTGATCTAGGGGGAGGAAACCCCAAAATCAAGTAACCTGGTCCTCTAGGTTGGGGATTGGGCATGTGGCTAACAACCCACCCTGAAGAAAACTTACCATTAGGAAACCTAAATTGCCTCAAGAGAAAGGCCATAGAGGAGGTTAAGGCCCACTTGGGCTGTACCAAATAAGAAGAAGACTTTAGAACATAGGATATGAAATAAACCCTTTTTTGGAATTATATTATTAACAGTAATATACCTCTATTTTGGTTTCAACCAAAAATTGCAAATAAGAGAAAGAACTATTATGGCAGTTCCAGACTGGCGAAGAAAAGATACTGACACAAAGTTTCATCTCCACACTGGATATGACATCCTTGCCAGACACCTCTACTCTTTTGGGATCCTGCATACAGCTTGCAATCTCCAAGATGAGGATATGGATAACCTTCAACATTGTGCAGCACTACTATGGTCTTCAGAATTTGCTAGATCTTTGTTGGATCAGCAGGGTCAATGATTTATTTCTTCAATATATCTTTGCCATTAGATATAACTATATTTTAAACTTTCTATGCCAAATCATTTACTTAATCTAATTACAGGTTATTTTTGTTATTACTATTATATTTCTTTCTTTTCCTTGTCAACTTTATATTGTGTAGCCTACATCTATTATGTATCATTAATCAACATGTAGATAGTTCTTATTGTAGGTATAATTTAACCCCGGTGAAGTGGAAGAGAAGACCTTATGGTCTCAACTCCATCAGGTAAAATAAATAAATAAATACCAAGATTGTGACCAAAAAAAAATGTGTACATCTTCTTCTTCTTCCTTCCAAGTATTAGGCCAAGGCCTGTTACGATCCTATAGAAAATTTTCCCTCTACCATTTCATAGGACGGCCCAGTGAACTTCGTCCTCTTGGTATATAATTATAAACAGCTTTGGGGATCCGATTTGAACTCATTCTTTCAAGATGGTGTTTCCAATTTAGTTGGTACTGTTTAACATATTCCAAAATTGGCGTAGTCTTCAATTCTTTTAAGATATCGGTGTTCCTTTTCCGATCCCATCTGATGTAACCTGCTGTTCTGTGCATGAATCTCATTTCACAAGCTGTTATTCTGCTTTCATGTTGTCTTTTTAGTGTCCATGCTTCACTACCATAGGTCAACACTGGTCTGTGTACATACATTACCATATTTACAAGCGTATAGGCCACACCAAAGTTTTGTGATAATAAATTGGGGAAAAAATATTTGTCTTACATTTTCACTAAGAAGCAGTGCAGAAGACAGAAGTAGGCCTGCACCATTTTTAAATCTGGCAATGTTGTAAATTCCAAAGCTTTTTTTTTGCCAGCTATGTAATGGTACATTTGGGCAGCGGCTCAGTCATTAACACAAGGGTAAAAGGGATGGTCAGTTGGTGTTCGTTGTCATTCCTGTTCACTGTGTATAAACATGGATCGGTGCAGAGCAAGTTATACCTCCAAATTCAAGCTTCAAGTGGTGAGCTATGCAGCAGAACATGGATATAGAACAGCAGGAAGAAAGTTTGATGTGGACAAAAAAAATGTGCAATGGTGGATCCAAACAAAACATGTACTTGAAAACACATCACAACATCAACAATCTTTCCACGGAAAGAAAGCGAAATATCCACAGTTAGAAAGAGTTCTCCTGGATTACATATGGAAAACAAGGGCAGATGGATTTTCTGTATCCATCGAAATGATACAATTCGAAGGCCTTAAAATAGCCAAGAATATGGAAATCCCGTGCAATGAATTTTAAGCAAGTTACGGCTGGGCAAAGCGTATGACACGTCCCGAACTTGTAATTTCACGACATACATCAATAGTGCAGAAACTTCCCGATATGTACCAGTTATCTAGTTATTTCATGTATAAGCCACACCCTAATTTTGAGACTTTATTTTAGGTAAAAAAAATGCGGCCTATACACACATGAATATGGCACTCATTGTAGAAGATAAATAAATACATGGCATGATATTCTAACTCACAGGCACTATCAAACCTGGTTCATGGCCACAAAGACATATGCTTTCTATACATTCCTATTATAAGGTAATGTTTCCTATATTATTTACCTCCCTCAGATAATGTTTAATGTTATTGTCCTATCTCATTCTTCACCTACATATTGGACACCTCCCTTCTGGTTTCCATCCCCCTTTTTCAATCTCCATTCATGCCATTTCCTGCACATCAGTCTACAAGATCTAGTTGTTCTTAAGAATTAAATTAATGTTTTTATTACCTCACCTGCTTGTGAAATGAGATTCATGCACAGAACAGTGGGTTACACCAGATGGAATCGGTAAAGGAACACCGATATCTTAAAAGAATTGAAGACTATGCCAATTTTGGAATATATTAAATAGTACCAACTAAATTGGAAACACCATATTGAATGAATGACTTCAAATCGGATCCCCAAAGCTGTTTATAATTATATACCAAGAGGACGAAGATTTCTGGGCCATCCTATGAAACGTTGGAGGGAAAATTTTCTATAGGATCGTAACAGGCCTTGGCCTAATACTTGGAAGGAAGAAGAAGATTACCTCACCTCATATCCTTTTTCTTCTAGACTGCAGTTTCAGAGCTTATCTCCATCATCAGTAGCCTCTGGTCGACCGGTGTTATATAGTTTCTTGGCGGTTTTCTCCTTTCTTCTATTGGTGGACCGATGAACCTCTGGATCAGGTCAAAATTTGCAGGAGTTTCGAAATTCATGAGTTTATCTTTCTTGTTTTTTTGTTGGATGTGGATTTTTTCCAGACCGTGAGTTCTTTCTGTTTATCTGTGTGTTTGATTAGGCTAGCTTTTGTATCGATTAAATGTTTTTCAGACCAAGCATGGGCTGCTACAGCTGACTTGTCCACTTCACTCTTTTCGACATTTCTAAGATGTTCTTTGGATCAAATTTTTTAATTTCTTTTTGTTTTTTTATGTGTGTTAAAACGGGTGAAGTGGACAAGTCAACTGTAGCAGCCCATGCTTGGTCTGAAAAACATTTAATCGATACAAAAGCTAACCTAATCAAACACACAGATAAACAGAAAAAATTCACGGTCTGGGAAAAAATCCACATCCAACAAAAAAACAAGAAAGATAAACTCATGAATTTCGAAACTCCCACAAATTTTGACCTGATCCAGAAGTTCATCCGTCCACCGATAGAAGGAAGAAGAAAACTACCAAGAAACGACATAACACAGGTCAAACAGAGGCTACTGATGATGGAGATAAGCTCCAAAACTGCAGTCTAGAAGAAAAAGGACATGAGGTGAAGTAATAAAAACAATAATTTAATTCTTAAATTAAATCTCATAGTGTTTTTTTTTTCCCCCTTGTGAAAGTTAAACTAGTTGTTCTTATTAAATCTCTCCTTAATCCAAACATTTTCCTAAGATATTTATTCACAAGTATTCATACATTTTCTCCAAAGTAAAGAGCATATTTTGCATTCACATAACTGGAAAGTACAATCTTTTTATATATTTTTAGTTTAACTCTTTTTTTGAGAATTTGGGATAACAAGAGTCCCTCTGATGCATAATACCATACACTTTAAGAATTAAGCCATCATTTAATTTCTCTGCACCTAATTCCTGTTTGTACTTAATGTTTCTAGTATAAGTCATAACCTCAGTGCCTGGCAACCAGCCGGCATGCCAATCGGTCAAAGCACCCTTGTTTCCCAGGCTGTGAACTGATGGGAAAAAGCAGTACCCCTTCAGATTCTCTCTACCCCTATTAAGGGTCGTATGCAAATACATTAGTCTCTACTCAAATTACTTCCAATCACTGGTGAGCTGAGATTGAATTAACGGCCGCCTTACCGGTCATGCATGAATGTTGACGTTTTTGTAATATTGGCAACGAATTACCCAGAATTCTCAGCGATAAAACCACTTCTGTTATTTTCATCTGCTATAGAGGAATGCATTTATGCTTGCATCCCGCAAATAATACTGTATACAAACACGTCTGCGACGTGCAATATTACGCCGATTCTCCTGTTCTTCCAGTTGAATTCTTTGGTAGACTCTATCAAATTCCTCTTCTCCGCGTATACCGAAAACATGATCGAAGTCTTCAAGGTCCGACATCTTGGATAAGTTTCAACACATCGGTTACCATCGGTTCCCTTCGGGATTTTCACATAAGTTTATATCTTGAGCTACGATCTTAAGGTACCTTGTCAGGTAGCTTACAATTATTACCGCGTGAATAGATTTCTGAGTAAGAAAAATGTGTTTGGATAAAACTTTATCAGCAGAGAACGCCTTTTACTGTCTAATGCGTTCAAACATTCGACCCTTAGTGTTACTTGTGTAACTGTAAGGTACAGATGTGTTTTCAGATTTTTTTTAACCAACTTGTGTTCAGTTGTGACTGTGGTGATTTCAGTTTAACATGATGTATATCACTGAACAGAGGTTATTTTTACTTTTGAGAAATGCAAAGAAGAAATCTTACACAAGTTGTCATAAGTAATGCCATGAGTGATTTCCATTTTATCTAGAGAATTTGGAAATCAAGAGTGACATTTGCTAGGACTACTTAACGAATAAAATTAAGCTGTTTGCTCACAAATTATTATTTAACTATAGCTATTTTTTAATATTTATATATTTAATGTAAATGGCAATGTTTGAAAATAAACAATTTGTACGCTTCATTTGTTCATCACTGCAACCAGATCATATTATTTGTAGCCAAAGGATCGCAATATTGTAAGAATGCACCCTAGTGGAGAAATTTACAACCAACATTATAGGTATTAATTAATTTCTGATGTCCTATGATGTAAATATGTCAATTATATTTTTCTGCAACGTCATTTACTGGAAAATAATTTAAGAAAGTGCAAACAGTGGTTTCTTTTTTGCATATACTCAATTGCTACAAATGTTTTATATTATCTCCTGCATGTGCTATCTGCTGACATTCATGCACTATATATACAATCTGGTAGCCATATTCCTTAGAGTGTCAGTCACTGCAAAATAATGCTATGACCTATTCAGAATGTTAAAAAGGAGGAGCTTTCTTTAATATGATAAACTTCCGTTGATAAGTTTGAGGTGAAAAATGACTGTGATTGGTTGTAAATAAAAAAATCATTGAAATGTGATTGGTCATTGACTCCCATTTGGGGCATGAGTTAAATGGTCATCATAAATTCTCTAACAACAACTATTCCTAATAAAGCCTTGATTTTAAATGATTTAACATTAGAGAAACATAAAGAAGATATTTGAACTCTAGCATTTTAAGGCAGGAATTGGATAGCATGTTTCAAAATCTTCTTCACCAGTTTGAACATTATTTTGAAGCTGAAGAAGATAATTTTGAAAACCTTTTGTCATAAGGTAAGGAATAAAGAGCACAAAAATAAATTTTATTCCATTGCAATCTCTAATCAATTTCACAGCTACTTAAATTTATTTGGTGAGATTGCCACACGAGATCCGTGCGACAAGCGGTTGCCAGGCACTAGGGTTGCGTCTTAAAATGAATATGCTATATTTGAGTTCTGTTACTTCTTCAAAATTTCCCTATGATATTAACTGTCGATTTCCATTATATATTTCTACATGTGCCATTATATATATTGTCCACCGCTGTGGTCTCGAGGTAGCATGCTGCCTTGTCACGCAGCGGGCTCAGGTTCGATCCCCGGTCAGGGCAGTTTTTCTGGGTGAGGTTTTTCCTCACCTGTAAGACAAATGCCAGGAAAACTTTAAGGCCCAAACGGTCCCCGAAATCATATGGCCATCATCATCCTTCACCGGTGTGGAAAGCAACGGGAAGCTACCACACCTACAATTCCCTAGTAAAGCTGCAAGCATAGCATGAAAATGCTATGATTGCAGTGAAGGACCTGCCTTTGGGCAGAATTACTATGGATGGATATATATATTATTTACACTACAGCTCACATTGTTACCAGCCACCACTGACCTATGGTATGATTCCATTCCAGTTGAAAATCGACAAATGTGGAGTCATCAAGTAATAAGAGTAAGAGAAATCTCATTATTCCCAGTTGTGCATATGGACAAGGATTCTGTAATGTGGAATTTGTAAAATTAAAAAAAATCTGCAGATAAAAATATGTAGTTTTCTTAAAAAAAATTATATAGAACTTTATTAATGATTTACTTACTAATGAACATGGGTCTGGCTTCCACATGGATGGTTAAGAGGGCAGGAAGTGGAACTTTTTCCTTCGGGATTTTTCTATCTGGTGGATGGTTTTATTACAAATTAAATAAGAAGTAAACATTCATTATTAGGTTGTGCGTTTACTTCATTTTTATATTTATTTTTTATGTAAACCCAATTATTTCTATTTTTGGTGACGACTACAATACGAAATTTCATTTTCAGTGCTGGAAATAAATCTAGAAGAGCCATTCATTTCCTAACAGAGACACCACCCGAGCATGTTACTGTTAACATAAAAAAAATATTTCTATTTAAGATTTGGAGATGCAACACACACCCCTTCTGAATTAAATTTATATGTGAGGGAATTGTAGCACAAATGACTACTTAACATAATTTTAAAAAATAACAAAACATAGTTGTCCTTCGAAAGCACACATTAACTATACTAACTTGCTAGTAGTGGCAAATGCTGCCATTTAATTATATGCATGTTGTGGAATCAGGATATATCACTGATTTGTAAAAAAAAAAAAATGTATAAAATATTTTAAATGTATATTAATTTATGGACCTGAAACATGGACGTAACAAAGATGGATTTATGTATAACTGTAGGCTTTCACGAGTAGAAGAACGACTGGACCACGGCCTATATGCCCGGAAGACGAACCTAATAGGGATAAAGATGGATTTATTTAGAATTCAATGAACAGAGATGATTTTAAGAAACCTTCCTGGAATAATAGAATAAAAAGGTAAAGTGATCCCACTGACAGGCCTTAGGAAGCCCTTCGGGTAGCAGGAGATTGCTCCTACATTTCTAGAAATTGGCATGGGCTGTGAGCCCTGCGTGATTGTCACCTTTACCCCAGAACAAGCATCTGTTAGAGACTGAGTCAACCCCAGGGCCGTGTAGGCACCCAAAAGTTTGGGTCAGTTTAAAAATTCTGACCCCACTGGGACTTGGAACAATCGACCTTCTGGCTTGTAGCATGCATCCAAAATAGAATACAGAACATTAATGTAACAGAAGTTGGATAAAATATAAGACAAAATGAAAGAAAGTAGAATTAGTATGGCCATGTTAAAAGAATGAATACTGGAAGGATACCAAGATAAGGACTGGAATTTAGATTGGGAGAGTAGAGACCAATAGATCGACCAAGATATAGATGAGAAGAAAACATTAAGAAGAATATCGAGAAAAGATAAATTGAATGGATGGAAATGTTGAATGAGGAAACATGAAATGACCTAGATAGATTAAGGCTTTTGTCCAAAATTCCACCCTTGGAAAGGAGACATGGGATTAATGAAGAAGAATAAAGAAATGAACAAATTACTTTTAAAATCATTAGGAAGTAACATTATGAGGTTTAATTTAATACTGACTTTGTATGTTTTTTAACATTCTTACCTCATATGCTTGTTTCGTTGGACATGTTTCAGGGCTGTTGCCCATCTTCTGTTTGTGCAACGCTGAAGATTGGGCAACAGCCCTGAAACATACGTCCGATGAAACAAGCATATGAGGTAAGAATGTTAAAAAATACAATCTCAATATTGAACAAATTACTGTTGTAAAATATGATCAGCAACCTGAGGAATGCATGTTTATATATATATTTTTTGGCCTGAACTATGTGCAAGAGACAGAACAAATGTATAAGAATTGGAGATAAAAGTAAACTAAAAGATGTAATATGAATATAGATCATACAAAGATATCTAGGAATGATGGTTAAGAGAGAATTGCCAACTTATGGGAATGTTTGTTGCTATCTGCCGGTCGAAGTGCCTCTGTTGGTAACATAAGCTTACTATAAAGTAAAATATTAAAATAAATAAATACCAGCAGGTGACGTTGTCCTCTTAAAATTTTTAAAACTGTAGGCCTTTCAGAAACTGGATTCCATCTTCAGCAGAAGAGTGTATGTTACTCTGTTTTTCTAGGTTATCTTCTGCTGAAGATGGGAGCTGGTTTCTGAAAGCTCTACAGTTTTAAAAATTTTAACTTAACTGACGATAGCACCCACAAAGGTATTTATTTATTTTAGTATTTTACTTTATAACTATTTAGCTCAACAGAATTTTATTAATATTGAAGGTTACTATTGCTGATAAAAAAAAGTAATTAAAGACATTTATCTCTACACATTTCTCAAAGAAAAAACTAACAATGTAAGATGTAGTAGCAAATGTTGATAGTTTTCACAACAGAAGAAAAAAATATTGGCAGCATGAAGTCAAAGATCTAATAGAAGGTGAATGGATGTAGTTCGTAACCTGTAGACCAATGTAACATTTTTGGTCATCTGCACTACAATTGCCCTAACATATATTAAAAAAGACCAGGTGTTTTCCCTTTCAGTAATATTAAAATTAAATTTCACAAGTGCATCACAAAAAAAGGAAAATCTGAAATGAAAAAGGAGCCATATTTACACAGACCTTCTTAATATTTTTATAGATATATGACCTTCTTTTTGTGTACTGATTAATATATATCCTAATTATAATGTGCATATTTTATATTCCTTGGTATACGTATCTTAAAATTAAGTTATAAAATTACATTTATGCCTTTTTCTTCTCATTTTCAAAAATAGCACTTGGTCCACTGACTTTTCAATCAAACACACAATTAATGAAAAATGCATAAAACAAAAATAAATTACTTTTTTTCTACATAGTTAAGATTATTCAAGAAAAGGAAATGGAAGACAATTGTACAAAAGGGAGAAACAATGACAATTTTTATTTTTGAAAATAAGATTTTAAAAATTAAGAGTGCATGACTTACACGAGGACATGTATAAATACAGAACATATCAATTAAAGTGAAAAAGAAAAAGTTTAAAGAACAGATAAATCAAATTACTTTTAATCCAGGAATATATAAATCTGCAATCATATACCGATTGCCTTAATGTGACATTTCCCACAAACATAGAAATTAGGTTTTCTTTATTAGTATGGAGCAAACCACAAAGTGGGGAAAGAAGGTCAAATTGTGAATAGAAAGCTGTACCCACTCAACAAACAGTCACCTCTGAATGCAAACTGCACATTAAGTCTAATAGGTACACTAAATTATTACTATCTATACTTCTTTATGCAATATTGTCAAAATCATTTTTAAGTTGCAATGTGTCCAAAAATTATGTATTGATTCTTAAAAGGTAATAGTTTAGCAGAATTTTAAAGTTCATGCAATTGCTTATGGGTCCATTCCAGAGAGGTTGTCACATGGTCATTTGAAAAGTTTCATCTGCCTTCCATCATATCACATTTACACTTAATAATGCACCTTAGCATTGGAATTCAAATCTGAATGTGAAAAGACCAATAAACATTGCTCAGGCCTGAGGTTCTTTTATGTTCACAAATCTACAAATGGGGCACACATCTTTAGTTTCCTTTCGATCAAAGCCATGTGCAAGAATTTTACACCATTAAAAACCAAACGACCCTGGCCGGATTTGAACCTGTTAATCTCAGAACCTGAAGCAAGCACAGCAAACAATAGCATTCTCAATCTTCTAAACTTATTTTTTGTACTTATTATTTTTTCACAGATTTGTTCTAATAACACTGGTAAACATGATTTTTGTCTCATGAGTACCAATAGTTGTACTTAATGCAGTTTTTTATCGTGTTTTCAAATATGTATTCGGAATTTCTCCATCACCCACAGTTTTTTTTTTTTATTTCAATTTCAATAAATGGATTTAAATAATTATTTTTTAATAAACGTGGATTTCTTCCCAGAAAATCTTGGTGCAGTGAGCGATGAGCATGGGAAACACTTTCATCAGGAGATTTCAGCTATGGAAAAGAGATATCAAGGCATATGGAATCCTAATATGCTGGTCAATTATTGTTGGACCATCAAGAGGGTGCTCCATAGGCAAAATATAGCAGAAAAACATCATTTCTTACTTTCTAGGCGAGTCCAAATGTTTGAATATTGTGTAGTTACGAATGTAGAAAATATTAAAGTGTTTGAAACTGTAAATTCCTGTCTCTCAGAAACCTTGCATGATGGAGAAAAACCAATATCATATTTGAAATCAGGAGAAAAAATACTATCAGAATCACATATTTTTCTTTCTGAGACAAAAAAAAAGTTTATTTTTTGTTGCTCAGTGTAATTAATAACAGAGTTAGAATTTAATACCTCATCTCAAAATTGTAGATTTCTTGAATACAGTTTTGAAACTTGTGTGTATTATCTTTGAGAAATATACAATCATAAGGTGAGGTGTTAAATTCTAAATTAATTAAAATAAACCTCATAGTGTTACTACCTTTAAATATTGATGAAAATTTGTTCCCTTCCACAGGAATCCATATTCAGAATTTTTACACCATGAAAAATCAATTGACTCCAACCAGGTTTAAATCTGCGAACTTAGGAACCTGGCATGAACATTGTAAACAGTAGTCCACCAGCAGTTTTCCAACAAAAAATAAACTTTGATTAAAATGTATTCATGATCACAACCAATTAAACAAAAGTTAGCTACTTTGTACAAAGTACTTTATTTAATATTTTAGTCAATAGTTTTGCAATTAAATTCTGGGTGTGAACGAGCCACAGACCTATTTTTTAGGCTTGGGGTTGCATTTTTACCTCTTAAAATCAATCGACCATGGTTATTAATAGTGAGTGGAGAACATATTTTTAATGACTCACCTCATATAATTTCAAATTTCTTTGATACTGGCAATTTCAGACAAGATATTGTCTGAAACTGCCAGTATTAAAGAAATTTGAAATTATATGAGATATTGTCTGAAACTGCCAGTATTAAAGAAATTTGAAATTATATGAGGTGAGTCGTTAAAAATATCTTGTCTGAAACCGCTGGTATCAAAGAAATTTGAAATTATATGAGGCGACTCATTAAAAATATGTTCTCCACTCACTATTAATGATATAACCTCATAATGTTCACTTCCCAATATTAATTTAAATACGACCATGGTTAGCTTTGAATCCGCAAACCTCAAAAACAGACATAAGCATGGTAACCGCCAACACCAACTTAAAATGATTCTAAGTAAAATTTGCTACAGCTAACTTCATGTAGTTTTTTTAGAAATTTGATGGTCTGTTCAAACACTTTATAACAGATATGTGTCTGAGATGGAAACTCAAATTACATAAATCCACTCTTACTCATGGTTATCAATATTCAATTTATATTTTAAATAATGATTCCAGATGTGCAAATTGTATTTCATTAAGTTAACACTACTGGACTCTCTTTTACAGAATTTCGTATGTTGTGCAAAACCAAATTTATTACACCTAATTTCATGCAACTTTCATGAAAAAAAATCAATCATCACAAGCTGATATTCTGTTGTAGGCCGACACTCATGGTGTGACATATTATGGCAACTATTTTATCATTATCCATTTTTAGTAAAAAGAAATATGTACAGCCTTTGAAAAAATTGATGGTGCAACTCTTAATGATGGAAAGCTTTGAAGAGTGATTCACACCAGAAAAGTTATATGTGCTGTCTTCTTTTGTTCAAATTGGGCAGCATAAGACTTCCTTCATGCAGTATTCGTATCGTTTGCTTCAGTGGAGCAGTCAGTAAAATGATCTCTTGCGACGATGTAGGTCCAGGTATGATCCTGGTCAGGAATATTTTTAATAATGTTAATTTTCAAAATACCTACACATTACCAAGCTTCGTTAAATAAATAAATTTGTATAAATAGGGAAATAAATCAATTAAAGGAAACAGGTCATATATAGAAAATGAACAACAATTGTAACATCTCTTTACTTCATTTACAAAAACAAGGCATAACAAAACTTCTACAACTAATGCAAAATGCATCTAATTAAATTAAACTAATTCAAGTTAAAATCTAATTATAATATATTAGTAAGTCCTGGAGTATTGCATCGCTTCATACAGTTTCTAGCAGGGACGGTTGTGGTCTAGTGGAGGGAATGTTTGTTTTGTATGCATGAGGTCGCACGTTCATTCCTGCTGTTATGCTTTTTTCTCTCTCTCTTTCTTCCTTACTTCAATTAATTTTGTTTTCTTTTATTTACATCATTTACTGCACTACTTACTTAAGGGAAATTATTTTCCCTTGCAGGAACACAACGAAATAAAATGAATTTTAGTTTCTCAAATAGTTGTGCACTTGTGAACCAAGTAGCTGACCTCCAATCATGTGCATCGTTCTGGGACTTAAAAATTAACTGTGCCTAATTAATTCTTTCAAAGGCTGTACATTTTGAAGAATATGCATCAGATTTATAAATTTGTTCAACATTTATATATTTAAATTAATAGAGAGTTAGAATTTTCATGACTCACTTCACATTTATAGATTTATTGACCAGTTTCAGAATGTTAAGTATCATTATCAATTCTTTCCGTTAGAAAGAAAATAATCCCCAGTGTCACTTCCTTTAAATATTAAGAGAATGAATATACATACATATATATTTTACTCAGAATGGTTGAAGATGATAAAATATTTAACATGTCAAACCATGAGTGTAGGCCTACAACAGAAGAAAAAAAAAATTACCTCTCAATGATTGGATTTTCTTTAAAAATATACCTAATTAAGTGTAAGAAATAATATTTTTTGTGCAATGACATTTCACATGCAGTAAAAGGCAAGCATTAACTTTATGAAATGTCATATTTTACATCAGGAATCATTTATAATCTTATTATAAATTTCATTCTATCATGTATAAAAGTGGAGACAGTCACACTTGTGTAATATGAATTTCAAAATGTAATTTTAGTTTTCACTGTCGTAAGACCTATTGTTTTATACGATCAGAGGCATGGACCCCGACTGTTAAGTCACAAAAATTATTTACAAGTAGGGACTGAAAAATGCTCAAAAAGAACTTATGGGCTAATATATGAAAATGATGGCTGGAGAATCAAAATTAACAATATCATGAACAAGTACATTGTGCTAGATATTATGGCATTTATAAAATTGGGAGGTTAAAAACCAGATTGAGATATTTGTACCAAAATAAATTTATATTTTTATTTTTAGTTGAATAATTTGAAAGAAAATGACAGATTAATTAAATTGTATGGTACACATTGTCATGAACAAAACATGGCAGTTGCTAAGAGTAAATTTTAAATTCTGGATTTCAGGTAAACCCCAACTTCTAATGGTCAGAATTTACTGACTTTTTATAAAACCTACCTCAGCTTATTTCAATAGTATATACTGCATTTCGTTGTGAAATATGAAAAATTGCGATCACTAGAGCAATTTTTAAATTTTCATTTCAGGTGAGCTACTACATTTAATGGTTTTACAGAATAACAGCATGTAAACGCTCACCAAATCTGAAAACTTGTACGAATAAATTTTCATGAAGATCGGTGAAGAACTTCTAAGTTTTGCGAGCACAAACATATGCAGGCTGAATTTTTGTATATAAATATTGCAGAAAATTTGCACATCACCCATGAGCACACAATAAATTCCAAAAGATTTTTGAAAAAATTTAATGTCAGATTAGCACCAAAGAACGATTATGCCTAAACAAGCTAATAAAAACCAACAAAAATTGATGATGATAATAAAAATTCAGGAATGGATAAAAAAATGTGCAGAATGTGATAAGATATACATAGGGAAAACAAAGAGAAATTGAACCATTAGAACCAAAAAACACACAAGAAATTTAAAAAAAAGGGGAAGTAGAAAAATCTGCAGTAGCTGCTCACCATGTTTAGATTTAAACACAAAATTATTGAAACAGAAAAAAAAAACTCATCATATGGGGGAAAAAATCTACATACAGAAGAACAAGAAGAGAATTATGAATTTTAAAATGCCCAGGGAGAGGAAACTAATTAGGTTGAACTTGCTAATTAGCAAGTACTTTGGACCAAGTAGCAGAAGTAAAGATGCAGGGCCAACAACTTTGGAAAAATCAATCTGTAACCACTGAAGATGAGGCTAACATGTCTTGAAACATATGTCTAACAGAAACAATGACATGAGATTGGAATTGAAGAGAGAAAACTTATTACACTATTTCATTAGGCACAGTCAGAAATATATCACATCTCTAATTAAATACAGAATTACTTATAGTGAAATTAAATGTTTCTTACCTCTCCTCATATAAATCTAAGTTGATCGCGATTTCGAGACTATAACTGTCTCATCCTCAGAACTTTCTTGGCGACTGGTGTTATGTCGATCAGAAGAAACTCAAGAAGAGTAGTTTCTTCCGATCGACATAACACCAGTTGCCAAGAAAGTTCTGAGGATGAGACAGTTATAGTCTCGAAATCACGATCAACTTAGAAGATTTATATGAGGATAGGTAAGAAACATTTAATTTCACCATAAATTAAACCTCTGAGATTAATTCCTATAAAAGTTAAAAACAGAATTACTTCCTTTTGAGACCAGATTATAATAGTTTACTGGATCTGTGTTTTTGAACTGCTTCACTAACTCAGCCATCATGTAAAATCTCTCAATAATTTGATCGATATTCGTATTTTCTCCATTCCTTCTAATACTATGTTTGCTGTTACAAGCAATTATTTACAGTCATCGAAGATTGAATTCCATTTATCCTGCGCGGGGATATAGGTACTTCCCTAGTAGAAAGTTTCTTAACCACACAAATTTAGTTATGCTTCAAGTTTTTTTGAATCTAGAAACATCTTACTTCAATTTAATGTTGATTTGTTCTTGAACATGTTTCGATATAATCTTCTATATCATCTTCAGCTAGCCCAGACTGATGAGTTTTATGCTGTGAACCCTGAATGTCACAACATAAATCTCATCATTCTGGGCTAGCTGAAGATGATGTAGAAGATATCGAAACATGTTCGAGAACAAATCAACATTAAATTGAGATTTTTTAAATTTATTTATTTCTTCAAAGACCCCAAAGAGCAAGATTGCTCATATTAAGATAAGATGTTTCTAGACTAAAAAAAAAACTTGATTAAAAGAACCTCAATATTACTTCCTAAAATAAACCGTTAGTTATGCTTATTTCCCTATGGATGTCTGAGACATGTGGTTAGCATGTCACCTTGAGATGACATCTAGTAGGAAACTAAGGTATTATTGGATGCAAGAAGATTGGTTAAATTTTGCTCAGAGGTCTTCTTTTTTATTGAGACTTGAGGTACTTTTATGAGCCTGAAAATCATCAGGCTTATTTTAAGTCTCTCCTGGAGGACTTGTCCCTTGGATTTTCCCATCTTGAAAATCCATTGACCCTGGCTGGGTTTGAACCTGTGATCCTTGGGACTAGAAGCAAGGAACTAACAACTGGACCTCTGCACTCAACTTTCCATTCATTCACATGAGTTATTTAATTATTTAATTTCAGAGTGATTTTTTTATGTTAATATATGGACTACTTTTCAAATGCATAGACAATTAACCATTTGATATCTAGCAGGACATATATACGTCTTGAAAACTGCAGTTCCCATATTAGAAAAACATGAAGTATAAGGTAAGATAGGATACAACTCAATTTAATTAAAGATCCTCTTAATATTATTTCCTGTAATTAACTTATGAAAGGACATATATGATTCACGTTTACAGAATTAACTTCTTGTATCCTCAACAAATTCAGGAATTTAGTTTTATGGGAGAACTATTAAAGAAAATATCACTAATTCACTTGCACTATCAAACCGATAGGTTCATGGCCACATGGACATAAGCTCTCCATACATTCCATAATGTTTTCCAATCATCCCCTGTATAATTTACTTCCCTCAAATCATGGTTAATGTTATTCTCCCACCTCATTCTTGGTCTATCAACTGGACATTTTCCCATCTGGTTTTCCTATAAGAAGCTTCCATGCACGTCTTTCATTCCCCATTCATGCCACATGTCCTGCCCATCACAGTCTACGAGACTTTATTATTATATAGGAAATATCACTATAAGGTTTAATTTAAGATTTAAAATAAAATTCCTTACACCTCACCTTCTGTCCATTAAACCGTACCGGTTTAATTAGAAGACTGGATATGAGGTCAGGTGTAAATTCTATTTTAAATCTTACTAACGGGTTAATTTATTCCAACAATCAGACAATAGCCTTCAGACAGTGCATTATTTACTGCAACCTAAAAGTGAATACATTTTAACCAAGGATACTGCATGCATAATGCAACAGTCCAATTAGTAATAAATTATTGCTCCAGTCTTCATGTAAGTCTCTGGTGATAGTCCCATGGATTTTTGTCATGCTGCATTTTGATCCATGATACCCTTTCCAGGTTTGTATACATGTTTTAGGTAGTTATAGAACACAATTTATAAATCAACTGCTCACATGGGCAAAAAAAACCTAGCTGTACCAACTGCTGGTGAAGTTCAACATGATTACGATTCCCTGAGAGCGAATGTATAATATTCAAATATAATTTTTTTTATTTCGGTACAATTTTATCACGCACTTCATTCTTACATGAATATGAGGTGAGTTATAAAATTGTTTTCCTAAATAAAATAATACCTCATAGTGTTAATTCCTAAAAGAAGTAATTCCAAGTATCATCCCAAGTTATATTTGAAAAGAAAAATATACTTTAAAATTCATCGGAGAACATATTGTTTAAACAACTCACCTCATAGGATTCATGCTTCCGTGATATCACGATTTCAAACATAGTCATGTTCATCTTCAGCCATAACTCCGACTGACGAAATTCTTCGGCCGTCAACTATTCTATTGTCGCCATCTTCAGTGCTGCCATCTATGGTTGAATTCATGAACTTCGAAATCATCGAAGTTCATAAATTCAACCATAGATGGCAGCACTGAAGATGGCGACAATAGAATAGTTGACGGCCGAAGAATTTCGTCAGTCGGAGTTATGGCTGAAGATGAACATGACTATGTTTGAAATCGTGATATCACGGAAGCATGAATCCTATGAGGTGAGTTGTTTAAACAATATGTTCTCCGATGAATTTTAATGATTATACCTCATAATGTTTACTTCCCAACATTAATTTAATATAGAAAAATATATGCCTAGACCAGGGTTTGAACTCAAGACCTTTCACTCTCTATGTCAATGCTCTTCCATTTGAGCTACATAGGCCTCCAATCTAAACACGTATTTTTCTCTTATACATAGTTAATTCCCTAACCCCAAATGCTACGAGTCGTTGCTACGATTTTTGGAAATGGCGGCTTCTTTATTAAGAAGAATTTTTTATTGTTAATTTAAACATTACTTATAAGATGTTTAAAAATGAATAATATTAACATTGAAAGAAGCACTACTGGCTTTATAAGTAATGCTTAAATTCCCAATAAAAAAGTCTTCTTAATAAAGAAGCCGCCATTTGCAAAAATCATAGCAACGGCTCGTAGCATTTGGGGTTAGGAAATTAACTATGCGTAAGAGAAAAATACGCATTTAGATTGGAGGCCTAGGTAGCTCAGATGGAAGAGCATTGACATAGAGAGTCAAAGGTCCTGGGTTCAAACCCCGGTCTAGGCGTATATTTTTCTTTTCAAATGTAATTTGTCCATCTTTAAGATGTTTAAAAACGAATAATATTAACATCATCCCAAGTGTTGCCACTACTTTATTTACAACTCTTGTTTAAATAAACCATCAAGAAATTATACTATAAACACAATATATAAAACATAGTCAAACAAGAAAAATAACTTTTATAAATAAGTTTCACATCTCTACTTTATTATTCATCAGGATGTTTTAGATTACAGGAAGTTCATGTCACACTGTGCTTGGCTTTTCTCAATATACAAGTGAACATGTAGCAATTATTCAATTTGGCTACCTGAAGGCAAGATTTTTCTAGCTTGTTTATTTTTCAGCCATTTCCTTTACATTGCATATAATCAGCAGAATCCAGATTTTTATGTAATTTCATTTTTTAAATCAGTATTTATCTTATCTTCCATTGAGAAATGTTAAATGAATAATAAAAACATCAGTATTTATCTACTCAAAAACTATAAAAAACCACAAATTAGATTAGTAGCAGCAATACGTATAATTTCATGAATACACGGAGTGCAAATAATGTAAGCGTACAGAATTTAAGGATGAATTCATTGCGGTAAATAATCAAAATGTCTTAAGCATTTTGAGTCACAAATGTATGTTTTCTCAAAAATATATATATATATATACAAACAGATGTTCATTCGTACAATACCTTACAATGTGAATTGTGGTATGATTTTCACATAGTACATAGGGGACATAAAAAATTAAAACTTTTTCTTTTCGTATTTTTCAAATAATATGTAACACACAACAGAAATATTGTAGATTCTCCTTGCATATCAATAAAAATATTTATTTCATTCAGTTCCTTATAATTTAATTTGTGCTAAAACAGAGCATGAGGACCAAAATACCAAAGAAAAAAGTTTTATTTAACGTTCCATACACACTGTGTAAAAATAAGTCTAATACTTGCCATCACTGTAAAGTAATGCACAAATAAATTTATAACATTTTTTAATATAATTTATATATTGGCATCAGAAATTATTCTGGTAAAATGTGATAAGCTATTCTAAAGACAACATTTTTATTAAACAACCACATCATTAATTTATTGCTTTATTCAGATATTTCATTAAGAAACTTTAACCATTTGCTTTTTGATTGGAATTAAAATTACAAATACACATACATATACACCATCTTAAATAAAGTCAATTATATATATTATACACATATTTAATGATAGAAACAAATACTTCTAAGAACATTACCAATTGCAGATATGAAAACATAGTTTTGAGTAAAGAAAACCAACTATAACAACAAGGAAACCAGATATGCTGATCACATATCACCCCTATACTTGCTGGAAGAATGACCAGCTCTGTAATTTCACATGTGGATGTGATGCCATTTGTGGGCCAAGGTTGTGCCATGAAGGGACGAATAATAGAGTTGGTTTCAGAATTAAACTGTTTTAAGAAAGAAAATATTTAGGAGTAGAGATTAACTAGGATGGAAAAATTATGATATTAAGAAAATAATCAAAGGACATTCAACAATTGATAATGTTAAATAGTGTGTTGTGGGATAAACACATAACAAAAATAATATAATTCAATAGCAAGAAGCACAATGATGTATGGAGAGCTCAGGCAATTGAATACAAGCAATAAGAATAAACAACTGTCAACAGAAATGCACTTAAGTAGATCGACAGGACATTCCAAATTAGAAATAAAATAATTAGGCAAAAAATATATGTTCACAATTCAACATTAGATTTTGTTGTTTATAAACAATTAAAATAGTTTTGATACATGAAATGAATGCTGCAGGAAACCAACCAGAAAGGGGGGGAGAAGGAAGGTCAAGAAAAACATGATTAGGGGATGATGATGTCATGAAGAAAAAAATACTGTAAGGACTAGAGCAGAATGGATAGAGAAGAGTGAAAGGAAAAAAACAGAATTTGGCCTGAAAAAGTTGATTACTTAAAAAAAGAGAAACGTGCTTCCATATTGGACTGGTGATTAGAACTTTTCTCTTCAGAAAAAAAAAAATAGTGCATTCAAAATTAAATTAATGATTTATTCAATGCACTGAAGTTTGGCCAACACTCTCTGAAACTTACTAACTAAACAACACGCAATTTCTGGACACATTGCATTACATTTCATTTTTGGTTTCATTGTGATTTTGTACATTCATAATGTTTAAATGCAGGCATCATACAGCACTCTCTCTTTCAAACTTCATGCTTCATATTTAAAGGAAAACAACATTACAAAATTTTAATATGAAAAACAAGAATTTTAAAGACAAAATATATATATGCATCTATTTAACTGAAGTGTTGCCTTATAACACAATAGTAAATACACATTCACTATGTACAGTAGATACATGCTGTGCTCATATTTACAGTGGCTAGGTGACTGAGCAGAACATGTATATGATAGCAATATAGCAGCTTGCATGAAGAGAGAGGGCAAAACTGATTCATTTCCCACTTTGCCTTTGGTCCGTCCCCGCATCGGGGCTTTCTTCACAAACACCAGTTTTCCTTCCTCGACTGTCATCAGACCTTACTTAGTGGTAAAAATTATCTTCAAAATTACAGCTGAAAAAGGGTGATTGACAGGATTGGAAGAGACAAAACGATATTCGTTACAACAGCCAATGAGCAACAAGTCAAAATACATACATTTTACGTAACAATTAACTAATATGACACTCAAAAACAAATTACCTATATGCATTAATTACCATTTTCTCATTATTCTGGTGAAAAGTGGAAGGAAAACTAGGGGGTTATAAGATTTCTGAATAAACTGTTCTACATTTCCAGTTAAAAATTAGGAAACACTATCACCATTATAATTTTCTTTTTTTTTCCCCTTTTTTTGTTATTTTTGTTTTCTGCACAAATTTACAAAGAGACCTTGGCAGCTTTACATACAGCGAGATATGAATGACAACAGTCGCATAGTTGGTCGGTTTGTTTCATGTCAGCCGCGACCTTGATTTCACTTTGGGGTGGGGACAGGGGGTGGGAAGGTTCAGTAAATCAAGTATTAAGGCCACAGACTGAAAAGAGTAGTTTCACTACAAACTTTTGGCTCATTTGTTTTACTTCCTGTCATGGTGACCGCCCAGATGCCACCAGTCTTCGTGGTAGGCCTCCAAAATCGACGTCTCGAAATGAAGAATGGCACCGACACTTTACTCACAAAACGCTCTGATGCCCAATGCGAGAATGGGCCAGTACCACCAGATTGACAGGTTTTCGGGTAACAACAGATAACTATGGGCTGGGGAAGCACTTCCACCCACCCCTCTTCCAGTCGGTGCCAGACCACAACATTATGTACAGTACGTGTTGGCACTTGGTCTATCTTATAGAAGCACACACAGAGACTTCTTTTTTTGTTTTGTTTTTTTCTGGAGACTTCTTGTTAATTTGTCGCACTAAATCGTAAAATATCTGCAAAAAAAAAAAAGTTACAATTAATTACTTTTACCTACCTATACCTGCACATTGTGGAATTGCTGGAAATGACACTGCTGATTTTCTTGCCAAAAAAGGCTCCAATTTAATTCAGAATACTACTAAAAGCTTACCATTCACATCCATAAAAAGAATAGTTAAAAACAAATATAAAATCAAACAAAACCAAGACCTATGTAATAAAGCCAAAGACAAAAAATGGAATATATTAGTAAAGAAGCCAGATATTATTCCAGAATTTCCATGTAAAACTACAGTAGCAACATTTAGACTGCTTACAGAACATGACTATTTGGCCAAACATTTATATAAAATAGGAATCTACACGAATCCAAATTGTCCTCTATGCAATAAAGACTAAGAAATGAATGAAGAACACCTACAAACCTGTGAAGTATTACCTATATTAAATTAAAAGATTCTTACCTCTCCTCACATTATTCTGTTAAGTAGATCGCGATTTCAGGCCTATAGCAGGCCCATCTTCAGTACACTGTTGTTGACCGGTGTTATGTCGCTCGGAAGAACCACTTCTTCTTCCCTCTGTTGGTGGACCGATGAACCTCTTGATAAGGTCAAAATTTGCGGGAACTTCGAAGTTCATAAGTTTTCCTTTGTTTTTCTGAATGTGGATCTTTTCCCAAACTGTAAGTTCCTTAGGTGTCTCTATTTGTTTAATTAGACTAGCTTTTGATTCAATTCGATGTTTTTCGTACCAAGCATGAGCAGCTACTGCTGACTTTTCCAATTCTCCATTTTTGACATTTCTAAGATGTTCCTTCACCCTTGTTTTCAAATTTCTTTTCGTTTTTCCTATATAAATTTTGTCACAATCTTTACATTTGATCTGATAAATTCCTGATTTATTTTCTTCTTCAATTTTTTCATTTTTGTTGGTTTTAATTATCCTATTAAGGCTGTATTCATTCTTAGGTGCTAATCTTATATTAAACTTTTTGAAAATTTTTTGAAATTTGTAGTGTTTCAATGGATGGTAAGTGAATTTCTTGAATTTTGTTTTTTCTGTTTGTTTTATCAGTGTGCTTTCATTAATTAATTTTTGTCTTTTGAATTTATTTATTTTCCTGTGTACCATGCTTTCATCATAACCATTATCTGTTGCCACATTAATTATGTATTCTTTTTCTCTTTTATAGTTTTCTGGGCTCATAGGAATATTTACTAATCTGTATGCTAAGCTATTGAACACTGCCTCTTTGTGAGCAAAATGGTTGAAACCCGAAGCTTTAATATAGTTGTCTATATGAGTATTCTTTCTATATATTCCAAATTCTATCCTGTTTTCTTTGTTTCGTGTTAAATTAAGATCCAAAAATGGGATTTGTCTTTCAATCTCAGTTTCCATGGTGAATTTTATCGTTCTACTCTGGATGTAGTGAGTACAAGAAAATGGAAGGATTTGATAACCTCTCAATAGATAATTCATATCAACTTGTACAAAAATTAGAAAACATTCAATTAGAACCTACAGACAGACTAGTGTCATTCGATGTAATTTCATTGTTTCCCAGTGTCCCAAGAGGAACCACCATTGAGATCTTGGAACAATGGCTAAACAAAAACAAATTAGAAAAAGGAAATATAAAGGAGTTTATAATTCTTACCAAATTATGCATTGAACAGATGTTTTTCACCTATAATGGTAAATTTTATAAACAAAATTCTGGGCTTTCTATGGGAAACCCTCTTTCACCCTTTTTGGCCAATTTATACAATGGGAAGTTTCGAGCAGAAAATAACAAGAGGACATCCTTTGATCTTCAAGAGGACATCCTTTGATCTTCAAATTTTGGACCAGATACGTTGATGACACGTAATTGCTATTGTCAAACAGAAACAAATTGAGGATGCTTTGAAGCTTTTGAACATCCAGAGTAGAACGATAAAATTCACCATGGAAACTGAGATTGAAAGACAAATCCCATTTTTTGATCTTAATTTAACACGAAACAAGAAAACAGGATAGAATTTGGAATATATAGAAAGAATACTCATATAGACAACTATATTAAAGCTTCGGGTTTCAACCATTTTGCTCACAAAGAGGCAGTGTTCAATAGCTTAGCATACAGATTAGTAAATATTCCTATGAGCCCAGAAAACTATAAAAGAGAAAAAGAATACATAATTAATGTGGCAACAGATAATGGTTATGATGAAAGCATGGTACACAGGAAAATAAATAAATTCAAAAGACAAAAATTAATTAATGAAAGCACACTGATAAAACAAACAGAAAAAACAAAATTCAAGAAATTCACTTACCATCCATTGAAACACTACAAATTTCAAAAAATTTTCAAAAAGTTTAATATAAGATTAGCACCTAAGAATGAATACAGCCTTAATAGGATAATTAAAACCAACAAAAATGAAAAATTGAAGAAGAAAATAAATCAGGAATTTATCAGATCAAATGTAAAGATTGTGACAAAATTTATATAGGAAAAACGAAAAGAAATTTGAAAACAAGGGTGAAGGAACATCTTAGAAATGTCAAAAATGGAGAATTGGAAAAGTCAGCAGTAGCTGCTCATGCTTGGTACGAAAAACATCGAATTGAATCAAAAGCTAGTCTAATTAAACAAATAGAGACACCTAAGGAACTTACAGTTTGGGAAAAGATCCACATTCAGAAAAACAAAGGAAAACTTATGAACTTCGAAGTTCCCGCAAATTTTGACCTTATCAAGAGGTTCATCGGTCCACCAACAGAGGGAAGAAGAAGTGGTTCTTCCGAGCGACATAACACCGGTCAACAACAACAGTGTACTGAAGATGGGCCTGCTATAGGCCTGAAATCGCGATCTACTTAACAGAATAATGTGAGGAGAGGTAAGAATCTTTTTAATTTAATATTGAATTGAACCTCACAGTGATAATTCCTATAAAAAAAGTATTACCTGTTGGATCCACAATAGAGAAATATTGGAGAGCAAGAACGCTAATGGCTTCGGTGCCAAGGCCCAGCATTTGAAAACAACAACCTACCTATACCTCCAAGGGACACACAGTATAGTTGGTTAAAGCAATATGCCACAATTCAGAAGGTCGGGGATTTGAGTCCCAGTGGGAATAGGATTTTTTAAACTGCCTTAAACATTCTGGTAGCACAATGAGGCTCTAACAGAAGTGAGTCTATGATGATCTTGTAGAAAATTTCCGGGCTGTTGGCCGTGGTCTTCAGGCTTGTAGTTCCCCGATGTTTTGCCAGAGACTGCGTCCGGCATCCTCAAGGATTGTCTTGAGATGCCAGACACAGTCTCTGGCAAAACGTCGGGGAACTACAAGCCTGAAGACTATGGCTAACAGCCCGGAAATCTTCTACAAGATCATCATAGTAACTTCGGCCGTGAAAGCCTAAGTCAATATAGAAGTGAGTCTACTTACAATGGTGTAACAACCCAAGCCTCTCCTTTGTTAGCAGTTGCTAGACAAAGTTCATTTAGTTATTAAATTTGAAGAGAACAATTTGAACCGAAAGTGCGTTTTTCGGCTCATTACTGCAGCGTCGTTATCCTCCCTAGACTGTAAGATTCATGAACTATGCCAATATTCCTTTCTCTATGCATCTACCCCCACTCTCCCTCTTTACCTCTCCTGGTGTGCTGTTCCTACGGCGCATCTCCCCTCTACTTCGGAACCTTCAAATACGTTATGCACAGCGAGAACGTTATCATTCATTCTTCATTCATTCATCTATCCAGTCCGGGATGGGATCGGACTTTTAAGTGGACAAAGTCGTCTGGAGCCGCGAAGTGGCGGAGTTTATGTTGGTCCTGAAGACCGGGGAAGAAGCCACCCTGGCTTGGACTCTAACATGAGTGTGGTACGTGGTATGATGTGGTTTTTTGTCCTGTAAGAGTATTATTTATTTATTCACTTTCTTTTTCTTTTTTTGAATGATCAAATGTTTATCTTGGTTATGTTTTTACTTCAGACTTCTTGTTTACATTAAATATCATTTTTATAAATTAATGTTCTAATGATTTATGTGCACGTAGCTGTTTAGATAACCTATACGGAAATTCACTCAGTTAAGAGATCATTCCAGCTCCCTTTATTTTTCTGTCCAGCTTTCCTGATTGATTAATAATTATAGTGAAAACACTTATTTTAAGTCACTCTGTTGTTTTGAGAACTATTATTGAGTTATGCTAAAACCCTTAGGAAAGAAAGATGAATCAATCCTTGCCTCCTATGGGCCCGGGGCAAGTAACTTTGTGGTTAATAACCTTGGAGGTAATCAGATCTACGCTAGTAGAAGCAACAGAAACAAAAGACGATCCGGCACAAATTATTGTATAATGACCGCCCGCACAAATGGTAGCAGTCAGCTACTAGTCACAAATTTTTGCCCAGACTGGGACCTTTGGTTTACTGTATCAATGCTCTTACCAACTGAGCTACCAGGGCAAGTTCCAATCTAGATGCAAATTTTTATCATATACACATTGTTGCGAATTGCTTTGCAACTGTTAGCCAGGTCGGTTGGCTCAGTCGTATCTGGCATGATCTGCATCGACTACCAATGTAGTTTACTTGCTCTCCACTTGGAGGTGCCCGAGTACAGCACCAGACATTTTATGTTGGTCATACTGTTTTGCTGCAGCACTTGTCATGCTGGCAACATTGTTGGTGCTGTGTCCAAGTCTGGCGTGTCTCTGTGTGACTCGCTCTCAGTGATAGCCGGGCCATCATGGGCTATGGTATCATTTTGATTATTGGAGGTTGAACACCTCACAGTTTGTGCCAGGCCGTTTAGGACTACGGTTGTGTTTTGTTAGAGGTCTGAGTACCTCGCTTGTTAACCAGGCCATCTACGATGACGGCATTGCTCGTAGGCCAAGGCTTTGAATGCCTCGTGGTCCCTCGTAAGGAATCTGAGTATTCTGATCAAACACGTGAGATTGTTTCTAATATTGATAGTGTAATACTCATAATAAAACTTAATTATAGTTACCAAAGTGCTCTACAAATTCTTTCTCGAAATAAAAATCCCAGCGACCTACCAGAGGACTTTTCGACCATTAAATCTAAATTTAGTTGTGTTGCAGGTTTGTTAATTCGATGAATATTGTGGCAGTGATGCAACATTTTTGGTACTCGCAGTCCGGATCTTATTTTACAGCAGTGATGCAACATACGTTGTAACTAGATTGCAACTTGCCCTGGTAGCTCAGTTGGTAAGAGCATTGGTACGGTAAACCAAAGGTCCTGGTTCGGGTACCGGTCTGGGCAAAAATTTTTCTCTTCAAATTTAATTTATCCTTCAATGAGATGTGTTAAATTAATAATAAAAACATTAATTTTGTTATGCTTATTTCCAAAAGATGTCATGAATGGTAAGCGGTCAACATATTAACCCAATGAGACATATCATAATTGGCTCGACAGCCCCATGTGGGCCTTGGCCGCCATTAGAAGCTTATGCCAGACTTCTCTGTTCTGAGCTTCATTCTTCCAGTTTTTTATTTTTAAAATCTTAATGTCTTGAATTATACCATCCTCCCATCTTAATTTAGGTCTTCCAACTTTTCTGGCAAATAGAGTTTGCTCATTGTAAATTCTTTTTTGTAATCCTTTTGTTGTCCATATGAATAATGTGTCCAGCCCAGGCCAATCTACTAACTTTAACAAAATTCAGAATATCTGGCTGATTGTACAGTTTATACAATTCATTATTGTATCTCTTTCTCCATACATTATTTTCTTTCACGGCACCAAAAATGGATCTTAGTATCTTCCTTTCAAAATGCCCTAATAATTCCTCATCAGATTTCAACATGGTCCAAGTTTCTGATGCATATGTTAACATTGGTCTAAGGAGAAATTTATAAAAGAGTACTTTTGTCTTTCTAGATATAAACCGAGATCTAAACATTTTCCTGAGTCCAAAAAAAAAAAAACATTTGTTTGCAGCCATGATCCGCAGATGAATTTCAGCCGAATTGTCATTTCTACAATTTACTTCAGAAATGAGACATCTAGTTGGCAACTAAGGTATTAGTAGGATGAAAAAGGCTGGTACATTTTGTTTAGAGGCCTCTTTATTCAAGTTTAAGGAACTTGAGCAAACCTGAAAATCATAAGATTTGGGACCCATGGCTTAAAGTCCTTCTATGAGAATTTGTTCCTTGGATTCTCCATCATAAAAAATCCATCAATCCCAACCGGGTATGAATGTGTGACCCTCAGGACCAGAGGCAAGTAACATAACCACTAGTCCACAATGGCCAACAAGAGAAGTGAGTACCAGATGTTTATTCTGGGGGCAAAGGCAACTGTTCACAGGACTGACAACCCGGCTGACATCTCATGCCAGTTGTCTATACTGGTTTCGTACTTAGTTTATGTTGTAATGTAAACAGAAGCACGTGGTTAAGTATGATTTCATTGGCTACATGAACCTAATGACATCGTTGTCCAGCTATGTTGATGAAAACATAGTTCCCTGATCAATCTACATTTTATATAATGTAACTACTATGTGTGAAAAAAATTATTGCAAAAATAATAATAAAATAATGAAACACAATATAACATACGAAAAAATAGCAATGGTGAACAGTGAGTATAAATTTATAAAATTTAAATATAACTCCATTTTACGCATGTCAGTTGACGAAGAGGGAAATTCAGTTATTCCAACATGGCCACTGAGTTGAATATGTTAAACATCAGATTGTGCATAAAATAGTACCATCGCTCCACCAATCACAGATGCCTGCGGAAAGGTATCTTTTGTGACTTTGTTTATAGTACAACATAAACTAAGGCTGAATATGGTATAGAAAGGTGGGAGCCTTAATCTCCAATTACCCCATGGGCTTCTTAAGACCTGTATTAGATCACTACCTTTTTACCTATACCTTGATGGCACAAGAAATGCTCTTGCTTGGCCACATCCACAGCCTCAGCAAGCATGAAGATGTGGTCAGCATGTTGGGTTCCCTAGCTGTTATAGCTGAGTTTCCCAACCTGAAGCTGCTACACAAATTCCAATAGCACCTCCAAGGTTTCGTTTAATCTTATGACAACTTGAGCGTTGTGTTGAGACAGACATATGGAACTCCACTACCTTGTATCCCTCCTAGGTCCTGCTCTACATAAATATTACATTTATTGTGCCACTTAAGGTATTTTTGAACTGAATAGAGATGTTATGGGCACCTGGCCAATTTTGGTAACTTTTCTCACTTGTAAAACCATTAGTTCTGAGATGAAATGTAGCATTTATTACATCTCACTGAGTGAAAGGAAAGAACTAAATAAGAATCAAATGAATCGTGAATTCTTCTTACCTCATACATCTATGTTTTTTTAACACAGAACTGCAATATCGGGAAATACATCATTCCCATCGTCAACTGTTTTCATGACTGTCAATTTTTTATTATGCCAATAATTTTCTAAACCAGATGGCAGTTTAGAAAATTACCGGCATAATAAAAAATTGACAGTCATGAAAACAGCAGATGGTGGGAATGATGTATTTCCCAATACTGCAATTTTGTGTTAAAAAACATAAGATGTATGAGGTAAGAAGAATTCACAATTCATTTGATTCTTATTAAGAAAACCCCATAATAAAATTTCCCAAATTTATTATATTAAAATAAAAGACTAAATGTCTCAATTCACTAGGAAAATAAATAAAAGTAAGCAACAATCCAAAATCATTTAATTATACCTCTTCCAAGCTTAAGTTCCATTTGTAAAGTAAACAAAGCAGATATACGACTGCATTTTCATTGGTCAAATGATGATTTTGCCTTTGAGCATGTAAGAAAATTATATCCCTCTCTAACATTCGTGACAGAGAAAACAAAAATAATAAAAAAAATTGTATTATCTAGCACAAGTCTATATAAGTTATATAGGAGAATCCTAAAACATAAAATTATAACTTTAATGGATTAAATAAGCATTGATTTATTCTTATGCATGTGCAATGTATAATATGTTGGAATTTCAGTTGTTTAAAAAATGACCGACTTCTGTATAATTATAAGACATTGCAAAGGAAAGTATTATTCCTTCTTCCATTTTAAACCAGGACATAACATTCCAAGAAGCAATTCTTAATGTTTTTCTTTTTCCAAATCATAGTCTTTTTCCTAGCGTTCATATTTTGTTTCCATCTCAGACCAATGGACGAGAGAAGAACAAGAGGAAGACCAGCCAAGAGATGGCAAGACAATGGATGCACATCCAATATGTCTTCCTCCAAGGATTGATTTGGGAAATAAACAGGATGAAAATCCTACGAATATGAAGAAGCAAAAGAAAGTATTTGAAATATTTTATCATAAATAAATAAGAAATAGAGGAAGTTCCTAATTATTGGTACCATCTTACATTGTATTCAGTCTTATTTCCCGAAAAATACGATGTTGCCATAGAACAATATTTCTATCGATAACAGTTCCATAAACAATTCAGTCATATAGCAGGTAAAAGTAACACCACGGTTCTACCAATAGACAGTATAGATGAAGTAATACCTTACGCAAGTTTGTTTACAGTACAACTGGAAGTTAACTCAGAATTAGTATAGGACAAAATTTTATATCTATTCATACTTACATCATTTACATTAATTTTTGCTTTGGCGGATGTTTCCATGAATGCACAGTTAAACTGTCGTGCAAGATTTACACCCTGATCCTTGCCTACTACCCGTTCATCCTCTAAATCACATTTGTTTCCAACCAACACCATTGGCACATCTTCTGTATCCTGTAACATTTCATTTATATTTAGAAATCGGATCCATAATCAATCCTTCCACTAGTGTTCTTACCACATATCATTCCTGCATTTACATTCCACGCTTCCACTCAAGTTTGCAATTTGTTTAAAAACACACTTATGACTCAGATCTTCAGCACAGTCTGGATTAGTAGGTAAATAAAGGTTTCTTTTCCTAATATGGATGGGTCTTCATGTTTGAGAAACATAATCTTTTACTTTAAGGGAGGAGAAAAATAAACACCTTACGAATTTTTTTTAGATCAAAGAGAGACAGGCAAAAGAAAGGAGAAGCCTACATAACAGCAAGATACATGAACATGTGGGAAGACAGATGTAATAAGAACATCTAAGTCTCTTATACCATAATGGGTATGACATGTGACAGCAATTGAACATGAGAAAGAGAAATGGAAACTTCTTGTTTAAAAACTGCAGGGAAAATGCCCAGGAGGTAGGCCAAGAATGAGGCGAGAGAACACCATTTACTATGTTGTAAACATCAATAAAACTAAATATATGATCAAATACACTGCTCAAAAAAATTAGGGGATATTGTAGAATAACCTATTAAGACTATGTTTTTTGGAATAGTATTAGATGCAATCACTTTCTATTACTCCAAGATAATGTAAATAAGAGTTTGAAGTTGTTACGTAACCTCGGTACCACACCAGAGGGCAGTGTCTGTACTGTTGACGTGAAAGGGTAGTGTGGGGGTGAATGTTTTGTTGCTGTTTTTAAATCCAGTCCAGTTTTCAGTTAGTGAATGACTTGCCTTAGGGACAGTGATGCCTCGACAACGTGATTTACCTGAACCAATGGCTTGGAGGGCCATAGGAAGGACAGAAGCTGGACAGACAACAATAGGTGGCACAAGCCATTGGGGTGTCTCAAAGCGGATTTCCAGACATTGGAATCATTTTCAAAGAACATACTGTTCACAGAAGAGCCGGACAAGGTCGACCAAGGGCAACAACAACAAGGGATGACCGTTACCTCTTGTTAACAGCCCGTCGGAATAGACAGCAGAATGCAACTCAACTGCGAAATACACTTCAAACAGCAACAGGACTCAGGGTGTCAACTCAAACTGTCCCTAATCGACTGCATGGAAGTGGTCTCTATGCCCGTAGGCCCATGGTGTGTACCAGGTTAACTCCACAACACCGTAGAGATCGCAGAAACTGGGCAGAGGAACATCGTGGGTGGAGGCATGCTGAATGGAGATCAGTTCTTTTTTCTGATGAGTCGCGATTCAACGTGGAATGTGATAGTCGGCATGTATTCATCTGGAGAGAAAAAGGGACACGAAAAAATCCAGCTTTTGTACGTGAAAGATCCCCATATGGTGGCAGTGGATTGATGGTGTGGGCAGGAGTCAGTAGTGGTGGACGTACGGACCTCTACGTCATCCAAGGTGGTACTTTGACTGCGGTAAGGTATAGAGATGAGATTCTCCGACCTTTTGTCATGCCTTATGCTGGTGCCATAGGCGATTTTCATTTTATGGACGATAATGCACGATGCCACAGAGCTGGCTTGGTTGATGACATGCTGGAAGTGGAGGGTATTGAGCGTATGCAATGGCCAGCTTCCTCCCCGGACTTAAATCCGATTGAGCATGTGTGGGATGCATTAGGCAGGCGCATTGCAGGCAGACCAGCACCTCCCACAACTGTTCCAGAGCTGCACATTGCTCTTATGGAAGAGTGGCCACGTACCAAGAACTCATTGCTAACCTCATTGCATCAATGCCACACAGGTGTGAGGCAGTGCTGGCCGTTCGAGGAGACCATACACCATACTAAAGAAACATTTTCACCCATGTTAATGTTGCTTTGTTTGTTTGCCATATTCCTAATCAGGATCTCTTTGACATCTGGTGTGGTACAGAGGTTACATAATGACTTCAAACTCTTGTTTACATTCTTTGGGGTAATAGAAAGTGATTGCATCTAATACTGTTCCTAAACACATAGTCTTAATAGGTTATTCTACAATATCCCCTAATTTTTTTGAGCAGTGTAGAAATACATTATATAATGGAACTAGACAGTGAGCCTCATCTTGTTGAAATGGATAGTTAATAAAAAATTAGGGAAATTTTGAAGACGTGGCTGAATTCAAATACCTCGGAACAATAATTACAAATAGGAATAAGATGCACAAAGAAATTAAACATAGGCTCAATTCTGGAAATGCACGCTATTATGCTTTACAAGGAATCTTGTCGTCCCATCTTTTCTAAAAAAAAAGTTAAAACAGAAAATATATAAAACTGTTATTCTACCAGTTATATTATATGGATAAGAAACATACTCTTACTTTAAGGGAGGAGAAAAGGTTATGAGTATTTGAGAAAAAAGTTCCTAGGAAAATGTTTAGACTAATGAGAGATGAACAGACAGGTGAATGGAGAAGACTACTTATCAGTAAGCTACATGATCTTCATGGGAAACCAATTATAATAAGGACAGTTCAGACTCATAGACTGCAATGGGCAGCACACATGGCACAAATGGGGAATGAAAGAGGGACTTGGAAACCCCTTGTAGGAAAACAAGAGGTAAAGCGCCCATTTAATAAGCCAGTAATGAGGTGAGAGAATAATATTAACCATGATTTGAGGGAAATTATACAGGGATGATTGGAAAACATTAGCTCAGGATAGGAATGTATGGAGAGCTTATGTCTGTGTGGCCATGGACCTAGGGTTTGATAGTGCCAGTGAGTTAGTTAGTTTCTCCAAACATGACATGCTGGATTCATCAATTTGTGCTCTCAGCCTTTCATATGCTAGATTCCCAAAACAAAGTTTAGTATCTCAATCGAGGCCCAAAATGTATATTCAAAATTTTGTTTCTCATAAAATTATATATTTTTGTGTAAATACTGTACAGGTTTTCAAATATTTTCTTTAAAACACACACTTAATTAATTTTTTGACAATTTTGCATAATAATATAGTTTGATGCTGTCTTCCAGAGTAATAGACCGTGGTCACGAGGTTTGAATTTTCCCCAATGTCTTACCAGAGACTGTATGCTGCATCATCAAGGACAATGTTGGAGAACTTAATACCCCAAGAAGACATCATCAAACTCGATACAAATGCAGAGCGTGAAAGCTTTATACCTTCCATAAACGACACTTAATATATCATATTTAAAGAGAAAAAATTATACGCTCAGACCGGGACTTGAACCCGGGTCCCTTGGTTTTCTAGTCCAAGTGCTCTACCAATTGAGCTACCTGAGCAAGTACCGATCTAAATGCAAATCTTTCTCCATATATGTTGTAATTCCCGCCCACCAAATGCTTTGAAGCCTTTGCTTCTATCTTTGCAAATGGCGGCTCCTATATTAAGAAGACATATTTGGGAATTATACATTACATTAAAAATGCCAGTACGGCTATTTTCGATGTTTTTATTATTAATTTCATACTTGCTCAGGTAGCTCAAATGGTAGAGCACTTGGACTAGAAAACCAAGGGTCCCGGGTTCAAGTCCTGGTCTGAGCGTATAATTTTTCATAAGTAATGCCACGAGTGATTTCCAAATTATCGATAAATTCACGACTCACGAAGTGAGGAGTGAATTTATCTAGAGAATTTGGAAATCAAGAGTGGCATTTGTTAGGACTATTTAACGAATAAAATTAAGCTGTTTACTCACAGATCATTATTTAACTGTAGTTATTTTAAAATATTTATATATCTAATGTAAACGGCGATGTTTGAAAACAAATGAGAAATGATAGGTACGCTTCATCTGCTTCTTTTGTTTATCACTGCAACTAGATCATACTATTTCAGAATATTAAAAAGGAGGAGCTTTCTTTAATATGGTAATATATAACACTGATAAATTTTTCGTGAAACACGACTCTGATTGGTTGTAAAACAGAAATCATTGAAACGTGATTGGTCATTGACTCCCATTTGGGGCATGAGTTAAATAGTCTCTTTAAATATGATTTATCCATCATTGAGATGTATGAAATTAATAATAAAAACATCGACACTTAATATGTTTGAGTAAATAACTAAGTCAATACCACTTCCCATAGCTTCATTGTTTTTCCAGAGAAAATGCAAATGTTAATTAATCATAAGTATCTTTAATACATTTAAATTATTGTAAATCAATGGTAAAGAGAAAAAAATTTTTTTTGCCTGAACCGGGAATCGAACCCCGAACCTTTAGCTTTCCGTGCTAATGCTCAGACCACTGAGCTAATCCAGGCTCCATTCCCATCCAAGCAGAAATCCTTCCTTTACCTTTACTCTACTGGTCCCACATTCAATTGCAATGAATCATCATTCACAAATACACAATGAATGGCTTCTACCTGAAGAATGCAATTGAATGTGGGACCAGAAGAGTAAAGGTAAAGGAAGGATTTCTGCTTGGATGGGAATGGAGCCTGGATTAGCTCAGTGGTCTGAGCAGTAGCACGGAAAGCTAAAGGTTCGGGGTTCGATTCCCGGTTCAGGCAAAATTTTTTCTCTTTACCATTTATTTACAATAATTTAATTGTGTTTATTAATTTACTTATTTCTATCATAGTAATAGCTTTAGCTTCTCAATATTAATTTAATCCTTAATACATATTTCTACATTTTTAATGCAATATCTTAGATTTTCAATTATTGTATAGGGTCTTTCATATAAGAATCAAATGAATCCTGAATTCTTCTTACCTCACACTTCTATGTTTTTTTAAACACAGCACAGCAGTATTGGCAACCATTGTCAGCTGTTTTCACGACTGTCATTTTTTTCTTTTGCCGCTAATTATCCAAACTGCTATCTGGTGTTCTTTTGAAGGAGTCATTTTCTAAACTGCCATCTGTTGTAATTTTGAAGAACTTTGTAATCAAGCTTGGTTCATCTGGATTCTCGAAGTTCATGGTTCTAGAAGATATATATTCAAAGAACCATACTAGAACCATGAACTTCCAAGGTTCCGGACAAACCAAGCTTGATTAGAAAGTTCTTCAAAAATACAACACATGGCAGTTTAGAAAATGACTTCTTCAAAACAACACCAGATGGTACTTTGGAAAATTACCGGCAAAAGGAAAAATTGACAGTCGTGGAAACAGCTGACAATGGTCGCCGATACTGCGGTGCTGTGTTTAAAATACATAGAAGTATGAGGTAAGAAGAATTCACGATTCATTTGATTCTTATCAATAAAACCTCATAATGTTAAAAATTCCCAAATTTTATATTAAAGAAAAAGGTCTTTCATATATTACGCAATTCTTAAAATTGCAATAATTAAGTAAAAAATGCATCAAAATAATTTTTATTTTAATCTACATAGATGCCCAGTTAAATGCAGAAAATTATATCAGGCATATGTCCACCTCCATTGTCTCAGCAGGCAGTTATTCAGTCTATGAAGTTCCAACAGTTATGCAGTAAGAGTTAACGATGAGCATTATTGTAAAATGGTCAGATACAAATTTTGGCCTGCTATGGGTGACTTGGATACAGCCAATATATGGTTTCAGCAGGACAGGGCTACCTGTCACACTTCCCACAATACAATAACCCTACTCTATGAAAAGCTCCCTCAATCAAGGCGACTTGGAATGGCATTCCCGATCTTGTTACCTTACTCCATGTGACTTGTTTTATGGAGTTATGTGAAGTCCAAAGTTTACGTGAACAAACCACAAACAGTTCTCCAACTTAGGGAAGAAATTTAACGTGTCATCAAATGACATCAACAGAGACGTCTGTGAAAGGATCATCACGAATTTCATAGACTGAGTAACTGCCTGCTGAGACAGTGGATGTGGACATGTCTGGTATAATTTTACACATTTAAATAGGAATGTATGTAGATGAAAAAAAAGCTTTTTTTATTTCAATGCATTTTTGACATAATAATTGCATTTTCAAAAATTTCATAAAAAGAAAAGAAGGTAAAGTAATCCCACTACAGGCCTCAAGAGGCCCTTGGGGTAGTAGGAGGTTAATGCTCCCACTTTTTCTGGTCAATCGGCACTTGATGTCAGCCAGGTTGTCAGCCCCTGCATGACAGCCGCCTTTACCCCTAGAACAAGCATCTGGTACTCATTTCCATTAGAGGCTGAGTCAACCCCAGGACCATGGTGCCGCCAAAGGGTTTGGGTCAGTTTAAAAATCCTGACCCACGAGGACTTGAACTCTCGACCTTCTGGCTTGTAGCACAGTGCCTTAACCACTATGCTACATATGAAATATCCTATTTATGATTTTGTGAACTTGCACATGATTTTTTTATATGATTGATCCCAGTTCGACCTGTGGGAAGTTTTTCTTAACCAGACTAATTTAGTTACACTTATTTTCCTATAGATGCCAGCAAGTGACATGTGGTTAGTACATTGTCTCAGGGAGACATCTAGTATAAAACTAACGTATTACTTGGATGAAAGAAAGTCAGTTAAATTTTGCTCAGAAGCCTTTTTTTATTCAGGCTTGAGGTTCTTTCAAAAGCCTGAAAATCTTCAAACTCAGTCCAATCTCTATGAGGACTTTGTCCCTTGGATTTTCCATCCTACAAATCCATCAACCCCAGCCTGCCTGTCGAGTATTTCGTCTTGTGTTCAGTAACATAACCTTGTTTCCTAATGTGGACTGTTTGGTGTTGAATGGAAAGAAAGTGTTTGTGAACTGAAGTCTTCAGAAACAAAAACCTAATGATTGATGAGTAGAA
The DNA here is from genome assembly GCA_030220185.1 of Diploptera punctata. NCBI lineage: Eukaryota > Metazoa > Arthropoda > Insecta > Blattodea > Blaberidae > Diploptera > Diploptera punctata. The sequence continues at coordinate 860,385 of JASPKZ010010253.1, forward strand.
TACTTATATAGAAAGTCCTTTATTGCACAGATATAATACAATGTATGGCAATATCCATTAATACGTTAGTTACTGTAATGGGTAAACCTGTCAATGCTACAATATTAATCCACTCTGTAAAGAGTGGTTCAAGGTCAATATAGATTTGATTTTTTGTTTTAATTTGAAATAGGAAGAATTTTATAACTTCAGGAAGACTGTTAAATACAGGGCTTCCAATATAAAACCGGACCGGCCTTACGGAGTTTTACCCGGCATGCAGTGCTGTCTCTTCCTCCTGCAATTCACCCTGCCTGCCACCCGTCCTTGAACTGTTTCTTACCTTATAGAAAATGCTGGAAATGTTGTCCTCCCACAGTTAAACAGGCATTATACCGAGTAAACACATTTAGATTGACATGCTGTAGTTCGGGCACTGTCAAGTTTCTGATTTCATTTCTTCCAATGTGTGCGGATTTGTTTTGTACACTTTGTCTTTCAGGCTACCCCACAAATAAAAATCACACACTGTTAGATCTGGGGAGCGAGGGGGCCATACACCAACACTAATCACTCTATCTTCAAACACTTCCCTAATTTTTCTTCGGTGAGAACCGTACGCCTTCGTGTGTGTTTCTTATTTTGTGCTGAACCAGTGGTCTCAAATTTAGTCACAAGATCGTGGATTGTCGATCTGGAAGGAGGTAATTGTCCAGGAAAGTTCCGAATAAATTCCTCGCGAACATGACGAGCTGATTCGTATTTATAATAACATTTACACACATAAATACGCTGCTCTAATGTCAGCTGATGTCTCATCTTGTCAAACGATAGTAAACTGACTAGTTCAAGGACGAGCGGCTGGCAGAGTGAAATGCGGACGAGGAGAGAGCGCTGCCTGACGGGTGAAACCCCATGAGGCCGGTCCGGGTTTATATTGGAAGCCCGTTATATTCACAGATAGGACTACATAAATAGTTTGAGTTCTCCTAAATTCACATTTACTTAAATATACCTTGCATTATAATGACTTTGAATGTGTGAAACTGAAAATATATTTACAATTTTTAAACAAATATTTAACTTTTTTTTTTTCAAGTTTTTAACAAATATTTTAACTTCTTAGCAAATAATTTGACTATTTCTCAACCACTTTTCACATTTTAGCAATTTTTTAAAGCTTTTAGCAAATAATTTATCTTTTAAGCAAATAATTCTTACTTTTTAGCGATTTTAAAAACTTTTTCAAATTATTTTTAAGTTTTTAGCAAATAATTTTTTAACTTTCCTAATATTTTTTTTAAAAAATTTAAGCAATTAAAAACTTTTTTAATGCATTAAAAAAATTAATATTTTCAAAATATTATTAGCACATAAAAATCTGTAATGTATTTATGAAATATGTAAATAGTATTTTTTAAAAATATAACCTTCAAAATCTAGGGTTATTTGCATCAAAATTAAAATTGGGCTTGAAACCATTGACAAATTCTGCTAAGTGGTTTATTTTTTTTGGAACTGAGATTCCTTAAGTCTGTAAAACTACAACACGAGGGTTCAGTTATTTTCTAAAGGAACTCATACTCATGATTTAAAAAAAATCAACTGACGAAGTAAGTAGTAATAATATCACATTGAAATCCTCACATTGAGCCTCAGAATACATAAAAACCTTTAGCTTTTCCTCCATTCCATTATAGAGATAAGATGGAGATTAGAAAATTATTTTATCTTATCAGTGAATACAAACGTTTTTTCCACTTCTATTTAAAATTTGCAATCAGTTAATCAAATACAACTGACAGTCTCTGAGTCTGAAGCTTAGAGTTTAGCCCTTTCATACACAGTGTGTATTATTAAGAACATGATTCAAAATCCATTTTCTATTCTAATTTACTCGTTATAAATCAATATCCTGCTAACATAACTTTTAAATAAATAATAGTTTTAAAAAACTAAAAGAACACACTTTATTAGAAAACTAAAAAATGAAAAATAATTTTAATTTCCAATACGCTTGGGATAAAATAAAGTGGTCAACAAAAAAAAACATCTCCAACACATATAGAATAAAATTAGAGCTATCAACAAAAAGAAAATAATTTTACCATCAAAAGCGTGGGGTGCTCTATATCAATTAATATATTTGATAATAAACAGATATTGGTAAAAGTAAGCTCTCTAAGAAGAAAATGTAAAAATCATAAAAATCACCCCACGCTTTTGATGGTAAAATTATTTTCTTTTTGTTGGTAACTCTAATTTTATTCTATATGTGTTGAAGATGATTTTTTTGTTGACCACTTTATTTTATCCCAAGCGTATTGGAAATTAAAATTATTTTTCATTTTTTAGTTTTCTAATAAAGCATGTTCTTTTAGTTTTTTAAAACTATTATTTTTTTTTTACTTTTTAGTTTTAATATTTTACAGAATAAGATAAAATGTAAATATCTTTAAATTCGATACTATTGTAGTAAAAAAAAAACCCCTCCCAGCCGGATTTGAACCAGCGACGTATGGATTACTGAAATTATATACCACTAAGAGTTCGCTGCTCTACCAACTGAACTCTTACAACGATTGACTAAAAACTCGACAACTCTGCAACCTATTATACCAGTTTTCATTTTTTTGATTTTCAGATGATTCTGGCCAGGATTTTAGAAACAAAATATGAAATTATTGTATTGTCATGGGTTCTCTACACGTATACAAAGTTTCAAGTCGATTCAATGTTTCTAAGTGGGTGAAAATCGCGTTGAAAGATTCCGTTACATTGATACAAAAACACGTTTTTTGATTTTCTGATGATTATGGCCAGGATTTTAGAAAATAAATATGAAATTATTGTATTGTCACGGGTCCTCTACAAGTATACAAAGTTTCAAGTCAATCCAATGTTTCTAAGTGGGTGAAAATCGTGTTGAAAGATTCTGTTACATTGATAGATAGATAGATACAGGTCAAGCTAATATAAAGCGTGTAAAAATACATTTAGTTTCAGTCATTATCAAATTGAAATGTTTGAAATTTATTCGTGGTCCCTTGGGACTCAAAAAATTTTCAATGTTTTAAAATTTTGAAAGATAAAAACACTATTCTGAAAGATCAAATTAATATATAAAATGAAGGTTTTTTATTTATTTTTTAAAGAAAAAAGTTTGACCAAGAAGAGTACAGTTCTTTAAAATCTTAAATACAATTCCCAAAAGTACAAGAAAAGAAAAATAAAACTCACTAACAGCAAAATTGCAATAACCAAGAGTAAGTTTTGACTCAAGACAGTATCATTTGAGACTTGTATTCAGGAAGGTCTGGGCTCAAATCCATGTAACAACCAATCAGAGTGAGTTTTACCTGGTTTTCCTCAGTCACCAAGTTGGGTTGTATTTTCATTATAGGGTTCCAATTCATAAAATATTAAAATTGGAGAACATCAGAAAACATATAACAAACATACAAAGCTTACTGACTACACATAAAAAGCTTAGATGTGATATGACCGAGATGTCTAAGTGCGTCTAAATAAGAATGATGTAAAAAATTACATTATTCAAATCTTGTTTTTCTTATGTTCTCAATATTTAAATGATACAATTTAATTCACAATCAGCATTATTTCCATCAAAGTGAAAATCAGCTGACATGGCATTATTTGAACTTTCTTAGGAAGTAACACTATGGGTCGTATGCAAATACATTAGTCTCTACTCAAATTACTTCCAATCACTGGTGAGCTGACTCACCGTGAGCAATTGTTGAGATCGAATTAACGGCCGACTTACCGGTCATGCATGAAAGTTGACATTTTCGTAATATTGGCAATGAATTATCCAGAATTCTCAGCGATAAAACCACTTACATTATTTTCGTCTGCTATAGAACGCATTTACGCTTGCATCCCACAAATAATACCGTATACAATGACGTCTGCATCGTGCAATATTACTCCGATTCTCCTGTTCTTCCAGTTGAATTCTTTGGTAGACTCTATCAAATTCCTCTTCTCCGCGTATACCGAAAACATGATCGAAGTCTTCAAGGTCCTACATCTTGGATAAAGCTGCAAAGGTTTCAAACTACATCGGTTACCATCAGTTCCCTTCGGGATTTTCACGATAAGTTTCTATCTTGAGCTATGATCTTAAGGTACCTCGTCAGGTAGCTTACAATTATTATCGAATGAATAGATTTCTGAGTAAGCAAAATGTATTAGGATAAAACTTTCTCGGCAGAGAATGCCTTTTACTGTCTAATGTGTTCAAACATTTGACCCTTAAAAACTGATATAACTTCAATGGAAATATTTCATTTGCCAGTACAAGTTGTCGTCGTAATATTACTTACCTTCACCCGCAATATTTGTTCCCTTAAATCCTGTAGATCATTAAATGTAGACTGGGCAGTGATGGAATATACTAAGACAAACCCTTGACCATTTTTCATGTACAAATCCCTCATTGCTGTAAATTGTTCCTGCAAATTAACAATAAAAATTAGACACATTTCCTGCCTTATAAGACAAAATATACAAGTATTACAAACAGTATTTTACTTAAATCTAGACGTAAGTACCGCACTGAACTTTCAAACCTTACAGGTTCATGACAATATGGAAATAAGCTCTCCATATATCCTTATCCTGAATTAATGTGTTCTAGCTGGCATTTCTAGAGTTAACAATGACATGTGTGCAAATAAAAAGTAAAGTAAAGTGATCCCACAACAGACCCGGAGGCCCTTGGGGGTAGTGGGAGGTGAAGGCTCCCACTTTTTCTAGACAATCGGCACTTTGTCAGCCGGGTTGTCAGCCCTGCGTGACGGCCGCCTTTACCCCCAGAACAAGCGTCTGTTACTCATTTCCGTTAGAGGCTGAGTCTACCCCAGGGCCTTAGTGCCGCCAGAGGGTTTGGGTCATTTTAAAAATCCTGACCCCAACGGGACTTGAACCCTCGACCCTCCGGCTTGTAGCTCAGTGCCTTAACCACTACGCTACGGCGTACACTGAGCAAATTAGGGGATTATGGGACATATAATGCAGATGATACATTATGAGAAGCGATGGTGTTTTTTTTTTCGCAAATCAGTTACCCCATGAAAAGCTCATAAAACTTGAATGGGACAATAACACATTCGTAACCTTCCCTCGGGCGCATCTGATCCGAGATGCACAGGTTGTCAATTTTATCCTATTCACTGCCATCAGATGGTGTTGGCAACTGGGCATCTGAGTAGCTGTTTCTTTTTACCTGCTCTAAACAACCACCCCACTCAGTTTGTTCTCGACCGTTACCATGGAGGGTTGTAAATATTTTGTTCAGAGAAGCTCATTTCGCCCGAAGTAGTTACATTATTGAAGGAAGAAGTGTATTTTAAAAATATTTGCAAAAAGAAAATGATTTATCTAACTTATTTAGACAAAGCAATGTTATATTCTTGAATAATTTTGCTAAACACCTAGGCTAAATGTTGATAATGTGAACTATTTTAAGTATTTTGATTCATGTATTTTATGTCTTTCAGGCTAAATGGCCGTGGTCTAAGTTTTATTAACACTCGACGTTTTGTCTACTACTGTGGTAGACATCCTCAGGAGGTCTACCACAGTAGTAGACGAAACGTCGAGTGTTAATAAAACAAGTATATTTGAACTGAACCTAACTTGTCCTTACTTTTATATAATGTTGTTTGGAGGCTTATCACAAATTTTCTTAAATTTTTTATCTATAATATGTCCAAAAAAGTTTTCTTTGGACATCCCTAACAATAACATTTCTTCGACTTCCCGTTGTTTAGATTGGCAAACAGTGTGTTAAATAATTTTTTTAAGCATGTGCTGATCAGGCACATTGCATCCGAACTCGAAGGTCAGAATATTGCGCCCAACAGAAGGTTAATTGTTATTACAATCTTTTATCCTCTTCTTCTTCATTCCTGTTAATCCAGACAAACCTACTGTATGTGAGATGTAAGTATACGACTGACATTTATGAATCTCACTGACTCTCTTCTTTTCAATGCCCAAAATAATTCTCACTACAAGATATGATACAAGGATGATTCCAAACATTCATTTGCATGTCCCCTGAATCAGATAAGGAAATGTTATTGTTCAACAGCTACATAGTAAAGCAGAATTTTAATATTATAATAAATATGAAAGTTTAAGTTAATAATTTTGTATTTTAAAATTCTTTTAATATTTAAATATAACTTATATAAAATCATCTAAATAATTCATTGTTAGTTATTATTGAATAAAAATGTCTCAGTAACAATTAAAGAAATTGTATTACATAACAGTCTTAGTAAAGAATGCTTTTAAAAATTGTTTCAAGTCATTGTTGTCAAAATTATAAAGCCTTCTATTATAACTGTAATAAGAACACCTGCTTAACTTCATATTCTTAAATGATAGTAAACTAAACTCTGATTGGATGTTAAAACAATTAACTTTCTTATTTAACAAATCAAATTAACCCTTATATGTACAGAACTTTTAACCAATAGAATTTAAAATTACCATCATGTGATGTAATAATGGTCTTAAAATTATAAAAGAATTACACTAGTCATTCTGCATACAACTTTCAACAAAGATAGAAGCAAGAAGAGATCTGATAAAATGTAATATTTAATACAAGAAGAATAATTGATTCAAGAAAAGAAAATACTTTAATTTTAATTGACGGTGAAGAATAATACCACCTACATTTACTTAATCTGCTGGGAACTTTAACAAGTGAATAAATTTGTAATTATTTCAACAAGAAACATTTTTTAGTAATTTTGAAATGTTTTCCTATCCAGTGTACCAACTTCCAACCCTAAGAAGAGAACCCGGCTCTACCGAAAATTAAACCCAACCTGAACCATTCATTCTTTTTTGGGAAACAAATCCACCTTCAAAATGTTACTACAACATCGGGCATGAAGAGAATTACTACTTCAATATGCATAATTTGTCAATCACATATTTACTTCTCATGGACTATAGTCAGGATTATTAAGGTTTACCTGTATATAAAATGTAATTGTGTAATAGAAAAATTTCTTACTGTGCCTGCTGTGTCTAGTATTTCCAGCATACATTGCTGGCCATCGACTTCAACCTGCTTCCGATAACTATCCTCGATAGTTGGATCATACTTTTCCACAAAGATGCCTTGCACAAACTGGACGGTAAGCGCTGATTTGCCCACACCTCCACTGCCCAGTACAACAATCTTGTACTCACGCATCCTTGTTGGCAAGCCCCTTTCCCACAGGTTCTGAAAATACACATCAGATCTCAACACAAACATTCTTACTAAATTAACTTCAAGTTTCAAATAATTGATTTATCTTCATCATTACAGTACATTATTATGTAGCACTGACAAATATTTAAGTAGTTTGTGTTAGGGAAAACTAGGAAGACAAATTTGGAACAGAGAAATAAGAGAGGACTTAAGTCTGAATAGAGTACAGGATAAAATAGATGACGGTATGGCCATGTAAACAGGATACTGGAAGGTTACTAAGACATGCATAAAAACAAAGAATGCAATGACCAAGATATAGATGGGAGGCACAGGTTATGAAGGTTACTTAAAACAAAAAAGGTTGAGGTGTCAAGTGTACAACAACCTCTGATGTCTTGAGGAAGGGAAATTCAGGAGCAGACAATGCCTACTGTGAAATAAGTAGAATACAAAGAGATCTTATTTATCATGTGATCTAGTGTCAAAATTGTGACCAGAAGATGACTTGTTCAAATCTTGATGCCAGGTAACTTGGAGTCCTAAAAAACATCCACAAAGAAATGAGAGACAATGCTAGTTGTATATGTTGATGAGATGTAGCCAAGAAAGATTTAAGTTTATGGAAATATGGTCATTAAATAAAATAAGTTAAAATGTACCTTCTTAGGTCAGAGCCATCATCCTCAACATACAAAATATATATTATTTTTGTCTGAAGGCCTTTCAGAATATCCATTCCATCTTCAGCAGGTCTTTCTTTGCTACATTACTCGAGTCAACATACAAAAACTTTTAGATATCTTAACTGATGATGGAACACCAAATCAACTGATCCAAACAATTTTTAATCTGTATAAAAATAACATCATAGCAGTACAAATAGGAACAGAATTGTCAGATTGGAAACATATAAATTGCAGAGTCAGACAAGGATGCCCTCTATCACCACTTCTATTTAATGTATACATTAATGCTATCATCAGACACTGGAGATTGACAGTTCATGGTAATATTCCTCTCTCAAGACACACAATTTTAGACACACTCTTATATGCAGATGATCAGGCTCTTTTCGGCAATAATGAAGATGAATTACAAAATTCCACTCATCATCTTAATATAATAGCCCAACGATTTAACATGGAAATATCAACAACAAAACCTAAAGTTATGGCCTTTCAAGGGAAATTCCCAGTAAGAAGTAAAATTTGTATTCAGAATTCAATATTAGAGCAAGTTAATTCATTTAAATACTTAGGATATAATCTAACTTATAATGAGGAATGTGATATATCCTTTAAAATACAAAACTATAATAAAGCTTTAAGAATTATCAACCAACTTTTTAAACCATCAAAAGTGCAGAGACACACAAGAATGAAAATCTATAAAATTCTCGCTAGATCCATAATCTGTTATGGCAGTGAAGCTTGGACCATCAGAACTCAGGATGATCATCATATTACAGCCACGGAGATGAAATTTCTGCGACGGACTGCAGGTTATAGCCTCCTAGACCATCAAAGAAATTCAACAATAGCCAGAGAGTTAAACATCGTACCTATATCTGAATACGTCCAAGAATATAGAAACAATTGGCTAGCCCATATTCAGCGCATGGATCGTCACAGAATACAAAAACAAATTCTTCACTACATTCCTCGAGGCAGAAGATCTGTGGGTCGACCTTTTCGGAGATGGCGGGAGACCGTAACGGGCCACTGGGCCTAATACTTGAAAGGACGATGATGATGATGACTTGATGTGGTGGTTGATGGTGATGATCCTAATGTGTGTTGTGACTCATTAGGACCAGCAGCATCAACCACCACATCAAGTAATGTAGCAAAGAAAGACCTGCTGAAGATGGAATGAATATTCTGAAAGGCCTTCAGACAAAGGATACATATTTCGTAAGTTGAGGATGACGGCTCTGACCCAAGAAGGTATATTTTAACTCATTTTGTTTTATGACTATCCACCTCAACGGTTTTAACAATGAATTTTATTAATATGGTCATAATAATGGATGTTGAAAATTACATATGCATTATGGATATCCTTTACGCTCAATGATAATTCAAAGTTTATATCATTATATGAAGGGCATCAGGAGAAAACAAATGTCAATTTTTTTTGGTAAAATCTAACAAACCCTGCCATTGATTGAGATTTTAAAGATAGTATAATTTGCACCTAGAGTGCATTCACCATCAAAATTATCCTCTGCAGTTCCTGTAAAGCTGTCAGGGAACTTTCTCAATAACCACAAAAATAAATCTAAGCAAATAGAGTCTGCAGATATGAGATTTTGTGAGCGGTAGCAGTATATCAAACAACAGATAGAAAGAAAAAATAAAACATCGGAAAAGAGTTAAACATATTCAACCTTAATAAAAAAATAACATGGTACAGAACTCATATTATGAACTTGTTTCAAGAAATGGGAGACCAAATCCATTACAAAGCTAAAAATATGGGAATAAGAGGACGCCCATCGAAGAGACGATTTTATCAATTTAATGTACTTTGAGGTCATGTTGGGTAAAAACCACATACAGATATGGAAAAAAAAAACAGTTGATCTCCAATAAGGCAATGTTGTCTAACAAAAATAACTTATTTGTATTCTCAAAATTTGAAAATAATTTATAGTTTTAAATTGGTACCAACAATGTCAAGTCCTATTGTTCATGTAAAACCTTTAATTAATATTTTCTCAATATGGATAAATACTGACATCTTGATTTCTTCCAACTTCATTATCTAGCCTCCTTTCCCTGTTCTGCGGGGCTGAGGTTTGGACAAAAGCCTTCATCCATCTGTCATTCTGTGTAATCTCTTCCATTATTTCCATCCAATTAATTCCTCTTTTCTCAACATTCTTGTTAACTGGTTCTTCCCATCTATAATCTTGGTCAACCTCTTGGTCTCTTCCCTCCTAATCTGAATTCCAGTGCTTGTCTTGGTACCATTCCAATATCCATTCTTTTAATGTGGCCATACCATCTTATTTTACTATCTTCCATTTCATCCTAATTTTTTCTCAAATTGAACAATTTCCCTTACTTCAGCAATCTGTATTCTATATCTCTTCTGGTTTTTCCAAGTATTCTTCTTAAAACCTTGAATTCTAACTAAACCCTCTCCATGTTTCAACCTATAAATTAATATAGTTTTAAAACATTTTAATTCTCGACACTATTCATATTCTATTCTATAGTGTTCTGCCCTATGGCAGGTCCTTCACTGCAATCATAGCATTTTCATGCTATCTTTTTGCAGTTTTACTGGGGAATTATAGGTGTGGTAGCTCCCTGTTGCTTTCCACACCATGGATGATGATGATGACCAGATGATGTTCGGGGACCTTTCGGGCCTCATAGCTACACGACATTTGTCTTACAGGTGAGGAAAAACTCCAGGAAAAAACAAGACCTCACCCAAGAAGCTTGTCCCAACTGGGAATCAAACCCTGGCCTGCTGCATGACAAGGCAGCATGCTACCTTGAGACCACAGCAGTGGACAACTATTCATGTATAACATCAGAATATTTAAATTTTGGCGACATAAAGTTTTACACAAAACTCAGATGACCAAATGATCTCTTGGCATGTGGTTGACAGCATGTGATTGGTCTAGGGGTCTTTTTCCAGCATTCTGTTAAGGTGTTCCTGCCAATTTCTTTGGAAATCATTAATTCAGTTTAAGACTAATGTCACATTTAGATCTAATTAATATATTTTCATTTGTTTTCTAATCTGTAGATGAAGTCTGCACTTTGACACACAAATCTCATCTCAGTAATATTATGCTCCTCTCATACTTTTTTTAATGTCTATGTTGAATTACAGTAAGTCAGAACAAGCCTTGCCAGCTTGTTACATGATTTTAATTTTTTTTTATTTGAACAAATTTCTACAACCTGCATCTTGCCCTGTGGGTATATTGCAGAGTATTTAGTCTAAGAAATACTGTGTGTTAAAATATGAAAATTAGTCCTTAATTGTAGCGACACTGTGGTTGAGTTATCAATTTGTATGTATTCACTCTAGATTTCATTTATGAACTGGATTGTTCATGGCATTTTGAACACTTTTCTTCTTCTTCTTCCTTCCAAGTATTAGACCAAGGCCTGTTATGATCCTATAGAAAATTTTCCCTCCAGCGTTTCATAGGACGGCCCAGAGATCTTTGTCCTCTTGGTATATAATTATAAATAACTTTGAGGATCCGATTTGAATTCATTCTTTCAAGATGGTGTTTCCAATTTAGTTGGTACTGTTTAATATATTCCAAAATTGGCGTAGTCTTCAATTCTCTTAAGATATCGGTGTTCCTTTTTCGATCCCATCTGGTGTAACCCGCTGTTCTGCGCATGAATCTCATTTCAGAAGATGTTATTCTGCTTTCATGTTGTCTTTTTAGTGTCCATGCTTCACTACCATAGGTCAACACTGGTCTAGCCAAAGTGTTATATAAACGTTAATCTGGTTGGTTTGTTTTTTTTTTTTTTTGTACAAGGGAGATGGTTTCATAACTTGATTAAAATATCCCCAAACTTGTATTATAACTAGTAATTTTTTCAGGGTTATCCTTTTCATCCCAGATAGAGAGATAATATCCAAGATATTTAAATTGATTAGATCTCTCTAAAATTTTATTCTAGAGACATTTTACTTTGTATGGGGTCCTTCCCATGAAATGCCATCATTTTAGTTTTGTTAATTGATATTTCCATATTAAATTGGGCAGCTATTTTTTGTAAATTATAAATTGATCGTTGCAAATCATTTTCGGAATCATTTTTGCAGCACTACATTGGGGTTCTTCATGTGTGCTGGTCTGCTTTTTTTTTCTCCTGGTAGTTTGCAGTGATGTAGAATAGAAGACATGTAACTACTTGGTTGTCATCTGAGCATGGGCACTTTGGTGAGGCTGCTTTTCCAATTCTATGTAGGTACTGTTGAATGAATTTTCCGTGGTTTGTGAGAGTATGAATGTTGGATTTAGGTCCATTTGTGTTTATTTCTGTACTAATGATAGTTTGAAAACTCAATTGAAGAGCTTATTTCCAAAGTGTCTTAAATCCAAAATTCGTGATTTACGATATTTTTATGTGACAAAAGTCTTTATTCCGTCAGGTATCATATTAACACATTATGTTCCTAAGTGTCTTATATCCCCTGTTAAAATGGTTTGAAAATCGTGTTTATTTCCAAAGTGTCTTATATCCCTGCTGTTTTCATTTCCAATATGTCTTATATACATTTGACCAATCTGCTGATTCGGTACAAAGCACGTGACTCATCATGGGGGCTGCTATGCCACTTCTTGTTACATGTCGGATGAACGACAGTCAGCTGTGATTTTCTGTGCTTTTTTACTTGTCAGTGAAAAACAAATGGCTAGTTGAGAAGAAGACCTAGTAAGTCATTTAGGACGGAGAGCGAGAAAAAGAGCATTAGTACCTTCAGAGAGGGCTAAAAACAAAGATAAACACCATAGATACGCTAGTGATGGTAGTATACCGAAAGTGGCATGTAATCACCGTGATGGATTTTGTAAAACCTCTAAGCTTTCTACCACAGACTGTTTCCATTAATTATTTTATAACAAAATTAAGGTAGAACAAGATTCATTTTTTAAGTAAGTCAGGTATTATCCAGCACTATAATGCAATGCCATTCTGGCAAAAAATATTTTCAAATAGTGCAGCAAATGCAGTAAATGACTCTTCTAATAATGAACTTTGGAAGATTGCGTTACCTTCGTGTGAGCAACATTTTTTTCTTTTTTTTCCCCCCCGTTTACACTGTTTTTCCTTCTTGTTTGCTTTATTTTATTCTCACATATAGGCGCATGGACAGGACACACACCCAGACCCAAGGTGTTGATTTAAAATCCCTTACCCCACCAGGAATCGAACCCGGGTCGCTGGAGTGGAAGGTAGGCACTCACTACGCCACGGCGACGGACTATTTTGAAACTTAATAAATTGCATACTTTATTGAGTATTAGATATTACTTTCTCCTGCTAAAACTTTCTTTAAACTATGTTTACTTCCAAAACATCTTAACTCCAAGTCATGTGACACTGTTACTACCACTTGTAATACTTACTCACTGGCACTATCGAACCCGTAGGTTCATGGCCGCACGGACATAAGCTCTCCATACATCCCTATCCTGAGCTAATGCTTTCCAATCATTCCCTGTATAATCTACTTCCCTCAAATCATAGTTAATGTTATTTTCCCACCTCATTCTTGGTCTACCAACTGGGCGTTTTCCCTCTGGCTTTCCTACAAGAAGTTTCCATGCAAGTCTTTCATTCCCCATACATGCAACATGTCCTGCTCATCGCAGTCTACGAGACTTAACTGTTCTTATTATATCTGGCTTCCTATAAAGACCATGTAGTTCATTGTTATGTAGTCTTCTCCATTCACCTGTCTGTTCATCTCTCCTTGGTCCAAAAATTTTCCTAAGTACTTTATTCTCAAATACTTGTATTCTCCTTTCCTCTCTTAAAGTAAGAGTCCATGTTTCGCATCCATATAATATAACTGGTAGAATAATAGTTTTATATATTTTCAGTTTAACGTTTTTTGAAAGGAGTTGGGACATCAAGAGTCTCTGCAATGCATAATAGCACGCATTTCCAGAATTGAGCCTATGTTTAATAGTGGTGGAGGATTTTTGAGAGAATGTGACAATATGTTACAAATAAACATAATGTATAATGAAAACTAAATTTAAAAATTAAATGCCTTAAAATAAAAATCGCGATTTCTGGAGTTTGGTATTTCATGGATTTAAGACACATTGGAAATAAGCTCTTGAATTATTCCTGACCATCTTTTATAGTTAGATATTTTCTCTGATACGTACAAAAATTCCAAACAAGTGAATTTGTAAAGTGATCCCACGACAGGCCTCAGGAGGCCCTTGGGGTAGTAGGAGGTTAAGGCTCCCACTTTTCTAGACAATCGGCACTTGATGCCAGCCAGATTGTCAGCCCTGCGTGACGGCCGCCTTTACCCCCAGAATAAACGTCTGGTACTCATTTCCGTTAGAGGCTGAGTCGACCCGAGGACCATAGTGCCGCCAGAGGGTTTGGGTCAGTTTAAAAATCCTGACCCCCACGGGGCTCGAACCCTCGACCTTCCGGCTTGTAGCGCAGTGCCTTAACCACTATGCTACGGCGAGCCAAGCTATTTAAAAGCATTTACCCTTACCAGAATGTTATTATTTAAGCAGGCTTTTCTAGGTAATGGGTCCCTTCTAGACAGACCATAATCTTTGATTTTTAAGAAGATATTTCCACAGAATACTTTACTGCTACTGTTGCTAAATTGTATAATAGGCATTGTAGATCTTTAGATGTGGCAAGTAATGCTAGGTTCAGCTGCAAAAATCATCACGTTTAAGTTCAAATTCCTATGTATACCCATGCAACTATGTCGGTTTCTCAGAATTCTTTAATTATGAAGTTTGTGTAAATAAGGGAAGAAAATCTTCAAATTTTAATTATAAATAACTATAAACTTTTAATGCATGATGAGGCTGCATGAACTATGTTAGCATCATTTGGCAGTTTGATTAACCGTTGAAGGTTATAAATAGAAAGGAAGTGGACAACTTCCTTCCTGCAGATCCATTACAAATATACAGATATGTTAAACCAAATGCAAAGAAAAGGAGAAAAAATTAAAGTGAATATATGACAGGTATGACCTTAAACAACTGTAGCACCAGATCAAATAGAAGAAGACAGTTAATGAAGTGGAGCCAGGTGAAATTGTGGTAAAAAGTGACCTTAAACAACTGTAGCACCAGATCAAATAGAAGAAGACAGTTAATGAAGTGGAGCCAGGTGAAATTGTGGTAAAAAGTAGCTCACATTAAAAAAACGATATATCTAATTACCTGACAGCATTCAACTTTTCTTGTGTTAATTAGGGATACATAAAAGTGATTGGATGGATTTCTCAACCAAAGTCTAAACCACGACCGCGGTTTTCCGATTATTTATTGTTTCCATAACACCTATAAAAATGTTTATTATTGATTTCGTACATCTCAATGATGGATAAATCATATTTGAAGAGAAAAATTATACACTCAGACCGGGACTTGAACCCGGGAACCTTGGTTCTCTAGACCAAGTGCTCTACCAACTGAGCTACCTGAGCAAGTACCGATCTAAACGCAAATCCTTCTCTATATACATTGTAATTCCCATCCACCAAATGCTGTGAAGCCATGCTTCTATCTTGCAAATGGCGGCTCCTTTATTAAGAAGACATATTTGGGAATTATACATTACAGCCAGTACGGCTTTTTCCAAGTTTTTATTATTGATTTCGTACATCTCAATGATGGATAAATCATATTTGAAGAGAAAATTATACGCTCAGACCGGGACTTGAACCTGGGACCCTTGGTTCTCTAGACCAAGTGCTCTACCAACTGAGCTACCTGAGCAAGTACCGATCTAAACGCAAATCCTTCTCTATATACATTGTAATTCCCATCCACCAAATGCTGTGAAGCCATGCTTCTATCTTGCAAATGGCGGCTCCTTTATTAAGAAGACATATTTGGGAATTATACATTACAGCCAGTACGGCTTTTTCCAAGTTTTTATTATTGATTTCGTACATCTCAATGATGGATAAATCATATTTGAAGAGAAAAATTATACGCTCAGACCGGGACTTGAACCTGGGACCCTTGGTTCTCTAGACCAAGTGCTCTACCAACTGAGCTACCTGAGCAAGTACCGATCTAAACGCAAATCCTTCTCTATATACATTGTAATTCCCATCCACCAAATGCTGTGAAGCCATGCTTCTATCTTGCAAATGGCGGCTCCTTTATTAAGAAGACATATTTGGGAATTATACATTACAGCCGTACTGCAAGATAGAAGCATGGCTTCACAGCATTTGGTGGATGGGAATTACAATCACAGCATTTGGTGGATGGGAATTACAATGTATATAGAGAAGGATTTGCGTTTAGATCGGTACTTGCTCAGGTAGCTCAGTTGGTAGAGCACTTGGTCTAGAGAACCAAGGTTCCCGGGTTCAAGTCCCGGTCTGAGCGTATAATTTTTCTCTTCAAATATGACCTATAAAAATGACTGAAAATTCAGAAAAATTGTTATGAAACAATGGACATGAGTCAGACATTTGTTTTAGGAATTAAGAGCCATAGATTTTTAGTTTTTATGGTTGTTATGGAAACAATAAAAAATCGCGATCGTGGTCTAGACTTCGGTTGAGAAATTCACCCATTAGATCTGAACTAAAAATGCACAATATCACAGACATAATCAGCAGATATCCAGTCAATTGGAGGGAGCATATGCAGCGTAAGCCAGAAACATCAATTACCGGAACAATATACAACTACAATCCTCGTGGAAGAAGAAACCTAGGAAGACCTTCAAAAAGATGGCAGGACCAGTTTTGACTGGAGTTGGAACGGACCTTGTGGCCCATACCATATTGTAGATGATGATTTACCTTTAAAATGTATATGTATTTTTTAGAGCATCAAGAAAATCAAGTATGGATAAAAACAGAAACCAGCTATAACTGCTTGGGGATCTGAAATGCTGACCACATCATAAGTATACTGACTAAATAAACACCTCTGTAAATGGCAAGGGGATGTGACCCAAGCAGCAAACAAAATCCATTAGTAATATATTCTTGTCACTACTAATCCTGACATACTGACATGTCATAACTATACTGACTAAATGAACACCTCTGTAAATGGCATGTGGCTTGACAGCAAACAAAATTAGTAATACATTCTTGTCACTACTAATCCTGTATTCTCTTCTGTCCCTGTTTTTTTACCAGTTGGTGTAAATACCAGTATAATTTGAATTGGAACAGGTATCACAAACAAAACTTGCTGTTCAATAACCAATTACAACTGTGATGTGACTGGTTACAACACTCGTAAATAGAGAGTGATGAAAGAGAATAAGAATATTCTTGAAGTAATTGAATGAAAAGTGAGATGATTTGGACATGTTAAAAGAATAGGAGAAGACAGAATTCCAAAAATGATTTTGGAATGGAATGTCGAAGACAGAGGAAGAAGAGGAAAACTATGGGATCAATGGATGGAGGGGACTAGGAGTATAAACATAATGGAATTGATGGAAGATGATACACAAGACAGGATTTTTTGGAAGAACAAAACTATTTTAGTTAGAAGGAAAAAAACTACTGTAGTGTTGGTATGCTAAGGGCCTTCCAGACCTATTGTGGCATAGCATTTTTATACTAATAAGCAATATTAACTCTTGTCAAATACATTTTAATTTTATAAAACTTTCTGCATCTTGTAAAACACACAATATTCCCATTGCAATAATCCAATTTTATTTAGAGAGATTTATTGTATATTTGAAGAACTGGAGCATCTAAAAACATTACACTTTCACAGTTCTTATTCTTCTTCCGAATGCAGTATTGGGTGATGATGCCCTTTCTGACAGTTCTTATTCTTCTTTTCAATTAATGCTACAGCTCCATAGTAAATGATTTGGCCTCCTCAACTTCAACTTGGCCATTCTTTACAAAAAGAAAAATCCTTTGATAACAAGAGAATATTGAAAAAAAAATCCTAATTCATACCTATGTATGCATTGCGGAGTTGCTATTACAAATTTTCATCCTATTTACTTTATCTTTTAACTTGTGCTATATCTAACCATGGAATTAAGGAATTACCAAGGAAATGTTTCTATTCCATGTAAAGTAAAGTAAAGTAAAGAGATCCCACAAAAGGCCTCAGGAGGCCCTTGGGGTAGTACAAGGTTAAGGCTCCCACTTTTTCTAGACAATCGGCACTTGATGTCAGCCAGGTTGTCAGCCCTGCGTGACGGCCGCCTTTACCCCAAGAACAAGTATCTGGTACTCATTTCCGTTAGAGGCTGAGTCGACCCCAGGACCATGGTGCCGCCAGAGGGTTAGGGTCAGTTTAAAAATCCTGACCCCACGGGGCTCGAACCCTCGACCTTCCGGCTTGTAGCGCAGTGCCTTAACCACTATGCTACGGCGCATGTTCCCTACATATATATAATAATCACAACATGACTAGAAAAACCAGTACAGGCTTAGCAGAGAACAAAATGCAGTCGTGCTGCACATCATCTAGAATTCTATGGCATAATGCTCCCCTTCCAGGGGATCAAGGGACTTTAATCCATGGGTCCCGAGCCTCAAGATTTTCAGGCACATAAAATATCCTTAAGCCTGAATAAAAAGGCCTCTATGCAAAATTTACTGACCTCAAACATCCTAGTAATACCTTAGTCGCCTTCTAGATGTCTCATTGAGTTGGTGTGTTGACTGCATGCCTCTCATGACATTTTTGGGCAAATAAGGTAACTAAAATGAACTTTGTCTATTAACTCCTGCCAAAGGAGATTCCATGCCTCAACAATGGGCTACATCATCAATCGTCATCAACCAGGGAATCACATGATTTAGTTGTAACCAATAACATCATAGTTGTTATTGATTATTGAGTAGAAAGTTTTGCTGGTGACACCAGTTCCAATTCAAGTGATACTGGTATTTACACCGACTGGTAAAAAAGAGGGACAGAAGACAATACAGGATCAGTAGTGGCAAGAACATATTAGCACTGGATCTTGTTTGCTGTCAAGCAAAAGCTGGCTGCTGAGGTCATTATCCACGTGCCAGTTACAGAGGTGTCTTCATTTAGTCAGTATAGGTATGACATGTGGTCAACATGTCAGATCCCCATGCAGTTACAGCTGGTTTCCTCAATATTACTTACTTACTTACTCACTGGCACTATCGAACCCGTAGGTTCATGGCCGCGCGGACATAAGCTCTCCATACATCCCTATCCCGAGCTAATGCTTGCCAATCATTCCCTGTATAATCTACTTCCCTCAAATCATAGTTAATGTTGTTCTCCCACCTCATTCTTGGTCTACCAACTGGCCGTTTTCCCTCTGGCTTTCCTACAAGAAGCTTCCGTGCATGTCTTTCATTCCCCATACGCGCAACATGTCCTGCCCATCGCAGTCTACGAGACTTAACTGTTCTTATTATATCTGGCTTCCTATAAAGACCATGTAGTTCATTGTTATGTAGTCTTCTCCATTCACCTGTCTGTTCATCTCTCTTTGGTCCAAAAATTTTCCTAAGTACTTTATTCTCAAATACTTGTAATCTCCTTTCCTCCCTTAAAGTAAGAGTCCATGTTTTGCACCCATACAATATAACTGGTAGAATAATAGTTTTATATATTTTCAGCTTAACGTTTTTTGAAAGGAGTTGGGACATCAGAAGTCTCTGCAATGCATAATAGCATGCATTTCCAGAATTGAGCCTATGTTTAATTTCTTTGTGCATCTCATTCCTATTTGTGATATTGTTCCTAGGTATTTGAATTCAGCCACTTCCTCAAAATTTCCCTCATTTGTCATTAGCTGTCCATTTCCATTATATACTGAATTTCTACCTGTGACCATATGTTTAGTTTTACTGATATTTACTTCCAGTCCTAATTTCTTAGTGTTACTCAATAGTGTGTGCATGTTGGCCTTTAGTATCTCCTCGCTATCGGCCAGTAGTACTACATCATCAGCATAAGCTAACAGCTTATTAATACCATTCAGTTGTAAGCCTTCCTCTTTCTCTAAAGATTTAATGGCATGCTCTAGTACAAAATTAAATAGTAGAGGAGAAAGTGCATCTCCTTGCTTCAACCCATTCTGGATTACAAAAGTGTCTGAAAACTGTTTGCCTACTCGCACCCTACTCTTTGAGCCATTTAGACACATTCGTATAAGTCTAACTAACTTTTTAGGAATTCCGAACTCCAGCAGGATACTATATTAACTTCTCCCTCTTAATTGAATCATATGCTTTTTTGAAGTCTACGTATAGTTGATGTACAGTACCATTATATTCCCATTTCTTTTCTAAAATCTGTCTCTTATACTAAAAATCTGATCTGTTGTAGACCTGTTTCTTCTAAATGCACATTGATGATCTCCTACAATGTCATCAATATAGGGAGTAAGTCTGCTTACTATATTTGTTAGAATTTTGTACGAAGTTGAAAGTAATGAGATGCCCCTGTAGTTGTTGCAATCAGTTTTATCTCCTTTCTTATAGATTGGTACGATAATTGATTCCTTCCATTCATCTGGAAGAGCTTTTTTTCCCCAAATCATACTAAGCAACCAGCGTATCTTGTCCATCAATTTTTCTCCCCCTGATTTTATCAGTTCTGCTGGGATCTCATCTGAACCTGATGCTTTATACATCTTCAATTTTTCAATCGCCATTTCAACCTCTAATGCACTTGGCTCTGTGACTAGCATTTCGCTGTCTGTAACTTATCCTCCTCAATGTCCTGTTCTGTATGTACATTTAATAGCTGATTAAAGTAACTTTTCCATCTATTTAATATACTCCTAGAATCTGCAATCATATCCCCATTTTCATTCCGAATTATGTTTGCTCTAGCCTGAAACCCTTTCTTCTCTATACCTAATTCCCTGATATAATTCTCTAATGTTCCTATTTTTTGCATTCATTTCAAGATCATTAATCTTCTCTTTCAAATATTCCCTCTTTTTACTCTTTAGTAACTTGGTGGTTTCCCGTCTAATACTACCCAATTGCTCTAAATTTACCTCATTTGGCTCGTGTAACCATTTCATTTTTGCTAGCTTTCTTTTCTTTACAATGTCGGCACATTCCTCATCAAACCATTTCTTGTTTTGCCTCTTTTTTAAACAGCCATGCTTTCTGATGCTGACAATTTAATAGTATCTCTTATAGCCTCCCATTCTTTATTTATATCAGTTTCTTCTTCATTTGCCACATTGCCATCTGAAGATTCTAATACTTCAAATCTATTAGCAATTTTGATTTGGTATTCTTGCCGCATTTCATCATTTTTTCAAGTTTTTTAGTTCAAATTTTTCAGAATCATCTTTAGCATTTGTTCCTCTCATAAGCGATAGCCGTTGTCTGATCTTCACTCTGACCAGATGATGATCCGAATTGCAGTCTGTCCCTCTAACTGATCTAACATCAATGATGCTACTGTGCCAGCGTTTATCCACTAATACATGATCTATCTGGTTCCGAGTTTCTCCATCTGGGGACGTCCAGGTATATTTATGAATTTCCTTATGCTGAAATGTTGTGCTCTTAACAATTGAGATTCTTTGATGTGGCAAATGTGACTAATCTAACCCCGTTGTCGTTACTATCTTCATGAAGACTGAATTTGCCTATTGTTGGTTTGAATATATCTTCCCGTCCCACTTTTGCATTAAAATCTCCTAAGACAATTTTCATATGATATCGTGAAAGGCTATCAAATAAGCATTCTAATTCTTCATAGAACTCATCCTTGATCTTGTCATCTTTATCTTCTGTGTGGGCATGTACATTTACAATTATAAAATCATGTCGTTTACCCTTTAGAATTATGTATGATATCCTATCACTAACAAAAACTTAATATCTCGGATAGCGGATAGGATCCTCCTTCTGACTAAAAAACCCGTTCCAAAAGAAGGTCTTTCTGCACCCCCATAGTATAATGCAAATCTTCCTGATTCCTGACTACCTTCTCCTGGCCACCTAACTTTCTGTAAAGCGACTATATCCAAGGGCGATCCATCCAATTCCCGCGTTAAATATCTCTAGTGCCCCCCGTATTGTTATAAAGTCCTAACATTCCATGTTCCTAGGAACATGTCCCGTGTGTTTGAGCCTTTGGCATGGGTTCCCTGAAGTAGTCCCCGCCCGGAGAACCGAATGGGGGACTATTTGACCTCTGGAAAATTTTACCCCAGATGAACCCATGTCCGCATTTCTTGACAGTTGTATTTTTACAGTGAAAGATCGTCACTCTTTCGCCCAAGGTACTTTTTTCGTCTGGCTTATCACCTTCGACCAGTCCGGCATGGGTAACCCTATCGGCAGCAATGCTACCGCCGGCATAGCTCTCAGGATCATTTAAGCATGCAAGCCACTCCACCACGACAAGGTAAAGATAAAGTCACTACTTATTACAGTTACCCAAATTATTCATATGCTGCACAAGCAACATCCCATGCTGGTCAAAATTCCACAAAAAAATTTATTTCTCCAAGGGAACCCAAACCATCACATTTTCATAACTGTGTCTCTAGGCATTATACATTAAACGACTTCAATACAGCACAGGACTTAACCTAATAATAATAATAATAATAATAATAATAATAATAATAATAATTATTATTATTATATTATATATTTTTTTTTTCAGGTTTTAAAAATGTTGATACATTTTTCTACTACCAATGATTTGTCTTCAATTTCACTTTATAATTTTCCTCCATTTGTCTCTATTATAACACATTTCTTCCTTTATTTCCCAGTCCTTCAAAGTTTCTCTAATCCCTTGGATCCATGTGAGATTTGGTCGTTCTATCCTTCTCATTCCTGATGGTGTCCATTCCATTATTTTTTGGTAATCTTTCATCCTCCATAATAATCATAATCATAATAATAATAATAATAATAATAATAATCCAACCATAGTAATTCTGCCTGAAGGCAGGTCCTTCACTGCAATCATAGCATTTTTCATGCTATGCTTGCAGCTTTACTAGGTAATTGTGTAGGTGTGGTAGCTTCCCGTTGCTTTCCACACCTGTGAAGGATGATGATGATGATGATAATGATAAGGTGTTGATGATGATAATGGCCATATGATTTCGGGGACCGTTTGGGCCTTAAAGTTTTCCTGACATTTGTCTTACAGGTGAGGAAAAACCCCGATAAAAACCTCACCCAGAAAAATTGCCCCGACCAGGGATCGAACCCGGGCCCGCTGCGTGACAAGGCAGCATGCTACCTCGAGACCACAACGGTGGACTAATAATAATAATAATAATAATACTCTCAATTCTGGAAATGCAGGCTAATATGCATTACAGGGACTCTTGTCGCCCCAACTCATTTCAAAAAATGCTAAACTGAAAATATATAAAACTGTTATTCTCCAGTTATATTATATGGATGCAAACCATTGTCTCTTACATTAAGGGAGGAAAGGAGATTTTTCAGGACAAAAAATTCTTAGGAAAATTTTTGGACCGAAGAAAGATGAATAGACAGGAGAATGGACAAGACTACAAAACAATGGACTACACGGTCGTTATAGGAGGCAGATATAATAACAGTTAAGCCTCATAGACTGCGATAGGCAGGACATGTGGCATGAAGAGGGGCATGGAAGCTTCTTGTAGGAAAACCACAGGGCAAATGCCTAGTTGGTAGACCAGGAATGAAGAATAACATTAACAATGCCATGAGGGAAGTAGATTATACAGGAAATGCTTGGAAAACATTAGCTCAGGACAGGGATGTATGGAGAGCTTATCTCCATTCAGCCATGATTCTGTGGGTTCAATAGTGCCAGTGACTTAGTTAATAATAATAATAATAATATATAATAATAATAATAATAATAATAATAATAATAATAATAAGTATAACAAGAATGTATCACCATCGAACTTGGAGGTTCATGGCTACACAGACATAAGCTCTCCATATACCCCTATCCTAAGCTAATATTTCTTAATCATTCCCTCTAATAATACCTCCCGCAAATCCAGGTTAATGTTATTCCCCGCCTCATTCTTGGCCTTCCAACTGTGTGCTCACCTCTGGTCTTCTTAAAAGAAATTTTGATGTTCCTCTTATAATCATTATTTGTGTCACATGTCCTGTCCAATGCAGCCTACAAAACATCCATCCATAGTAATTCTGTCCAAAGGCAGATCCTTCACTGCAATCATAGCATTTTCATGCTATGTTTGCAGCTTTACTAGGGAATTGTGTAGGTGTGGGAGCTTCCCGTTGCTTTCCACACCGGTGAAGGATGATGATGATGATGATAAAGATGCTGGCCATATGATTTCGGAGACCGTTTGGGCCTTAAAGTTTTCCTGACATTTGTCTTACAGGTGAGGAAAAACCAGAATAAAAACCTCACCCAGAAAAACTGCCCCGACCGGGGATCGAACCCGGGCCTGCTGAGTGACAAGGCAACACGCTACCTCGAGACCACAGCGGTGGACTCTATAAAACATAATGGTTCTTAATACATCTAATTTCATATAGACATCATGTAGTTCACTTATGTAATTTTCTGTTCCCATGCCTGTTTATCCCTCTTCAGTCCTAAAAGTTTTGGTAATCACTTTACTATTAAATACCCGTTACATTCTTTCCCCCCCCCTTTCTTGAAGTTATAACCAAATAATAATAGCAACTAACTTGCTGGCACTATAGAACCCATAGATTCATGGCCATGCAGACATAAGCTCTCCACACATCATTATCCCGAGCTAATATTTTCCAATCATACCCCTTATAATCTAAAGTAAAGTAAAGTGATCCCACAACAGGCCTCAGGAGGCCCTTGGGGTAGTAGGAGGTTAAGGCTCCCACTTTTTCTAGACAATCGGCACTTTATGTCAGCCGGGTTGTCAGCCCTGCGTGACAGCCGCCTTTACCCCCAGAACAAGCGTCTCGTACTCATTTCCGTTAGAGGCTGAGTCGACCCCAGGGCCATAGTGCCGCCAGAGGGTTTGGGTCAGTTTAAAAATCCTGAACCCAACGGGACTTGAACCCTCGACCCTCCGGCTTGTAGCTCAGTGCCTTAACCACTACGCTACGGCGTGCCCCCCCCTTATAATCTACTTCCCTCTAATCATGTTTAGTTATTCTCCCATGACATTCCTTTTCTACCAACTGGGTATTTTCCCTTTATATATGCTGTAGCCGAGCGGTTAAGGTAGGAAGCCTTGGCGCAGAGCTACAGGACATGCGCTGGTTCGAGTCTCCATGGGGGAAGAATTTTTTTCATGGTATTTCGGCCAGTATGGGACCGGTGCCCACCCAGCATCGTGAGGCAATTGGGTAGCTACAATAAGTAGTAGCGGCTCCAGGTTGAGGAACCAGCTATAATGGCTGGGGGACTCGACATGCTAACCACATGTCACCCCTACACTGGCTGTTGATCATCTACCTCTCTGATTGACACATGTGGATGTGAAGGGCCAGCAGCCGGCTGGTAAAAGGGCAACTGCTGAAAAGTGGAAAGACCCTCAATCGGAATCGGAATATATACATATGTATGTTATAATATAGATGGCAGTGGAGATCAAGTTCCTGCTATATATATATATATATATATATACATACAAGAAAAATGAATGTTTGAGGTAGACTTGCTCGCTATCGTAATAGGTATCACACTGAGGTATTAATCCAGACGTCCGGGTTCAAGTCCCGGACGAACATTTATTTTTCTTATGTCATTTTATATATATATATATATATATATATAATTTTTGGATTAAAGAGAGCTGGACACACAGGTGAATGGAGAAGACTTACATAACAGTGAACTACATGGTATTTATAGGAAGCCAGATATATTAAGAACAGTTAAATCTCGTAGACTACGATGGGCAGCAGGACATGTGGCACGAATGGGGAATGAAAGACGAGCATGGAAGCTTCTTGTAGAAAAACCACAGGGAAAACGCCCAGTTGGTAGACCAAGAATGAGGTGGAAGAATAACATTAACTATGATTTGCGGGAATAATTGGAAAACACTAACTCAGAATAGGGATGTATGGAGAGCATATGTCCGCGCGGCCATGAACCTACGGGTTCGATAGTGCCAGCGAGTTATATATATATATTACTAGGATAAAGGAGGTCCGCCAATTTTGCTTAGAGACTTCTTTTTTCAGGCTTAAGGACTTGCTCCTTGGATTTTTACATCCTAAAAAAAATCAATCGACTCTGACAGTGTTTGATCCCGAGGGACCAGAGTCAAGGAACATAACCACTAGTCCACCAATATAGTGCAGTATTACTTATTTGAATTTATTGCGTAACAACGTTTTAGTGCAACGGCCTTCTCAGTTCTCTAACAAACAAATCAGAAACATTTGCGAGTCAGGTTTCACAATTTCCGAACAATTGCACATCATGTTTGAAAATTTAATACTTACTTACTCACTGGCACTATCGAACCCGTAGGTTCATGGCCGCGCGGACATAAGCTCTCCACACATCCATATCCTGAGCTAATGATTTCCAATCATTCCCTGTATAATCTACTTCCCTCAAATCATAGTTAATGTTATTCTCCCACCTCATTCTTGGTCTGCCAACTGGGCGTTTTCTCTCTGGCTTTCCTATAAGAAGCTTCCATGCAAGTCTTTCATTTCCGATACGTGCAACATGTCCTGCCCATCGCAGTCTACGAGACTTAACTGTTCTTATTATATCTGGCTTCCTATACAGACCATGTAGTTCATTGTTATGTAATCTTCTCCATTCACCTGTCTGTTCATCTGTCTTTGGTCCAAAAATGTTCCTAAGTACTTTATTCTCAAATACTTGTAATCTCCTTGCATCCCTTAAAGTAAGAGTCCATGTTTCGCATCCATATAATATAACTGGTAGAATAATAGTTTTATATATTTTCAGTTTAACGTTTTTTGAAAGGAGTTGAAAATTTAATTTCGACGATATTTCAGTGATTGTCGAACGTGAATGGCTCAAACTGACCCGGGCTATAAATTGGATTGGTCATAACTCAATGCACAATGTATGAACAAAATAGTCAAACTAACATCCTGCATTGTTTCATTAAAGCATATGATAGCTTCCAGTGTTGAAGGGAGACTTGATTACCCCTTTCCTCATCATATTATCTGTCTCTCCAACAGATTCACAATCATCCTCCATCTGGAAGAAGAGTTTAGGCGACGATTGACATTTCAGTGGGCGTAAACATTGTAATTTTCCTTTCAACTTCTCCCTCTGTAGGTACATCCATCCATCCATAGTAATTCTGCCCGAAGGCAGGTCCTTCACTGCAATCATAGCATTTCCACGCTATGCTTGCAGCTTTACTAGGGAATTGTAGGTGTGGTAGCTTCTCGTTGCTTTCCACACCTGGGAATCCATCCATAGTAATTCTGCCCGAAGGCAGGTCCTTCACTGCAATCATAGCATTTTCATGCTATGCTTGCAACTTTACTAGGGAATTGTGTAGGTGTGGTAGCTTCCCGTTGCTTTCCACGCCGGTGAAGGATGATGATAATGATAAGGATGATGGCCATATGATTTCGGGGACCGTTTGGGCCTTAAAATTTTCCTGACATTTGTCTTACATGTGAGGAAAAACCCCACCCAGAAAAACGTCCCCGACTATGGATCGAACCCGGGCCGGCTGCGTGACAAGGCAGCACTCTACCACGAGACCACAGCGGTGGACTTGTAGGGACATATGGAGCGATTTTAAATTAGGTTTTCAGGTAAACCACCACTCCTAACTAACTAATTAACTCACTGGCACTATCGAACCCGTGGGTTCATGGCCGCCCAGACATAAGCTCTCCATACATCCCTATCCTGAACTAATGTTTTCCAATCATCCTCTGTATAATATACTTCCTTCATATCATAGTTAATTTTGTTCTCCCACCTCATTCTTGGTCTATCAACTGGGCGTTTTCCCTCTGGTTTTCCCACAAGAAGCTTCCATGCACGTCTTTCATTCCCCATTCGGGCCATATGCCCTGCCCATCGCAGTCTATGAGGCTTATCTGTTCTCATTATATCTGGCTTACTATAAAGAACATGCGGTTTCACTGTTATGTAGTCTTCTCCATTCAACTGTCTGCTCATCTCTCTTTGGTCCAAAAATCTTCCTAAGAACTTTATTCTCAAAATACTCATCTCTTTGCCTCCCTTAAAGTAAGAGTCCATGGTAGATAAAGGTCCGATTTCTGATTGTATAAGAATAAGCGTTTTCATTTTATTTCAATGTCAAATATTGAGTTTAGTTGAAAAAAATGTTGGGTGAACGAGTTTACAATTTTCATATCAGGTAAACCCCACTCCTAAAGGTCTGATTTTGCTATTTTTCTGAGAATACCTTTCTCATTTTATTTCAAGGTCAAATAGAGTTCATTTGGGGGAAAATTGCAGTTTATAGAGCGATATTAAAATTTTCACTTCAGTTCAACCCCCATTAACTAACTCACTGGCATTATCGAGCCCATTGGTTCATTGTCGCGCGGACACAAGCTCTCCATACATCCATATCATGAGCCAATATTTACCAATCTTTCCACAAATCATGGTAAATGTTATTCTCCCACCTCATTCTTCGTCTACCAACTGGGTGTTTTCCATCTGGTTTCCTACAAGAAGCTCCATGCCTCTCTTTAATTTCCCCAATCGTGACACATGTCAGCACATAGCAGTCTACGAGACTTAACTGTTATTATATCTGGTTTCCTTAAGAACTCTATCTTGCTTTTGTTAATTGTTATACGCCTAGATTGGTTCTGGAAAAATAAAAAAAAACGGAGTCGCTAAGTCCTCGACGGACACACCCATCCACGCACGCGCGCACACATATTGTTGATTTTCGCGGATGTAAGTTAAGTTTTCTCGGGTTTTCCGTGTCATGGATTCATTCCTTGATAATGGCATGTGGGATCATGACGAAACGTCAGAAACATGGCCAGGGCCCAAGTTTGAATCCATGACGCGGAAGATATGAGATTGGTATTAAAAGAAGGAGAAACTCGAATTTTTGTTTTCATTGTTGCAGTTAATTCATCTGTCGCATGTTCGACAATTATTATTATTATTATTATTTTAAAGTAATTCTGCCCAAAGGAGGTCCTTCACTGCAATCATAGCATTTTCATGTTACGCTTGCAGCTTTACTAGGGAATTGTAAGTGTGGTAGCTTCCCGTTGCTTTCCACACCGGTGAAGGATGATGGCCATATGATTTCGGGGACCGTTTGGGCCTTAAAAGTTTTCCTGGCATTTGTCTTACAGGTGAGGAAAAAACCGATAAAAACCTCACCCAGAAAAACTGCCCCGACCGGGGATCGAACCCGGGCCCGCTACCTCGAGGCCACAGCGGTGATAATGACATAAAACAAAATTGCGACTCCTCAGCAACGAGCACAAACTCTTTCTGTTATGCAGAGACGAAGTAAATAATTACACTGCAAAGAAATTACCGGAGAGAATATGGAGGAAATGTACCTTATGGGAAGACCATTAAGGCATGGCTTGAGAAGTTTCTGGCTACTGAAAGCGTTAAAAAAACAATCAGGAGTTGCTCGTGCATGTGTTTCAGAAAAAAAGATTGAAGAAATTAGTGCAGGATTTCAGAGAAGTCCACAAAAATGAATTCGTCAAACTTCCCGGCAGTTCAATGTGCCAGATCAACTGTGCATCGAGTGCTTCATAAGCGGCTTCGTTTGTAGCCCTACAATGTGAAATTATTCAACAAATAAAGCCGATTACAGGCCACGACGACAGGCATTCGCTATTGAAATGCTGGATCGTATTAACAGGACCCTCAATTTCTTGGAAACGTCTTGTTTTCTGACGAGGCAACATTCTATGTATCAGGATCTGTTAATCGGCACAATGTAAGGATCTGGGGTACGCAAAATCCACACGCTAACCATGAACACGTCCGGGATAGCCAACAAGTTAACTTTTGGTGCGGCCTGATGAAGAACAGGATTGTAGGTTTTTTTTTCTTCCATTAGAAGTCAATAACTGGCCCGGTATATAAAGACATGTTGGAACAGTTCTTGTACCCCTAAGTAGCTGATCTGCAACCTCAAGTAATGTTTCAGCAAGATGGAGCCCCACCACACTGTAGCCTGGATGTTCGGAATTCACTCAAATAATCCTTCCCAGATAGGTGGATTGGATGCGGCGGACCAATTTGCTAGCCACCACGTTCGCCAGACATCACTCCACTGGACTTCTTCCTCTGGGTATGTAAAACACCGCGTGTTTGAGACTACAGTACAAGATCTTCATGATTTACGAACCCGTATCCTTGACACAATTGCAACAGTAGCAATGGACATGTTGGACAGAACGTGGCACGAAATCGAACACAGACTTGATTTTGTTCGTGCTACTAATAGTGCACATATAGAGGTGTTTTAGTGTGTGGCACTGAAAATTCTTTGAGTTTCTGTTTTCGTTTAATACCGGCCTCTTTTCATAATTCCGCATACTTTACAATGATTAATTAAAATGTGGGAGGTTTGAATGGGATACCCAGTATATATATCCATCCATAGTAATTCTGCCCGAAGGCAGGTCCTTCACTGCAATCATAGCATTATCATGCTATGCTTGCAGCTATACTAGGCAATTGTAGGTGTGGTAGCTTCCCGTTGCTTTCCACACCGGTGAAGGATGATGATGATGATGATGATGGCCACATGATTTCGGGGACCGTTTGGGCCTTAAAGTTTTCCTAACATTTGTCTTACAGGTGAGGAAAAACCCCGATATAAACCTCACACAGAAAAACTGCCCCGACCGGGGATCGAACCCGGGCCCGCTGCGTGACAAGGCAGCACACTACCTCGAGACCACAGCGGTGGACAGTGTATGTATGTATATTATATATATATATATATATATATATATAATGCCTGTTTTACATGCAAAATTTAAGCTTGTCATGGATTATTCTATGTTGGTGAAAGTTGCATCCGTTTTTGTGAATATTACAGTACCCTAGTTCAATTTTGCGGCCTTTTTGTAAAATCGTAAAGTACTCAAACGAGATAGTGTGAAATAAACAATGACGTCAAAAAGCACTAAAAGGGGTCACAAGGATTGGAGCTGCGCTTGATTGTTAGCGGGAAAACGCCAAGTTACATGCAAATAATGGAGAAAAAAAGTGTCTCATATTTCTCTATTAAGGGGACCAACTAGTGAGCTTCTTTTTTTATTCTGACTGTTTTGAACATTTTATCACATACATTATGTGCTTCAAGAAGTGTTTCTATGAAGTTTGCCGTTTATATGTAGAAAAGTAGAATAGTAACAACTGGTATGAACATGTTAAAATAATAGTTGAATGCAGGCTTTCACGGCCGGTAATCATAATGTTGAGTGACCGGGTTATGTGGCCGTGGTCCATAGTTGGTAAGGAGACGACCATTAGCCAATCAGCAAGAGCCACGCCCACTCACCCTGCACCCACCACTAATACAACGTCCACAGCGCTCATTCTAAGTAGATCTTCCGACCAGGAAACACGCTTAGAAGCACTCGCCACTGAAGATGCCCTCCGCAGTTGAGGGCGAAACGTCTGGTATTAACACCAACTATGGACCACGGCCACATAACCCGGAATCACTCAACATTATGTTAAAATAATGCCTACAGATAGAATCCTTCAGCTGTTATTAAAGTACAAACCATCAGGATATAGAAGCGTTGTACGCCCATTTACTAGATGGGAAGATTCATTAAATCCCACTTCGTGGGAAAACAGGTCAAAAGGCCTAATTTCGTGAAGTAGAAGAAGAACAAATGTAGAATAGTTTCAGAATTACGATTTTTTAAATCTGTTTTTTTAATATGTTCTAAAATATGCTCCTTACGACGTCATTTAAATATTCTCTCGTCAAATTTCAGATTCAGAGTCTTTATGATTCCACTAAACACATTTGCTACGCAATAAATAAATAATAAAAATAAAAAATAAAGGGAGCATGTTTATTTTTCATTTTTTGAAAAAAAAATATCCACTCTCAAGCATTTCCATATAAATTTAAAAGAACACACGTGTCTTAGATTAGTAACTGCATAGCAAATTTGAATTAGCACATATTTGGGAGTCTAACCACAAAATTTCACTTTGATAGCATAAAAATTGTATCGTAAGGAGCACTGTAAGTTTTGGGAAGTGCAAAAAAAAAAATGGAAACAGAAAAAAAAACACACACGAACGTTTAAGCAGTATTAAGGATATTTAAACTCTTACGTCGCTGACTCAATTTTGCTCCTACAATAAAAATATCATCATCATCATCATAGTACATTCACGAATTTAGGCCATTTGTTGACCTGTTTCGGCCTCAAGGGAAACGCCATCCAAAAGTCTTTTGAGTGGACGTCCTGGTCTTCTTCTTCTTCCTGCAGGTTGATATCTTAATATTTGTTTGGGTATTCTGTGATCTTCCATTCGATGAACATGTTGCATCCATCTTGACTTATAATCAGAAATTTTGTTTTCTAAAGATTCCATGTGTAATTCTTCTAAGATGTCTTCATTTTTTTTGTGATCTAGTAGTGTGTATCCTGCAGTCCTCCGAACATCTCATTTCAACAGATCTAAGTCTCTGTATATCCTTCTGTTTCAACGTCCATACTTCGCTACCATACAAAAGAGTTGGAAGAAGAGCCAGTGTTTTATACACTTTCAGTCTTGAATGCTTTTGGACTAACTGTGGCTTGAAGATAGAATTTATTAACCCTAAAATTCTTAAAAATTTAGATATTTTTGCATTTACATCCCTTTCTTCTTCATATGAGATATTGCATCCTAGATATGTAAAATTATTCACCTGCTCCAAAATTTTATTGTCCAGTACAATTTTACTTCTGACAGGATCTACACCTTGAAATGCCATAATTTTGTTTAAATTTTTTTACATGAAAATGATCCTAAAGAATCAGAATTTTTTTTCTTCTTCACGGGTTAGGCTTATTTACTAGCCTGTTCCGGCTCCAAATTGCTGCTCTTTCCATCTTTTCTTTGGTCTTCCCAAACTTCTTCCTCGTGGTGAATAGCTGTATGCTGTTTTTGGTATTCTATTCTCAGTCATCCTTGCCAAATGTTCTTTCCAGTGTCTTCTGTGTTTCTCTATTGCTGTGTTTAATTCCTCTACTATTAGTTGTCTTATTTCTGTGTTGTTTTTTTGTCTGTTCTTTGATATCCTGCTATTGGTCTGAGGAATCTCATTTCAGCAGCTTGTATTCTGGCAGAATGTTGTGTTGTCATTGTCCATGTTTCGGATCCATAAGTAATAATAGGTACTGCCATTGTCTTGTATAATTTCATTAGAGTCTTTCCTGGCTTTATTTTTCAAAGTTCTTTTTAGTGTTCCTGTTATAAAATTAAACTTATTTAGTTTGTTATTTATGTGTTTCCGCTATCAGAGTTATTAAAATGCAAAAGAAAATGCATTTTTGTCGTTTTTTCAACATTTTCACCATTCGGTGCCCTTAAATCGTCAATTTTGGGTTATTTCAAACCGAAGTCGGAATTTCGCTCCATTCACAAAGGTCTAAATTAAACTTATATAGTTTGTTATTTATATGTTTCCATTAACTATGATTTGAGGGAAGTAGATTATACAGGAAATGATTGGAAAGCATTAGCTCAGGATAGGGATGTATGGAGAGCTTATGTCCGCGCGGCTATGAACCTACGGGTTCGATAGTGCCAGTGAGTAAGTAAGTAAGTAAGTATGTTTCCGCTATCAGAGTTATTAGAATGCAAAAAAAAATGCATTTTTGTCGTTTTTTCAACATTTTCGCCATTCGGTGCCCTTAAATCGTCAATTTTGGGTTACCTCAATCCGAAGTCGGAATTTCGCTCCATTCACAAAGGTCTAAATTAAACTTATTTAGTTTGTTATTTATGTGTTTCCGCTATCAGAGTTATTAAAATGCAAAAAAAAAATGCATTTTTGTCGTTTTTTTCAACATTTTCACCATTCGGTGCCCTTAAATCGTCAATTTTGGGTTACCTCAATCCGAAGTCGGAATTTCGCTCCATTCACAAAGGTCTAAATTAAACTTATTTAGTTTGTTATTTATGTGTTTCCGCTATCAGAGTTATTAAGATGCAAAACAAATGCATTTTTGTCGTTTTTTCAACATTTTCACCATTCGGTGCCCTTAAATCGTCAATTTTGGGTTACCTCAATCCGAAGTCGGAATTTCGCTCCATTCACAAAGGTCTAAATTAAACTTATTTAGTTTGTTATTTATGTGTTTCCGCTATCAGAGTTATTAAAATGCAAAAAAAAATGCATTTTTTCGTTTTTTCAACATTTTCACCATTCGGTGCCCTTAAATCGTCAATTTTGGGTTACTTCAAACCGAAGTCGGAATTTCGCTCCATTCACAAAGGTCTTCCACAACTCCCTGTTGTCCGTGAGATGAGATCTTAGAAATGCAATTGTAGCCATCTAGTTAATCTACGCAAACGTTCAGAGTTGACGTCACATACAATAAATCGATAACGGATGCTTTAAAACTGTACGAGTGATAAACGATATGCAAGTACAATACTTGCTTACCGTATGACGAGATTCAAATATCTGTGAATCAACCAAATTCCACGTCATCTGCATATCGGCAATCATACTCCCACAACGCATAAAGCAGATAAGAGTGAAGTGGTCGGTCCTGTAGTTATTACGTTGGTCGCCTCTCATTCCGAGGTTCACGGGTTCATTTCCGGCCGGGATAGCAAAAATCCTGATTTTGGCTTCATTCGGGAGG
The DNA here is from genome assembly GCA_030220185.1 of Diploptera punctata. NCBI lineage: Eukaryota > Metazoa > Arthropoda > Insecta > Blattodea > Blaberidae > Diploptera > Diploptera punctata. Next base: position 895,099 of record JASPKZ010010253.1, read on the forward strand.
AAGTAGATCCATGGGTTCCCGTGTTATAGATTTTTCGTCACGAAAAATAACCTCGCCGTAGCCGAGTGGTTATGGCAAGATGCTTTGGCGCAGAGCTACAGGACTTGCTCTGGTTTGAGTCTAAATGGAGGATGACATTTTCTCTTGGAATTTCGCCCAGTATGTGACCGGTGCCCACCCAGCATCGTGTGGAATGTCTTTAGCTAAAATAAGTAGCGGCTCCAGAATGAGAAACCACCTATAACAGCTGGGAGACACGATATGTTAACCACATGTCTCCGCTATACTGGCTGGATGATCGTCTCCGGCTGGTAGGCCTGTCGGGCCATGGGGTTAAAATAACCTCAAGCATGAGGTCTGAATAAAATGTGTGTCAGTCATTTTGCCTCCGTATTTGAAATGCTAAGCGAATCACCTAAACCAGAGCCGCCCAAACTTATTTGTATCGCGGGCCAAATGGAATAAACACCAATGTGGGCGGGCCATATGACCTGTAACTGTTGTGGATTATCATTATTTACTTTTTCTGGAAGAGATGAAATAAACGGTATAATTAAACAAAAGATGTAAGTTCAAACATAAAATGTGAATTTCACGAAAAAAAAATGGCATGGTCATGTAAAAATGACGGAATGCAGATCTCCAAGAAGAATACCAGAATGAGCGTCACTTGGTAGAAGAAGAAGAAGGCCAATAATAGCGTGGATTAATTGTGTTTTGAGCAGCATGAGTGGAAAACGAAATGAACAATGGAGATTGGGATGGCAGGGAGATGTGGTGGAAAATGAGAGTAGATTAATTGAACGCAGGAAGATATGAAATATTGTGAAATCTGCTGAAACAAATTAATGTATTATATTATTATTATTATTATTATTAAAAGCGTGTGTTGATTTACTATTTTTCTTGATATGTCGTTATAACATAGGCCTATTTAAAATGTTCTTGTTCCGTTACCGATAGGCTAACATTAAAGACCTACACTTAACTAAATAACTAACTCACTGGCACTATCGAACCCGTAGGTTCATGGTGGCGCGGACGTAAGCTCTCCATAAATCCCTATCCTGAGCTAATGTTTTCCAATCATCCCTATGTATAATCTACTTAGCATATTTTAATTTATTAGAATGCTACAGGTCTACTGGGGCCGGATTGGAAGTGCTGGAGGGCCGTAGTTTGGGCGCTCCTGAGCTAAACTGCTGAAGAGCATCGTAAAATAAAAATTCTCACTTCAGTGAAGTGGATTAAGCCATCGTGACACAAGCGTCTGTTAGAGTCAATTTTCTCATGGAAAAATATCTTGGTCGAAAGAGTAACGATCTTTCACAGTAAAAACACAACCGTCAAGAAACGAGGACATGGGTTCCACTAGGGTAAAATTGTCTGTAGATAAAATAGTCCCCCATTCGATTCTCCGGGCGGAGACTACTTTAGGGAATCCACGACAAAGGTTCGAACATAGGGACACGTTCCAAGGAACATGGACTGTTAGGGCATTATATAGTAATGGGGCACAAGAAATATTAACGCAGGGGTTAGATAAAACGCCCATGAATATGGTCGCTTTACAGGAAGTTAGATGGCCAGGAGAAGGTAGTAAAAAATCGGAGAAAGGTATGAATTATATTATGGGGATGCAGCGAGACCTGAATTTGGAACTCATCTTTGTAGGAAACCAGATATAGTAACAGTTAAGTCACGTAGACTGCGATGTGCAGGACAAGTGGCACGAATGGGAAATGAAAGAGAAACACGAAAGCTTCTTGGTAAGAAAACCAAGAAATAGGTGGGAAAGAATACATTAGCTCAGGATAGGGATGTATGGAGAACTTATGTCAGTGCGGCTTTCAACCTATGGGTTCGATAGAGCCAGTGAGTTATTTAGTTACGGGACCGATTACCACTCAGCATCATACGGAATTTGAGTAGCTGCGATAAGTAGCAGCTACAGGTTAAGAAAAACCAACTAGAGCGAACCCTCGTTAATTCGGACCCCGTTAATTAAACCTGACTTCGCTTAATCCGGACAATTATAAATTAATAAAAACTTTTAAGACGAACTTACTGTCCACTAGGAGTTTCTTTGAATGCATGGAATACAGTTAGGGACAAACCCCAACATCCTTCGTCTACTCTTGCGATACCTGCTTTTTTTTTTCAAATGCCCCAGGTTTGTCTTTCGACATTCCTGGTTTCTCTCCTGGCATGGCGTATTTGTAACCCACTTCTGAGGTTGGGGAGCCTGGAAGGCGGGGTTACGTTGCCCCGATGATATGATGGGTGGTGATGATAATGGTGCGCCAGGAGAGTCCCTAATCCATAACATAAACTAAGATGAATATGAATGATTGCGATGGCCATATGATTTCGGGGACCGTTTGGGCCTTAAAGTTTTCCTGACATTTGTCTTACAGGCGAGGAAAAACCCCGATAAAAACCTCACCCAGAAAAACTGTCCCGACCGGGGATCGAACCCGGGCCCGCTGCGTGACAAAGCAGCACGCTACCCGAGACCACAGCGGTGGACGCGATAGCTGCTGTTGGGCTTGCAACTCTGTCGGAATGTTTGATTTGACACTTTTCTTTCTTCAGCTCATTCAATTTAAGAAACAAATAGAATGCAAATAGTATATTAAGATGCGAGGTTGGGAAGTGGTTTTTACAGAATCTAGGAAAATGTTTATAAACCGAGCGATAGCCAGATTCTGTAAAACACTTCACAAACGTGCGTTGTACATTATATTTTGCGCGATGGTGTTTTCAAAATAATAAATAATAGTAAAATAAAAGCATCTTTGTTGGAAATATTTGCGTTCATTATGAACAATTTTTAACTAACGTTAACAGTGTTGACAATGTTTATCAGTTGAGACTACAGCAGACAGTGACACCAATCAGTTATAAAATGACGCAAGTACGTATTTATTTATTTATGTTAATTCAAATAAAGTTCAAATTAAACATAGGCTTAATTCTGGAAATGCGTGCAATTATGCATTGCAGACTCTTGATGTCTCAACTCCTTTCAAAAAACGTTAAACTGAAAATATATAAAACTATTATTCTACCAGTTATATTATATGGGTGCGAAACATGGACTCTTACTTTAAGGGAGGAAAGAAGATTACAAGTATTTGAGAATAAAGTACTTAGGAAAATTTTTGGACCAAAGAGACATGAACAGACAGGTGAATGTAGAAGACTACCTAACAACGGACTAAATGGTCTTTATAGGAAGCCAGATATAATAAGAACAGTTAATAAGTCTCATAGACTGCGATGGGCAGGACATGTTGCACGTATGGGGAATGAAAGACTTTCATGGAAGCTTCTTGTAGGAAAGCCAGAGGGAAAACGCCCAGTTGGTAGACCAAAAATGAGGTGGGAGAATATCATTAACTATGATTTGAGGGAAGTAGATTATACAGGATATGATTGGAAAGCATTAGCTCAGGATAGGGATGTATGGAGAGCTGATGTCCGCGCGGCCATGAACCTACGGGTTCGATAGTGCGAGTAAGTAAGCAAGTAATTCAAATAAAGTTCAGTTCATTTAAAATGCAGTAATTGGTTTCGTATAATATATATTAACATTGCCTTTTGGATTTTTTTGTATATACATTGTATGTATTATACAGGGTGGACCGCTCGAATGGACCTAATTTCAATTGCTTGTTACTGGCAAACGGTTGAAGATAGAAACTTAAAACAACGTTCATATTACAGAAAAACTCACCAAGTTTTGATATCCAGATCACCACATCTCTATATGAGCCCCAGCAGTCACTGTGACGATATCAAAGCGATGAACAATTTCTTGCCAAGTACGTTGGAGTATGTCTTCTGGAATGTTCTCAATAGCCTCTATGATGCGCTCACGAAGATCACGAAGGTCTTTGACTGGGGTGGTGTAAACTTTATCTTTGACATAGCCCCAGAGAAAGAAATCCAGTGGTGTTAAAATCGGGAGATCTCGGGGGCCACGCGATTGGTCCTCCCCTACCAATCCAACGGCCAGGGAAAATGTTGTCCAAAGTCGTACGAACTTCATTGGACCAGTGGGGAGGAGCACCATCTTGCTGGAAAACGATGTTAGGCTGCAGTTGTTCAATTTGTGAAAAGAGAACTGCTCCAGCATGTCAAGATATGTGGTACCACGAACAGTTTTCTCGGCGAAGAAAACGGTCCAATGACCTTATTATGTGACAAACTGCACCAAACATTCATCTTCGGACTATCACGAACATGCTCTTGAATAGCGTGAGGATTCTCCGATCCCCAGATCCGCACATTATGCCGGTTTACCTTGCCTGACAATGGAAAGTGGCTTCGTCCGAGAAGAAAATCTTGGTCATGAAGTCAGGATCAGCGCCGAGACGGTCCAGCATCGTTATTGCGAATTCCACTCGTTTCGGCATGTCATTCGGCTCCAGACGTTGCACTAACTGCACTTTATATGCGTGCAGTTTGAGGCGTTTGTGGACAATCCGTTGTAATGTCGATTTTGGTATTTGAAGTTCCCGCGAAGCTCTTCTTAATGACTTCCGGGGCCTTCGCTCAAATGCGGCTTGAACATTTGCTACCATTTCATCGGATGCTCTGCGACCACCACCTAGCTTCTTCAACACAGATCCTGTAGCTAATAATGTATCCGACCCACTTCTTTATGCTTCTAGCAGTTGGGCAGCAATCACGGTTAAACACACGCCGGAACTCCCTTTGAACTCTAATGATTGATTTAAACTCCGCATACCACAAAACAGCTTGCGCTTTCATCTGCGGAGTCGCCATTTTCACAACAATTAAATCTAAGAACGAGAAACGTATCTTTGTGCCATCTACCGACAGGATTCGAAACTTGGTGAGTTTTTCTGTACTATGAACGTTGTTTTAAGTTTCTATCTTCAACCGTTTGCCAGTAACAAGCAATTGAAATTAGGTCCATTCGAGCGGTCCACCCTGTACATAGAGGGCTGTGGTTTCACTTCCCACATGCATTTTGAATAGTTTTCGGCAAAATTTAAGAACCTCAGTTTCTGGAAATACCTTTGAATGATCCCCTCTTTTCTCCATTCAAAAATTCCTGCGAACAAAAGGCAACCCTACTTAATCTGCTTTTAAAACATGAGCCATTGGAGTGAGGCCAGGTCCTCATGTTCTGAAATATACTGTAATATTCTTCTTCTTCCATTCATGTGACAGACCTATCTGACTTAACTTGGCTAAGAGAGAGATGAAGATATAAGGGTAAAACCTTGACAGCTTGCGCCCCAGTTACAAAAGAAAGAAACCACCTGTTGACATTTTTCGTCTTCTCCCTTTCCCCTATTTAACATCTGGTGACGAAACACCGACATTGGTGCGAGTGAGAGAGAGGTGAGCACAGCTGTCTCTATCTACAAATATCTTGCAAAGTTAAGCCAGACGAACTATAGTGCTACGGTCTCAATCCAACGTTTGAAGGATCTGAGCAAAGATCTCTTGCCTGGTGGCTGGTAATTTAAAATTTGACACGGTATTCTTGTTCCGCTCATTCTTCTTACGTGAGATTTCCAGTTTTTTTTCTGTATTTTTGTACATATTCCATGATATTCTTTTTGCAGACGATTTAGCTCTTCTGGCACTTTCCGAAAGTGATTTGCAACGATCAATTTATAATTTACAAAACATAGGTGCCAAATTTAATATGGAAATATCAATTAACAAAACTAAAATTATGGCATTTCATGGGAAGGACCCCATACAAAGTAAAATCTGTCTCCAGAATAAAATTTTAGAGAGATCTAATCAATTTAAATATCTTGGATATTATCTCTCTATCTGGGATGAAAAGGATATCCCTGAAAAAATTACTAGTTATAATAAAAGTTGGGAATTATTAATCAAGTTATGAACCATCCCCTGTACAAAAAAAAACCAGATTACGTTTTATAATCACTTTAGCTAGTATGGTAGTATGGTAGTAAGGCATGGACACTAAAAAGACAACATGAAAGCAGAATAACGGCTTGTGAAATGAGATTCATGCGCAGAACATCGAGTTACACCAGATGGGATCGGAAAAGAAACACCGATATCTTAAGAGAATTGAAGACTACACCAATTTTGGAATATATTAAACAGTACCAACTAAATTGGAAACATCTAGAAATAATGAGTTCAAATCGGAACCCCAAAGCTGTTTATAATTATATACCAAGATGACGAAGATCACTGACTGGGCCGTCCTACGAAACGCTGGATGGAAAATTTTCTATAGGATCTAACAGGCCTTGGCCTAATACTTGGAAGGAATAAGAAGAAGAAGATTCTGTTTGTAATGCTTTGAGAATCTCAGAATTCCTTTTATGGTCTGTTCTTGAGTAACCTGCAGTACGTCTCATAAATTTCATTTCTGCCGCAGTTAGTCTTGTAATATTTAATATTACAATATAGTTATTTAGGTTGGCAACCCCGAAATGTAGGAAGTTGAACCTTCAATCACGGTCGTCATTGCTGTAAGTACTATAAAACGCACTATCGCGCAAAAATGTCGGTTAGTGTACCATCGGTGAAACGTAAACAAAAATAGTATATTGTACATAAAAAGTGATCCCACAACAGGCCCGGAGGCCCTTGGGGTAGTAGGAGGTTAAGGCTCCCACTTTTTCTAGACAATCGGCACTTGATGTCAGCCGGGTTGTCAGCCCTGCGTGACGGCCGCCTTTACCCCAGAACAAGCGCCTGGTACTCATTTTCGTTAGAGAATGAGTCGACCCCAGGAAGAAACTAAAAAGTATAAAAAGGCCTGTAAATGGTGTCACTGTAGCGCGTGTATGAGCACAATATGGATTCGAAAAATGTTTCGGATATAAGAAAAAAAAATCAACTCTTATGAACTGCAATTAAATGTGACGTAAACGAAGAAAGGTCTTAAGTCAAACGAATGCGGCATCCTACTGAACAAACGTTAGAAGACGAGTGGTACGAATAAGTTCGTGCAAGTGGAATTGCAGCGAGACAAGCCGGAGGGTCGAGGGTTCCAATCCCGTTGGGGTCAGGATTTTTAAACTGACCCAAACCCTCTGGCGGCACTATGGCCCTGGGGTCGACTCAGTCTCTAACAGAAATGAGTACCAGACGCTTGTTCTGGGGGTAAAGGCGGCCGTCACGCAGGGCTGACAAAGTGCCGATTGTCTAGAAAAAGTGGGAGCCTTAACCTCCTACTACCCCAAGGGCCTCCGGATCTGTTGTGGGATCACTTTACGGAACAGGCAACTCTTCCCTAAACCAGGAAGTGAAGAAGAAGAAGAAGGTGTTCAAATTCAGGCTGTTGCCGAAAGTCTTGCAAAAACAAAATGACATCGATGGATTTCCGGCTAGTTCGGAACTGGTTATATACAAATTCAACAAGCATCGTAACTTAGTAAACGAAAAATAAGAGCTTAAGTACTGAAACGTCTGCTGTTGGCAAAAATAAATACATTTATAAAATATTGTCTGACCAACGGATCCGTTCGCGCGTAAGATGTGCGATCTGAGCGCAAATTCCTTTTCTGCCTGGATAAATAATTTTCCTCCCTGCATTTCTACCTCGCCCCTCCCACTACTCACAATTTTGAACCTTCTTGCGGGACAGATTCTTTGCACTTGCCTCCAGTGTTGTCAACTCAACATGAATACTGTAGTACAGAGTTGTAAAAGAAATATCAAGCAAACAGTAGGAGTCATTCAGCATAATTAGACCTACTTAAATATGAAGAAGAAATAATTAACCTTACATTATTCAATATTCAAGCTCCATGACACTGTTGGGGGGAAGTTTGGCAAAGGTTCGTGGCTGCTGTCTGATGTGGTGGGAGGGAAGCGAAGATAACACTGGTCAACATGATTTTTGTCTCACGAGTACCAATAGTTGTACTTAATGCAGTTTTTTTATCGTGTTTTCAAATATGTATTCGGAATTTCTCCATCACCCACAGTTTTTTATTTCAATTTCAATTAATGGATTTAAATAATTGTTTTTTAATAAAACTTTTTTCGTCCATTTGTCAATAAAACGGGGAACACTTTCATCAGGAGATTTCAGATATGGAAAAGGCAAATGGAATCCTAATACGCTGGTCGATTATTCTTGGACCATCAAGAGGGATGCTACACAGGCGAAATATAGCAGAAAATCGTCATTTCTTACTTTCTAGGTGAGTCCGAATGTTCGAATATTGTGTAGTTACGAATGTAGGAAATATTAAAGTGTTTGAAATTGAAATGCCTGTCTCTCGGAAACCTTGCGTGATGGAGAAAAACTGATACGATATTTGAATTCAGGAGAAAATATACTATCAGAATCACATATTTTTCTTTCTGAGACAAAACAAAATATTTTGTTGTTGATCAGTGTAATGGAGCGAGCATAGGCGTAAACTTTTCTAAGAACCGAGCTGAAAGTGCACAGATCCGTTAGTCCGATAATAATAAATTACATCATTCAAGTTTTGTCTCAAATTTATAATGCCGATAAGACAGATCTATTCTGGAGCGCCTTGTCCCAGCCTCCAAATACTTAAAAAATACGCCTAGACGTAAAATTAGCAAATAACATTTATGAGTTATTGCGTGCTAATTAATGCAAATGGAAATCATATTTTAAAGGCAGTTGTCGGTAAAAATAAACAACCAATATACAGTGTGATTATAAAGTCCCAGTACATTTTAAAGAAATCGCTTACATATCGTATTTCTGTTACAGCCATTCGAAGGATACAAATATGTTCACCATTGAAGAGCGGATAGAGATTGTTGCTGCGCGTTTAAGAGGCCAGTCGTACGAAGAAGTTAGAGACAGATTCCAAAGGAAAACATCACGGGAGACGTGTATCTTGATGTGTTTTTCTTACAGCCACAGTTACAGCAAGATGGTATCATTGATACGGTGGTGTTGCAACAAGATGGAGCACCACCACACTTTGATCCGGCTATATGCGGGTATCTCAATGACAGGTTTCCCAAAAGGTGGATCCGGCTATATGCGGGTATCTCAATGACAGGTTTCCCAAAAGGTGGATTGGGAGGGCATCTCCTTTTTATCTGAGCACCCGCGTTCGCCATACCTTCCACCCCTGGACTTTTTTGCTTGGTGGGGGTTCATCAAGCAACAGGTAGTACAGAACCAAGTTTCCTAATCTGCAAGTTGCTGAAATAACGCATACGCCAAGCGAGTGAAATGATTACCGAGGATATGTAGGTGCAATTTTTTTCTCCGGGGACGCGTGCGTCGTGGGGAAACATTGTTTCGAGATGATGGAGGTAGGTCATGTTGAAACACTAACTTCATAGTAGAAACTACCTTATAATTGTTGTTTTATTTGCGCTACGTTATCCACAAAATGTACTGGGACTTTATAATCACACTGTATATTAATAACATGTCTACATTGTCTATGCATTACTAGAATTACAAAAATGCGTGGTATACAGCACGAATGTGGAATAAAAGGTGGTCATAGAGAAGCGCCTAATAGGTATGGCAAGAATGTTCAGGAACAAAGGATGCCGAAAAAGAGCAATGAAAGCAACATTTTACCACGAAAAAGATCTGAAAGTAAGGTCACAAAATAGATGGGGAGGATGCAGTGTGAAAGAATGCTAACCCGGATGGCTTTGTATCAGAACTGAAGATCGGCTGTTTGTGGATGGATAAGAAATTATTGGGGTAGGCCAGGGCTCGTAAAACGGGGCTGCAGTGCCATGCGATTATGTGTGGCAAAATTGAGGTGTGGGGCGGGCGACTACCTCGGCGTGGGCATGAACTCCGGGTTCAGTAGTGGCAGTGAGGGCATTATAAATAAAAACAAACAATATTGCAAAACTTTTATACACAGCCTCACCCCTAGGGTTAAAAACTGCTGCTGTAGGATATTTCCCACACACTATTGAGTAACACTAAGAAATTAGGACTGGAAGTAAATATCAGTAAAATTAAATATATGGTCACATGTAGAAATTCAGTATATAATGGAAATGGACAGCTAATGACAAATGAGGGAAATTTTGAGGAAGTGGCTTAATTCAAATACCTAGGAACAGTAATCACAAATAGGAATGAGATGCACAAAGGAATTAAACATAGGCTCAATTCTGGAAATGCATGCTATTATGCATTGCAGATACTTTTGATGTCCCAACTCCTTTCAAAAAACGTTAAGCTGAAAATATATAAAACTAATATTCTACCAGTTATATTATACGGGTGCGAAACATGGACTCTTACTTTAAGGGAGGAAAGGAGATTACGAGTATTTGAGAATAAAGTACTTAGGAAAAATTTTGGACCAAAGAGAAATGAATAGACAGGTGAATGGAGAAGACTACATAACTATGAACTACATGGTCTTTATAGGAAGCCAGATGTAATAAGAACAGTTAAGTCTCGTAGACTGCGATGGGCAGGACATGTTGCGCGTATGGGGAATGAAAGACGTGCATGGAAACTTCTTGTAGGAAAGCCAGAAGAAAAACGCCAAGTTGGTGGACCAAGAATGAGGTGGGAGAACAACATCAACTATGATTTGAGGGAAGTAGATTATACGGGGAATGAATGGAAAGCATTAGCTCAGGATATGGATGTATGGAGAGCTTATGTCCGCGCGGCCATGAACCTGCGGGTTCGATAGTGCCAGTGAGTAAGTAAGTAGGATATTTCCTATGAAGGAGAGAAAGATACAAATAAAACTTTTTTTTTCAAATTTTTCTAATACCACCCACTGCATTTTACGTGCTTTGCATTCCGCACTGGGCGGGCAGATGGCGTTAATGTGGCCTGTTTTCAATTTACGCACCACTTCAGCAAACCAATTCTGTGACATTGAAAAAGTCTTGAAATTTACAGGTCAAGCTAATACAAAGCGTGTAAAAACACCAGGAGGCAGCCGCCAGGCTTAAGGGGACCGAATGGTGAAAACGTTGAAAAAAATGGTAAAAATATTTTTTTTGTTTATTTGCTTTTTAATAACTGATTCTTTAGGATCATTTTCATGTAAACATTTTTATTGCAGGAGCAACATTGACCCCGTGTTGTAAGAGTTTAAATAACCCTTGCACGTATGGTTTGCATTATTACTTAACATTTAAAATGCGTTTTTTTTTTCGGTTTCAATTTTTTTTGACATTTTCCAAAACTTAAAACGATCCTTACGATGCATTTTTTTTTTGCTATCAAAGTGAAATTTTGTAGTTAGACCCTCCAATAAATGATAATCCAAATTTGCTATGCAGTTACTAGTCTAAGACACATGGTTTCTTTTAAATTGAGACGGAAAAATAATAAGAGTGAAAAATTATTTCAAAAAAAAAAAAAAAAAAAAAAAAAGCAGTATCCTCCCTTTACGAATATTTTTTGCATAGTAAATGTGTTTAGTCCCGCGCCATAGCCGAGCGGTTAAGGTAGGAAGCCTTGGCGCAGAGCTACGGGACTTGCGCTGGTTCGAGTCTCCACGGGGGAAGAAAATTTCTCATGGTATTTCGGTCAGTATGGGACCGGTGCCCACCCAGCATCGTGAGGCAATTGGGTAGCTACAATAAGTAGCGGCTCCAGGTTGAGGAACCAGCTATAATGGCTGGGGGACTCGACATGCTAACCACATGTCACCCCTACACTGGCTGTTGATCATCTACCTCTGTGATTGACACATGTGGATGTGAAGGGCCAGCAGCCGGCTGGTAAAAGGGCAACCGCTGAAAAGTGGAAAGACCCTCAATCGGATCGGAAATGTGTTTAGTGGAATCATGAAGACTCTGGATCTCAAATTTCAACAGAAACTTAAAAATGCACCGTAAGGAGCATTTTAAGGAAATATTACAAAATAGTTTAAAAAAATCATAATTCTGAAACTATTCTACTTAAAACACCAAACTTCACACAAGCACATATTAGAATAGAATTGATTATTAACCCTGGTGAAGTTAAGGCCATGTGGCCTCCTCTTCCACTCACCAGGACAAACATATATTACATATGAATACAAAAAATACAATAATAATACATACTAAACAATTTATTATCTGTCAAATTGAATAATAATGAAAATAATGTCTAACAATTATTATACTTTAATGTCTAATAATTATAATTCAATAACATTAAATACAATTAAAATTAAATTAATCATAGAATGTATACAGAAACGAATAACAGCTCGAGTCTATTATACATAAAAAGAAAAGAAAGAAAAAATACAAAGAATGAATGTGATAATAATTTCAAAGCAATCATAAAAGAACTAAAATAAATTAGAAATTCACCATTCGGTCCCCTTAACGTCCCTGTCTGACGGACGCCTTCTCAACATATTAACTGCGGAAAGGTTTGAAATTTAATGCAGGAATCTGAGCACAATCTAGCGATTAAATATTGTACACCACCAAATCTTCACGCACCGAAATTGAATTTTTTCAAATTAAATATATATAATTTAATTAATTTAATAATAACCATTTTCAACTCCGCCGGGTATCGAACCCGGACCCGCTAGTCAGGAAGCAGGTAGGCTACCACCTGAGCCAGGACGGCGGATTAATTCAGTCCGAATTAATATTTAAACAATTTCTGAAAAATGACCAGATTCGTAAACTTTTCTCACAAGGTAACAACAATTGCATGTCGAAACCTAACTTGGAATTTCTCCCAGAGAAGAGTGAGGCACGAAGTTCGTGTCCAAAAAATTATCTGCCGATTTTAATTGCAAGGCACTAAAATCCAGCGTCAAATATCTCATTTAAACTACAGGGAAATAATACAACTCCTGACTTCGGTGGAATGGATAGCCCTTATAATCTGCCGTCCGAGATTGACACGCCTAGCACCACTCCGCTCTATTGAAGCAGAGAGATCATTTACCTCGCACAATGAGTTGCCGTTGATGGATTATGACTTCGATTTCTGTGCAATTTAGTTAAAAGCGTCAAACATTTTTTGATACACTACAACGCTTCACTCGAATACATTTCAAGGTAGATTTCGACATGCAATGGTTCACGGATCCCTTGTCAGTAACTACTGGAGGTTGGTTTATGAAGTATTAAGGACACTTTGCTCACTACACGATGAAGCTCCTGCAGAAGATTAAGCAAAACGATCCTTCCTCTCTATGACGTAGAGAATATTCATAAAACCGGTTTTATGAATACTACCTACGTCACAGAGATGGGGACAGAGTCGCTCTTTGCGTAAAAATGGTGTCATGAATTCCGCTCTAAGTTCGATTCAGCATCTAACTTAAATGAGAACCAGACGCATGTTCTGGGGACAACGGCGGTCGTCACGCAGAACTGAAAACTCTTCTATCATCTCATGCTGATTGTCTAAAAAGGTGGAAGTCTTAGGGCGGCGGAATTCATGAAACCATCTTTACGCAAAGAGAAGCTCTTTGCGTAAAGATTGGTCTCGGAACACCGGCCTCCTACCACCATAAGACCCCCCCTAATGCCTATAGTGACATTTTACTTTTTATAACAATAAAACATCTGCTAGGGGAGATTTTTAAATGTCTTCTTCTTCGTCAGGCTCTACGAATTCCAGTGGAATGTCTTGGCCTTCTCAACTAGTTCACGTCATTTCTTCCTATCTCGTGCAGTAGATTTCAAATAAAAAATCCCCATCTCTCTTAAATCCTCAATTACGTCATCCTCCCATCGATCTTTGGGTCTTCCTCTTGGTCTTGTTCCCTGTGGCTTCCAATTCAAAATATCATTCGGCAATCTTCCCTTTGGCATTCTCAGTGTATGTCCAAACCATTGTAATCTTTTGGATTTGATGAAACTAAACTATATTTTTCTTTATTATTCTTGAGGTATAATTCATTATTCCTTCTTAACCTCCAAATTCAATTTCCTTTACTGGACCTAACACTCTTCTAAATATTTTCCTCTCAAACGTTAATAGTCTTAATTTATCTGCTTCTTTTAGTACCCAGGTTTCAGCTCCATAACATATGATTGGTCTTATTATTGCTGTATATAATTTGAATTTAACATTTTTTTATATTAATTTGCTTTTGAATATATCGAAATTAGCAAAATATGCTTTATTCCCTTGCGATATTCTTGTTTTGATTTCTTCTTCAACAGTATTATTATCGTTTAGTATTGTGCCTAGGTACTTAAAGGAGTTAATTTGATCAATACTGTCACTATTTATAGTTCAGATTTTAAAACATATAACGATTATTTCAAGTTAATTTTTTTATAATGCAGCAACTGTTGTGCAATGTAGCAATTATAAATTTTAAACCAACGACCCCCCTACCCTCGCCCTGATATTGAAAATATCACAATTTACCTAATGTGATTAAATTAATTTTACAATTAAAATTTTCAACCCCACCTGGTATTAAACCGGACTCGTTAGAAGCAGGCATGTATCACCTGAGTCAGAACGGGGAAATTAAGGGCAATTATGAGTGATTTTAAGGCTACCTTGAAAATGAGTGATTTTAAGGCTACCTTGAAAATAAGACTATTGGAAATTTAAAAAAAACCCAAGTCAAACAATTGAAATATCTGGGAACTATTTTTAATGAAAAAAATTGCCTAAAAAAGAAATCGTACACTGCTTATTCAGGGTCAACAAAAGTTACCATAGTTTGAATAAACGTTTAAGCTCTAAGCTCTTCAATAGAGCAACAAAGCTTATGGTTTTCCCCAAAACTTAAGAACCTCAGTTCCTGGAAGTACCTTGGAATCACCCCCTCGTTTCATTATTCAAAAAATTCCTGCGAACAACAGGCTACCCATCTTGTAATCCTTTAAATCCATCCATCCATAGTAATTCTGCCCGAGGGCAGGTCCTTCACTGCAATCATAGCATTTTCATGCTATGCTTGCAGATTTACTAGGGAATTGTAGGTGTGGTAGCTTCCCGTTACTTTCCACACCGGTGAAAGATGAAGATGATAATGAAAAGGATGATGGCCATATGATTTCGGGGGACCGTTTGGGCCTTAAAGTTTTCCTGACATTTGTCTTACAGGTGAAGAAAAACCCTGATAAAAACCTCACCCAGAAAAACTGCCCCGACCGGGGATCGAACCCGGGCCCGCTGCGTGACATGGCAGCACGCTACCTCGAGACCACAGCGGTGGACAAGAGACACACTTCTAGAAACAGCACAATGTCATAGTTAAATCCACCGCTGTGGTCTCGAGGTAGCGTGCTGCCTTGTCACGCAGCGGGCCCGGGTTCGATCCCCGCTGGGGACAAGTTTCCTGGGTGAGGTTTTTCCTCACATGTAAGACAAATGTCAGGATACTTTAAGGCCCAAACGGTCCTCAAATATCATCTGGTCATCATTATCAATAATATCATATTCACCTCATTAGAATTAAGTTTTACGTTTAAGGCCTCTCCTGGCACATCATTACCCATCGTCATCACCCATCATATCATTGGGGCAGCGTATCCCCGCCATTCAGGCGCCCCAACCTCAATACGCCAATGCCAGGAGAGAATACCTGAATTGTCGAATGACAAACACGTGGCATTGAACAAAAAAAATGTCACTGTTAACTCGGGAGGGTTGTTCTTGTCTTGATAGCTGCCATGAGTCAATGGTGTGAGGCGAGGTCATGTTTTTAAAATATACTATAACTATTACAACAATAGAATAAATGCGAACAAGTTGTGCAGGAAATATGTTACATAACTTTTGTCATTATTTTGATTCACATAGCTTGTTATTTGCAGAATTCTACCAGGGATTTCCCTCGTTTTTTGCAGGTGGTTACATGGTACCGGTCGCATGGTTTCTCGCACAGTTCACACACAGTTGTTTCCGGGATCGTGGAAACACTTGATCTTGCATATCTTGTGGTGTTATCCATGCACTGCTATTGAGTTCACCAGGTGTCGAATTTCATTACAGAAACCATAATTTTATCACATTTGTCATATGCAATTGAAACTTGAACTCATCGAGAGAGAGAGAGAGAGAGAGAGAGAGAGAGAGAGAGAAAGAAAGAGAGAGAGAAGACAGAGAGAGAGAGAGAAGACAGAGAGAGAGAGAGAAGACAGAGAGAGACAGAGAGAAGACAGAGAGAGAGAGAGAGAGAGAGAGAGAGAGAGAGAGAGTACCCATCCGGACTGATCGAAGGTGATAAGCCAAACAAAAGAAATACCTTGGTCGAAAGAGTGAAGATCTTTCACCGTAAAAATGCAACCGTCCAGAAATGCGGACATGGGTTCCATTGGGGTAAAATTTCCCAGAGGTCAAATAGCCCCATTCGGTTCTCCGGGCAGGGACTATTTCAGGGAACCCATGCCAAAGACGTGCATGGAAGCTTCTTGTAGGAAAACCAGAGGGAAAACGCAAAATTTGTAGACCAAGAAAGTGGTAGGAGAATACCATTAACTATGATTTGAGGGAAGTAAATTATACAGGGAATGATTGGAAAATATTAGCTCAGGATAGGGATGTATGGAGAGCTTATATCTGCGCGGCCATGAACCTACGGGTACGATAGTGCCAGAGAGTTATTTAAAATCTTTTATTATTTTTTTAAAATAAAATTGTACGATAAGTTGTTGGTGGTATTATGGAAAACGAGAACGGAGTATAAGAAAGAAAAGAGAATTAAGAATGTATCAATAGCCGAATGTGGTAGCAACAGTGAAGAGTAGAGGACTGTGATATCTTGATCACATATTACGTCAAGAGAACGTAAGATTAACAAAAATGGCTATGAACAACTACCCACGAGGTAAAAGACCCAATGGGCGGGCCAAAATTACGAAAGACGGTGTATCAAGATCTCACGCTAGTAGATGATCACTTGGAAGAAGTGGGCAACAGGAAGTTGTGGATGAAGCAAAATATCGACTTCGGCTTAAAATAGCCCAAAATTGATCGATTGATTGGCTACGCACACTAAATTAATAGCATTTGGACGGTTGTGAGCACAAGTGGATTAAGTGCTGCTTGCAGGAACAATATGTATATCCATCCACAGTAATTCTGCCCGAAGGCAGGTCCTTCACTGCAATCAGCATTTTTCATGCTATGCTAGCAGCTTTACTAGGGAATTGTAGGTGTGGTAGCTTCCCGTTGCTTTCCACACCGGTGAAAGATTATAATGATAAGGATGATGATGATGGCCGTATGATTTTGGGGACCGTTTGGGCCTTAAAGTTTTCTCGACATTTGTCTTACAGGTGAGGAAAAAAAACCCCGATAAAAAACCTCATCCAGAAAAACTGCCCCGACCGGGGATCGAACCCGGGCTCGCTGCGTGACAAGGCAGCACGCTACCTAGAGACCACAGCGGTGGACAATATGTATATATTATTTCCATGATTGGACCACGTTCTGAAAAAAAAAATCCATTCATCCATCCATAGTAATTCTGCCCGAGAGCAGGTCTTTCGCTGCAATCATAGTGTTTTCATTCGATGCTTTGCAGCTTTACTAGGGAAGCTTCCCGTTGTTTTCCACGCCGGATAAGGATGCTGTTGATAATAAGGATGATAATAAGGATGATGATGGCCGGATGATTTTCGGGGACCGTTGGGCCCTAAGCTTCCTGATATTTGTCTTACAGGTGAGGAAAAACCCCTACAAAAAACCTCACCCAGGAGTCTGAGCCGACCTGGAATCAAACCCGGGCCCGCTGCGTGACAAGGCAACACGCTACCTCGAGACCACAACGGTGGATTAAAAAATAAATCAACTCTCAAAATTGAAATATATGAGTTGATGCTATAGTATTATGTTTCCTCAAGTTCTTAGGACAATTTTTGGACCAAAGAGAGATGAATGGAGAAAACTTCGTAACAGTGAACTAGACGATCTTTATAGGAAACCATATATGATAAGAGTTAAGTCTGTAAACTGCGATAGGCAGGACATGTGACACGAAAGGGAAATGAAAGAGGGGCATGGAAACTTCTTGTAGGGAAACCAGAGAGTAAACCAACAGTTGGTAGACAAAGAATAAGGTGAGAGAGTAACATTAACCATGATTTGAGGAAGTATATTATACAGGGGATGACTGGAAATTATTAGCTTAGGATGGGGATGTATGGAGAGCTTATGTTCGATAGAGCCAGTGAGTTATGAGTAAATGCTATATTGTGTTTCCTCAAGTATCGCTCTCCTGCAAAATAGATCCAACCCACCAACTGCATTCTTGTGTCATCCATGAACAAAGAAAACACAATACTATGTCACATTTACCTTTTATGCAGAAAGAACCAAACAACAAAAATGTGTAAAATCGCAGAATTAAAAAAATGCGTTATCATATATATCATAAAATAGAAGCACTTTAATATAACATGTCAGTTGAAGTAGTAACTAAATGTTTATTTTTATTTGCAATTTTTTTTACACTTACCTTTAATAATTTTCTCACAAATGAACCGTCGACCACATTGAAATTTCACCCAAATAAGCATTGTGGTGTATTAATGCCGTCCGAAAAATGTATCTGGCACTTTTAACTGCAAGGCACAGAAATCTAAGCCAGAATCCAGTAATGAAACCCCACTGTACGGAGTAGATGGTCTTCCAGCATTAGTAAGAGCGGAGTGAAGTGAGACGGGACGTGAATCGGACGGTAGGTAGTGAGTGTTACCAATTCAGGTGTTGTATTACTTCTATGTAGTTTAAATGAGACATTTGGCCCTGGATTTTAGTGTCTTGCAGTTAAAAACGGCGAGTATTTTTTTTTTGGACACGGCCTTTGTACATCACAACGCATCTCTGGAAGAAATTTCAAAGTAGGTTTCGGCATACAACTGGTAACAGTTCCCTTGTTAGTCTAAATTTTATTAGTACAATATATACACGGATGGTATTTAAAATCGAAATTCAGTGAACATCTTCATTTTCTGAGCCACAAATAAGGTCTATGTATTTCATTTATGAACACCTATAAATTATGTACGGTCTCTGTGCGTATATAAGTAAATAAATACATAAATTACATAAAAAGGAAAATATATGCTTGGACGGGGATTTGAACCCGGACCTCTGGATACTTCAGTGCGCTGCCAGTTACGCTAACCAAGATTCCTCGTACAAACATTTATTTTTCTTCGTAGATGTTATATTACGAGAGGTAGCGAGAACTCAATCTCACTGCCCTCTGGTAGCCACTCACTACAACTAGCAAGCAAATTAAAGAGAATTTTTACTTTATAGCAGTGACGCTTCTTTATTTATTTAAAAAGTAAAATAAATAAACCACTTGCTCTTCCAACTCTTTTGTACGGTAGTGAAGTATGGACGTTGAAACAGAACGATATACAGAGACTTAGATCTGCTGGATACACACTACTAGATCACAAAAAAAATGACATCTTAGAAGAATTACACATAGAACCTTTACAAAACAAAATTTCTGATTATAAGTCAAGATGGATGCAACATGTTCATCGAATGGAAGATCACAGGATACCCAAACAAATGTTAAGATATCAACCTGCAGGAAGAAAAAGACCAGGACGTCCACTCAAAAGACTTTTGGATGGTGTTTCTCTTGAGGCCGAAACAGGTCAACAAATGGTCTAAATTCGTGAATGTACTATGATGATGAATAAATAAATATATAAAATATTAGAAAATAGTAGCTTCAAAATATTTGCGCCATAATTTCCATATTTTGTAATTATGAGTTCACATGTTCTTGTAATTTTATTTATATAATTCCTTGCTCTACCGACAATTAACTCGCTGCCACTGACGAACCAGGATATAAACTCTCGATACATTCCTAACTCCGAACTAATATTTTTCTATCAATCCCTAAATAATTCACCTCCCTCAAATCATCATTAATGTAATTGTCCCATATCATTCTTACCGTATCAGCTGGGCGTTTCCCACTGGTTTTTCTACAATAATTTTCCAAGCCCTCTTTATTTAGCATTCGTGCCACATGTTCTGTGTACCGCAGTATACGAAACTTATTTGTTTTCGTTTAAATCTGTTTTCCCACAACAATTTTGAGCTCACGGTTAAGTTTTTTTTTGTTCAATGCCACCTGTTTGTCATTCGACATTTCAGGTATTCTCTCCTGGCATTGGCGTATTGTAGCCCACTTCTAAGGTTGGGGCGCCTAGAAGGCGGGGTTACGCTGCCCCGATAATATGATGGGTGATGAGTGATGAAGATGGGTAATGATGCGCCAGGAGAGGCCTTACACCTAAACTTAATCTCATGACGTGAATGTGATATTGATGGTAATGATGGTCAGATGATGTTCGGGAACCGTTTGGGCCCTAAAGTATCCTGACACTTGTCTTACACGCGAGGAAAAACCCCGAAAAAACCTCACTCAGGAAACTTGTCCCGAGCGGGGATCGAACCCCGGCCCGCTCCGTGACGAGGCAGCACGCTACCTCGAGACCACAGCGGGCTCACTGTTAAGTAATTTTCTCCATTCACCTGTCTTCTTGCTGAACAATTTATTATCAAATGCTCGCAATCTTTTCTTCTCACTTAAAGAAAGAGACCACGTTGCACATCCATATAACTGGAAGAATCACAGTTTCAAGTATTTTAGTCCAATGTTCTTAGGGAGAATTTGTAATTAATTTTCTCCAATTAATTTTCGTAGAATTAACATGTGAACTTATGGCAATCTAACAGAACATTGTTCTTAAATATAATCGATCTTGTGAACTTACGATTAAATAAACTCCAAGCTGTCTAGTCACTTAACTGAACTACCATTATCGCTAGTAGTGCTTATCAATTGCACAGTGTTGTCAAATAGCACTCATCTTTGTCTCCAGCTTGACCAATTGTCCTACGTACATATTGGTATATAGCTGCCGGATACGCGTTTTTTCAAATCCGCATGGGGAAGAATTTTTTTCATAGAATTTTGACCAGTTTTTGGGACCGGTACCCACACAACATCGTGTGTAATTTGGGTAGCGTCCCCAGATTGAGAAAATCACTATAATAGCTGTGGGACCCGGCATGCCTAACTCGTCACTAGTATATACTGGCACTTGATATATGTGGGAGTCGATCCCGGTGGACTAGTGGTAACTATGGTTTCAAAACATCGGGGTTCTAAGCTGTCCAGCTCTATATAATTTTCAGGACTTCTGCCGGACATTGGCAACTTTTATAACAAATCTAAGTTTATATTTGCTCTAACCTCGACTTCATCATTACCCAGTGTAAGGTATATACATTAACTGGTGTTTCTCGTATAATTTATCATATTTATACTATAATAATAATAATAATAATAATAATTATTATTATATTATTATCGTAAGTATTATTATTGTTATTATCGTATAAAATGTTTTTACATGAAATTTACATCGCTACATTTAATGTATCTTCAACTGTTTATAATTAGTAGTGTATATCTATATTTGTCAAATATTTATTTGTATTTGTGCTGGTTGAGTGGAAGAGAAGGCCTTATGGCCTTAACTCTGCCAGAATAAAGCATTATTATTATTATTATTATTATTATATGTCTGTAATGTCCGAAAATACGTCCAAATTCGCCATCTATTGAATCACTGTCTTGGCTCCTGCTTAGATACAGAAGTACATAGTATTATTTTACACTTCAATTCAAAATTACTCGCCCAAGAGAGTTGTCAGCTCAATTTAATCTTTAATCCTCTAATAACGTCAACACTATATCGCATATCAATGATATATATACACGCCCTATTTAATTATTTCGCTATCTTATTTTTTTCATCATTGGGATTTACTACCAACTGAAAACAGAAATTTCGAGCAGAAAATGACATTTATAAAAACATATATCTAATATATAAAAATCAATGTTTGTTTTTTCGTATTTTATGCGCGGCCATACCGTTGATCCGATTTTGATGGGATTTTTTGCAAAATGTTCAGGAGATTCCCAGGATGAACATAGGCAATAAGAGAATTGCGATATTCAATCCTTTCTCCTCTAAAAATTACACTTTGTAGTGAAAAACGTGAAATAAAGTCCCTACTTTGACGTTTAAATATCTTACGCTGCCAAAACCATAACAAATACACCAAATTAATGTACACAGAATTAAATGTCACAAAACTCTAAAAAAAAAAGTCCGCGACAGCATATTTATTATTTACGGATAACTCACAATAGCCATTTTTGTTTTTCATTGGTACCAAGAAGATCGGGATAAGTAGATTCCCGGGCAAGCGTGCTCTGCCACACCGTTCATCCGATTGAGATTGAGCTTTTTGAAAAATGTTCAGGAGATTCCGGGGATGAACATAGGCCATAGAGTTGTAATACTCAACCCCTTCACCCCTAAAAGTTACCCTTCTGTGGTGAAAAAGTGAAATAAAGTCCCTATTTTGACGCTTATATGGCTCATGCTGCCTACACCATAACAAATACACCAAATTAATGTGCACAGAATTGAACATCTCAAAAAAACCCTACAAAAAAAGTCCGCGACAGCATATGTTTATCTTCTACGGATAACTCACAATAACTTTTGTCTTTCATTGATGGCAAGAAGATCGGAAGATGCAGATTCCAGGGCAAGTATAACAGCGCACGCCGGGTATTAGCTAGTCATTTATATGTTTCTTTAATTCGACGAGTTGCGATAAATTATAAATTACAGTTAATCTGGTATTGGCCTACAGATGAACAAAGAAAATCTTGCAATGGGTATCACTATAGAGAAATATATTGGAACGACCTAAACACACACAAATTATATCCAGGAACCCATGATAGGAAGGGAATTGAAAGAGGACTTTAGACAGAAGGAAATGGAAATTGGGATCGGAGAAACAACGTCAGTTTTAACAGTATGTACAATAATAATAATAATAATAATAATAATAATAATAATAATAATATAATAATAATAATAATGTTATACACGAAAAAATATTATAATGATATGGTCATATAATCAGAAAGGAAAACGGAAGATTGCGAAAGGAAGTGATGCGATGGACGCCATATGAGAGTAGCGGGAAAAGAAAACCAAATGAAAACTGGATAAATGGAGCAAGGAGATGCATGGAACTGAAAAGTCTACAAGACACATGTCTTGGATAAGGTACAATGCAGAAAGAAAATATAATAGTGAACAGTTTACGTAGTATTTGAACTTTGGTTGAGGAAAAATTACCTCATTGTAGAAAGTCATAAATAAATCATTTACTTTTTACGTATAACTATACTATAGAATTTAAAGCTATTTTATTTTATTTCAAGCGTATTTTTACATTAATAGTATTAATATTAGTTTTAGAGGTAATCATAGTATAGAAAAATCATTGTATGTCTTATTTTACTAGTTAATTGGAAGATAATACCTAATGGACTTACCTCTGCCAATTTAAATAATACTTCTATTATCTATAATAATATTTCTATTATCGATGACAGAATATATGGCACAAAAAAAACTAAAAGAAGAATATGAAAAATGGGGACTTTATATAAATATTGAGAAAACTAAATATCTGTGTATAGAAGAAATGGAAAATTTAAGAGCTAAAACCTAGTAACGAATGCACTTATTTAGGAACAAAATTAGACCATTCAGGCGATATCACAGTGGAAATTAAAAATAGAATCGCACAAACAAAACAAGCAATAAATACTTTAAACTCTGTTTGGCGGAGCAAGAATATTACAAAAAATAGAAAATTGCAAATATATCAAACCATAATTCAGAGCATTTTAACATATAGTGCTGAAGTTCGGCAAATTCCTACCAGGGAAATGAAAATTATTTTAAGTATAGATATGTATGTTTTAAGAAGATCAGCTGGAAAATCTAGAATGGGTAGAATACGAAATAAAGAAGAATGGGGAACGATGAGTGTACAAGTGGAGCCGGACATCATAGACATTGAAAAGAAAATATTAGTGGTATGGCCATGTCAAAAGAATGTCAGAGCAAAGATTGCCAAAAATTGTTATGGAATGGATCCTAATGGAAAGGAGGAAGAGAGGAAGACAAGAGAACTTGGATAGAAGGGGTACAAGCGGCTATGAATATCAGAGAATTGGAGGGAAATCAATGGATTGGACAGAGAGGAATGGGGTTTGGTTTCCGGAAGACGGCGGCAGCTGGCATAATACCGGATGACGATTATTAATATTATTAAACATAGGCTCAAATCTCGAAAAGCGTGCTATTATGCATTGCACGGGCTGTTGCCATCCCAAAACTTCTTTAAAAAAAAGTGTTGAACTATGAACATATCAAGCAATTATTCTTCCATTTTGACTTTAAGGGTGCGCAACGTGGTCTCTCACTTTAAGAGAGGAGAAACTCAAGTATTAGACAATAAGCACTTAGAATATTGTTTTGATCTAAGGGAGATTGAACGGATAGATTAATAGAAAAAAACTAGATAATCTTTATGAGAAACCGGATGTAATTAGGACAATTGGACGGCGTTATGTATCAACCGGCTATGCAACATTATGCAAGTTTCGAGAAAAAATACGTTTAAAACATAAATCAATCTTCACTACCTATTGTAGCGTCAAACTAACAATACTGTATATTGCAAGTTATTTTACTTTTTTGACAGTTATACATAAACAATCTAAGAGCGAGAAATTTTGGCGCTTAGCTGCATGATGCAAAATTTATATTAGCATTTATGAAGATCTGGTTTCATAGCAGTTCGTTTCAAAACATAGAATCTCTGATGAGACTGATGTTTACTTTTTTCTTTAATAATATGGCTACATTTAAAGATTTGGCGCTAAAAGTGTGCCAGTGCAACAAATGGCATCAAAATATATTTTTTATAATGGCGCTTAGCCCGTTGATACATAACATCGTCCAAATGAGGAATTAAATAAGTGCATAAATTTTTATAGAATACCAGAAGGAAAACGCCCAATAAGTAAGCCAAGAATGAGTTGGGAGAAAAATATTAACGATGATTTGAGAGAAGTGAATTATACGAGGAATGGTTGGAGAACAGTTCAGGGTAGTAGAGCTTAAAATCCGTATGGACACGAACTTCCGGATATGATGTGTCAGTGACATAATTTTTGACATCTTATGAAGGTGTTGGGAGAATCCATCTCTGTAAAAACTCCATTAAAGTTTTCACAACAGCTTATTCTAACCTGCGTATGTATTTCATTGCAAAATCGTTAACTGAATTATCACTCGAACGACATATCTCCTTTAACGCTTCTCATGGGAAATGTAACGAATGAAAGTCCGCAACCGATCACACACATTAGCTTCGAGTGTATTTTGTACTTTCAATTAATTACGCGACGAACGAACTAAATTATACCTTTAAAAAAATACATGAAACGACCAAAGTACAGAGGCAAATATTTTTATCATCTCAGTACTTTAGTGCTCTTAGCATTTCACAGCAGCAATGGCCTTCGCAATTTTCATCATGCTGCAATGAAAATGCTATTTAACTGCTTAAACGAGTGAATCACGGTTTTAAAAACTGTATGAATCATTGAGTCATTCAAATATGAATCCAGATAAAGTTCTTTATCGCAGAGTGAGTTATGCATTTTTATTGAACGTTTAATGGTTCTCGTTAACTGCTGCTTCATACGCAGATGTTAACATGTTTATCGTTTTTAACTTCTATAACACCATTGTATTCGAAGTCAGTCAAAATGTCCGCCACGCAAAAACTATGTAAACTAATCTAATTTATCGGAAAATGTATGGTTCGATTTTGCTGATTTACAAAATATTATTTTGTTAATTAACTGACAAAATCATTCCGAGAAAAGTATTGTGGTCGCTAGAGCGATTTATAAATTACTGCTTTCAGTTAAATCTCCACACCGAATGGTAGGATTTCACTTTCCCGCCCCCTTTTTTTGAGAATACTACTCTCGTTATGTTTCAATGATATGCCCGGTTTCGTTACGAAAAATCGAAAATTGCTGCCGCTGGGCTGGTGTACCCCTACTCCTGATGGTTAAATTTCTCTGGTTACCGAAGTCAACATCACCTTTCTTAATTTTCTGCTATGTGCAGAGTTTGGTTGCAAAAAATAATTTAGCCCGCTACATCAATAAATCTAAATATATGGTCACATTGAAATATTCTTCTTCTTCTTCCTTCCAAGTAATAGGCCAAGGCCTGTTACGATCCTATAGAAAATTTTCCCTCCAGCGTTTCATAGGACGGCCCAGAGATTGAAATATAATATAATGGAAATGGACAATTAATGACAAATGATGGGAATTTTGAAGTGGCTGAATTCAAATACACAGGAACAATAATTACAATTAGGAATGAGATCCACAAATAAATTAAACACAGACTCTATTCTAGAAATAGATGGTATTATGCAATAAAAAGGGCTTTTGTCGTAAACTTCTTTCAAAAAAGTTAAACTGACAATATACAAAACTATTTTTCTCCCTCTTAGTTTAAGAGAGAAGAAAAATATTACGAATGTTTGAGAATAAAGTTATGAAGAAAATTTTTGGACCAGATAGTCGAATGGAGAAGACTACATAACAGTGAGCTACATATTCTTTATAAGAAACCAGATATAATTCGATTAGTTAAGTCTCGTAAATGTAATGGGCAGGACGTGACAGGAAGTGGAATGAAAGAGGGGCATTGAGGCTTCTTATAAGGAAAACCTGAGAGGAAACGACCAGTTGGTAGACCAAGAATGAGATGGGAGAATGACAACCACGATTTGAGGGAAGTAAATTATACAGGGTATGATTAGCAAACTAACTCGGGATAAGGATGTATGGAGAGCTATGTCCGCGCGGTCATAACCTACGGGTTCGACAGTGCCAGTTGGAGCATTGTCACACCCTTACACAACACACACACGCATATATATATACATTCCACCGCTGCGGTCTCGAGGTAGCGTGCTGCCTTGTGACGCAGAAGGCCCGGGTTCAATCCCCGGTCGGGACACTTTTTCTGGGTGAAGTTTTTTATCGGGGTTTTTCCTCACCTGCAAGACAAATGTCAGGAAAACTTTAAGGTCCAAACGGTCCCCGAAATCATATGGCAATCATCATAATCATCATTATCATCCTTCACCTGTGTGGAAAGCAACGGGAAGCTACCACACCTACAATTCCCTAGTAAAGCTTCAATGCATAGCATGAAAATGCTATGAGAAGTGAAGGGCCTGCCTTCGGGCTGAATTACTACGGATTATATATATATATATATATATATATAAAATTGTAATTTTCGGTGACTAGGTAAATAAATATTAAAAAAATATTTTCATGAGAACCCGAATACGTACACTGAGAAGGCATTATGATTGTGCGCCAGCGCGTAAAGCTGAAGATCTTCGGTCAAAATCCCAGGTTAGGAAAAAAATAATAATAAACCTTTAGCTGAATCAAGTATTTCAAGAAAATAACTAGCCTGAGTACATTCATTTCTATATTGCGTCACAGTGTATACCTTACAATTTAATTAACCGGTATTTTTTGTCTTTACTTGTTAAACAAAAAATAAAAACACATACTTCATTGATTTACGCGTACGCCGGGTATTCGCTAGTGTTGTATAATTAAGAATGTACACAATTGTACATTAACAAAGTCTGTTGATACACTGCAATACCGAATAGAGTTTGATATATCGATATTGCGTTATACATGGGAGCGAAACTGAAGTTAAAAAATTTAAAACAATAATTAGAAGTATTATGACGTATGGTTCAGTGGTTTGGACTATAAATTATCAGATGAAAAGAAAATTAATGGTAGCAGAAACGGACTATTGGAGAAGTTCTGCTAGGATATCAAAGAGAGAGAAAATTAGAAATCAAGTTATAAAAGAGAACATGAATGTACAAAACTCAATTTTAGAATCTATCCAAGAAAAGCAACTAAAATGGTACAGGCATATTAGGCGAATGGATGAAAGATTACAAAAAAATAATGGAAATGACACAATCAGGAACGAGAAGGAAAGAAATACCAAATTTCACGTGGATCCAAGGGATTACAAAAACGTTGAAGGACTGGGAAATGGAGGAAAAAATGTGTTATAATAGAGACGAATGGAAGAAAATTACAAAGCGAAATTGAGACAAATCATTGGAGCCGAAAAAATGTATCAAACAGGAAATAAATAAATATACATTCCCTAAACAATGTATTATCGAACAGCCTAGCTTCTATTTCTTAAAAAAATTAATTTTGCAACAATTTCTATAGTAGCATTAATGGCGTATAAGAAATATTAATTAACCTAATAATGCACAAATTATTTTCTTCAATCATGATGATGGTCTCGGTGGACTAGAGTTTAGCATGCTCGTCGCTGGTTCCAAGGTTCGCGAGCTCAAACCTGCCGAGGTGAATTTACGAAATGTAAAAGAATCCCAAACCTGAAATATAAGATCTATGAGCAAACTGTATCTGCCTTTTCACGCCCATCTTTGAATTGCAATGTTAGTGACGTAAGCCAGGGGTTTTGAACTCTGCGGAGAATGCCCCTCGTGGGGGGGGGGTTGCGATAATGAAGTTGAATATGGCCTATACTACATCATAAATGAAGATATTACAATGCAACACGCACACGGTAATTAATTAAGCTGAAATAAGCTTTTATTGAAATAAGTTCGCTTCTCATTTTTTATGAATGGAAAATAAAACTATAATTCTGTGGTCAAAAGGTAAATATGCACATATGTCTGAAAATAACTTTTCAATGTAGTTTATTAATATTCAAATAACTTATTTCATAATTGGGGACTTGCATTACTTCTGACCAAGATACATATTTTCTATAGGCATATGCCTGTTTATTTACACACTGTCTGATGATTATATATCATTCCATATCTTGAGGGGTCTGCCCACTTCTCTTTTTCCTCTAGGACGTAGGTTCTTCACTGCTTTAATAAGCCTCGTATCGTCAGCTCTGTCCGCGTGGGCTTTTCATTCCCTTTCCTTGTTGCAATCAATGTCTCAACATCTATGATATTGCATTCCTCCTTCACATCTTGGTTTCTGATTTTGTCCAGTTCTTGTTTTGTTTACTACGGCTCTTAAAGTATTTATTTCTGCTGTTTTCTAAAGTTGTTTCATTTAACTACAGTCAGATTCAACCCAGGAAGTTACTATGTGTTACTAGAATAGGGAACTGGGTTGCCATTTTAACAGTATTTTCTTGAGAGAAATCCTTATATAGAACTGAAGATTGCAACAGAGCAGGTACATAGTTTTAAGTTCTAGCCGTCCAAGCCACCCCCTCTCAAAGAAAAAAAAAACAGTTACCACTTGTCACTGAGCTCGTGCAGATCTGTACTATCCTGTGTGAAAGTGTCAACTCTCATTTATTATAAAACTAGTTTGCATGCCGTAAAAGAAAAACTGTTTTTAAATGTATAGTACATAGATTTGGAAAAAGTACTGCTAACCTTGCCCCTACCTAAACAAACAAATATCATTATTATGAGTTTGGCAACAGCTACCCTCTGTACGTAGGGGGGGCACTGATATAGACCATAAGGTCCGTAGTAACTTTCTGGGTTGAATTAGAATGTAGTATCTACTCCTGCATACACATGTTTTATAAACTTTTACTTTATTTTCTTTGTTTAAATATTTGCTTTTCCATATAACATCTCGTATCTAAAAACAAATATTTAAACACAGAAAGCAAAATAAAAGCTTGTAATACATAATGACATAACATATCGAAGATATATCTACCATAAGAAATTAACTATCACTTAAGAACTTATCCTAATAAAAGAGGAAGAAAAGTGCTGTTTCTGACATATTAATCTACAAAATAAAAAATATTAAAATCAGACAAGCACTTTTATATCAATGCCACATAATTATATTTATTATGATGGAAGGAAGTTATATGGACTGAACAGACTGCAAACCTATGACAATGCATAGAAGATATTAATTCCTACTATAAACATGGATATTATACGTATTACACTACCGTCTAACGAAACCTGGATGTTTGGGCAGCGAAAATATGAAGTTAATTGCATCCTGAACCACATGTAGACAGTCCTTTACAACGACCGGATTGGTTATACGAAGGTACATGCTACACCGGAATCAAAACACTGTACCTTATAGTTTGGCGAAACAAATGAAACAATATAGTTATTTTAATCTCTCATGTATAATGAAACATACATATATCAACAAACAAACTTCATTCTATTTCAGTGTGTCAACACTTTGCTAATGTACAATTATATACATTCTTAATTATACAACACTAGCAAATACCCGGCGTACGCTGCTACGCCTAAATAAATGAAATATGTGATTTTGTTTGTTCAACAAAGAAAAAATGGGTTAATTAAATTGCAAGGTATACACTGCGACGATCCAAACAAGGCAGTTGCTAGAGTCGATTTTTTTATTTCACTGAGTTTCGATGTGAAACAAAGAAATTCGACCAAAGGAAGGATTTTTAATATTTCGTTTCTGGTGAACTGCTACACACATTGGTTTCAGATAATAGATAACAGCTAAACACTCCGTGCCTTAAAACATGTAGGCCTATGTACGAATTTTTATAACAATCGACCGGCTACTTTTCGAGTTTTGCGAGCATAAACATATGCAGGCTGAATTTTTATATATAAAGATTGACGTACAGTAGTAGAGGACAAACTATACCTTAGTAGTGCTGCAAGTTATACTCGGACCAACCGATCTGCGCCCCTATAGCGCTGACATCATTCTTAAAAGAGTACAAAACTATACTCATACCATTTCACCGCACTCCCCTCCCACCTCCCGCTATGTCAAACAGCAACCAATGGTAACATATCGAGTAAGGATTATGCCAAACTTCCCCCCTTATGCCATGGCTCTTGAGTATTGGGTAATGCAAGGTTGGAGTTGTGTTGACAACACTGGAGTGCAAGAGAGAGGAGAGAGAGAGGAGAGAGAGAGAGATAGAAAAGAGAATAAGATAGGATTTCAGGGAGGGAAATGATTTGCTAATGCAGAAGAGGAAGTAGGCTTTAGTTTGCATATCTTATGGGGGCACAGATCTGTTGGACAGACAATGGTTCTCGTAACCTGACACCGCCTCTAACCAATGTTTTCTTGCCCAAATATCCAGTCTTATTAATAACATTAAAAATATACAGATCGCCTGTATTTGATATGTTTCCACTAGATATCAATAAATGAAATTTTACCTTAGTGATGGCCTTGCTTATAGGTATACATGCATTTTTGTCGATATATTTCACTATTTTTTATCGGCCGCGGTGGACTAGTGGTTATGCACCTTGCCTCGGGTCACGAGGGTTCAAACCCGGCCGGGGTCGATGGATTTTTAGGATGGAAAAATCCAAGGAGCAAGTCCTCCGGGAGGGACTTTAAGCCGTGGGTCCCGAGTCTGAAGATTTTCAGGCTCGTAAAATATCCTTAAGCCTGAATAAAAATGCCTCTAAGCAGAATTTACCGAATTTTCTCACCCTAGTACTACCTTGGTTTCCTAGATGTCAGTATGAGGCGGAACGCTGACCATGGACCACTCAAATGACATCTATACGAAAACATGTGTAACTAAATTAGTTCAAACTCTTCCCTGTAGGGAGAGAGCGCCTAAATCTGTTAAGGAAAAAATGGGCTTACAAGAAGATGTTTCACTTTACACAGAGGAGGCGCGTACAGATTTTGGTGGTCGATGGGGACCTCCGACAGCAAAATAATTTAAAATGCTTGACCTATACTGTTAAATAAAACACTATCTACCTTATGATTATGATTGAACCTGATTGTAAAGAATATAGTGACATCAAACTTTTAAAATATTGTAAGTATATTTAATGAATTCCAAATAATGGATTTGATTTTCATAAAACATTTTAGAATTTAGGCAAGAAAAATTGAAACGTGTTTTCCTACAATCTGCTTCATTGAAAGAAAAGAAAAATGTTCATAGATGATGTACCAAGTCTAAATCCACTCTGTTCCTCACTGGCGATGTATGGAAGTGAGGACTAGACCCTCAAGGAAAAAGACAAAAGTAAAATTTAGGCAGCGGAAATGAGCTTCCTACGGGCGGTGATAGGTTGTACAATAGATGAACATATTAGAAATGAGAATATTAGAGAGGTACTAAAAGTACAATCACTTCAACAAATAGAAGAACATAAGAAATACTGGATACAGCATCTGCAGAGTGACAGAGGATAGGATACCAAAGATGGTATTGTGATGTATATAATCCTGGAGGACAAAGATCGATAGGAAGACCAAGAAAACGCTGGGCTGAACAAATATGAGATCGGAACAGGCTAAGACCTAATCCGTGAAAGAAGATGGTGAAAATTAAAACGCGGGTCTCGCCAGTATGGATTACATATGTTACATCATAAACCGGATGTGATAGCGAGTGAAGTACAGAAGATTACGTACACGCCAATCGAAAACAAGATTAACAAAAATAGCTATGAACAACTGAATAGCTGCCCAGAACAAGGTTGTAACCATAACTTTCTTCAGCCAATTAAGAGTCTTTCATGAAAAAATGCAGTTAGTTGCACGTGTTGTAAAAATCAACTCTAAAAAAATGGTTTTGTGCAGCTATTAAATTATCCATCAGGTAAAAGACCATTAGGGAGACCAAAATTACGCATGAAAGATCAGATGTGTAACGATCTCACACTGGTAAGAAGTAATTTGTAATTATCGTACAACTCATTGTTGAGCCAAAACGCAATTTTGGTTTCAACTAGTCCGAATCACTGCCTACAAGCAATGTCCCAAATTTGAATGATTGAGAATCTTTTACCATTAGTATTAATACGGCGACTTCGGGTTTTCTGTAGAGAATGCAGCTCGCTGATAGAGGTGTGCATCGTCATAAATACAACCGAATGTCGTAAACTTGTTTCTTTCTAAATTGAGTTTTACATGACAAATGGTTATTACTTGCACATGGGACCTTTTCCATGTAAAAATAAACTTTAGAAAAAAATAAAACAAAAGTTACAACCTTGTTCTAGGCGGCTATACAATTGTTCTCATTAATATTCGATCCTTCGTTTCTTAAAAGCTTTAAACTGTTTTGTAATGTGAGATTGAAATAAAAACGCCATAATATAATTTCAAAATAATGTAATGAATCTATGTACAATAAAATGGAAATACCGATTTGTACATATAAAATAAAAGTAAGTAAATTTATCTACCATAATCTTTATCAAGCATTAGCTCAGGATAGGGATGTATGGAGAGCTTATGTAATATGTATATGTAAGTGAGTAAGTAACCATAAACTTTATCATAAGCAAATCTCAGATTTTTTGCTTTAAAATTTCAAATACCACAAAATAGATAAAAGTGGGTAAACTTGAAAGAATGAGTTCATATCGGATCCCCAAAGCTGTTTCTAATTATATACTAAGAGGACGAAGATCACTGGGCCGTCCTATGAAACGCTGGAGGGAAAATTTTCTATAAGATCATAACAGGTCTTGGCCTAATACTTGGAAGGAAGAAGAAGGAAAAAATGGGCATTTGTGCACAATTAAAATCTTTCAGGTGGTATAACTTTTCATAAAACTTATATCAATATATTTTTTTTTTCAGGAAAGAAAATAGGAATAAAATTAATATCCCAGTTTAAGTATCAAGAATTCAAGCAAGAATTTGCAGTACTAGGGCCTATTGTAGAATATACAATATTCTTTATCGTGAAAAAAAAAAGTTTTCTTTGGATAATGATAGACACAAGAAAGAGAAATAAGAAGCACATCTTTAAAGACTTATGGTAACTGTGTAAGAGTCTTGGCTTTTTTTTAGGTCGACTATTAAAGTCGAACAATTTACAAATAGCTGTATATGTATTATACATCAAGAGAATATAATTTCGAAATTTCCAAAGAAGAATAAATAAATTAATCATTAGAATAATTCAATGAGTTTGTTATCTAGGCTGCAAAATTTCAATTTTGTGCCAAGTTTTAGAATTTAGAATGCAAATTAACAAAATTTCTCTTCAATTTATTGGCAGAATTAATCAAAATTGTGTTAAGAAAAGCGAGAAATTAAAATGTTTTCAAATATATAGAACTTTAATCGTACCTGCATTTTTAAATGGATACAAAAATTGGATTCTAACAACATCACAGAGAGAATTTGAGCAGCAGAGATTGAATTGCTTAGACCTCTAGCATAATACAACCCCCTTGACCACAAAAGTCTATTCTTCATGAACTGAACATCTCAAATATAATAGAAATAATTGGACAGCTTCATGCATCAACCGGCCATGCACCTTTATATAAGTTTTGAGAAAAATTTGTTTAAAGTTTAAGTCAACC
The DNA here is from genome assembly GCA_030220185.1 of Diploptera punctata. Lineage (NCBI taxonomy): Eukaryota > Metazoa > Arthropoda > Insecta > Blattodea > Blaberidae > Diploptera > Diploptera punctata. The sequence goes on from JASPKZ010010253.1 coordinate 929,372, forward strand.
TTTACTATTTATTGTAGTTCCAAACTAAGAATACTGGATATTGCAAATTATTTTCCTTGTTTGAGAGTTATGCATCAACAACCTAAGAGCAGGGGACATTTGGCGATTAGCTGCATAATGCAAAAATTAGATTAGCATTTATGAAGATCTGGTTTCATACCCGTTTGTTGCACAACATAAATCTCTGATAGAAATGATGGCATTTACAATTTTTATTTAATAATAAAGCTATATTTAAAGGTTTGGCACTAAAAGTTTGTGTACACATACTTCATGAATGAGCCAGTGCAAAAGATCACATCAAAATCTCTTTTTTTTTTAAATGGCACTTAGTCAGTTGATGCATATAATTGTCCAATTGATGAATACAGATCATATTAACATTTCCATTTACATTGAATGCAACCAAAACAAATTCTATTGGAATCATATAGGTAGAGACTATGGAGTAAGAAGAATCAAACACCTAAAAAGTGTTTATAAAAGCAGATGGATACTTCACTATTAAAATTCTAATAGAAAAACAGAGAGTTTAATATTGAAACACACATGGCATTTATTGACTTGAAGAAGGCATTTGACAAAGTAAATAGAAACAAATTATTAGAAATCCTCCAATATGATGGAATCCCAGTCGAACTGATAAAAGCTATATATGATATTTGTAAAGATAATTACATCCAAGTTAAGATTGAAAATAAAATCTCGGAATGCAGATAATTAATCAAGGAGTTCGACAAGGATGTGGTTTTTCACCAATGCTCTTCATAATATACATGAACTCGATATTAAAGAATGGAGACTACAACAACATGGCAGTATACCACTTAATAGATTATATAATTTAGACCACCCTGTTATTTGCAGATGACATTGTGTTTATAGCGTATTCAGAAGATGACCTACAACGTTCAGTCCACTCTTTTCACCAAATTGCAATGAACTACAACATGGAAATCTCAACAGAAAAATCTAAAGTCATGGCTTTCCTAGGAAAAGACCCAGTTCGCAGTAAAATTGTTATTAATAATAAAATATTAGAACAAACCAACACATTTAACTACCTCGGATACTAAGTTTACGAAGAGGAAAAAGATTTTAGTCAAAAAATTATACAATTTAACAGAGTAACAGGAATTATAAATAATATTTTCAAGCCAAATACAGTACAGCAACACACGCGAACTAGAATTTATAAAACACTGGCCAGACCCATATTATGTTACGGCAGTGAGGCCTGGACAATTCGCAGTGTAGATGAACAAAGACTAACTGCGACAGAAATGAAATTTATGAGACGTACTGCGGGCTACTCAAGAACAGACCATAAAAGGAATTCTGAGATTCTCAAAGAATTACACACAGAATCAGTCATGGAATACGTACAAAAGTACAGAAACAACTGGAAATCTCACGTACGAAGAATGAGCAGAACAAGAATACGTCAGATCTTAAATTACCAGCCACCAGGCAAGAGATCTCTGGGCAGACCCTTCAAACGTTGGATTGAGACCATAACAGTCCATTAGGTCTATCACATGAAAGGAAGAAGAAGAAAATCAGATATATAAACTGGGGTAAATTTGGATTAAACGGCCCAATCCATGAAGCCTATATACTCTATACTCCTGATGCGACAGGCCTAGAAGGCCCTCGGCCTACCAGCCGGCTGCTGACCTTACATCCACATGTGTCAATCACAGAGATGAATGATCAGCCAGTGTAAGGGTGACATGTGGTCAGCATGACGAGTCCCCAGCTGTTATAACTGGTTTTCTCAACCTGGAGCCACTACTTATTGTAGCTACCCAAATACCTCATGATGCTGGGTGGGCGCACCAGTCCCATACTGGCTGAAATACCATGAGAAAATTTCTTCCCTCATGGAGACCCGAACAAGCACAAGTCCCGTAACTCTGCGCCAAGGCTTCCTGCCTTAACTACTCGGCTATGGCACGGGACCATGAAGCCTATAATGGTGATTAAATCAAACCTAATAGTTGTGTGGGCAACTGCATATTCCAAAATTTCACAAATCATAACTATTAAAAAATCATTCGTTTTTATACTTTTTTATTTATCTATTATAAAAGAATTAATTTTTATTTAATTATGTAATGTATTGTGTTTTCATTCTCAAATTATAATAATTATGTGAAATACCAAAAAATATGCACTTCACAGTTTTTTTACTAATTTTTTACTTTAAGAAAATAACATTTCTGGTTAAAGATCTGCAACAATATTCATGAATTTATACTAACACAGAGGCCACAGATGGCTTGTGAAATGAGAGAGACAGGTGAGGGTTTTTTTTAACTATATATATTTTTTTCTTTTATTATTAGTATTATTGGTTTGATTCCCGGTCAAAACAGGCTCCTGGGTGAGGTTTTTTCGGGGTTTTCCTCACCTGTAAGTCAAATGTTAGGAAGCTTAGGGCCCAACGGTCCCCAAAAATCATCCATCATCATCATCACCATCCTTCACAGGCGTGGAAAGCAACGGGAAGCTACCACGCCTATAATTCCCTAGTAAAGCTGCAAAGCATAGCATTAAGATGCTATGATTGCAGTGAAAGACCTGACCTACTGCAGAATTACTATGGATGAATGGATGGATTGATTAGTATTATTCAACTTACTTGTACTAACAATGTCACAAGAACTTTGTATTTCCAGTGGCTAATAAAATATATTTTACAAGTCAATGTTATAATTAACCAGATTATCTGATAGATTATCCAATTACCCTTTTACTCTGAACATGTCAAATTTACTTAACTGTTACAGGGACTTCAACACAAGCAAATTCAGAGGGATGTGTAAATCCATACATATTTAATTAATCCTAGATTTATTTAAATGTAGCTATTCATTTAGAATTTGATTTAGACATATATCACTCTTATTCCTAAAATTTTTTATCTAGATTTTAAATATGACAATTGAACAGCATTATGCATCAAACTAACTAACACACTGGCACTAACAGACACGTAGGATCATGGCTGCACAGACATAAGCTCTCCACACATCTCTAACCTGAGCTAATCTTTACCAATCATCCCTGTATAATTTAGTTCCCTCAAATCATGGTTAATGTTATTCTCCCACCTCATTCTTGGTCTACCAACTGGGCGCTTTCCCTCTGGTTTTCCTACAAGTTTCCATGCCACTCTTTTATTCTCCATTCATACCAGAAGTCCTATCCATCTCAGTCTATGAGACTTAATTGCTGTTATATCCAATTTCCTATAAAGATCATACAGCTCACTGTTACGTAGTCTTCTCCATCCGTATGTCTGTTCATCTCTCTTTGGTTCTAAAATTACCTAAAAACTTTATTCTCAAATACCAAAAGTTTTTTTCTTCTCCTTTAAAGTAAGAGTCCACGTTTCACATTAATATAACTGGAAGAATCCATCCATAGCAATTCTATCCAAGGGCAGGTCTTTCACTGCAATCATAGCATTTTAATGCTATGCTTTGCAGCTTTACTAGGGAATTATAGGTGTGATAGCTTTCAGTTGCTTTCCACACCGGTGAAGGATGATGACCGGATGATTTTCGGGGACCGATGGGCCCTAAGCTTCGTGACATTTGTCTTGCAGGTGAGGAAAAACCCTGAAAAAACCTACCCAGGAGCCTGTCCCAACCGGGAATCGAACCCGGGCCCGCTGTATGACAAGGCAGCATGTTACCTCGAGATCAAAGCAGTGGACAATGGGAGAATAACAGTTGATACAATTTAAGTTTAACTTATTTTAGAGAAGTTGGGATGACAAGAGCCTCTGTATTGCATAAAAGCAAGCATTTCCGGAATTGAGGCTATATTCCCTGTGCATCTCAATAACCAACATAATATACACAAGCCTGTGGAATATTACAAATAAGTTGTAAAGTACATTCTTTTCCTATTGTTTACGAGTTTTAGCTACATTTGTGTATAGAGGTAATAATTTCCATCATATGAAATAGTCATTTTCCATTTAAGTATGCCAACATACCGATAAGCAAAAATGTACATTTACATTCATAGAAATAAGACTAATAAAATCTACACAATTGAAATTTAACAATACAATGGCAATATCTATGTTAACATATGGATATAAAAACTGAACAATGACAAAATCAGATAAATAAATAACAAACTGCAGAAATTAAACTTTTTTATGACTGTTGGCAGGTTACACAATAATCGATAAAAAATATGATAAAGATGTAAGAAAATAATTACAGTTTGAATATTCAACCTTATAGACAAAGTTGATATACCAGTATAGAATTCAACATATTTTATTATTCAAATATGAACCCAAAGGGAAAATAAATGTCAGTTATCCCATAATAAAATGGAAGGAATAGGCCTATCTCTTTGGTGAGGAAACATAATAATAATAATAATGATTTATTTTAGCTGGCAGAGTTAAGGCCATAAGGCCTTCTCTTCCACTCAACCAGTGAATAGTAAAATTATACAAAACTTAAGTACATATTACAATTTTAAGATATTATTAAAATACAGACTAAACAAAATACAATGATGATGTAATCTAATACTAGCTAATACTAACAAAAACATAGAATATAATAAAATTAAGATGATATAAAAAAGTAAGTAGCTTCCTAGATGATTATTAATGGAATGCTCTATATAGTTGTTATGCAGTTAACGTTTTCATTGTGTCGAACTTAAGATATCAGTTAATTTGGATTTAAATAATGATAGCGATTGACAGTCCCTGACATGACTGGGAAGTGAGTTCCATGCTCTAGCCATAGATATTGTGTAAGATTCAGAGTATAGACAGGTCCTGTGTTGTGGTATCAAAAGTAAAGAAGAGTCTTGTGATCTTGTTCCTAAATTGTGATGAGCCGATAAGTTTTGAAAACGTGTTGTTAAATAAGTTGGTAAATATGTGTGCAGAATTTGGAATAGTAAGGTATGTGAATGTAAAGGTCTTCTGTCATTTAGGCATAGCCATGATAAGGCCCGAAATGAAGGAGACACGTGGTCATAATGACGGAGATTGAATATAATCGAATGCACGCATTATGAGCACGCTGTAGTCTGTCAGATTAGTCAGTAATATGTCGCAGTAGTCAAAGTGTGGCATTATGGGAGTCTGTACAAGTATTTGTTTTAATTTTGTAGGAAGGAAGTTTTTAAAACTATTTAGGGAGTGAAGAATTGAGAACACTTTCTTGCAGGTGTTATTCACCTGGATTTTCCAGTCTAGGTGTTGGTCCATGTCAGTGGAAGCAGAAGAAGTCGCATAAGAAAGCTAAAAAAACAGTAATTTCTATACTATTCAAATAATATCATTTAAAGTATAAACTAATTAATGCTCTACACATTTCTCTTCAGAGTTCAGGTTCTTTTGCATTGCATAAATCTACAACATGGGTCACATTGCGTAAAGTCCCTTCCAAAGGAAGCATTGGAATTTTTAAAACCAGAAAAAAGTTCAATCGTGAATGGGATTAAAGCCACAAACCTCAGGCCCAAAAGCATGTAAAGTAGCTAAATGTACATCAAGACTCAAAAATTTACTTAATGAATAAAACATTTGCTTACATTTGTTTTCTTTATACTGAGACTTGGGGGATTGTAACAACTTACCATAATTAAAAAAAAGCCAAACAAATGTGATGGATCATGATCCAGAATATCATTAGCAACCTGAGGAATAAATATATAATACTTAACCTATATGGTATTTATTCTGAAGAAAGTATGAGAAATAAAAAAAAATTAGAAGCTTACACAGAAATAACCAGAAAGATAAATATTATCAGTACACAACATGCAAAGATAGATATTAATCTTGTGTAGAATTGCAAACTTACAAAAAATAAAAAATAAGATAAAAGTTATAAATTAAAATGTACCTGTTGGCAGGTGCTGTCACCCACAACTTTGTTAAAATGATGTATATAAAATATTAACTGGAGGCCTTTTAGAAGTTAACTTCCATCATCAGCAGGATGAGCCTCTGCTACTAGTTGTTTACGATGATGTAGACTCCAAGTTCTATAGCAGCAGACACTTGGAGTCTACATCATCATAAACAACAACAACTAGTAGCAGAAGCTCATCCTGCTGATGATGGAAGTTAACTTCCAAAAGGCCTCCAGTTAATATTTTACATACATCATTTTAACAAAGTTCAGGACGACGGCACCTGCCAACAAGTACATTTTAATTTTTAACTTTTATCTTATGACTACTCACCTCAACGGAATTTGATATGAATTCTATTAATATTAAACATAAAACAGATAAATAACTCATCCTAATCTTGAAACATTCTCTATCTATCCATCTTCGGGTTTTTACAGCTGCTGCCGTCTTCCCGTGCCAAACCTCCAAAGCCTACGGTCTTGGGCATCTTCGATGCTTAGCCCTCTAGCTTGCATTACTGTCTTCATGTTTTCCTTCCATGTTAACCTTGGTCTCCCTCTTTTCTTCTTTCTGTTCAGATGCCATTCATATAGTTGCTTCGGCCATCGCTATCTTCCATTCTTAAGACATGTCCTAACCACTTTAATTCCTTCTCAATTCTTTCAATTATGCTTTCTTCTGCTTCCATTATGTTTCTAATTTCCTTATTTGTGACATGTTCTAATTTAGACTTTCTGGCACTTCTGCGTAAATAATCCATTTCTAGAGCTATTAGTCTATTCTTGTAGTACTTATTGATTGTCCATACCTCACTTCCATACATTGCAACAGATTCCACCAATGTTTTAACAATATTTTTTTTGTGTCTTTCCAAATATGCCTATCCCACCATATGGAATTTAACGATGATATTATTTTGCTACTCAATTCAATTCTATGTTTTATGTTCTCTTTGCCTATACCTTCAATGTTATCCATAATTATTCCCAAATATTTAGTTTGTTTCACTTGCTTTGTTTGGATTCCATCTTCCAATATTAAATTTTCTCTTTCATTGCTATTTATTGCTAGATATTCTGTTTTTTTTTGTAAATTTACTGTGGGACCCCATGATTCATATTGTTTTTCAGCCTTTTTATCATGAATTCCATATCAAATTTGTCTTGCGCTAAAACCAGTTGATCATCGGCAAATTGTAATGTCAGCAAAAATCTGTTGCCTATTGGAATCCCCATACCTTTGCAGCTTTGTTTCCATTTCATTAATATAAATTCTACATAAATATTAAATAAAATTGGTGATAGACTGCACCCTTGTTTCAATCCCTTTGTGGTTTTTATAGGATTAGACATTATATTTCCAATTTTAACATATGCAGAGTTATCTTTATAGATTTGTTTAATAATTTCTATTAGGTTTCTATCAATATTGTATTTCTCCAATACTTCCCATAATTTGTTCCTCGGAATCTTGAAACATTCCACCTGGTGGAATTACTAAACTGGCATTAGGTTGGCAGCACAGGATGTAATTGAAGATAATCAAAAGAACTGCAATAGTTTGTAACCCATCACCTGTACTAATATGCACTACAATAATACTCATTTAGGGGATTCTCCACTTTAATTTACCTGATATATTTTCAAAGTCCTATAGACAACAGTGCACATGAGCCAGAATTTATAGAGCAGCGATAATCCACCATCGAACCACATATCGATTATTATCATTGTTTCGACTATTATCTTTTTTTATGTATTTAGACACTTTAAAAATGTAACGAACCTAAAAGCTAACTAACTCTCACTTAACCTAATTCAATTACTCTAACGTAGGGAGAATCCCATGAAATGTCCTTTTTTCACTCCTTAATATTCGCAACCATCGATAACCCACTGGTTCCAACTATCTAATATACTTTCTGGAGAAAATAGCAAGTCACCATCACAATACATGTATTTGAATAAATACTTAAAAATTCTAAAATAAAGTTATAAAAATTGTTTGAAAAAATTCAAAATATTTTTAAATGTTTGTAAATTCATAAGAAGACATAATTCACAGCAAGAAACTAAAAAATCAAGGGTAAATTATTCCAAAGAAGAGCCAGTTTTTTTTTCTAGCTTCCATGAATTTTTACATAATTTATCAGTAATGTTATATGCAGCTGAATTTCCATTTAAGTGCAGTGAGAAATTTTTCTAAGTCCTGGGCAGACACCACGCACATGTGCCAACAGGTTTTTATTTTCAAATTATTTCCCACCATTTACAATAAATTTTACATTTTTCCTAATTATTATTTCAATATATTTTTCTACGATACGTAACATGAAGTCGTGGCAGCCATACTGATTTTAACGAATATTCTATACAACAACAATGCATGTTCCAGTGCAACAAACATGGAGTATGTACTTCAGGATTTCAGAATTTATTATCTATTTTTGGGCATTGCATTCTTTCACAGATTAGAGCGTTTAAATTGCATTAGGTTAGCTTTAAGGTTAGTCTTTCACAGGTTAGAATGCTTAAAGTGTTAGGTTAGCTTCTAGGTTCATTAAATGTAGTGTACATGTTGGCTGCATTGCATGATTCTATAGTGTAAACCGCTTTGCATTTGTTGGTGCATGTACATGGAGTCTGCTTGGGTCTTGAAAAAAATTTCTCGCTGCATTTAATGGAAACTTTATCCTATATGAAATAATATATCATTTAGAGTATCCAATAGAAAGGAAATATTAAAAGATGGAAGTATGGATTGATAATCACATCAACCCTCTACAAAGGACATAATGTATTACCATCAATAATGAATTTTCTAAAATTAAATCATAGTTTGCAAATAATGATTGATTCTATGAAATTGGCAAAGAAGATAGTAAGAATACACAAATCAAGTTAAGCTAGAGTAAAGCTCAAATTGGAAAACTGCACTTAACTAGTCCTATAGAACAACAGTGCGCATGCGCCAGAGTTTATAGAGCCAGCGATAACCCACAATCAAACCACATATCGATTATCATCCTCGATTACTATCCACCACTACGAAATTTAAATTACCAATATTTGCAATAAATCTCCAAATATATGTTAAAAAAATATTAATAATATTAAAAATTACCAAACGTTTATTAAAAATGGGTGTACACTTACTTATCACTCCCTAACGCTGATCCAACCAGCGATAACCCAAAACAGCAATAGAAAAATCATAGACTAAGTAATATACTCTGTGGAGAAAATGGCAATTAGCATCACAATATTGTCTGACAGTGTCATGATATTGTGATTTGCATATTTAAAATAAATACTTCAAAATTGCGTAATAATGTTATAAAAATTGTTTCAAAAGGTTTAAAATATTAAATAATGTTAGTAAATACAGAAGAAGAGCTTTAGTTTACAACAATATAACTGAAAAATCAAGCGCTAGTAGAAGTGCAGCTCAGCCATATTTTCAAAGTCCTATAGAACAATAGTGCGCATGCGCCAGAGTTTATAGAGTCAGCGATGACCCACAATCGAACCACATATCGATTGCTATCCGTCACTATGAAATTTTTAAATTACCAATATTTGCAATAAATAACCAAATTTGTTAAAAAATGTATCAATAATATCAAAATTACTAAATGTTTATTAAAAATTGGCATACACTTACTTATCACTCACTAATCCTGATCCAACCAGCGATAACCCAAAACAGCGATAGAAAAATCACAGACTAAGTAATTAATATACTCTGTGGAGAAAATAGCAGTTAGCATCACAATATTGTCTAACAGTGTCATAATATTTTGATTTGCATAATTAAATAAATACTTCAAAATTGTCTAATAATGTTATAAAAATTGTTTGAAAAGGTTTAAAATATTAAATAATGTTAGCAAACACAGAAGAAGAGCTATAGTTTACAATAATATAACAAAAATCAAGCGCTAGTACAAGTGTAGTTGAGCCCTCAAATTTACATTTACTCAGTAGTGCCAACTTTTAAAGTATTTTGTTAGAAAAAGATAGAACTGGCAACAAAAAATGTATTCACTAATGAGATAACTGATTCCATTTTAAATTCAGTTAAGAGGATTGATTCCAAAATCTCATCTACTCAATTCATTATCGAATAAGTTTGTATCACATGTAACAAAAAAATTAAATTTTATGAGTTTGAAACAAGCCTACAAAAGTTGGTACCACTGATATTGGTACACTAAAGCTACATCATAGATTCAGTCATCAGGAAATAGCGATCTGTTTAATTAAATTTATTACAAAAGCTTTTGGTGTAATTTTTAGTAAATGTAACAAGATTTTATTACTATGAAGGGATCAAAATTTTTCAAGTTAAGTGTCTATAAATACCATCACTATTAAAAAATATCAAAACTTAATAAAATATTCATAAATTAAACCTAAATTAACATAAATCTAGTCAAGTTACATGTAAATATTGCTATAAATATTTCTTCCATTAAATAATTTGATTTTAGTTACATCTTGTAACAAAATCTTTCAATTGAGGGACAAACATATATATTTTTTTTATTAAATTATGTGCGTTTCAGCAAAGAATAATGTTACAGCATTAGACCTACATGACTAATCATGCCCCTCTTTATTACACTTCCACTTCCTCATGAAGCCATGATATGACAAGTCATTACTGAAATTTCACATATCCAATAATCATTATACAAACTACAAATAACGTCAAATTAAATTAAAATACCTTACACAATTATGAAATTAACTAGTACTCTGTAAATTAGTTAATAAGCTTCAATTAACTTAAAACTAAATACCTCCTACTTGTGGGTGTCTTGACATTGGCTACATAATAGAGAAAGAAAATGTTCCAAACAACTGCACTGAAAAAAAGCATTCAAATAAATATTATGTACAATACCTTGAAAATCCTTCTATCTTATTTCGTTGTCAAAGAGCTTGACCCGAACTGTTTGCTTCAATCACTAAATTCTCCTTAAACACTGATTACACCGCCATATCTTGACACTAAAAATCCGTTGTTTCTGTCAACACCAGTTCAACATTCTCACTCTTGAAAATATATACGAAATGTCTCTCGATAGCCAAATATTAAATTATAACGTGCTGACGGTAAAAATATCTTAAATTAAGTAAATCTTTCAACACTTACCGTTAACTAGGGCGATGGCTTCCCGACTTCCGTTGACGCATGCGTCCTAGTAAGTCAAGTATCATCAACTATCGCACTTTTCCGGTTCACTATGACCAATGGTAGAAGTATTTATTGGTAGTCGTTTATACGCAAGCTTGATTAGAAAAGCTAATATAATTAATACCAATATTGATATCTACAATGAAAATGTTATCCAACTGATAGTACTAGAAGTCTACACAGTGTGTGTTAAATTACTTAAACGTTTTTACACACTGTCATGTTGCACGCCCTTCTGCTAGGTGTATTCATAGTTCTGCTCTCCCTACAATCAACAACAGTTACCAACTGTGCTATTCATGTCATTGAGCATTAGAGAAGTTGACAACACTTGCCATAGAGGCGCTAATGTCGGTAGGAATAGCAGAAACAGCTTCATTGAAATTGTTATAACATATTGTTACATTGATAACAACGTATAATTTTTACCATGATGACCAGTTTTACAATGTATTATCATATTTACCTGTTACCAATATTCTCTCTACTCCTGGCGCTACGGGCCTAGAAGGCCTTTAGCCTACCAGTCGGCTGCTGGTCTCACATTCATATGTATCAATCAGAGGGGTAGATGATTATCCAGCCAGTGTAGGGGTGTCATGTGGTCAGCATGTCGAGTCCCCCAGCCGGTATAGCTGGTCTCCTCAACCTGGAGCTGCTACTTATTGTAGCTACCCAAATGCCTCATGATGCTGGGTGTGCACTGGTCCCATACTGGCCGAAATACCATGAGAAAATTTCTTCCCCCATGGAGACTCAAACCAGCGCAAGTCCAATAGCTCTGCGCCAAGGCTTCCTGCCATAACCACTCGGCTACAGTGCGGGACTACCAATATTCTACAGTCTTATTATTTCCTTCAAATCTCTCTATCTTCCCATTCCTGGTCTTGCAATCCTTATTCATTCATTTTATATCCTGCAGCAATGTTTCTTTGGTGAATCTCTAAGTCTCCTTCCCGGTGGAATCCAATCCAAAACTTTTGGTTATCTTTCATCATCCATTTATTTTACATGTCCATACATTGCATTGTCTGAATTTATGAAAACTATAATTGAATATTTTATACATGGGTGCAAAGCTACTCTCCTTCATATGATGTCCCCTGGGAGCAATCAACTGCTGCATAATGACAAAGAATAACAGGCGAAGAAAGCCTCATTGCAAGCAACAAATAGCACTTCTTAGTGCTAAGAAAACTGCTGTGAACATCCACCAGTGGAATGTGTGTGGCCTATTGCCAACCAAGTTCTCAAAATTACTATAATCCACATATTTTCATTAGTCAGATCAAGGTCATATTGGAGTGTCAATCCCCTTCCCCCTCACATCATAAATCTCAGAGATGGTTTTCAAGATGCACTGTGAGACGATCACAATCCATACAACTCCTCATACTATACAACTTACCATTGGATTCAATGTGGCAGCTAAGCAATGACCTTGATCTAATAGAAATTTGTGGACTGTGAAATAATATGATACACACAATGTGGACGCCCTTGTCATCAACAAAGCCAACATAAGTAAACAAAATAAAACGAACATCCATACACCCTCTATAAAAATAGGATAGCCAGTGGAATATTTGTTGGTATAAAAAAACTTCCACCAACATTCTCCACAGTTAAAGAAACTAACCCATGTGATATTGTAGAAGAAATCAATGTTTGAAAAGTATAACATCAACCCAAAACATGTAGAATTTATAGTCTCTCAATAATAAAAATCTTAAATTTGGATATACTGAACCCGAACAATGTCATATTAGTTGGAGACTTCAATACAGCCTCTTCAATTTGGAGATACATATATAGAAATGCCCTGGCAAACTAGTTGAATTCCTGTAGGCTAATCCAATTGAACTGCTCTACAAGAAAGATGATCCACCTACATACCTCCACACAAATCCAGACCTGCCCATTGTATCAACACATAAGCCAGCTCCACAATCTGCTCTTTAGTAGACATTCACAGTAGTCACAGAGAAGCCATCACAAATATTTAACTTTTATAGGGAATTAATCACTATGGAGTTTAATTTATAATAAAATCAAATGTTTCCTACCTCTCCTCATACAAATCTTCTTTTACTTCAGAAGATTTGTATGAGGAGAGGTAGGAAACATTTGATTTTATCAGCCATCACAAAATTTAGAAATGCAAACCTGAAAACCAGAAATGTTAATCACAGAAACACCACCTGGAATTTTGAAATTCCCAATTTAAAGAACTGTAGATTGGAGACTTCAAAAGATGATCCAAACCAACAAGAAAGAGAGACCGTAAGATATATTGAAACAAATTACCACAACAATAATTACGAGTCTGGGTAGGCACCCAGAAGAGCAATTAGGAAATTCTAGCCTTTTTGGTAAGCCAAGCTTCAAACTTTACATGCAAAATGAAACAGGTTAAATATGGTAGCAGAAAAGGCGAAGATGTTCAGAACTGAAGACAAAATGCCATCCTGAGAAGAGAAATCAACAAACAGAAGATAAGTTTATACGTTTATACAAAATGTAGACTTTTTACCGAAATGGAAAACTATCCAGAGTTTCATAAAAAGAATGAGCAACAAGAATGAGAACAACAAACAACCAGTAAAAGTATGCCAAGTTATAACCAAAAACATGGAAATAGCAAAATTACTCAATTCCCATTATGCCAAGGAACATGCCCAAAAACACCATATGAAAAACTAAAAACACTTAAAAAACAATTTCCAAATTACAAAACAAAGCAAACAAAAAATGAAATATTCGATGACAACTAGATAATAGAAGGGCTAGAAGCTATTGAAGAAGGCCAAAGCAAACAAACAACCTGGACCCAAACGGAATATTCTCTGAATTTGTTAAAAATTAGATTCATTGCCACTCAGAAACTATTAAAGTTTTACAATAATACATGGGAAGAAAAATTCAGCATATCTTCAGATTGGGAAAAAGCAATTGCAATCCTAATCCTGAAGATAAGCGAACTTCTAGAAGAAATTGGAAATTATTCACCAATATTAATTAACTTCTGTTCCCAGCAAGGTGATGGAAAGAATGATGGCAGCTAGACTGAACTGGTTTTTAGAAATATAGCAGCTGTTAATGCTAGAACGAGCAAGGCTTTTGATCTAAGCAATCAACATGCCATCAATTAATAAAATTCATCCAAACCCTTCAATAATATTAATATCCTGGCAGTTTTTGTTATATGACCAGGTGTGGAGAAATAGACTCATTAAAAATTACAATTAGGTATAAACAATACGATGCTTTGGTGAACCAAGTCATTATCTTCCAAAGTTTGATTGCCACTAAATATTGTAACTGCTTGGTGCCCTACATACAGACCAAAATAGACCTACCACCAAGGAGCAGTCACCAGCACAACCATATTCAATGCTTATATAAATGACCTCCCAGCTAAACTAAAAAAAAATGTTAACATCAATTGTGCCATGTTCGCTAACGATGTTATGTTATGGACATCAACAAATTACTTTAACAAAAAAAACAACAAACACCTCTAAAACTCACTGACAAACATACACTGCTGGATCAAACAAAACAACATGCTGAATAACTTGACAAAAACAATCTATCAGTATTTCTCTCTGAAAGACAAAAGAGAGGACTTCGACTAAAAATCAAACAACTACCCGCTAGCAAAAAAAAAAAACAACTGCACAAAATACTTAGGTGTCCACTTAGATAACAAAGTGATCTGAGAAGACTGTATCAGTAATTACAAGAAGAACTACATAAAAATGCACGTATACTGAGGAGACTAGCTGGGAAAAAATAGGGAAGTACATTACACACCTTAAATAAACACACAAAGTCTATCCAAAAAAAAAAAAATCCTGTATGTATAAGGAGTACTGAAAACAGCCAAATACACAGCAATTAGGCAAGTTACCAATCTCTGCAGAACAGAATGCTGATTAGTCACAGCGTAGTTAAAACCACAAACACACAGCACTAATAATTTTCCCAGGAAACCCTCCAGTCCAGAATGAAATAGAAAAGGAATTACATGACGCACATTAAACTAATATCATTACCCCACAGATTAGTTTCTTGATCTCCCATCACAAATGTAAGGTCCACTCAGAGAATTCATAGTTAAATATGGGAAATAACATTACGAGGTTAATTCGTAAATTAATTCTAAATATATTGAATATGCATTGAAATTACTCAACCTTCAAGATGAAACTGTAAAATTTACTATGGAATTGGAAAAGGATAAACAAATCCCATTTTTGGACCTTTGCTTAATAAGGAATCAACTACAAGGAAAAATTGAATTCAATATATACGAGTATATAGGAGGGATACTCATACAGACAATTACATAAAATGTTCATGTTTCAGTCATATTGCACTTAAACATGCAATTTTCAACAGTTTGATATATAGATTAATAAATGTTCCATTAAATGAAGAAGATTTTAAGAAAGAACACAATCACGTTTTGAACATTGCCAATTTAAATGGTTTTGGAAAAGAAATAATTATAAATAAATTAAAGAAATTCAGACAACAAAAAAGATTAAAAGAACACACTACCCTGCAATCTGATTCTAAAAAAGGAAAACAATTTAAGAAAATTACAAATCATCCTGAAATACATAACAAATTTTTAAAAAATTTCAAGAAATTTAATATTATATTGGCACCGATAAATAAATTTAGCCTTGGTAATCTATTAATAACTAATAAGAAATTGAACACCCCAGACAGCAAAAATTTGGAATTTATCAAGTTAATTGTAAGGACTGCAATAAAGTATACATAGGAAAAACAAAAAAGAATTTTGACACCCACACTAAGGAACACTTAGAAATATTAAAAATGGTGAAATTAAAAAATCAGCTATTGCAGCACATAGTTTACTGGGGAATCGTGAAATTGAAAAAGAAGCCCAACTTTAAAAACATTTGGAAAAACCTTTAGAATTGACAATTTGGGAGAAAATATATATTCAGAAGAACAAATTTAGATCCATGAATTTCGAGATTCCTGATGAATGTGACCTCATCTCAAAGTTCATCAAATCAACACCAGATGGCGTTATTGATGGAGGTTCCAATGAAAATCCAGTAGTCATAATGTCGGTTGAAAATGAAAGAGATCCTTCTCTTGAAAACTAGTTCCCATGTTTAAAGAAATGTAAAATATGATTCATTAATTTACACTCAGAGAATGTTCATGCACAAAACAGACATGCTTCTTAAAAAACAATTTGTCTACTGAAGTCAAACAACTATCTTTAATAATAAACCCATTGAACTCCAATATAACAACACATCACTCACGATTAATGGAATTGAGAACAAACATTATATATATGAATAAATTAATAAACGAATGGAGGAAAACACGAGGATATATACCCTTCAATAGGAACATCAAACTCGATGCTATTCTTTTTGCAGACAATTTAGCTCTTCTGGCACTTTCCGAAATTGATTTGCAACGATCAATTTATAATTTACAAAAAATAGGTGCCAAATTTAATATGGAAATATCAATTAACAAAACTAAAATTATGGCATTTCATGGGAAGGACCCCATACAAAGTAAAATCTGTCTCCAGAATAAAATTTTAGAGAGATCTAATCAATTTAAATATCTTGGATATTATCTCTCTAACTGGGATGAAAAGGATATCCCTGATAAAATTACTAGTTCTAATAAAAGTTTGGGAATTATTAATCAAGTTATGAAACCATCCCTTGTACAAAAAATACCAGATTACGTTTATATAAAACTTTGGCTAGAC
Organism: Diploptera punctata; assembly: GCA_030220185.1. Classification (NCBI taxonomy): domain Eukaryota; kingdom Metazoa; phylum Arthropoda; class Insecta; order Blattodea; family Blaberidae; genus Diploptera; species Diploptera punctata. The sequence continues at coordinate 946,266 of JASPKZ010010253.1, forward strand.
CAGTGTTGACCTATGACAGTGAAGCATGGACACTAAAAAGACAACATGAAAGCAGAATAATGGCTTGTGTAATGAGATTCATGTGCAGAACAGCAGGTTACACCAGATGGGATTGGAAAAGAAACACCGATATCTTAAAAGAATTGAAGAATACGCCAAATTTGGAATATATTAAACAGTGCCAACTAAATTGGAAACACCATCTTGAAAGAATGAGTTCAAATTGGATCCCCAAAGCTGTTTATAATTATATACCAAGAGGACGAAGATCACTGGGCCGTCCTATGAAACGCTGGAGGGAAAATTTTCTATAGGATCTAGCCAAAGTGTTATATATACGTAATCTGGTGTTTTTTTTGTACAAGGGATGGTTTCATAACTTGATTAATAATTCCCAAACTTTTATTATAACTAGTAATTTTTTCAGGGATATCCTTTTCATCCCAGATAGAGAGATAATATCCAAGATATTTAAATTGATTAGATCTCTCTAAAATTTTATTCTGGAGACAGATTTTACTTGCATACAACTTAAGGATAATGGATATTTGAGAACAAAATGATTAGAAACATGCGGAAAAAATTTACAGATTTTATTGAACTTCATAAAAATATTTTGAGTAAACTAGAAGGAACTTAAATGGCCACAAGCCAGGGTCCCCATACATCCAAACTGTGAAGTTAACATTTTCTATATATGAGCACCAAATACAGGATATTCTTTCACATTACACTAATTTACAACGTTCAGTTCATAGAATTGCAATCTGATGACAGCAAATCTTAATAATGCATACAACTACATACCAATAACAATTTTGATAAATTTGCACCAGGATATTGCAAAAATTATGAATACACAAAATATTCAATTCAATACTGTATCTAGCTTCTATATTGCAATCATATATCAGTTATAATTATCTACTAGAGTAAAAAATTAGAAATGGCACACACACAAAATCATTAGTGCCAGTAATATTAATTCAATATGACAAGATTTTGTTTAAATATATATATTTCTTATAATTGATGTCATTATATCAATGTAAGTTAACAATATCATTATAAAATATGTTATTTTCAAATGAGGCAAAAAAAACCATCAACAATCATCATCCTTTGTGGAGCCATCTCGTTTCAGAGTCCTGGCTTCAAATCCTGCTTCTAACTGCACAAACTATTATCAAATCCAACCTCACATTTGTCGCCTTATAATTAAACACTATCTCATGATGAAATTAATTATATATATATATATCATAGATAAAATTTATTTTGCCGTTAAAAGTTTGTTCCCATTTTATTTTTATGTAGTAAAAATCTCATCATAAAACATTAGTGAATTAAATTGTCAGATATAAAAATATTACTACAAATTTTCATATCAGACGATGTACTAAAATAACTCAATACTAAATGTTTAACATTCTCTGCTGTTAATAGCTTTATACAACTAAACATTCCATCATCAATGATGATTTATATCATTCATATTTTCAAGATTATAATCAAATATATTATTACACCTTCTGGAAAATTCTTTCCTGAATAAAATGCAGTTTCATAAGAAATATCTATATACAGTATTAAAAACAACCTCTACTAAGAAAGTGTCAAAAAATGTGGAAAAACTAAATTTACTAAGTGTTTTCTGTCAAAAAAAAGGCTTCAATATTTATATAGTAGTAGTATTCGATAGAACAAGAAAAAAGTTTCTATGTCCAGTTCCTATCCTAATATCCTTTGAGGACCAGCCTCATGGTCTTGTTGTCAGAACATCTGACTACAGTTCATGAGGTCCTGGGTTCAATTCTCATTCAGTTCACAGGATTTTCTTTTAAATGGAATTGTTCCTGTGGTTGCTCACGGTATAGTATTTTAATTCTAGGTTTAAGAGTTATGTAGGAAGGAAATAATACTATAAGGTTTATTTTAATTAATTTTGAGTTGTTTTTTAATTCCCATGCAGACCCAGGTTTCGTCACTGCATTTATAACATTATTGATGCAACACCACGATCACAACTCATTGCGATCGTGGTGTTGCATCGATAATGTCACAAATGCAGTGATGAAACCCAGGGGGAGTAAAGAAATATGAGGTTAGTCAAAAAACAACTCAAAATTAATTAGGTTTAAGAACTCGTGCTTCGTTATCATTTAACATCAGGATTATGTAACTCTGTCTTCCAATCTCAAGTGGATTACAATTCCATGCCAGGAAAGAATACCAGAAATGCCATTAAGACAACCTGGTGGCATTGGACAAAAATAACTTTTGAGTTATTGTCTTTTTTTTCTAAGAGCAAATTATTTTTTACTTCGTGCACTTTGCCAAGTAACAAATGAGGAAATATTATACATGAATAATTACTATTATGCAGTACATCATCTTTGTATTTGTATGAAGCAATAACTAAACATACGAGTAATAAGTTATATAGGAAGGAAATAACACTATGATGTTTATTTTAATAATTTTAGTTGTTTCTTCACTTACCTCATACTTCTTAACTCTCAAGCAGACTCGAGTTTCTTCACTTCATTTGTGACATTCTCAATGCTGTATTACGTTGGACATCAGTTGTGAACGTAATACAGCATTGAGAAATGTCACAAATGAAGTGAAGAAACTCGAGTCTGCTTGAGAGTTAAGATGTATGAGGTGAGTGAAGAAACAACTAAAATTAATAAGAGCAATAAACTTATTATAGTGCTGCTCTAACAGTCAGTGACTTTTGTATCACCTATCAACTGCTCATGAAAGACTTGTGTGTTAGGTGTCAAAGTGCTCAGAACTGTTACAAAGTTAGACCATAACTCAGAAGATATTATTAACACTTTAAGTGCCATGAACTGATTAGATCGGCTCTGATGCTTCCATCCATTACCTGCCAGATAATATACTTAAAACTACTTGCAAAGCCGATCATATCGGCGGATGCGATTAAAACTCTGACACAAGAGATTTTACCAGTGGCATGCAGAGGGTTAAGTTTAGTTAGGAACCATTGTTATGGAGACTTTTTTCTTGTTTTGTCACATACTATCTCATCTATAAATATTGAAGAAAAAAAAACTTGTATACTGTATATTTGTTATATTGACCTGCGAAAATTTAAAATCTATCACAGTAGTTAAGAAATTCTGCATGGAACGTAAAGTTGATAGAAATGTGATATTTTCAAAAGTTAATTCTATAAAACAGGAGGAAAAGAAGAAAGAAACAATGCCCTCAAAGTAATATTAGGAGACTGGGGCAACAAAATCTAGGAAAGTACAAACATCAATAGAACATATACTTCATATTCATTAATTATAAGTGAATATTACAAGTGCGGACAGTCATTGCATCTTGTCATCAAACACTAAATACACTATCACAATAACTGCCTCTATAACATCTACACTAATTATTACACTAATTATCATAATATTCCATCTTTTAATAATTACAGAAGTGCACTTAAGATATTTTTACTGTTTACAACTAAATTAATTTTATTAATTTACAATGTCCTTTAACATATTTTTTTAAAATATAGGACTTTTCTTAAAGTAGAGGAAATTACAATATTAACATTTTGAACAACCATACATTAATATTGTACAACTTTATTATTAATACAAAGCCTATTAAAGATTTACGAAGTACTGTTTTATGATGCATCAAGCCTATAAGACCATTGTGACCTATAGCTGGCCTCAACTAGTCATCATGTCGGATCCCCCAACAGTACTTGTAACTACCCAAATTCCTCACAATAATGAATGGGCAATTGGGTCATAAAACCGATCAATAATCAAAAAGATTTTTTTTTCCCCTTATGGGGACTCGAATCAGCACACAAACAGGTACCTCTGGGTCAATGCATGATGCAAGTTTTAGAGAAGAGTCTGTCAAAAATACTCTATACTAATATTATTTTATAATATCCATGCTTACAACATTTTTAGAATTAAGAGTATAAATCTGAACTTCTCAATTTTGAAACTAGCTAACAATGATTCAAATTTAACATAGAATTGAAGGGTGATAGCTTGTATATTAAAAAAAAAAATTGTAGTGTCATTTTCTATATGTATAAAAACTAAATACCTTCATTTCGCTTGTAATAAAATGTGTTTTTTTCTATGGTGGGGAGATTGTGTTCAATTATTAAATTTTACCCTTCTTGTAAGATTATACAGCAAACTCCCGATTATCCGTGCGCATATTATCCAGGCATGATTCTTTTTACTGTATTTTTTAAAAATACAGTATTTTGTATTGTTATGAAAAAATTCTTTATTTTTAAACATGCTACTGTGAACTGCACTTAGAAACTAGCACAATGGAGTAACCTTCACTCACAACCCCCTCCCCTGACGTGTTTAATGGTACCAACCAACATTTTAAGAATACAATACAATTTCAGAAATTTCCATTGCATGAGTCACTGAAAGTTTTTTGTTAGAGATTGAAACCACGGATATGCTGCGGCAGTGGGTTTCTCGCTGGTTAGTAGTGTGATCATCGGTGGTTACTAGTCAGCGATAACCCTACTAGTGTGGGAATTACTGATTATTTCTCATCGCTGGTTATAAGTGTGGATATCAGTGGTTAATAGTGTAGTTTTCACTGGTTATGGTGGCCATTTTGAATAACTGTTGTAACCAGAGTGGTCATGACAGGAAATAGTCCCACATTTTTTCATGTTTATAAGTAAAATAAAATAATGATAATTACGACTCACACCTAAATACATTTAATACAACATTTTATGAATATTTATTGCATTTAAGTAATGTTAAAGTGGGTAAATAAATTTTTGATCAACTTACACATGGGTAAATAAATTTTTGATCAACTTACACATGGTGCCGAATAACTTAATTGGATTATCTGTGCTTTTTTTTATTTTCCGTGCATATCTCAGTCCCAATTTACATGGATAATCAGGAGTTTGCTGTATATAGATTTACTCCCTAAAAATCATCATCTTGTAAGCCCATGTTTTCCCTTAACAGAGATTTAGGTGCTCTCCCCCTACAAGGAAGAATTTGAACCATGCTAATTTAGTTACACTTGTTTTCATATAGATGTAATTTTGAGTGGTCCATGGTCAGCGTTCTGCCTAAAAATTAAATACTAAAAAATTAGCATAATGTGACTCCGGCACCCTTCAATTTATTTTGAAATTTCAGAAATATTAATAAAAGTGCTAGAAAGCGAATTTTAGAAATTTCCCCCACTTTAAGTAGTATCCTCAGTTTTAAGTAATATTGTGGCCAAACTAAACTACACATTTACATGTCTTGAGCAAATGAACAAATTTTTACACCACACCCATTGCAATTATGATTTTGATAGTTGGTTCAATTTAAAATTCAAAATTGATCCTGACTTGTATGTACAAATAGTATATACACGAACACAATATACGTAATTGGCTGATAAAGGTATAGTGTACCCTGAGACTCCACACTTAAGGCACAACTGCACCGGAAGCGCTAAATTTTACTGTATAAGTTTTAACAAATCAGAAATGGTTATTACTCTAAAACAATAAAAAAAATCATACTGCATATGTGGACAATACAATTTTATGTGTAAATATTTAAATTCTACACTGTATTCACTTTTAGATTGCAGTAAATAACAAGAGAATGTCTGAAGACCCAAGATTTGATTGCTCATTAGAATGAAGTTAAATAAAAATTATTAAAAAACCCATAGCAAAGAGATGGAAATAATTAAATTTAATTTGCTTATAATAACAATCATTGCATTAGAGACAACTAGAAAATGTTATTCACAGTTAAATATGGGAAATGACATTATGAGGTTCCTAATTTGTAAATTAATGAGTCATTTTTTACATCTTACCTCACATTTCATGTTTTCTTTAAACACGCAAACTAGTTTTCTAGAGAAACATCTCTCTCATTTTCAACCGATAACTTAGTTCAAAAAGTTGTCCATACATTAACACTGAAAAAATTGCTTTGCAATTAAATAAAAATTATTAAAAAACCCTTAGCAAAGAGATGTAAATAGTTAAATTTAATTTGCTTTTAATAACAATCATTGCATTAGAAGCAACAAGAAAATGTTATTCACAGTTAAATATGGGAAATAACATTATGAGGTTCTTAATTCGTAAATTAATGAGTCATTTTTTACATCTTACGTCATGTTTCATGTTTTCTTTAAACACGTGAACTAGTTTTCAAGAGAAACATCTCTCTCCTTTTCAACTGATAGTCATGATGTCATTTGAAAATGACAGAGATGTTTCTTGAAAACTAGTTCCTATGTTTAGAAAAAACATGAAATATGAGGTAAGATGTAAAAAATGACTAATTAATTTATGAAGAAAATGTTAATATTTTTCAAATAGTTACCACTAAGAATTTTCAAGACGGCTGAGTTGGTGACACCAGTTCAAAAACACAAGTGCGATAAACTACTAAAATCATAATTGAGTTTGTATTTTTTTAACATTCTTACCTGATATGTTTGATTTGTTGGACGATCGTTTCAAAGCTTATTGCTCCATCTTCAGCTTGTAACAAACTGTTTTTTTTTTTCAAGTTGTCGGCCTTGGATCTGTGTTCCAAAGAACTTGGTAATGAGGCTCCTTTCTCCGGGAATCTCAAAGTTCATAATTTTCTAACTGTTTTAATAATTTTGTATTTAAATTGTCCAACGAAACAAACATATGAGGTAAGAATGTTAAAAAAATACAAACTCAATTATTAAATTAAACCTCATAATGTTACTTTCTAATAATTTTAAAATACTAAAATCATATCTGAATTATTGTTGGGAAGTAAACATTATGAGGTTATATCATTAATAGTGAGTGAAGAACTTATTTTTTAATGACTCACCTCATACATTTTCAAATTTCTTTGATACCATCATGACTGAAGAGGGACAAATTGTCTGAAACTGTCGGTATCAAAGAAATTTGAAAACGTATGAGGCGAGTCGTTAAAAAATAAGTTCTCCACTCACTATTACTAAATTTATGTCAAAAAGAAAGGCAGGCATTTCTCATTAATAGAGGTTATATATCTGTTTTACAAAAGGAGTCAGCAAATTACCAGATAGCAATTAAATGTTAAATGCATGAGATCTTGGAAAGTGATTGACAGCACGTGGGCAATCATGCAGTCATATGCTGACACATTTCATAAGAGTGAATTGTATGAAATGTAGACTTGCATGTTAATCATAACTGTTTTAATTCGTATAAAGTAACTCTATGAAACATCACTAGCATAGCATATATACAAACAATCGAGATATCACTGATAGTGAAAGGACGTTTGGCAATGCTATGATCTTTGCACCAGCTGTGAGCAGAAACATCAATCATAAAGTAAGATTTTTTTTATTTTGAAGTTGTAATAGCGCGGAAAAGTTGCAAATTATGTAGATAAAAGAAAAGAAAAAAAATGTCAAAATTGGTTGACATCTTCCGCTTGTGCAAAGGCTCGAAAGTTTGACAAAATATGAAAAAAACTTCATTTTTGAGATTTCTTTAATATTCTAATTAGATGTTTTTGTAATGTAATAGTTTGTAATGTCTTCAAATAGAGCCTAAAAACATTGTGTTTTAATTTGGTTTAGATCAGTTGATATCTTTCAGTCGCGAATAAGCTCCAAAATTTGCCAGAATAATGAACAAGTTATATTTTTATGCATTTTTGGTATTTGATAAATAACTTCCAGAGTATTGATTGTCAGATCCCACAGATAGACATAAACGTGCTTAGCAAAGATCATCAATTTCCACTTGATATTAAAAAAAAATAATTGCAATAATGAATTTTTCTTCATATTTTGCCAAACTTCAGAGCCTTTGCTTGATCGGAAGATGTCAACTGATGATAATATTTTTTTAAGCTATACAATTCACAACTTTTCCACGCTATTACAACTTTGAAATAAAAAAATGAGTTTTTTCGGACCACCCTACTGTACGTATATGTTTATGTCAAGTTCTATTTGTCAGCTGTTTCAAATATTTTTTCATTCAATGCCCTCCATTTTGAATTTTTGTAAAATAATACATTACTGCAATCTAAAGTGTATACAATGTTAATACATAAAGATTAGCATTTATTTTTACAATAGTGTGTGATAACTGCATATTGAATTGTTATGTTTTTATGCCTCTTTTATCAATATCCATAGGACAGGACAATACTTTTGCCAGTTAGCTACTGCAATAAAAGTCCTTGCAGTTATAAAGATTTAATGAACATGACCAGTAGATTACAGAAACAAAATCTGTCCCACATTCTTGGTTTCACAGTTTTTGCTATTTCCCATAAAATTAAACTCCAAAATGCAACATGTCTACATGGCCCTTGACATACCAGCCAAACGGCTAGCCTTACATTCACAAAGAAACAAGGATCATCCAGCCAGTACAGAGGTGGCATGTGGTCAGGATGTCAATTTCTCCAGCCATTATAGCAAGTTTCCTCAACCTGGAGCCATTACTTATTATAGCTACCCAACTTCTTAATGATGCTGGGTGGGCAGCAATCCCATGCTGGCAGTGATTCCATAAGAAGATTTCTTTCCCCATGCAGACTTGAACCAGCATATATTCCTTAGCTGTGTGTCAAGGCATGATATCTGAGACCACTTAGCTATGGTACAGGACTATTACTTCATCTAACAAGCACAGATGTAACCAAAATCTATGACTGGTTATAGAATCTTGTTTGTTGTTAAAATTTTATTTTTGCAATTATGAACAGCTGTAAATTATCAGCAATTTTCTGTTGTTATGAGGATGAAATTATAAAAATGTGACCGTGGTTCAGACTTTGTTTCTGCAATCAAATATATAGGAGAGGGAAGTAAGAAATCTGATCAATTTTTCGTAAGTAATGCCATGAGTGATTTCCAAATTATTGATAAATTCACGAAGTGAGGAGTGAATTTATCTAGATAATTTGGAAATCAAGAGTAGCATTTATCAGGACTATTTAACGAATAAAATGAAGCTGTTTACTCACAAATCATTATTTAAATATAGTTATTTTAAAATATATATATATTTAATGTAAACAGCGATGTTTGAAAACAAATAAGAAATGTTATATTTAACTTTTATAGGAATTAATCACTATGAGGTTTAATTTATGGTGAAATTAAATGTTTCTTACCTCTCCTCATATAAATTTTCTATGTAGATCGCGATTTCAAGACCACAACGGTCTCATCTTCAGCACTTTCTTAGCGACTGATGTTATGTCGATCGGAAGAAACTCTTCTCCTTCCCTTTGTTGGTGGACCGATGAACCTCTGGATCAGGTCAAAAGTTGCAGAAATTTCGAAGTTCATAAGTTTTCCTTTGTTATTCTGAATGTGGATCTTTTACCAAACCGTGAGTTCCTTTTGTTTGTCTATTTGTTTAATTAGACAGTTTGGGAAAAGATCCACATTCAGAAAAACTTATGAACTTCGAAATTCCCACAAATTTTGACCTGATCCAGAGGTTCATCGGTCCACCAACAGAGGGAAGAAGAAGAGTTTCTTCCGATCGACATAACATCAGTCGCCAAGAAAGTGCTGAAGATGAGACTGTTGTGGTCTCAAAATCACGATCTACTTAGAAAATGTATATGAGGAGAGGTAAGAAACATTTAATTTCACCAAGAAATGTTACATTTTGTTTGTTCATCACTGCAACCAGATCATATTTTATTGCCAAATAGAATTGCACCCTAGTGGAGAAAAAATGAAACACATCATGACATGTTATTAATTAATTTCCGATGTCCTATGATGCAAATACGTCAATAATATTTTTTTGCAACGTTAATTCCAGGGAAATAATACATTTAAGAAAGTGCAAACAGTGGTTTCTTTTTTTTTGTGGTATAATCATTTGCTATGAATGTTTTTCTATTATATCTTGCAAGCAGAATCTGGTTACATTCATGCACTATATATACAATCTGGAAGCCACTTGATAAAATGAAAGTGATACAATCGAGGTGAAAAACGACTGTGATTGGTTGTAAATCAAAAATTCATTGAAATGTGATTGGTCATTGACTGCCATTTGGGGCAGTAGAATAAGTTAATTTGTAGATTAATCAGTCATTCTTTATGTTTCTTTGAACATAAAATATTTAACTATGAAAGAATAAGTTCATTTTGAAACTGTAAGTTAGTTACTGATTAAAACTTTAACGATGGCTCATATTTTAATTTAAATATTTTAATTTTTTATGCATTAGAGTTACACTCTTTGCTCATCTCTGCATGATGTCAGTTTGAGGGATGAGGTGAGGTCTCTATTATAAAAGGTCTGTGATCTATAAAAATTCCAGCCAACCAGGTCGGTAACCCCATCTCAGGGGCAGATGAAATTGAATGGATGACATGAGAATGAAAAAGTATTAGATTGAAATTTTCAGAAAAATGGAGGAATCACCAAGAAACACATGCACTGACTAATTCATCTGTCATAAACACCACATAGCGTGAGTTAGACATGAACTTCAGATGCAGAGGTGGAGGTCAACCACTTGCATCATTATTAAGAAGAATACATATTTTTAAACAAATAAGCTATGTCATTGAATTATTATAGGAAATATCACAATGAGGTTTAATTTAAAATTAAAATTCTTGATGGTGTCCATTCCATTATTTTCTTCAGTAATCTTTCATCCTCCATTCGCCTAATATGCCCATATAATTTTATTTAATTGATAAATATGGATTTTCATCAAGTAAACACCAACTCAATTGATCATATAATTTTAGTTGCTTTTCTTGGATAAATCCTAAAATTGAGTTTTGTACATTCATGTTCTCTTTTACAACTTCATTTCTAATTTCTCTCTCCTTGATATCCTAGCAGATCTTCTCCAATAGTCCATATCTGCTAGCATTAATTTTCATCTGGTAATTTATAGCCCAAACCTCTGAACCATAAGTCATAATACTTCCAATTATTGTTTTAAAAATTTTAATTTTAGTTTCTTTTTTGATATGTTTATCCCATAATATTCCATTCAGGGCAGATATTACATAATTTTTTTGAGTTTATCTTTGATCTTATTTCATTTTCCTGCTTCCCATTTTCTGTAATTTTTACTTCCAAATATTTGTATTCCTCTATGTGTTTAATTACTCCCATTTCATCTTCCAGTATCAAATCTTGATGAATGTCTCCTATGGCCATATACTTGTTTTTTTTCCATATTCACCTTTAGTCACCATTTATTATATTCTTGAATCAATTTTCGGATAATATATTCAATGTCTTCATACTCTTGTGCCAAAATAAGTTGATAATATGCAAATTGGAGGGAATATATTGTTGATTCCTCATCTATTGGAATTCCCATAGTTTTACATTTGTTTTTCCAACTTTCTATGGCTTTTTTTCTATGTAGATTTTATATAATGTGGATCCCTGCATAATCCTTTGTTGATTTCAAATCCTTTTGACAAATATTTTCCTATTTTCACTTTCACATACGAGTTTTTATATAAATTTTGAATAGCTTTTATCAAAATGGGATTTATTTTGCTTAATTTCAAAGTCATCCATAATTGTGATAATGGAACGCTGTCATAAGCTTTTTCAATGTCTATTAACACCAAATGGAGGGGTTGTGTTCTAATTTTTTTCTTCTCTTTTATTTGCTGCAAACAGAATATATGATCAATAGTTGATCTACCTGCTCTGAAGCCTGCTTGTACTTCTGCTTCTTATCCTTGTAGTATATTTCCAGGAAATATTTAATTATTTTACCATATAATCTGCTTATTGTGCTATTTATTCTCTATAATTTTGACAATCATCTTTTTGTGTATTGTGGAAATGTATCCTTTTTCCAATCTTCTCGTACATCCTCACGTTTAAACATTTCTTAATCTATGATTAATATTTTTTAAATTCATAATGAACCACCACTGTGTTTATTATATAAAAGATGAACGTATTAAAATGCAAAGTGATTAAACTCAAATTTTAATATCTGTGATTAATTACTGAATGTAACTAAAAGTGTTATTAAATCACAAATAGTCACATGCCTCTTATTTTGTTTACATTTCTTTAATATGTTCATTTTTAATTTTATTTTTTCTTTCTGCAATAAATTTGGTAATACTGTATCTTACTTCCCTACCTTATAGCTCTGGATATTTCTTACATTTCACAGCACCAAACATTCTCCTTTCTATTTTTTCAGAGATTACAATTCTTACATTCCTTTACTGCAAATTTTAGATTTTATTAACACATATACAAATTCATTCCCCTTCAACATTCTCCATGACAATCATTGGGAAGTGGGCCGAACTTCAGCAATTGCCATTCCTTTAAATGGGGTGAGTTGCAGTAGCACATTTGTCAGTCTTCCTGTCTCTGTCCCGCCTTAATGAATGCAGTACATGCTCGCGTTGCAACTGATAGCAATTATCTGTTCTATTGTCTATGAACTTTATTGGCACCACAGTAGTTTACGATACAACAAAGGATTTACCTTGACAAATGGTGTTTGATACATAAGATTTGTCAACCAGTATGACTTTTGCAACACAATTTCCTAGTTTTCCCATTCCATATAGGACATCTAAATGAAACCTCATAAAAAAGTTTAAAGAAATGGGGTCACTACTGAATAAACCAACTGCAGCAGACCTGGTTCACCAAGAACAAAAACTGATCCAGGGCCCACTTGCTACTGAGTGCTGTACACCAAACTGTATATTCTGTATTCTGCTCTGGATTTAATGAATCTTTGAACTTACAACAGCTTCAACTGAATTCTAATTAAGTGATACAATGTTGTCGCTTATACATAAAGTCTGAAATTGGGATAAGAGAGAAAATAATTTCAAAATGTCTCTTTGTCCATCTTGCACTAATTAACTTTTGTATGTCTGCATTCTTTCTATAACTTGGTAGTGAACAAAATGCAGTCGTGCTGCACATGTACTAGAACTCTATGATAATAAACATAGGCTCAATGTTGAAATTGCATGTTATTATGCATTACAGGGACTCTTTGTCATCCCAATTTCTCTCAAATAATGCTAAACTGAAAATATATAAAAAGATTATTGTCCCAGTTATATTATATGGATGCGAAATATGGACTCTTACTTTAACAGAGGAGAAAAGACTACAAGTATTTGAGAATAAAGTTCTTAGGAAAATTTCTGGACCAAAGCAAGGTGAACAGACAGGAAATAGAGAAGACTACACAACAGTGAGCTACATGATCTTTATAGGAAACCAGGCATAATAAGAATAGTTAAGTCTCATAGACTCTAATGGGCAGGACATGTGGCACAAATGGGGAATGAAAGAGGGACAAGGAAGCTTCTTGTAGAAAAACCAGAGGGAAAAGCTCAGTAGGTAGACCAAGAATGAGAATAACATTAACAATGATTTGAGGGTAACTGAGGGATGATTGGAAAACAGCTCAGGATAGGGATGTATGGAGAGCTTATGTCTACATTGCCATGAGCTTATTGGTTCGATAGTGCCAGTAAGATGGTTAGTTAATTTTCCCCTTCCAGGAAACTTGTGGGAATTCTGACATAAGAAAGATGTACAGATAGATAGCACTACAAAATGTGTACGCATAGTACAATACTGGTAATTTAGTAACAGACTCGCCTATGCAAATTATGTTCCATTATTATTATTATGTACCAAATTATAATTTTCACTGCTCTGCGAAGCAGACTTCCAACATCAGAGTTTCGAAGTTCAGCCATTCAGGCAATTGTAACTGATAACTTTCCAAATGGGGACCTTAATTCGAAAACATACTAACTCCAAAATAAGACAAAATGAGTTAAACACAAGATAGCTATGGTAATGTCTCAAGCTATGATCCTGAATGACAAAAACTCTCTAAATCACACTCTTTCCCATATTTATTGATATACTTCAATTCTAAACCATGATTTGGAATTCAATTTATAGGTAATTTTTTATTACATTTTGCACTTTTTCCATAATTCTGCTGCTAAATCATGCTAGGATTTGATTTTGAAGGGCAAAACAACAGCTTGGTTGATCCTTTTACCTTAAATATATCTTACATAAAAAATCAGAATCAAAAACTAAAATAACTAAACAGTTTTATGCTTCTCCTGAAAATTTAAATAAATGAACTTAGCATGTTTTGGAATTCAGGTCCCCAAATGTGCTCAGGAAAATAATGCTTCATCTACGATCACATATTGTCCAAAACCCCATGACTAAATTTGTTCCCCAATGGGGACTCAAATCAGTGCCAAGTCCTATAGCTGTGCACAAAGGCATGATGCCTTGGGCTACTTGGCTACAGTGCAGAACAAATCTTTAATACTAAAATGTTACAAGTCCAAAGATCCATTAATTTCATTATAACATTTAGAACAATGTTATCTGGATTTAGTCCACATATGAAGTTTCCCAAATATAGATATGAATCAATATAAAGTAAGTTCATTACGTATTTTATCAGCAATAAACCTCCAGACTATGGACTCATTTACTCAGGACAATAAAACAATCATATTTTTATTCTACACATAACAAATATTCATTTCAAACTCTATTGTCAAATTCTGAAACAACAATAAACTATAAAATAAAATGTTCATGTTAAAAAATTTACAAACAAAACATTTAAAAACACAACACACTAAGAAAAATAAGATAAAAAAAATATTCTCAATTTAGAAGAAAAATATAATTTTTCTTTCGGAAGGCACAAATGAGCCACAGTGGCTATTCATATCCAGTAGTCATATGTAAGCAGGATGGAATAGAACTCCATAGGTTAGTTCAGGGATGTTGATCGAGTCTTTTGATATAAGGAACTCATGTCTCTGTTGTCTTATAACACAGTAACGTGGTTATAAAATTACAATAGGAAGTAACATTGAGGTTCTGCTTAAATAAGGTAAGTCTGTAGCATTTTATCTCGTAAAAAATAGTTCTTTTAGAACATGTTAAAAACAATTCTGTTTTATCTTCAGCCTGTCCAGTCAAAAGTTCAATCTGTTCATTTTGTTTTTCTATGATCTTATGGTTTGGGAAAATTCCACATAAAAAAAAAAATAAAGAAAAACTTAAAAATTTTGAAATATCCGAGGATTATATTTGAAGAGAAAAATTTTCACCTAGACCGAGACTCAAACCCGGGACCTTTGGCTTTCCAGGCCAAATGCTCTACCAACTGAGCTACCGAGGCGAGTTGCGATCTAGACGCAAATTTTTCTCTTATATACGTTGTAATTCCCTTGTGCCAAATGCTTTGAAACCTTTGCTTCTATCTTTGCAAATGGCAGCTTCTTAGTTAAGAAGACATTTATTGGGAATTTAACACAATTTTATAAAGCCGGTAGGGCTTCTATTGATGTTTTTATTATTAATTTAACATTTCTCACTGAAGGATAAATTATATTTGAAGAGAAAAATTTTCGCCTAGACCGAGACTCGAACCTGGGACCTTTGGCTTTCTGGGCCAAATGCTCTACCAACTGAGCTACCGAGGCGAGTTGCGATCTAGATGCAAATTTTTCTCTTCAAATATAATTTATCCTTCGGTGAGAAGTGTTAAATTAATAATAAAAACAATATCCGAGGATTTTGATTTGATCTGAAGGTTCATTGGTCCACCAACTGAGGGAGGAAGAAGCAGTTCTCCTGATTGACATAACATCTGTCGACAAGAAATTACTGAAGATGAAGCTGCCTAAGCTTTCAAACCAGTATAATTAGAAGACTGGATATGAGGTGAAGTATAAAGCATTTTAATTTAAATTTCATAGTGATTTTTCCTATAAAAGTTTAATAATTTAGTTAAACTTATTTCCTAAAGATGTCAGCAAGGGACATATGGTTAGTACATCACCTCGCAGATGCATCTAGTAGGAAACTAAGGTATTACTTGGATGGATGAAAGTTTAAATAATCTTTATTCAGACTTGAGGTTCTTTTACGAGCTTAAAAATCTTCAGATCTGACAGATTACAATGAAAAATTAATCAAATAATCATCAGCTGAAGTATGGCCTAAATGTGAAAATAGAGAGTGGAAAATTATAACTAATGGAGAACCACAAACTGTATGAAAGTCCCCAAATTATGGGAATAACTAAAAGTACAAGACTCAGATGAGCAGGACATGTAGAAACAAGCGAGAAGAGATCCATACTACAAAAAATAAGCAAAGGGAAACCAGGTGGAAGAAGATGCATGAAAAGACCAAGAAAGAAATTGTTGGGAGAACATGAATAAGATGATGGAGGAGAGAGATGCAAGATAGAAGAGAAAGGGCTTTAATAGTACAGCAGGGTCATGTCTACATATGATGAAAGTTAAAAATTAAGTTGTACCTGTTGGTAGGTGCCGTCGTCCTCAACTTTGTTAATATATTGTATATGAAATTAATACAATATATTAACAAAGTTGAGGACGACGGCACCTACCGACAGGTACAATTTAATTTTTAACTTTCATCATATGACTTCACCTCAATGGAATTTGATATGAATTTTACTAGTATTGGCCCTACATGGACCGTAATACCATGGAGATAGAGAATATAAAATTAATACAATGTATTAACAAAGTTGAGGACGACGGCACCTACCGACAGGTACAATTTAATTTTTAACTTTCATCATATGACTTCACCTCAACAGAATTTGATATGAATTTTACTAGTATTGGCCCTATGGACCGTAATACCATGGAGATAGAGAATATAAAATTAATACAATATATTAACAAAGTTGTGGATGACGGCACCTACCGACAGGTACAATTTAATTTTTAACTTTCATCATATGACTTCACCTCAACGGAATTTGATATGAATTTTACTAGTATTGGCCCTACATGGACCGTAATACCACGGAGATAGAGATAGAAGTAGCTGAAGTAGATTCTGTAGGAACGTAAACTATCAGAACCCATCCTATCACATGTTACATGTCAACAATACACAGTTCTGTAATAAGTCACCAAAGATTTTATGTCCCTTATATTAACCCATTCGCTTCAAGTTTAAATGCTGGATACATTTATCCAAAAACTGAATTTAAATCACCATAAATTATATTGTCTGTTTTAAGACATTCAAAACGAACAAAAGATAATGGTACTTAATATCTCAATAAGGGTGAAGACGAAACACATTCCTCTACTATTCATAAATGTTAACAAAATATTACCCTGCCAAAGGATGTACAAAATATTACAAAATATCTAACAGGCAGAGTTAAGCGAGTGTACCTCATCTTCTGAGGCGAATGGGTTAAAACACACAGTAAACATTCCTGAACAACACGTAGAGTTCTTTTCCAGTCTGTAGATTATGCAAAATATTTTCACTTCAACACACACACACACACACTCGCGCATACAAAGTTTCAAATATTATTCTTAGTGAAATAATTAACTCTGGGTTTTGGTACTATTTAGAGATCTGATTACTGTTGAAATGTGAGGCACTGTACACAGAAATGTAACATCACTGATAAATCTTTAAAACATTCATTTTGCACATAATTATAACTTTTGACCCCTTTCACTGCTAACATAGTGAACTCACCAGCTTGCACTCATCATTAGCCTAGTATCAAATATACAGTGTGATTATAAAGTCCCAGGTAGATTTTAAAGAAATCGCTTACATATCGTATTTCTGTTACAGCCATTCGAAAGATACAAATATGTTCACCATTGCAAGAGCGGATAGAGATTGTTACTGCGCGTTTAAGAGGCCAGTCGTATGAAGAAGTTAGAGACTGATTCCAAAGGAAACCCTTATGGGAGATGTGTATCTTGATATGTTGCAACTTTTCTTACAGCCACAGTTAGAGCAAGATGGTATCATTAATACAGTGGTGTTGCAACAAGATGGAGCACCACCACACTTTGCTCTGGCTATACGCGGCTATCTCAATGACAGGTTTCCCAAAAGGGTGGATTGGAAGGGCATCTCCTCGTATCTGGGCACCTCGTCCGCCAGACCTCGCACCCCTGGACTTTTTTGGCTTGGGGGTTCATCAAGCAACAAGTGTACAGAACCAAGTTTCCTAATCTGCAAGTGCTGAAAGAACACATATGCCAAGCGAGTGAAATGATTACAGAGGATATGTTGGTTCATGTTTTTCTGGGTGACGGTGCATCTTTGGGGAACATGTTTTGAGATTGATTGAGGTTATGTTGAACACTAACTTGATAGTAGAAACTACCTTATAATTTTTGTTTTATTTGCGCTACGTTATCCACAAAATGTACTGGGACTTAATAATCACACTGTAAAAAGAAAATAACCAGTAGTGTAGTGCACTTGTTTAGTATATGTCTGTTACCTTGTGATGTGCTGTGGCTCCAATTAAAGCACCAATTTTGATTTAAATATAAAATTGTTATATATCACACTATGAGGTACTTTATCAAAGAAATCAAAAGTTTACCTGTTGGTAGGTGCCATCATCCTCAACTTTGTTAAAATATTGTATATAAAATTAACTGGAGCGCTTACGGAAGTTATCTTCCATCTTCTGCAGGTTGAGCTTCCGCTACTCATCGTTGTTGTGCACGGTAATGTATACTCCAACTGTTTGTAGCAGCAATGAGTAGCGGATGCTCAACCTGCAGAAGATGGAAGATAACTTCCAAAAGTGCTCCAGTTAATTTTATATACAATATTTTAACAAAGTTGAGGACGATGGCACCTACCTACAGGTACATTTTAATTTCATCATATGACTTCACCTCAATGGAATTTGATATGAATTTTACTAGTATCAAAAGTTTTACTTTCATTACTTAGAAAATCCCTTGTTTTTAGGGGCCATAGTACCTGAGAACCTTGCCAACCTGGGCCCAAGTGGAAGCCAGGCTCTGTCACAAGCCAGAACCAATAGGGGAGTGATAAGAGGAGTAACATTTCTTAAAAAATTGGGGTTCAGTTGACCCGACTGATAGTACCTTGCGAGGGTCCCTAGCCAGGGTTACAACGACATATGGTGGAGTAGGAGACTTACAGTATGGCATCGAAGTCGGAAGAGGCAACTCTTCCCCCTAGAATTTAGAGGGAACCACTGCCTTGTGGTGAAGAGGGATCTTCAAAGGTTTAGGGAGCTTACCCACACAGAAAAGCATGGGGTAGATCAGACTCTGGAGCTGCAGTGAAAGTAAACGATCCAGGGGATGGGAACCCCAAATTCAAATGACCTGGTTCCCTAGGTTGGGGTTGGGTTTAGGATTGACAATCGCTATACTTGTAAAAATCATACTGTTGAGATGCCTATACAGAATTTAACCAGAACTATCAAATAATGATATCCTAAATCAAAAGTAAAAGGATTAATGATTTGAGAATACAGAATGCCAAACATTTAAAACTCAAGAATTGGTGGACGGTTGCCAGAAGGCCTGGAGAAAAATTCTGAACGGAATGCCTTGAACTCCTCCAGGGTTACAGTGCTAATGATGATGATAGGTCCTGAGATTTTTCTTAACTTTTTTCAAATTAAAAATTATTTGCTGAAGATGTTTTGCATTTTATACAGTAAGATTAATTACATAAAGAAACTATGATATCAATTTGCTTACATAAATAATCGTTTTACTCATATATCATTCATAGGCTATGACTGTGTATAATATGCAAGTCTAAATGTTTAAGTGAAGAGTTTAGGAGCAAAATAAGCGTGGCAATAGTGTGGACATTCATGATTGGCAATAATGCATCTGCTATTAATTATTCCATTTAGTACAAGAAGAAATCTCCTACAGGAATTCATAAATATTATAACTCAAGTGATATCATTACTCATGATTACATTCAATGTAAATGTTGTTACATGGTTATTTTGATTATATGACAGGAACTACATTGTTTTTTACTTAAAAAAAATAATTAAGTAATAAAAAGCTGGTATATAACAAGACACATGAGCTACCAGTATGGTGAATTCACAACTATTGTCTATCCAAAATGAGACCCACCCTTAACATAAACAAATATGTATTAAAGATAAAAAGAAACCTTTTTATATTTGAAGAAAAAATATATGCCCAGTCTGTGGTTTGAACACAGGACCTTTAGATTTATATGCTAATGCTCTACCACTGAGCTACTCTAGGCCTCCAATCTAAACACAATTTTTTCTTTGTATGTGTTAATTTCCAAAAGCTCCAACAGTTTGTAGCCTTTGGTATTCTCAACCAAAGATCCTGGGTTCAAACCCCAGACTGAACGTATATTTTTCTCTTCTAATATAATTTGTCCTTCAATTAGAAGTATTAAATTAATAATAAAACCGTCAAAAGAAGCCCTACTGGCTTTATAAAGTAATGTTTAAATTCCCAATAAAAGTCTTGAGAAAGAAGCCACAATTTGCATGATCAAGCAAAGGTTCGTAGCATTTGGTGCTCGGGAATTAACAATGTATAAGAGAAAAATTTGCAATTAGATTGGTGTGCTCAGGTAGCTCAGTTGGTAGAGCAATAGCTTAGAAAGCCACAGGTCCTGGGTTCAAACCCCAGTCCGAGCGTATATTTTTCTCTTCAAATATTAAAATATATAATAGAAAAATTTGCATTTAGATTGGAGGTCCAGGATAGCTCAGTGATAGAGGATTAGTGCATAGATTTAAGGTCCTGGGTTTAAACCAGGTATATATTTTTCTCTTCAAATATATTTCGTCCTTCAGTGAAAAATGTTCAATTCATAACAAAAACATATAATTATATTATTAAATTAATGTTGGGAAGTAAACATTATGAGGTATAATCATTTAAATTCATCGGAGAACATTTTGTTTAAACGACTCACCTCATAGGATTCATGTTTCCATGATACCGCGGTTTCAAATACAGTCGTGTTCATCCTCAGCCATAACTCCGACTGAAGAAATTCTCCGGCCATCAACCATTCTATTGTCACCATCTTCAGTGCTGCCATCTATGGTTGAATTTATGAACTTTAAAATCAAAGTAATTTCGTTAGGAATATCAAAATTCATTGATCTTTCTTTATTTTTCTGAATGTATATCTTCTCCCAAATTAACAATTCCAAAGGCTTCTCTACTTGTTTTAAAAGTTTAGCTTGGATGTTATACATCATAAAATTGGAAGAGAAGCTAAACTTTTAAAACAAGTAGAGAAGCCTTTGGAATTGACAGTTTGGGAGAAGATCTACATTCAGAAAAATAAAGATAGATCAATGAATTTTGATATTCCTAACAAAATTACTTTGAAATCAAATGGTGACAACAGAATGGTTGACGGCTGAAGAATTTCGTCAGTCGGAGTTATGGCTGAGGATGAACATGACTGTGTTTGAAACTGTGGTCTCATGGAAGCATGAATCCTGTGAGGTGAGTTGTTTAAACAAAATGTTCTCCAATGAATTTTAACATGTAATTTTTTTTGCCTGAATTGAGAATCAAACCACAGACCTTCAGCTTGATATGCTGATGCTCTACCAACCGAGCTATCAAGACATTCCATCCCATCTCCATGCATAAATTTCTCTATATTTAAATTAATATTGAGAAGTAAACATTATGAGGAACTACTCACCTCATATAATTTCAAATTTTTTGATACCGGTGGTTTTAGACAATATATTGTCTGAAACTGCTGGTATCAAAGAAATTTGAAATTATATGAGGAGAGTCGTTAAAAATATGTTCTCCACTCACTATTAATTAATAAATTTCTCTCTTAATCCCTTCTTACCCCAGAGCAGTGAATATCATTCACAATACAGTTGGGTGGTTTCTACATCAGGAAGACATGATGGGATTTAATACAGCTAAGGTAATTATTTTCGAGTTGTGTTTTTTGACTCACCTCACAATTCTTGATTTTTATGCTGACTAGTTTCGTCGCTATCTATGCGACATTTTCAATGTTTCACAACATAAATGTCGCATAGATAGCGACAAAACTTAGTTTGCATAAAAATCAAGAATTATGAGGTGAGTCAAAAAACACAACTAAAAAATAATTAAACTAAACTTCATAGTGTATTTCCCATATAAATTCAATATAGATAAGCTATTATAATTAATTGTAAAGCGAAAAATTTGAGCCTGAACTGGGAATCAAATCCCAGACTCTCGGATTCCATTTCCAGTTCAGGGAAAAGATCTACATTCAGAAAAACAAAAGAAAACTTATGAACTTCGAAATTCCCGCAAATTTTGAAATTTTGACCTGATCCAGAGGTTCATCGGTCCACAAACAGAGGGAAGAAGAAGAGTTTCTTCCGACCGACATAACACCATTCGCCAACAAAGTTCTGATGATGAGACAATTATAGTCTCGAAATCGCGATCAACTTAAAAAAATATTTATGAGGCGAGGTAAGAAACATTTAATTTCACCATAAACATTTTTCTGTTTATCATTAATTGTAATAGCTTACCTGTGTATAATAATTTACTTATTTCGGAAATACATACTACTCGACACAATATTTGTTACCCTTGATGCAACAATCTTCATTTTTTCATTTTCTTACTGGTACTGTCTTTTATTAACATGAAAAAATAAGGCTATGATATTTATTTCCTTTATAAATAACAACTTGTATACCCAAATCATAAACGTTATGAACTCTTTTTTCCCTTCTTACAAGCAGTGAGTGCCATACTTTAGTAAATGTTTACTTCAAGGGTGGGTTTTATTTTGGATAAATTATAGTACAGTGAAAGGGAATCCATTATTTTTAAAAACTCTCAACAATCTAATAGGATATATATATTTGTGTCCAATATTCAGTTTTTTATGAACACATGCAACAATGATTTCTTCACATTAGATATCAATAGATTTTAATTTTTAGGTGGCAAATAATACAAAAATGAATTGGAATATACTTAAATTAACATGAACGTGTGAAACATTTTATCACATTCAATTACAAGCAAACACCTTTTACCATTTGGGAACAAAACCCAATATCTGTTAACTAAAGCAATTTAATGCTTATATGTATTGTGTAGCACATCTGCAACATAATTTAGAGTGGCAGTTTGTGCCCTTAAAGTGGGATTAAAAAAATAAGAAATTGAAAAAAAATAAAGTGCCAATTCTCAGTGGAAATGAATATAACAGTTATTTTGGATTTTGTTGCAGATGTACATTTAATTTCTAAGTGTTAATATCTTCAGTAAAATAAAAAAAAAATTGTGTAGTCAAGACTTCATTGAAGTTTGGTGGACTCCTACAACATTTACAAGTAAACTGTCAACTATTGCATAATGGAACCTATCTTCAAACTTCTCTCAGAGAAGCGTACTGATGTACAAAGTCCATGCCCAAAAAATGATCTGCTGCTTTTAACTGCAAAACACAGAATTAAAATTATATTTGAAGAGAAAAATTTTCGCCTAGACCGGGACTCGAACCCGGGACCCTTGGCTTTCCGGGCCAAGTGCTCTACCAACTGAGCTACCGAGGCGAGTTACGATCTAGACGCAAATTTTTCTCTTATGTACGTTGTAATTCCCCTCGTGCCAAATGCTCGAAACCATAGCTTCTATCTTTGCAAATGGCGGCTTCTTAGTTAAAAAGACATTTATTGGGAATTTAACACTACTTTATAGCCAGTAGGGCTTCTATTGACGATTTTATTATTAATTTACACACTTCTCATTGAAGGATAAATTATATTTGAAGAGAAAAATTTTCGCCTATAACGGGACTTCGAACCCGGGACCCTTGGCTTTCTGGGCCAGTGCTCTACCAACTGAGCTACCGAGGCGAGTTACGATCTAGACGCAAATTTTTCTCTTATGTACGTTGTAATTCCCTCCCCTCGCGCCAAATGCTTGAAACCATAGCTTTCTATCTTTGCAAATGGCGCTTCTTAGTTAAGAAAGACATTTATTGGGAATTTAAACACTACTTTATAGCCAGTAGGGCTTCTATTGACGATTTTATTATTAATTTAAACACTTCTCATTGAAGGATAAATTATATTTGAAAGAAAAATTTTCGCCTAGACCGGGACTTCGAACCCGGGACCCTTGGCTTTCTGGCCCAGTGCTCTACCAACTGAGCTACCGAGGCGAGTTACCGATCTAGATGCAAATTTTTCTCTTATGTACGTTGTAATTCCCCTCGTGCCAAATGCTTGAAACCATAGCTTCTATCTTTGCAAATGGCGGCTTCTTAGTTAAGAAGACATTTATTGGGAATTTAACACTACTTTATAGCCAGTAGGGCTTCTATTGACGATTTTATTATTAATTTAACACTTCTCATTGAAGGATAAATTATATTTCAAAGCCAGAATCCAGCAATGACAATCCACTGTACAGAGTGGATGTATGTCCCTGCTTGAGTAAGACCGGAGTGGAGTAAGGTGGAATTCAATGCAGAAAGCAGGTAGCACGGGTTATCAAATCATCCAATTCAGGAGTTGCATTAATTTTCTATAGTTTAAATGAGACTTGACGTTGGATTTAGTGCCTTGCAGTTAAAAGTGGCAAGATAATTTTTTGGACACGGCCTTGGTACATCACAACACTTCTCTGGAAGGAATTTGAAGACAGGTTTTGGCATGCAATGGTTGACAGTTCCTTTGTTAGATAATTTTCAATTACATAGTTGATGATGTCATAGATCCTTTTACTTTTTCTCTTAAGATAATAAGCAATTTATAAACTTAATTGTGATAAAACAAGGACAAAAGGAATAAAATTAGCCAGTATTTTCTTAATATAAATTATATTATTATTTTTAAATATTATTATTATGATTATTTAAACTTAGTTTATTGTTGCATGTGATCATACTGCATGAAAATAAGGCACATATTTCCTATGTAGTCTGAAGCAATTTCACTCAAATACAAATCTTTATATAATGTCGTTTCCTTGCTAGAAATGCAATGTATAATTTAAAATAATCTTTGTTTTTATGCACTTTCTTTTACAATCATATTGATTGAAAATACTTTACGAATATTAAAATATGATCAACATCATTAGCAATTTCTAACAACTAGCACCGCATTCACAAATACTGTAATTCCATTTCATAGCACAACCATTTAAATTGCCAATATCTTACATTAAAAACATGTCTACAATTTACGACAGAAAAATTTGTTTTTCCCACTAGGCTTAGTAAGATCATCTGGTTACATAGCCTCATCTTACCCACAAATTTTTCTGTCCTAAGCTGTTAATATTTATATGCTTTGAGAGCACAGTCAAATTCTCAAGCTACATACACTTGGAATGACAACTTCTCAAGATATTTAAAACTGGAGACAAAAAAATGCCTGTAAAAAGACATACATATCAGCCATATTAAAAGTTGGGTTATACATTTTTTAAATCACAAAACCAGTCCTCTTAAACTTGTACTAAGTAAATTATGCCATAAAAATAAGCCAGAATGCTACATAAATTTCTCACCTGGATGTTTAGGTGATTATCATCCTCATTCTCAATTAAATTATGACTGATATGACCCGTTAATTATTGTGCCACCTGGTGGGGATTAAATGAACTTTCAGATCAAATCTTGCTTGCCAGCAATTTCAAAATTCAAACAAAATTGTATCGATTTCATTTAACTCCTACCAGATGGCACCAGAAAAGCTAGCATTTAACAGCTCATTTCAAACAGTTGGATTTTTTTTAAAGGAAAATTTACAGTTGAACCGGTTAATTAATTCCAAATTAGCTTTTCAACTATACTGTAGTTGCATTTTCTTCTATGTCTATTGTACAAACTCCAAATTTGATGCTTTGTTTTTCTGTTACCTAATTATTATTATTATTATTATTATTATTATTATTATCCACTGCTGTGGTCTTGAGGTAGCATGCTGTATTGTCACGCAGCGGGCCTGGTTCGATACGAAGTTGGAACAGGCTCACGGGTGAGTTTTTTTCGGGTTTTTCCTCACCTGTAAGACAAATGTCAGGAAGCTTAGGGCCCAATAGTGCCTGAAAATCGTCCGGCCATCATCCTCCTCCTTCACCAGTGTGGAAAGCAATGGGAAGCTACCACACCTATAAAGCTGCAAAGCATAGCATGAAAATGCTATGATTGCAGTGAAATATCTGCCCTCGGGCAGAATTACTATAGTATTCATATTTAAAGAGAAAAATTATACGCTCAGACCGGGACCTGAACCCGGGACCCCTGGTTTTCTAGTCCAAGTGCTCTACCTGAGCAAGTACCGATCTAAACGCAAATCTTTCTCTATATACGTTGAAATTCCCGCCCCAAATGCTTTGAAGCCTTTGCTTCTATCTTTGCAAATGGCGGCTCCTATATTAAGAAGACATATTTGGGAATTATACATTACATTATAAATGCCAGTACGGCTATTTTCGATGTTTTTATTATTAATTTCATACATCTCAATGATGGATAAATCATATTTAAAGAGAAAAATTATACGCTCAGACCGGGACCTGAACCCGGGACCCCTGGTTTTCTAGTCCAAGTGCTCTACCTGAGCAAGTACCGATCTAAACGCAAATCTTTCTCTATATACGTTGAAATTCCCGCCCCAAATGCTTTGAAGCCTTTGCTTCTATCTTTGCAAATGGCGGCTCCTATATTAAGAAGACATATTTGGGAATTATACATTACATTATAAATGCCAGTACGGCTATTTTCGATTTTTTATTATTAATTATTCATACATCTCAATGATGGATAAATCATATTTAAAGAGAAAAATTATACGCTCAGACCGGGACCTGAACCCGGGACCCCTGGTTTTCTAGTCCAAGTGCTCTACCTGAGCAAGTACCGATCTAAACGCAAATCTTTCTCTATATACGTTGAAATTCCCGCCCCAAATGCTTTGAAGCCTTTGCTTTTATCTTTGCAAATGGCGGCTCCTATATTAAGAAGACATATTTGGGAATTATACATTACATTATAAATGCCAGTACGGCTATTTTCGATGTTTTTATTATTAATTTCATACATCTCAATGATGGATAAATCATATTTATCTCTTTAAATATGATTTATCCATCATTGAGATGTATGAAATTAATAATAAAAACATCGAAAATAGCCGTACTGGCATTTATAATGTAATGTATAATTCCCAAATATGTCTTCTTAATATAGGAGCCGCCATTTGCAAAGATAGAAGCAAAGGCTTCAAAGCATTTGGGCCGGAATTTCGACGTATATAGAGAAGATTTGCGTTTAGATCGGTACTTGCTCAGGTAGAGCACTTGGACTAGAAAACCAGGGGTCCCGGGTTCAGGTCCCGGTCTGAGCGTATAATTTTTCTCTTTAAATATGATTTATCCATCATTGAGATGTATGAAATTAATAATAAAAACATCGAAAATAGCCGTACTGGCATTTATAATGTAATGTATAATTCCCAAATATGTCTTCTTAATATAGGAGCCGCCATTTGCAAAGATAGAAGCAAAGGCTTCAAAGCATTTGGGGCGGGAATTTCAACGTATATAGAGAAAGATTTGCGTTTAGATCGGTACTTGCTCAGGTAGAGCACTTGGACTAGAAAACCAGGGGTCCCGGTCTGAGCGTATAATTTTTCTCTTTAAATATGATTTATCCATCATTGAGATGTATGAAATTAATAATAAAAACATCGAAAATAGCCGTACTGGCATTTATAATGTAATGTATAATTCCCAAATATGTCTTCTTAATATAGGAGCCGCCATTTGCAAAGATAGAAGCAAAGGCTTCAAAGCATTTGGGGCGGAATTTCAACGTATATAGAGAAAGATTTGCGTTTAGATCGGTACTTGCTCAGGTAGAGCACTTGGACTAGAAAACCAGGGGTCCCGGGTTCAGGTCCCGGTCTGAGCGTATAATTTTTCTCTTTAAATATGATTTATCCATCATTGAGATGTATGAAATTAATAATAAAAACATCGAAAATAGCCGTACTGGCATTTATAATGTAATGTATAATTCCCAAATATGTCTTCTTAATATAGGAGCCGCCCATTTGCAAAGATAGAAGCAAAGGCTTCAAAGCATTTGGGGCGGGAATTTCAACGTATATAGAGAAAGATTTGCGTTTAGATCGGTACTTGCTCAGGTAGAGCATTGACTAGAAAACCAGGGGTCCCGGGTTCAGGTCCCGGTCTGAGCGTATAATTTTTCCTCTTTAAATATGATTTATCCATCATTGAGATGTATGAAATTAATAATAAAAACATCGAAAATAGCCGTACTGGCATTTATAATGTAATGTATAATTCCCAAATATGTCTTCTTAATATAGGAGCCGCCATTTGCAAAGATAGAAGCAAAGGCTTCAAACATTTGGGGCGGGAATTTCAACGTATATAGAGAAGATTTGCGTTTAGATCGGTACTTGCTCAGGTAGAGCACTTGGACTAGAAAACCAGGGGTCCCGGTCTGAGCGTATAATTTTTCTCTTTAAATATGATTTATCCATCATTGAGATGTATGAAATTAATAATAAAAACATTACTATAGTATTATTCATTTGATAGCAAGAGCTATCTGCTTTCTGATGCAAGAGAATTGTGTAAGTGGAAAGAAAATTTGTCAGTAGTATCGGGTATTGAATGGTGTAACAGATTGCACGCTGATGTTCAGAATCAGAGGTCCAGGGTTCAATTCCAGGTTCAACCATTAATTTTTCTTTAAAAAAATAAATAAATCTATCCAGCATTGGTATATATTAAACTGAATATAACATAATATAGAATGAAATGATGGTCTCTGAAATATGTTAAAATAAGAAAAACATATTTTAGAGTGAAACGTAAAGTTCTAATATTTAATTTTAGGAAGTTATATTTTGAGGTTATTTTAATTATATTATTTTTGGTCTGGACATCTTACCTCAATATTAATGTTGATTTGTTCTTGGACATGTTTCAAAACAATTCTCTGTTTTATCTTCAGCTTACCCAGTCTGGGAAAGCTGAAGATAAAACAGAGAATTGTTTTGAAACATGTCCAAGAACAAATCAACATTAATATTGAGGTAAGATGTCCAGACCAAAAATAATATAAGTAAAGTTCTAAATTCATATTTATACTCTACTGATATTTATCTCATAGTTTCATTTCCCAAGAATGATTTATAAATTTTATCTTGAATCCTCCATCCATCCAATGGCTGATTGGCTCAAATTCGAGCTTTGGCCTCCCTTAACTTCTAACTCCAATCATTTCTACTCGTATTTTGAGCAGCAAGCCTCCAGTTGCGACACTTAAGTAGGTTTGCAGTATATTCCTTAATACCATCCTCCCATCGTTTTTTCGGTCTTACAACTTGTCTATTTCCCCATAAAACTTGCTGTAAGCACCTTTTTTGATGTTACCTTGAATCCTGTTGAAACCATTTTCCAGGCTAGATGGCTATGCTTTAGTTTTAGTCACACTTGATGTTTTGACTACTCCTGTGGCAGACATCTTCATGAGCCTGTGCTTGGCCTCTGTGAACTCCTACCTCAGCATTAGGAAAACATCCAAATGTTAACGAATTAGACAGCAGCCACCTAGCCCAGAAGACACTTTTAACTAGAATACCACTATTCGGAATAAAAATCTAAGTATATTGAGGCCATAATGTATTTTTGTGTTAACCAAGATCAAATAAATATAGTTATTAGTTATTTTCCTTAACACCTATAGTCATTAGCATCACAATTCAAATCTAGGTACTAAATCAGTTTTCAATTATGTTTAGACATCTTTTTTCAGGCTTCAGGTTATTAAAAAATTTATGGCATGGACCCCATAGCTTTAGTTCCTTTCCAAAGGAAAACATTCAGGATTTTTATCACCTGAAAATCTAACAATCCTGGTTGGGTTTGGAAATTTGAAATTCATGATGTATTGAATACAAGTTTCAATACTACTTTTCTGAGCCAACAATATTAGCAACTTTTATAAAGTATAATCCTTCTTAAGTAGATAGATATACCTAATTTATGTTGAGTTGTTTCTTCACTCACCTCATACTTCTTAACTCCCTTGCAGACTCGGGTTTCTCCACTGCATTTGTGACATTCTCAATGCTGTATCATGTTCACAACTAGTGACCCCTTGCAGACTCGGGTTTCTTCATTGCATTTGTGACATTCTCAATGCTGTATCACGTTCAAAAGTAGTGACCCCTTGCAGACTCGGGTTTCTTCATTGCATTTGTATTTGTGACATTCTCAATGCTGTATCACGTTCAAAAGTAGTGACCCCTTGCAGACTCGGGTTTCTTCATTGCATTTGTGACATTCTCAATGCTGTATCACATTCACAACTAGTGAGTCACTAGTTGTGAACATGATACAGCATTGAGAATGTCACAAACACAGTGAAGAAACCCGAGTCTGCAAGGGAGTTAAGTGAGTCACTAGTTGTGAACGTGATACAGCATAGTCACTAGTTGTGAACGTGATACAGCATTGAGAATGTCACAAACGCAGTGAAGAAACCCGAGTCTGCAAGGGAAACACAGTGAAGAAACCCGAGTCTGCAAGGGAGTTAAGTGAGTCACTAGTTGTGAACGTGATACAGCATAGTCACTAGTTGTGAACGTGATACAGCATAGTCACTAGTTGTGAACGTGATACAGCATTGAGAATGTCACAAATGCAGTGAAGAAACCCGAGTCTGCAAGGGAGTTAAGTGAGTCACTAGTTGTGAACGTGATACAGCATTGAGAATGTCACAAATGCAGTGAAGAAACCCGAGTCTGCAAGGGAGTTAAGTGAGTCACTAGTTGTGAACGTGATACAGCATTGAGAATGTCACAAATGCAGAGTCTGCAAGGGAGTTAAGTGAGTCACTAGTTGTGAACATGATACAGCATTGAGAATGTCACAAATGCAGTGAAGAAACCTGAGTCTGCAAGGGAGTTAAGAAGTATGAGGTGAGTAAAAAACAACTCAACACAAATTAAAGAAACCTCATAGTCTTATTTCCTACCTACATAACTTAAGATATACCTAACATTGTACTCTGTAAAAAAAAAAAAAAAGCAAACATGTTATGAATCGCTAAGAAACGGAACCAGACTGCTCCAAAAATATTTGGGCAATGAAAGAATTAAGAGTGTATATAAGAGAAAAATTTGCATTTTGATTGAGTTTCTCAGATAGCTGATAGAGCATTTACTTAGAGTGCAAAATGTCCTGGGTTCAAATCCCAGTCTGAGCATAAAATTTTGTCTCTTCAAATACAATGAAAGAATGCCTAAAAGTTTTGAAATCCTAAAAGGTGAAAGGAAATGAGGAGGCCCTAGGAAATGTTGGCTTCATGATGTATATTGATCTGAGAATCTAGGTGTGAGGTGTAGCCAGAGATAGATCTGAATGGAAGACTGTTGTGAGTGAGGCCAAGGGCAATTTTGTTAAACTGTAGACAGGTTAAAGTTACAGTGTTTTGTCATATTTTCTTAGAACATAATAATATTCATGCAAGCTATCAACATGCAATAGTTAATATAACTAACGAGAAAAAGTCTTCCTGAATTGGGATTTAGACCAAGATCTCCAGCTTTACACATTGGTGGTCTTATCACTTGAGCAACTCAGGCAATCCATTAACAGAAATAACCAAAAATTAACATAATAAAAATGTTGTAACATCATCATTATAGGGGTATCACCTGAATCCAAATTTAATATAGTGGCTTGAATTGAATTTGTACAACGCATTGTAATGGCTACAATTTTAATGCTGACAAAAATAACCCACTGTAATTTCAACCCATCCATAAGATAATAAAAAAATGGCAAACATATTATAGCTAATGATTTATGGAGTGTTGGAGGACAAGGAATCTGGGTTTAAAGAACTGGTGTTTAGCTGCCCAGAAACAGAATTTTGAGATGAGATGTGATTATAGAGATAATGATGATGATGATGATAAGAAAAGTAGATATACTGTGCCAGTTTTGAAGGGGGAAAAAACAATAAGTAGATACTGCCAATCTTCATCAATTTCATTAGGTTGTGTCAGCATTTAGAACATTACTTAACAGTGCTCTTTAACGACTCATGTCTTTAGAATTGCAATTCAAATCCGGGTATCAAAGAGTTAAATTTAGTCAGAGCCCTCATTTTCAGGCCTGAGTTTCTTTTAGATCCATAAATCTACGACATGGAATTCACAGGTTTAGTTCCCTTTGAAAGAAATCTGTACTCAGAATTTTTAAACCCTAAAAATCCACCAACCTTAGACGGGTTTGTATTTGCAAATCATAGAAACAGAGGCATATATGGTAACCACCAGGACCAACACCAAAGATGTTGAACTTTTATAAGAAAATGCACAATGATGTTTAATTTAAGATTTAAATTTTAAATATCAATGATGTTTTTAAAATCATTTGGAAGTAACATTATGAGGTTTAATTTAATAATCGAGTTTGTATTTTTTTTTAACATTCTTACCACATGTGCTTGTTTTGTTGGACATATAAGGTAAGAATGTTAAAAAAAATACAAACTCAATTACCAATTATATTTGAAGAGAAAAATTTTCGCCTAGACCGGGACTCGAACCCAGGACCCTTGGCTTTCCGGGCCAAGTGCTCTACCAACTGAGCTACCGAGGCGAGTTACGATCTAGACGCAAATTCCTCTCTTATGTACATTGTAATTCCCTTGCACCAAATGCTTGAAACCATAGCTTCTATCTTTGCAAATGGCGGCTTCTTAGTTAAGAAGACATTTATTGGGAATTTAACACTACTTTATAAAGCCAGTAGGGCTTCTATTGGCGATTTTATTATTAATTTAACACTTCTCATTGAAGGATAAATTATATTTGAAGAGAAAAATTTTCGCCTAGACTGGGACTCGAACCCGGGACCCTTGGCTTTCCGGGCAAAGTGCTCTACCAACTGAGCTACCGAGGTGAGTTACGATCTAGATGCAAATTCCTCTCTTATGTACGTTGTAATTCCCTCACGCCAAATGCTTGAAACCATAGCTTCTATCTTTGCAAATGGCGGCTTCCTAGTTAAGAAGACATTTATTGGGAATTTAACACTACTTGATAAAGCCAGTAGGGCTTCTATTGAAGATTTTATTATTAATTTAACACTTCTCATTGAAGGATAAATTATATTTGAAGAGAAAAATTTTCGCCTAGACCGGGACTCGAACCCGGGACCCTTGGCTTTCCGGGCCAAGTGCTCTACCAACTGAGCTACCGAGGTGAGTTACGATCTAGATGCAAATTCCTCTCTTATGTACGTTGTAATTCCCTCGTGCCAAATGCTATGGTTTCAAGCATTTGGCACGAGGGAATTACAACGTACATAAGAGAGGAATTTGCGTCTAGATCATAACTCGCATCGATAGCTCAGTTGGTAGAGCACTTGGCCCGGAATGCCAAGGGTCCCGGGTTCGAGTCCCGGTCTAGGCGAAAATTTTTCTCTTCAAATATAATTTATCCTTCAATGAGAAGTGTTAAATTAATAATAATATCGTCAATTACCAATGATGTTATCTAATCGTGAGGAGGATTTTAATTGGCTTGTGCCATTTTTCTGTTAGTTCCCACCAGAGATATCGCATTTCTTTCTGAATTGTTTGTTCCAATGGTTTATATGTCAGATTTTCCTTGACCTGTTTAATTCTATATTGTGCATTTGGGATTGTCAAAGATATAAATTTTATGGAGGTTGGCAGGTAAACAGTGAAGAGGCAGATAGCAACCATAGCAGATTATCAGAATGTGGGACTCTCTGCTTCTAGTTTTCTATTTATTTTTTGTTACTATTTTAATACAGTTTTTATGGCTTGATTTTTTAAGTTAAATTTAGTTTCCTTTGTGGTTTACAAATTATTGTTGCTCCCTTTTGAGCTACGTATCTGTCAATTCATTTTCAACAATGCCAATTAGGACAGGGATCTATTGCAAATGATTGTTGCTCCCTTTTTTAGCTAGCATATCTGCCATTTCATTTTCAACAATGTCAATTTGGACAGAGATCTATTGCAGCACAATTTGTTTTAGCATCAGCGTAAGAAGTGTAATTAATGTTAGTACAAGTTGAATTAATTAATCTATATTTTTAATATTCATTACTTTTTTATTCACATCATTGAGGTTACAATTATTATAATTATAAAACTTTTATACCTTTTTTTTATATATCTGTATATTAGAAAAAAAAGGTATAAAAGTTTTATAAATATAATGAATTAATTAAATCTGTTGGAAAAGGAATTTTGGTTAATTCTTGTCGCAAGTCCTGAATGATATCACCTCCATTTCTAATATAATCTGCTTCTTAGAAGAGACTTTTCTACATAATTTGAAGTGATTTAAAATTCAAACTGTTTAACAGTTCTTTGTATAAATCATTGGTGCTTTAATATTTTGTAAAATAATGAAGTATATATTGTAGTTGTATTCTAGTAGTCGCCATATGACTTAACAGTCTAGCAACCTAAAATAAAAGTAAATTCAATGTATAAAATGCAGAGGAAAATTTAAAAAAAAATTAACTTTTCTTATATAAAATATAGTCCACCGCTGTCGTCTCAGGTAGCATTTTGCCTTGTCACGCAGCAGGCCCGGGTTCGATTCTCGGTTAGGGCAGTTTTCTAGGTGAGGTTTTTATCGGGGTTTTCCTCACCTGTAAGACAAATGTCAGGAAAACTTGAGGCCCAAACGGTCCCCGAAATCATATGGCCATCATTATCATCCTTCACCGGTGTGGAAAGCAACGGGAAGCTACCACACCTACAATTCCCTAGTAAAGCTGCAAGCATAGCATGAAAATGCTATGATTGCAGTGAAGGACCTGCCTTCGGGCAGAGTTACTATGGATGGATGGAGGTTATAATTGTAATGAATTAATTAAATCTGTTGGAAAAGAAATTTTGGTTAATTCTTGTCGCAAGTCCTGAATGATATCACCTCCATTTCTAATATAATCTGCTTCTTAGAAGAGACTTTTCTACACAATTTGAAGTGATTTAAAATTCAAACTGTTTAACAGTTCGTAGTTAAATATGGGAAATAAAATTATGAGGTTCTTGATTCGTAAATTAATAAGTCTTTTACATCTTACCTGATATTTCATGCTTCTTTAAATATGGGAACTAGTTTTCAAGAGAAACATGACTCTCATTTTCAACCGACATTATGACTCATTAATTTATGTTTAACAGTTCTTTGTATAAATCATTGGTGTTTTAACATTTTGTAAAACAATTTAGTATATACTGTAGTTGTACTTGTATTCTAGTAGTCGCCATATAAACTAACAGTCTAGCAACCTAAAATAAAGTAAATATAATGTATAAAATGCAGAGGAAAAATTAACTTTTCTTATATCAAGTATTTTGAGAATATAACATTACAATCTTGAAAGGCTTAATAGGCATTCCTTACTAATTCCAGCCAAGATATTAAGAGGACTATTTCTGTGAAATGTCAGTCAAATATTGTACAATCATTCATACAACAAACAAATTAAAATGAATCATGAATCATTGCATTTAGTAAAATAAAGTACATTTCCCATAATTCATATTTTAGGACATAATGCTACGAGGTTTTTAATGAACATTACAAATCAGAAAATTGACATCTCACCTCATTAATTGTTAATTCTTGAGAACATGTTTCAGAAGGCTTGTCCTACAAATTACGAGGTCAGGTGTCAATTTCCCATAATTTACATATAATTATTATTTACTGAACAATCATGACTTCAAGTTAAAATAAATTTACAGAAATTCATCACTATCTTTCAATGAAGATAGGATCCTGTCATGTCAACGGTTCCCATTTTTTATGGATCCATTTGAACTTAAAAAAAAAAAAAAAAATAAATCATAGATCCTAAAATGTCCAGCTTCCTTTGTGGGTAATTGTAATACTTATGTCTAGGAAATGGATTACTGCTCTTCTTCTTCTTCTTCTTCAATGGGTATCTCCCTAAGTCTAGTCCTTCTTCCATGACCTGACACGTAGCTATGCTACCGTCAGTATAACTCAAAGATTAATTAGGATACACAAGTCCAATCATCACAACAACACAGAGAAACCAGCAAGAATCCTCAGATGATATATTTCTCAATGTATGGCTCTCAAGCCATTGATAGGTCCTGAGGTGAGAGATTTGGTGAGTCCTGAAGACCTCCAAATGCGATGAAGAGTCCATACAAATTTCAACTTCTTGTAATGTTTCCCTTAACAGAGATTTAGGCGCTCTCCCCCTACAGGGAAGAATATGAACCATACTAATTTAGTTACACTTGTTTTCAGATAGATGTCATTTGAGTGGTCCATGGTCAGCGTTCCACCTCATACTGACATCTAGGAAATCATAGAAGTACTAGGACAGAAAATTCGGAAAATTTTGCTTAGAGGCCTTTTCATTCAGGCTTAAGGATCTTTTACGAGCCTGAAAATCTTCAGACTCGGGACCCATGGCTTAAAGTCCCTCCTGGAGGACTTACTTACTCACTGGCACTATCGAACCCATAGGTTCATGGCCGCACGGACATAAGCTCTCCATACATCCCTATCCTGAGCTAATGCTTTCCAATCATCCCCTGTATAATCTACTTCCCTCAAATCATAGTTAATGTTATTCTCCCATCTCATTCTTGGTCTACTAACTGGGCGTTTGTTCCTTTCAAATCGCATAAATCTTTCGCCTGGAGGACTTGCTCCTTGGATTTTTCCATCCTAAAAAAATCTATCGACCCGACCTGGTTTGAACCTGCGACTCTTGGGACCAAAGGCAAGGAGCATAACCACTAGTCCACCGCGGCCAATCAAATTTCATACTGCAAGGTAAAATTGCAATAAACATTTTTCTTTCATGAAACTTATGATGGTAATTAACATTATGAGGCTTTTAAATTAGTGAAATTAAAATGACTCGTTATTCATCTAACCTCATAAACTCTCTGTTCTTCATAGTATAGGACTGCAGTCGTTCCTGTCTTCAGCCATTTTTAGGATGTGAAGAAAACAGAATTTATGAGCTGAGATGAATAATGACTCATTTTAATTTCATTAAATCTTTTTCTCTTTGATACTTTCTTTTCAATTCTATTTCCTTACACTTCTAATATAACTTTAATAATCGTCTTGATTCAATTATAGTGCATCACAAATTGTTTCTTGTATCACAGGCTCACTCGACATACTTGAAACACCAAACACGTACTAAGTTCAGTGAGTAAATCCAGTATATGATCAATTAAAGTATTTTTAATATAAAATTATAGAATATTCACCTGAAAGGTCCGTCTCCTCAACATAATTAATCATTTGACTGTAGCGCTTTCGGGACTTGTCCCATCATCGACAGGATTCAAAACTGGTGTTTCACTGAAGATCTGGTAGAGGGGGTTGCATGTATTGGGTTCGTTTTCGTTTATCAGGCTGTCGTTGTGAGCTGCTTTCATGATTTCCATCTCTTCGAGTACGTTTATCTTCGCTGGATTATTTTCTCTGTGCATTACTGTTAGGGTGTTTTCAATATTTAACATGCGATGTCCTCATGGATAACGTGTTTTGCATAGCTTGATTTCCCTTCTGCGTGAATGAAGTCTCGAAATGTTCTTTGAATCTGATGTTAAAACTCCCGTTTGTCCTTCCTATATAAAATTTGTTGCAGTCCTTAGATGTCAGTTTATAAACTCCTTTGCTGTTGAAAATGTTATTTTCTTCAATGTTATTGTTTATTATGTTGTTTAATTTGTTATTGGTTCTGTATGCTATTTTTACATTTTTATCGGCTTTCTTTAGTGCATTGGCTAATTTTGTCGTTTCTTTCTCCTGTGTATGTAAGTGTTATCCATGTTTTCTTGTTGTTGTCAGATTCTTTTTCTAGTTTAGTTATATTGGTTATGTTGTTCTTCCTTTTTTGTTTTAGGAAGAACAACATAACCAACATAACTAAACTAGAAAAAGAATCTGACAACAACAAGAAAACATGGATAACACTTACATACACAGGAAAAGAAACGACAAAATTAGCCAATGCACTAAAGAAAGCCGATATAAACGTAAAAATAGCATACAGAACCAATAACAAATTAAACAACATAATAAACAATAACATTGAAGAAAATAACATTTTCAACAGCAAAGGAGTTTATAAACTGACATGTAATGACTGCAACAAATTTTATATAGGAAGGACAAACAGGAGTTTTAACATCAGATTCAAAGAACATTTTCGAGACTTCATTCACGCAGAAGGGAAATCAAGCTATGCAAAACACGTTATCCATGAAGGACATCGCATGTTAAATATTGAAAACACCCTAACAGTAATGCACAGAGAAAATAATCCAGCAAAGATAAACGTACTCGAAGAGATGGAAATCATGAAAGCAGCTCACAATGACAGCCTGATAAACGAAAATGAACCCAATACATGCAACCCCCTCTACCAGATCTTCAGTGAAACACCAGTTTTGAATCCTGCCGATGATGGG
Source organism: Diploptera punctata (assembly GCA_030220185.1). NCBI lineage: Eukaryota > Metazoa > Arthropoda > Insecta > Blattodea > Blaberidae > Diploptera > Diploptera punctata. The sequence continues at coordinate 984,718 of JASPKZ010010253.1, forward strand.
ACAAGTCCCGAAAGTGCTACAGTCAAATGATTAATTAAGTTGAGGAGACGGACCTTTCACGTGTATATTCTATAATTTTATATTAATTTTGAATAAACCTCAACGGAACACATCATGAATCTTATAAAAGTTTATAAAGTATTTTTGTTTTTTTAATACCCTATCATACAGTATTTGTTTTCATCAGTGATTAGAGTATAACTTATGGGTCATGTGAAGTTTCATGGTTGAGATTTACTGCTCAAATGAATCATTTCATAATAAACCTTCAGATTTGCATTATGTGATGTGGACAACTATCATGTACATATGTCGAAGCACTACATTTTTCCAATATAGTCTGCACATGGTATTGAAATAGTTAGTGCAGATATATATATATGTTCCGATTGAGGGTCTTTCCACTTTTCAGCGGTTGCCCTTTTACCAGCCGGCTGCTGGCCCTTCACATCCACATGTGTCAATCACAGAGGTAGATGATCAACAGCCAGTGTAAGGGTGACATGTGGTTAGCATGTCGAGTCCCCCAGCCGTTATAGCTGGTTCCTCAACATGGAGCCGCTACTTATTGTAGCTACCCAATTGCCTCACGATGCTGGGTGGGCACCGGTCCCATACTGGCCAAAATACCATGAGAAAATTTCTTCCCCCATGGAGACTCGAACCAGCGCAAGTCCCGTAGCTCTGCGCCAAGGCTTCGTACCTTAACGGCTCGGCTACGGCGCGGGACTATATATATATGTAAGTGTTGATATATTGTAAATTTATTTAATTAATTTAATAAATAATGCTATAGCTGTGTGGAGTCCCTTCATGTCTTCTTCAGGTAGAAGCCATTCATTGTGTATTTGTGAATGATGATTCATTGCAATTGAATGTGGGGCCAGTAGAGTAAAGGTAAAGGAAGGATTCTTGTTTGGATGGGAATGAAGCCTGGATTAGCTCGGTGGTCTGAGCATTAGCACGGAAAGCTAAAGGTTCGGGGTTCGATTCCCGGTTCAGGCAAACATTTTTCTCTTTACCATTGATTTACAATAATTTAATTGTGTTTATTAATTTACTTATTTCTATCATAGTAATAGCTTTAGCTTCCCAATATTAATTTAATGTTGATATATTATTTATTTAAAGAATGCACGAGAACTTTGGGTCCCTAAAAAATGTTGGTGGTTCTCTGAGGATCTATCAGACATCCTGGACTAGTGGTTATGCACTTTGCCTCTGGTCCTGAAGGTCATAGGTTCAACTCTGGCAGCAGTCAATGAATTTTTTAGGTAGGAAAAATCCAAGGAGCAAATCCTCCACGAGGGACTTTAACCCATGGGTCCCAAGTCTGAAGTTTTTCAGGCTCATAAAAGATCCTTAAGCATTAAAACAAAGAGGCCTCTAAGCAAAATTTACTGATCTCAAACATCCTGTCTTAGCTGGAACCTTTATAAGAAGGAAACCTGAAGAGATGGAAAAAAATCTCCAGAACGGTATGATTTGATATGTAAAACCATCGTATGTAAGCCGGAAACCTTTATAATGTGGAAATGGAATGATTTTCAAAGTACCAATAGTTAATTTTTACCTCAGTAAGATGGAAAAGTTATTCTTAAGCATGTTCTAATTGCAGTATTAATGACCACACGTGAAAATTCTGCATATGACACTTTCTGCATTATATCATTTTCCCTTCTTGTGTTGCCATTGTATTGCGGGGATACCCTTGATTATGTGTGACAGCGGGGAATCCCTTGCTTTTCCTTGCCTGCTTATGTTACCTGAGAGGGAGTTGGGAAAACACTTCAGTCTTCCTGTAGCTTTTGTGTAATAAAGTTGTTTTGTATTGCCATGCAAACTGAGCAGTGATACACAGACTATTTTGTCTTATGTCAGTCAATACGTTATGTCTTTAAAGGGAGCATGTAAAACCCTTACACTGCGTGAGAAAATTCAAGCTTGTAATTAATATTTAATTTTAGGAAGTTATATTTTGAGGTTATTTTAATTATATTATTTTTGGTCTGGACATCTTACCTCAATATTAATGTTGATTTATTCTTGGACATGTTGGGAAAGCTGACGATAAAACAGAATTGTTTTGAAACATGTCCAAGAACAAATCAACATTAATATTGAGGTAAGATGTCCAGACCAAAAAAAAATAATATAATTCACGCTTGTAATTTGGAAACCCTTTATAAGACGGAAAACTGTCAAGATGGAAATATATTTAAGGAACCGCCATGTTCCTACATAGACAGGTTTTACTGTAATACCTTAGATTCATAACAGATGTTGCATTGACTCAGTGTGTTGACCGCATGCCACTTACTTACTCACTTACTCACTGGCACTATCGAACCCATAGGTTCATGGCCACACGGACATAAGCTCTCCATACATCCCTATCCTGAGCTAATGTTTTCCAATCATTCCCTGTATAATCTACTTCCCTCAAATCATAGTTAATGTTGTTCTCCCACCTCATTCTTGGTCTACCAACTGACCGCATGCCACTCATGACATTTTTGGGCAAATAAGGTAAATAAAAAAAGAACTTGGTCTATTAGCTGCAGACAAAGGATAGGCTTTGGCTATGCCATTAATCATCATCATCTCTGAGGATCCATGGACTACTCTATGGGAACCACTGTTTAAGTTAACAAAAATGTGTTCCACTTATTCTCGTGGAAAAGTAATTTCTGAAAAATGGGAAATATCAACAGCATATGATTCAATGATTCAAAGTTGACACAAGATGTCAGATGCAATATTGCACAATGTTAATGCAAAAATTCTAAATAATTTTTCCATTGTAAAAGTACAATATAAATGCAATTAAACTGTGTCATATTTACAAACTCCCAAACTGCTAACATGCTTCTTCTTCGTTTTCTTCTTTAAACAATCTCTTACCAACTGCTTCTGCACTGCTTTCATTCACTGCAAAAAAAAAAAAAAAAACAAAAAAAAATTCATTCAAATTACAATAGCACTAATAGGGCCGCATGCAAATACATTAGTCTCTACTCAAATTACTTCCAATCACCAGTGAGCTGACTTTCTGTGAGCAAGTGCAAAGATTGAATTAGCGACCCACTAACTGGTCATGCATGAAAGTCGTCGTTTTCATAATATTGGCAAGAAATTACTCTGAATTCTCAGCGATAAAACCACTTCCGTTATTTTCGTCTATTAGAGGAACGCATTTATGCTTGCTTCCCGCAAATAATACCGTATACGACGACGTCTGCATCGTGCAATATTACGCCGATTCTCCTGTTCTTCCCGTCGAATTCTTTGGTAGACTCTATCAAATTCCTCTTCTCCGCGTATACCGAAAACATGATTGAAGTCTTCAAGGTCCGACATCTTGGATAAAGCAACAAGGTACGCGGCAAGGTTTCAAACTACATCGGCTCCCACCATGTTGCTCACGATTCGTTCTCTTCAAAGTCACCTCACCAGGTAGCTTAGGAATTTTGACAATTATTATTGCATGAACAGATTTTTGTGAATGCAAAAAACGTCTTTGGATACAACTTTCTCAGTAGAGAACAACTTTTATAGTCTAATGCATTCATAGATATGACCCGTAGAGTCAATAGCACCTGAGTTTTGCCATACTTGGATTATTGTGACTTTATATATAATCACCTAAACTATGATTTGTCACAGAAACTGCACAATGTTCATAATGCTTACATTTGATTAATTTTCAATATCTGCCATTATGAACATATTTCTAAACACTTCAATAATCTCTCTTGGCTCCATCATAGTGAATTGCACTGTCTTTCACTTCTTTTCAATCTTCTAAATTCTTACACTCCAAGTTACCTGGCGCCCAGATTTGAGAAATTATCTTACCACAATATTGACACTAGGTCACAAGATACCAGTCTGCTAACAATCCCTCTCTCTACCAATTCCCCTTATTCAACCCCTTTAACAGTAACTTCTGCTTGCTCCTGAAATTCCTTCCCTCATGATATCAGGGGTTGCCACACACTTGACACTTTTAGGTCATGCTTATAAAATTACTTGTTGTTAAATAATTAATTTTTCTTGAGAACTAAATTTATTCTATATCATTAAGTTATTTTTTTATATTTCATTTGTTAAATCAACATTAAATCAAAATATATTTTAAATATTAATTATATTGTAGATATATCATATAACATTTTTGTTTATTGTAATTTAGATGCAAGAATAATTTTGTATTTTTTTTAACCTGATTGAATGGTAGAAAAGGCCTTAAATCGTATTTGAAGAGAAAAATTATACGCTCAGACTGGGACTTGAACCCGGGACCCTTGGTTCTCTAGTCCAAGTGCTCTTCCATCTGAGCTACCTGAGCAAGTACCGATCTAAATGCAAATTTTTCTCTATATACTTTGTAATTCCTGCCCACCAAATGCTATGAAGCCTTTGCTTCTATCTTTGCAAATGGCTGCCCCTATATTAAGAAGACATATTTGGGAATTATATTATAAATGCCAGTATGGCTTTTTTCAATGTTTTTTATTATTAATTTCATACATCTCAATGATGGATAAATCATATTTGAAGAGAAGGCCTTAACCTGCCAGATAAAATAAAGGTATTATTATAGCATGCATGGTCAAAGCAATATGCTACTAGGCAGAAGGACAGGCGCTTGAGTCCCAGGTGGATTTTTAGACTGGCCAAAACCTTCTGGCAGCACATGGTTGACTCAACCTCTAATGGAAATGAGTACTAGACATATGTTCTTGTGGTAAAGGAGGTCGTCATGTAAGGTTGACATCTCGTGCCAATAGGGTTCCGTACAATAACTGAAATTTAAGTTAAATTATATATCACTGCAACCACTATTACAATTAAATGTGGTGTGTGAAAATTTCACATCTCTTCGGCAAAGCAATTTTTTTAATTGAATTTTAAAAGTGTGACCACTGATCATGGTCCTAGCACAACTGAAGATTTCTTAGTATCTCTTTGACATCACTACACACAAGAAAGCAATAATATCTGCATGCGATTTAATTGAGATACATTGTTTGTATACCAAACAGCCCGCGATCAATTGCAGTTGTAACATTTCATCTTGAAACTGGTCATGATTATATTAAATTAATGTTGGGAAGTAAACATTATGAGGTATAATCATTAAAATTCATCAGAGAACATATTGTTTAAACAACTCACCTCATAGGATTCATGCTTCCATGATACCGCGATTTCAAACATAGTCATGTTCATCTTCAGCCATAACTCCAACTGACGAAATTTTTCGGCTGTCAACTATTCTATTGTCGCCATCTTCAGTGCTGCCATCTATGGTTGAATTTATGAACTTCGAAATCAATGTAATTTCGTTAGGGATATCAAAATTCATTGATCTATTTTTGTTTTTCTGAATGTATATTTTTTCCCAAACCTTTGGAATTGACAGTTTGGGAAAAAATATACATTCAGAAAAACAAAAATAGATCTTTGGAATTGACAGTTTGGGAAAAAATATACATTCAGAAAAACAAAAATAGATCAATGAATTTTGATATCCCTAACGAAATTATATTGATTTCGAAGTTCATAAATTCAACCATAGATGGCAGCACTGAAGATGGCGACAATAGAATAGTTGACGGCCGAAGAATTTCGTCAGTCGGAGTTATGGCTGAAGATGAACATGACTATGTTTGAAATCGCGATATCATGGAAGCATGAATCCTATGAGGTGAGTTGTTTAAACAATATGTTCTCCGATGAATTTTAATGGTAATGATTGCTTGGCAGAACATCTACATACAATTAAGCTACTAGACTCTCCACACTACATAGTAAGCAAAGAACACAAATACGATAATGAACAAGGATCACTTGATGTTCTGCGCTGATCTTCAGAAAATAGTTGGAACACCATTCCAAATTGCTGAATATTATTGGGAAGCCCACAAGTGAATGATCTACTACTACTACTACTACTTGTTTGTTTGGTTTTTGAATTGTATATTTAATTAATGCATTGTCCTATAAAGTAGTTTAGAGCTATTTTTCGAAAATGGTAATGTATTGCAGGTAAATATAAACATATATGGCAGTCAGCAGGAGAGGAGGTCGTTGGACATCAGTTGTGAACATAATACAGCATTGAGAATGTCACAAATGAAGTGAAGAAACTCGAGTCTGCATGGGAGTTAAGAAGTATGAGGTGAGTCAAGAAACAACTAAACAATATTAGGGATGCAAATGTTGGATATTTGTTTTTTCATGTTAAGTAACCTTGATTACATGATTCATTTGTTAGAATTATGACGTCAATTGTGATTTAAGAATGGATGGAGGAGAGAGAAAGTTTACTGTTGCATGGTATTTAACATCGGATATATTTGGAAGAATGTTTTCAGGCATACCATACAAATTAAGGTAGAATATGTTTATCACTCACCTCATATTCAATGATGTGTGTAAACATTAGACGATGAGAGTGGTGACATCATAGGATCATCTACTACAATCAAACTGACAACGGGTGCTGACTTGAGAAACTAAATTTGAAACTCATTTTTCTCAGTAAATACTTGACAGAAACTTACAGTTTATGCAATAATTCTTCATTTTTTGCGCTCTTTCAGGAAATACTTATTTTTATTTTGTGTAGAGAGCACCAGTCTTTAGAAATGTAGGAGCTTCAAACTTCTACTACACCAAAGGCCTCATAAGGCCTGTAGTAGGATAACTTACTTTTACTAGAGTATACGGAAGGGCTTAAAGGTACAGTAGTGGAAGTAACTTATTATTATATCTGGTTTCCTATAAAGATCACTTAGCTCACTGTTATGTAGTATTTTCCATTTCCTGTCCATTCATCTCTCTTTGCTCAAAAAAATTTTCCTAACAACTTTACTCTCAAATACTCGTAATCTTTTCTCTGCCCTTAAAGTAAAAGTCTATGAGGTGAGTGATAAACATATTCTACCTTAATGAATATACCTCATAGTGAGAATTCCTAAAATAAGTAATACCATACAAAACTGAATAATGAAGGTTGGCCTAAATTCCAAGTTATTTCATGGTAAGAAAAAGTCCAATCTTGTTACAATAAATTGTCAAATTATCTTAGAAATTATAGTTCAATCGAGAAGCTACAATTAAAAATAATATAGGGATTAACATTCTCTGAAAGAAACAAAAAAGAAAATAAGTGCAAACTTCTGAAAGTGTGAACTAATATCATTAACTGTTTAGAATCAAAGTTGATCATACTGCAATCCAATTCACCCAACAAGTAGGCTCTTCATATAGTTTTGATTATTTGTTTCTTGACTCACCTCATACTTCTTAACTCCCTTGCATATCTAGATTTTGTCACTGTAATTGTGACATTCTCAATGCTGTTCACATTCCCAGTTGTGAACATGAACAGCATTGAGAATGTCACAAATACAGTGACGAAATCTAGATATGCAAGGGAGTTAAGAAGTATGAGGTGAGTCAAGAAACAAATAAACAAAATTAAAAAACCTCATAGTGTTATTTCCTACCTACATAACTTAATCTTCATATAGTATTTTAGATCTGAATAACATCCTATATTACTGATATATCCTAAATTACTAATATATTATCAATCAAAATTTGTACATGCACATAATCTGAAACACTAATCCTGAATCAATGATGTGTGTAAACATTAGACGATGAGAGTGGTGACATCATAGGATCATCTACTACAACCAAACTGACAACGGGTGCTGACTTGAGAAACTAAATTTGAAACTCATTTTTCTCAGTAAATACTTGACAGAAACTTACAGTTTATGCAATAATTCTTCATTTTTTGCGCTCTTTCAGGAAATACTTATTTTTATTTTGTGTAGAGAGCACCAGTCTTTAGAAATGTAGGAGCTTCAAACTTCTACTACACCAAAGGCCTCATAAGGCCTGTAGTAGGATAACTTACTTTTACTAGAGTATACGGAAGGGCTTAAAGGTACAGTAGTGGAAGTAACTTATTATTATATCTGGTTTCCTATAAAGATCACTTAGCTCACTGTTATGTAGTATTTTCCATTTCCTGTCCATTCATCTCTCTTTGCTCAAAAAAATTTTCCTAACAACTTTACTCTCAAATACTCGTAATCTTTTCTCTGCCCTTAAAGTAAGAGTCTATGTTTTGAATCCATACAATATAACTGGGATATTAACAGTTTTGTATATTTAGGTAGAATTTAATCACTCACCTCATATTTTTGTATATAGTTTGGTATATTTTCAGATTAACATTTTTTAAAGAGAAGTTGGGATGAGAAGATTCCTTGTAATGTATAATAGAATGCATTTCCAGAATTGAACATATGTTTAATTTCTCCATGCACCTCATTCATGGGAATCAAATGAATCGTGATTTCTTCTTACCTCATAAAACAATGTTTTTTAACACAGAACTGCAGTATCAGAAAAAACATATCTTCCGATACTGCAGTTCTGTGTTAAAAAACATAGATGTATGAGGTAAGAAGAACTCACGATTCATTTGATTCTTAAGAAAACCTCATAATGTAAAAATTCCCAAATTTATTATATTAACTTTATTCATGCTTGTAATTATTATTCCTAGGTATTTGAATTCTGCCACTTCTTCAAATTTTTCCTCATTTGTCATTAATTGTCCATTTCCATTATATAATGTGTTTCTATGTGTTGACCATATATTTAGTTTTATTGATGTTTACTTCCATCCCCAATGTCTTAGTGTTACTCAGTAGTGTGTGTTGACCCTTAGTATCTCTTCGCTATTGCCTAATAATACTACATCATCAGCACAAACTAACAGCTTATTAATACCATTAAGTTGTAGGCCTTCTTCATCTTCTAATGATTGGATGGCATATTCTAGAATAAAACTTAATAGTAGAGGAGACAGTGCATCCTTGCTTTAACCAATTGTAAATTTTAAAAGTATTTGAAAAATGTTTGCCTACATGCATCAATTTTAACATAGTAGCAGTTTGACCTCAGGCCTAATAACAATATGGGATGCATTTTATCATTTCCCATCTGATCTATATCCAGTTTTCAAGGCCCTTGAAAAACATTTCAATGGTGTATGTATACATTAATACTTAAGTACTTACCGAGTTGACTACTGTATTCTCCAGAACCCATTCGAAGAATGTACGGTATCACGCTATCTATTTGGACATTTCCTATCAAACCAGCAAAAAACAGTTCTTCCATCACTTGTGGTTGTAATGCTCTTAATGGTGGAAGTCTTAAGAGAAGTCGAGGAAATCTGTCTCTGTCCTCAGGAAAAGTTTGACTGACATAACTGCGAAGTTCTTGGAATGCCTTCTCCTGGAACTTCTCCACTTGTCTCCGAGCTAGTAATCCAGGATGGTCTGAAAGCAAGTGTCCAAATAAATCTATTGCACATTTTCCCTCATATTTATTTCTATCCAATATTTGACATTATTTATACACATCTGGCACATACTATGGCAGATGAAACATCAAGAATTAGGTAGGCATTTAGGTATATTTCAACTAAATTGAACTTGTATAGAAAAAATTACAATGAGGTTTAATTTAAGATTTAATTTAAAATTCTTTATACTTTACCTCATATCCAGTCTTCTAATCATACCGGTTTCAAAATCGAGGTGGTTTCATCTTCTGAAACCACCTAGGTTTTGAAACTATTATAATTAAAAGGCTGGATATGAAGTGAGGTATAAAGAATTTTAATTTAAATCATATATTTCATTTAACTTCATTCTGAAGTCATTAATATCACAATAAAAAGCTTGGCATGAAAGTGCCATAAACTTTGCACAGAGACCTCTTATTTCAGGCTCAAGGTTCATTTATATGCTATAAATCCATGACAAGGGACAAAGACTTCCCCTACAAAGTAAGTCATAAATTAATGAGTCATTTTTTACATCTTACTTCATATTTTATGTTTCTTTAAACACGGGAACTAGTTTTCAAGAGCAGGATCTCTCTCATTATCAACCGACATTATGACTACTGGATTTTCGTTGGAATCTCCATCAATAACGTTACCATCTGGTGTTGATTTGATGAAATTTGAAATGAGGTCACGTTCATCAGGAATCTTGAAATTCATGGATCTAAATTTGTTCTTCTGAATATATATCATATCCCAAATTGTCAATTCTAAAGGTTTTTCCAAATGTTTTAAAAGTTGGGCTTCTTTTTCAATTGTATGATTCTCCAATAAACTATGTGCTGCAATAGCTTCTTTTTCAATTTTATGATTCTGCAATAAACTATGTGTTGCAATAGCTGATTGCAGCACATAGTTTATTGGAGAATCATAAAATTGAAAAAGAAGCCCAACTTTTAAAACAATTGGAAAAACCTTAGGATTGACAATTTGGGAGAAGATATATATTCAGAAGAACAAATTTAGATCCACGAATTTCGAGATTCCTGATGAACATAACTTCATCTCAAAGTTCATCAAATCAACACCAGATAGCAGTGTTATTGATAGAGATTCCAACGAAAATCTGGTAGTCATAATGTCGGTTGATAATGAAAGAGATGCTTCTCTTGAAAACTAGTTCCCGTGTTTGAAGAAACATAAAATATGAGGTAAGATGTAAAAAAATGACTCATTTATTTACGAATTAAGAACCTCATGGCCATCATCATCATCAACATCCTTCTTCGGTGTGGAAAGCAACAGGAAGCTACCACACCTACAATTCCCTAGTAAAGTGCAAGCATAGCATGAAAATGCTATGACTGCAGTGAAGGACCTGCCTTCCGGCAGAATTACAATGGATGGATAATATTATTTCCGATATTTAATTATGAAAGTAAGTCATACTCAGGATTTTTACATCCTGAATGATCCAGCTCCAACCAGGTTCGAACACACTAACCTCAGAAACAGAGGTGAGTATGATAAGCACTATTCCACGAGAACTGACAAAAGAATTAGGACTGAATTTGTCTACTGCTTCCAGGTTTTGTATTTGACTTCTGTTGCTAACTTAACTATTTTTTTCCATTTTTGTCCTTGACTGCTTCAAAATTTTCTTGTGCTTGTTTTGCTTAAAATACTTCCTTCATATCTTTGATTTTATTTTGTAGGTACGGTATGTGTTCTAGTGCCTCAGTTTGAAAGTTCATCTGCCATTTCATTGCCAGATATACCTACAAGAGATTATCCACTGGAAGGTAGGTGGAACATTTCAATTCATCCGTTATTTTCTCATTATGTGCATTTTTGTCAATATGTTCATATTCAATTCTTGAACTAGTTCTCTTGGAACTTTCTTTTATCTTTAAAATTTCAATTATGTCTTTTAGTCAGCATAAATACAAAGGATTTCTACACTTAATTACTTTTTCAACTGTCATAATATAAAAATGACATCTTTTGTCCATTTAACTAATGCTAAAAACTATATTTCATCAATTGAACAATTATAGGAAATATCACAAAAATGTCAAAACTGAAGAAGAAAACAAATCAGGCCACATGCAAATACATTAGTCTCTGGTGAGTACGTACAAAGTTTGAATTAGCAAGTCGCTGTCTGGTCATGCATGAAAGTAGTATTTTTCGTAATATTGGCACAAAATTACCCAGAATTCTCAGCGATGAAACCACTTCCGTTATTTTCGTCTGCTAGAGGAACGCATTTACGCTTGCGTCCCGCAAATAAAACCGTATACGATGACGTCTGTGTCGCGCGATATTATGCCGATTCTCCTGTTCTTCCAGTTGAAATCTTTGGTAGACTCTATCAAATTACTCTTCTCCACGTATACCGAAAACATGATCGAAGTCTTCAAGGTCTGACATCTTGGATAAAGCAGCAAGATAGGCAGCAAGGTTTCAAAGTACATCAGTTACCATTGGTTCCCATCGGGTTGCTCACGATTCGTTCTCTCAAAGTCACCTCGCCAGGTAGCTTAGGAATTTCGACAATTATTATCGCATGAACAGATTTTTGAGTATGCAAAAACGTCTTGGGATGCAACTTTCTCAGCACAGTCTAATGCGTTCATAGATACGACCCTAAATGTGGAGACTGTGACAAAATTTATATAGGAAAAACAAAAAGAAATTTGTAAACCAGGATGAAAGAACATCTTAGGAATGTCAAAAATTGGTCAAGTGGAAAAATCAGTAGTGGCCTAGTGGCCGCTCATGCTTAGTCAGAAAAATATTTAATGGAAAGAAAGGCTAGTTTGATAAAACAAATAGAAAACCAAAAGATCACACAGTTTGGGAAAAGATCCACATTAATAAAAGTAATAAAATTAATGAATTTTAAAATTTTCGGGAAGTTGATTTGATTCGGATCCACCAATAGATAGAGTAAGAAGTAGTTCTCCTTGAAGACAGAACAATGGTAATAAAATTTCTGATGATGATACCATTAAGGTTTTGAAACCAGTTTAATTAGAAGATTCGATATGTGGTGAGGTGTAAAGAATTTGTATTTTAAACCTCACATTTCATCATGTTCATAGTTTAACATTTAATCTAAAATAAAAATGCAATCAGAGTTTTGAAACATTCCATAGAATTAATTATAGATTAATAACTTTTAACATCTAGTTTCTCTAAACATCCATTTGTGTTGTCATAACAATATATTTCAATTAAGTTATGTGGATAGGAAATAACACTATGAGGTTTTTTAATATTGTTTATTTTTTATTATTTCACTCACCTCATACTTCATAATTCATAGCAGACCCAGGGTTTCTTCACATCATTTGTGACATTCTCAATGCTGTGTCACGTTCACAACTGACGTCCAACGGCCTTCTATCCTGCAGACTGACCTCCGCGCCATCTGGTAGCCAACCGAAGAATTTCCAAATCAGTCCTCTCTCCTTATAACCGGGTATTTCAAAATTCATAGTTGTATTTTCATTCTTGCATATGTAAATTTTTTCCCAAATTGTGAGCTCCTTCGGTTTTTCCAATTGTTTAAGTAATTTTGTTTTGGTTTCTATTCTATGTTTTCTGACCAGGCATGTGCAGCTATTGCAGATTTTTCGGTTTCTCCATTTTAACATTTCTGAGGTGTTCTTTTAATCTTGTATTTAGATTCCTTTTTGTTTTTCCTATGTATATCTTTTCACAATCTTTACAATTAATTTGATAAATTCCCGATTTTTTGCAGTCTTCAATTTTTTCATTTTTGTTGGTTTTTATTAAATTACCTAAGCTGTAATCATTTTTCGGTGCTAATTTAATGTTGAATTTGTTGAAAATTTTTTGAAACTTGTCAAATACGAAAGGATGGTATGTGAACTTCTTGAATTTTTTGCCTATATTTTTATCTGTCTGAAGAGTACTTTCATTGATGACTTTTTGTTCTTTGAATTTATTTATTTTCTTTGTGTATCATTTTCTTGTGAAAACCATTATCCTTAGCAATTTTTATGATGTGTTCTTTCTCTTTATTGTAATTTTCTTTGCTCATTGGGACATTCACAAGTCTGTGTGTTAAACTATTAAATACTGACTGTTTGTGTGAAAAATGGTTAAATCCAGTAGCTTTTATATAATTGTCGATGTGAGTAAGCTTGGCAGTTTGAAGAGGAATTCCTTCAAAAGAACACCAGATGGCAGTCTAGATAATTACCGGCAAAAAGGAGAAAAAATTTACAGTCGTGAAAACAGCTGACGATGACGACAAAGTGTCGCCGATACTGCAGTGCTGTGTTAAAAGAAACATAGATGTATGAGGTAAGAAAAAATCACGATTCATTTAATTATTATTAATTGAACCTCATAATGTTAAAAGTTCCCAAATTTAATATATAAATAGAAAAATTTATGTTTGAACCAGAAGTCGAACCCCTGGACCTCTGACTATGTACATTAGTGTAATATCTGTTATGCCATTCGAACTTCCGATACGAACGTCAACATTTCTTTCCACATACACAATTATCTTTTCATCCAAAGGCCGATAGCCTTCGCTATTAACAACGCCATCTGATGACTTCTATTCAAAGTATTTTTTATTGAGAATTGAAACATTACTTTCAAGCAGTAAAGCTTCATATTTTAATGTTATTAACACTTTCCAGGATTGAATATTAGTTTTTATTTCAGAAAGAAAAATATTCTAAAAAAAGAATAAAAAATTAATGAACAGTGAAATAATCTCACCAGCACTAAACAGAGTTATTGCCTTGAGGTATGCATATTCATGCTCATCTACTTGCAGACGTGCCATTCCATTAACATATTCCTGAAGTTTGCAGATGTGATCTGTTACCTGAAACAATATTTCATTTTTTCTTTATATCATATCACACTGTACATATCACTCCATAAGCTTTAAATTAAATACTGAAAATTAAGGAAAAAAAGAGGCTAATTTAGAATTTCATTTAATGATGCACTTTTAACATCTCAGACCATAAGAATAAAAAACAAAACCTGGATGTGAAAATGCACAAATCTTGGTCAAAAAAGGTCTCCTATTTTATACACGAGGGATTTTCACACTCTTGACCTGCACATGTAAAAATTCTGAAATTTGACATAAAATCTACAAAATATTGCCCCATGTGGATCAACTCTAAGGCTAGGGCTGTTAGGTTAGCTATACCTAGCTTACAATATGAAATATATCTAATAAGGGAACTGTCAACCATTGCATGCCAAAATCTACCTCGACATTTCTCCCAGAGAAGTGTTGTGATGTACCAAGGCCATGTCCAAAAAATATCTGCCTTTTTAACTGCAAGGCACAGAAATCGAAGCTAGAATCCAGCAATGGTAACCCACTGTATGAGGGCAGATGGGACTCCCTGCATGAGTAAGAGTAGAGTGAAGTGAGGCAGGATGCAGCATGGATGGCAGGTAGTGTTGTATTACTTCCCTACAGTTTAAATGAGAAATTTGGTGCTGAATTTTTGTGCTTTGCAGTTACAAGTGGCAGATATTTTTTTTGGATATGGCCTTTGTATATCACAATGCTTCCCTGGAAGAAATTTCAAGGTAGGTTTCGGCAGGCAATGTTTGAAAATTGACTATGTTATGTTGTCTTTAATGGTGGAATTGGAGACAGCGATATCAAGTGAGGCAACATGACCAGTCAGTCACACAAACATTCTCATAAGTTAGCTATTCTGTTTTTAACCACCATTTATAGCTATCTTTGCATAATCCATAATTCGTAAATTAATGAGTCATTTTTTACATCTTACCTCATATTTCATGTTTCTTTAAACACGGGAACTAGTTTTCGAGAGAAGGATCTCTCTCATTTTCAACTGACATTACGGCTACCGGATTTTTATTGGAATCTCCATCAATAACGTTGCCATCTGGAGTTGATTTGACGAACTTTGAGATGAGGTCACGTTCATCAGGAATCTCGAAATTCATGGATCTAAATTTGTTCTTCTGAATATATATATCTTCCCCAAATTGTCAATTGTAAAGGTTTTTCCAAATGTTTTAAAAGTTGGGCTTCTTTTTTTCAATTTTATGATTCTCCAATAAACTATGTGATGCAATAGCTGATATTTCAATTTCACCATCTTTAATATTTCTAAAGTGTTTCTTAGTGTTAGTGTCCAAATTCCTTTTTGTTTTTCCCATGTATACTTTATTGCAGTTCTTACAATTAATTTGATAAATTCCAGATTTTTGCTATCTGGGATATTCAATTTCTTATTAGCAAAAATCTGGAATTTATCAAATTAATTGTAAGGACTGCAATAAAGTATACATAGAAAAAACAAAAACGAATTTGGACACTCGCACTATGGAACACTTCAGAAATATTAAAAATAGTGAAATAGAAAAATCAGCTATTGCAGCACATAGTTTATTGGAGAATCATAAAATTGAAAAAGAAGCCCAACGTTTAAAACATTTGGAAAAACCTTTACAATTGACAATTTGGGAGAAGATATATATATTCAGAAGAACAAATTTAGATCCATGCATTTCGAGATTCCTGATGAACGTGACCTCATCTCAAAGTTCATCAAATCAACACCAGATGGCAATGTTATTGATGGAGATTCCAACGAAAATCTGGTAGTCATAATGTCAGTTGAAAATGAGAGAGATCTTTCTCTTGAAAACTAGTTCCGTGTTTAAATAAACATTGAATATGAGGTAAGATGTAAAAAATGAGTCATTAATTTATGAATTAAGAACCTCATATTGATATTTCCCATATTTAACTATGAACAATCCATAAGGTTTATATAATGATTTTCAAGTTTTTCTTTAACTCAAATTCTGTAAATATAAATTCTCTACTCGTCTCCACTGTATGCTGAATCAAGACACGAGATGAAGGTCCTATTATTGAAAACGTGTACTATACAAGGATGATAGTTAATCAGGTCTGTCACACTATCACAGAGGCAGATAAAATTTAATAAAACAAAATGGATAACATGAATAGAAAAAAATGGTTTTGGCAGAGGAATAAGATAGAAATTCTGGGGAAATTCTGCCCTGGCTCTGATTCATCCATCACAAAACCCACATGGAGTAAAGAGACGAAAACTCAAGTCCCAGATGAAGGGTAAGTGTCTAACTGCTTATGCCACAGAGCCGCCATTGTCTCAAAATTTTAATTAATTCTTTGCACTTTGTACTGGCCGAAAATTATATATGTATATTAAGGTGACCCAAAAAAATCAAAGTCTTTTATTTTTAATGCATACCCTCTTAATTTATTGGTATGATGGCAGAAGCCTTGCGAGATTATAGATACACAATTTATGAGGAAGTTCATGGTGTGGCCAATAATGGGAGTAATAGACGAATAGATATTATTGCATTTAGACCATCTTCTAAAATTGGTATGATATTAGATCCCACAATTTGTTTTGAGACTCATAGTGGCCAACCTGAGAAAGTTGACTCTGAAAAGTAAGTCATACATGATCCAATAGTTGACTAAATACCAATTAGATAGTATAACTGTCATAGGATTGATGATCAGGGCAAGAGGTACTATACCAGGATTCTTAGCTAAATTTTGGAATGCCTTAGATTTGGACAGAGTGCATCTTTCTAAAATTGCCATCGCTGCCAATAGAGGGTCAATTTCAATTTTAAGAAACCATCTTTACAAAATTTCTACTTTATAGAATATACTTCAATTATAGTCTAAGATCCGGCTGCAAGATTACTACGTTCATCGAATGTATGAACAAAATCTATTTTTTTCATAAAATTGTGAATGACTGAATACACTTTTGCCGAGTTGCCTATTAAAATTTGGCTGCCAGTATGTTTAATTAAAATATAATTAATTAATTTATTCGAAATAATTTGATTCACTTGTTATTAAAATAAAATCCAATGGCTGATTGGTTCAAATTCGAGCATTGGTCTCCCTTAACTTCTGCCTCCAATCATTTCTATTTTGTGCAGCAAGCCTCCAGTTGTGACACTTAAGTAGGTTTGCAGCATCTTCCTTAATACCATCCTCCCATCGTTCCCTTAGTCTTCCAATTCGCCTATTCCACATAAAACTTGCTGTAAGCACCTATTTTTGGTGCTTGGTCTGTTGAGAGCCTTTGTACAAGGCCAGTCCATTCCAATTTCTTTAGCTTAATAAAAGTGATGTCGGGTTCATTTTATTTGTTGTATAATTCTTTGTTGTATCGTATTTTCCACTGACCATAACTCCAACATAAAGTTTTCTTGAATTAGAAGCAACCCTAACAAATGCAGTATGAACAAAGGTTCATGCTACTGGGAAATGTGATTATATACAAGAGAAATATTTGTGTTTGGGCAAGGATGCTTGGATAGCATAATAGTTGATAAGCTAGGGTGTGAAACCAGAGGTCTTGTGTTCAAATCCCAGTTCAGGCAGAAATTTTTCTTATAAAATTACAATAGGAAGTAACATTATAAAGTTCTTAATAAATAACGTGAAGAGAAAAATTATATCCTCAGACCGGGACTTGAACCCAGGACCCTTGGTTCTCTAGACCAAGTGCTCTACCACCTGAGCTACCTGAAAAAGTACCGATCTAAACGTAAATTCTTCTCTATATACGTTGTAGAGCACTTGGTCTAGAGAACCAAGGGTCCCAGGTTCAAGTCCTGGTCTGAGCGTATTATTTTTCTCTTCAAATATGATTTAACCATCATTGAGATAGATGAAAAATAATAATAAAAACATCAAATAAGGTGAGTCTTTTTCATCTTATCTCATAGAAGTTGAGTTTTTTTAGTACATGAAATTTAATTTTGTTTTGAAACATGCCCTAAAAGAACTCACCTGCTATGAGTTAAGATGAAAAAAATACCTTACTTATTAAGAAATGTTTCTCTTCAAAAATAAGAAAAAAATATGCTGTAGTGCTTTTCCGTAGTAACAGATAATGCAATATAATGGTTGGTTGGTATCTAATGTCGAGCACTTGATAATGAAATCATTCGCTCTCTTGCACTCCAATATTTAGCAGAAAGGCTGGTCTCTTCTACAAAAGCTGGACAATGGAGGAGATGGTTTCTTTCCATATCTTCATTTAAGTTGCAAAAAGGGCATTTAGGTGAATCTGTTACGCCAATTCTGTGTAGGTGTTTATTCAAGCAGTCATGTCCCGTTAGCAGTCTGAATGTTGCTACTGCAGATTTTCTTTGTAATGTAGTAATGTCATAAGCTTGTAGATTTTCCCATTCCTTTCCAGATGTTTTGGGGGGGAATGCAATATAATTAAAATGTACATTTAAAATATTAAACTTATGTCAATAATTTATTTCTTTTGGAAGTTGTATAGAAAAAGTTGAATAGATATAGACAAGAATTAAAAAAGTAACGTCTAAAATTTGTTTCTTCTGATATTTACCTGTCGTATATGCATGGCAGAAATTTTTTCTTGTGCCATTGTAGCTTGTAAATGACTTATTATAGAAGAAAGTATTGTTGGCAGGGAAAGAATTTCTGAACACTGTGCAAGACCCAATGCAAAGAGTTCAGCCCAGCAGGAACGCACCAGGGCAACATGTGTGTCGGAACTGCAAATCAAGCATAATACAATTATATACAAATTTAATTAATTAATTAAGAATGAATACACCTCACCTCATTATGTCTTCTTTTCTGGGATGTGTTTTGAAAGTCATCTATACCATTTAAATAATCAGTAAATTAATCAGATTTTAACAACTTATCTCATCAATAATTGAGTTAGAATTTAACATAATTTAGTTGAGTTGTTTCTTGACTAACCACATACTTCTTAACTCCCTCACTATCCGGATTTCATCACTCTATTTGTGACATTCTCAATGCTGTTCACGTTCACAACTGATGTCCAATGGTCTGGTCTCCTCTCCTGCAGACTAACCTCCGCGCCATCTGATGGCTGACTGGTGCAGAGGTCAGTCTGCAGGAGAGGAGACCATTGGATGTCAGTTGTGAACATGAACAGCATTGAGAATGTCACAAATAGAGTGACGAAATCCAGATCACGCGGGAGTTAAGAAGTATGAAGTGAGTCAAGAAACAACTCAACTAAATTAAACTAAACCTCATAGTGTTATTTCCTACCTACATAACTTAATAGAATTTAACACCTTACTTGAAAATTCTAGATTTCCCAAAGACATATCTCAATTAATTGTAATCAATGGTGGGTAAAGAGAAACATTTTTTCATAGTTAAATATGGGAAATAACATTATGAAAAAGAGGCAAAACTTCTAAAACATTTGGAAAAACCTTTAGAATTGACAGTTTGGCAGAAGATATACATATTCAGAACAAATTTAGATCCATGAATTTTGAAATTCCCGATGAATGGGACCTGATCTCAAAGTTCATTAAATCAACACTAGATGGCAACATTATAGATGGAGATTCCAATGAAAATCCAGTAATCATAATATCAGTTGAATTGGGAGGGATGATCCTCTTGAAAAACTGCAGTTCCTCTGTTTAAGAAAACAAACTATGAGGTAAGATAAGACAATTTTTTGCCTGAACCGTGAATTGTACCCTGAACCTTCAGCTTTCCATGCTGATGCTTTGATCAGTGAGCTAATTCAGGCCACATTCCCATCCAAGCATAAATCCTTCCTTTACCTTACTCTATTGGTCCTACATTCAATGCAATGAATCATCATTCACAAATACACAATGAATGGCTTCTAATTAAGAAGACATGAAGGGACTCCACACAGCTATAGCATTTTATTAAATTAATATTAAGAATTAATTATTAATGAGTTGGTTATTTTGACTCACCTCATATTAAGTTATATAGGTAGGAAATAACACTATGAGGTTTATTTTAATTTATGTTGAGTTGTTTTTGACTCATCTCATAATTCCTAACTCCCTTGCAGACTCAAGTTTCTTCACTGCATTTGTGACATTCTCAATGCTGTATCACGTTCACAACTGACGTCCAACGGCCTCCTCTCCTGCAGATGGCGTGGAGGCCAATCTGCAGGAGAGGAGGCCATTGGATGTCAGTAGTGAACGTAATACAGCATTGAGAATGTCACAAATGCAGTGAAGAAACTAGAGTCTATGAGGGAGTTAAGAAGTATGAGGTGAGTCAAAAATAACTCAACATAAATCACCTCATATTTCTTGATTTTTATGCAGATATGGTTTCGTCGCTTTTGCGCAACATTGTCTATGCATTCCCACTTTTCATAATATATAACTT
Organism: Diploptera punctata; assembly: GCA_030220185.1. Lineage (NCBI taxonomy): Eukaryota > Metazoa > Arthropoda > Insecta > Blattodea > Blaberidae > Diploptera > Diploptera punctata. The sequence goes on from JASPKZ010010253.1 coordinate 1,005,375, forward strand.
TTAATAATAATAATATTAAGAAGCTAAAACTATTACTATGATTGAAATAAGTAAATTAACATACACAACTAAACTATTGTAATCAATGGTAAAGAGAAAATTTTTTGCCTGAACTGGGAATCGAACCCCAAACCTTCAGCTTTCTGTGACCACTGAGCTAATACAGACTACATTTTCATCTAAGCATAAAAAAATGTGTGATATGTGCCAATGCCAGGAGAGAATGACAGAAATGTTATAATAATCTGGTAGCATTGGTAAAAAATATTTACATTATTGTAACATAATGAAAAGAACAGTTAATTTCATAGACTGCAATGTGCAGAACATGTGGCCTGAAAGAGGTGTAGCAAAACCGGGTGTAAGTGCCATCTAGTCAAGTAGTCATAGACTGCAGTGGGCAGGGCATAGGGAATGAAAGAGGGCATGGAAACTTGCTGTAGGAAAAACCAGAGGGAAAGTGCCAAGTAGGTAGGCCAAGAATGAGGGGGAGAATAACATTAACCATTATTTGAAGGGTAATCAACTTTTCACTTACTTAAGCAGCTGAAAGGCAGGAATGCTTCTAGCCCAATGAACTGAGAGAAACAGAAGCCTTGATGCACTTTCACAAATATAATGCACATTGAGGTAGGCAGGCATAGGACTAGGTGTTTGTAAGTTAAAAGGAATGTGTTGTTCCAATAAGAGAACTCCTTCCAACTCAAAAACACCTTCGTTTTCATAATCCACATTCAATCCGAGGCCATCATTTCCATTCAAATTCTGCAAAAATTCAATTATTACCAAATATAAACATGGATTTATAATTGAGTAATTACGATATTTGGTCTGCATATTCTTACCTCTTATGGTTGTTTTGTTGAACATGTTTCAAGGCTTCTGAGCTCCATCTTCAGCTATTACAGACAACTTGAGAAAAATCAGTCTGTAATCACTGAAGATGGGGCTTAGAAGCCTTGAAACATATGTTCAACAAAAACAACCATAAGAGGTAAGAATATACAGACCAAATATCTTAATTATTAAATAAACCTCTTAATGTTACTTCCTATTGTATTTTTAAAACTATAACTGAATGTTTAGGAATTAACACCATGAGATATTATTTACTTTGGAAAAATTGTATCACTTCACCTCATATCCTTCTTCTTTTTAAACCAGTTTCCGGACATAATTAGGTTATGTCCTCAGTATTTTCACAAAGATTGTTATGCCGTCTTGAAGAGCCACCTTGTGCTCCCTCCATTGGCAGACTGATGAACCTCAAATTCAAATCACGTTCCCCGGGAATTTCAAATTTCACTAATTGCTTCCTTTTGTTCTTTTGAATGTAGATTTTTTTCCCCCAAACTGTGAGCTCTTTATGTTTTCTATTTATTTAATTAATTTAGCTTCTCTTTCGATTTGATGTTTTTCTCAGATGTTCTTTCACTTCTGACCATGCATGGGTGGTTATTGCAAATTTTTCTACTTCCTTACATCTCAAAAATGGGGAAGTAGAAACAAATTTACAGTAGCCACACATGCATGGTCAAAAAACATCAAATCAAGAGAAAGGTTAAAATAATTAAATGAATAGAAAAACCCCAAAGAGCTCACAGTTTTAAAAAAAAAATCTACATAAAAAAAAAGAAGAGAAATTAACGAATTTTGAAATTCATGGGAAAAGTGATTTGTTTTGGAGGTTCTTCAGTTTACCAACAGAGGGAGCAGGAGGTGGCTCTTAAAACAACATAACGGTTGTGAAAGGACTGAGGATGGGACCTAATTGAGTCAAGTAAGAAGAATGATAAGAGGTGAGGTAATACAATTTTTCTTAAATAGATTAATCTGTTTCTAAACCATAAAATTGATAGGAAGTATCACTATGAGGTATTTTATCATTGAATTGTATTGGTTATTTACACCTCACCCCAATATTTTGTTCTCTAAACTAGACACGTTTCTTCATAAGAATTAAATGAATCGTGAATTCTTTTTACCTCATACATGTATGTTTTTTTAACACAGAACTGCAGTATCAGTAAAAATATCATTCCAATCTTCAGCTGTTTTCACGAATGTCAATTTTTTATTATGCCGGTAATTTTCTAAACTGCCATCCGGTGTACTTTTGAAAAACTTTGTAATCAAATTAGGTTTGTCTGGAAACTCGAAGTTCATGGTTCTATTATGGTTATTTTAATGTATATATTTTCCCAAACTGTTAATTCCAAAGATTTAGATAGATGTTTCAAAAGTTTTGCTTCTTTTTCAATTCTATGATTCTTTAATAAACTATGTGCTGCTATTGCTGATTTTTCAATTTCACCATTTTTTTGTTTCTAAAGTGTTCTATTTTTTTGCGAGTGTCCAAATTCCTTTTTGTTTTTCATATACATACTTTATTGTAATCTTTGCAATTAATTTGATAAATTCCAGATTTTTTATTGTCTGGGATGTTAATTTTTGTATTAGTTAACAGAAGAATACCCAGGCTGAATTTGTTAATTGGAGCCAATGTTATATTAATTTTTTAAAAATCTTTTATAATCGGTTATGAACTTCTGGATGGTAAGTAAATTTCTTGAATTTTTCATCTTCCTTGGAATTATGTTGCAGAGTGGTGTATTCATGTAACCTTTTTTGTTGTTGAAATTTCTTTAATTTCTTCACAGAATCATAGAATTGAAAAAGAAGCAAAACTTTTGAAACATCTATCTAAACCTTTGGAATTAACAGTTTGGAAAAAGTTATACACTCAAAAAATCATACTAGATTATATTATTTTTAGTCTGATCATCTTACCTCAATATTAATGTTGATTTGTTCTTGAACATTAATATTGATTACAATGATCTTCAAAAGTACACCAGATATCAGTTTAGAAATTTACCAGCATAATGAAAAATTGAGTCATGAAAACAGCTGAAGATGGGAATGATACTTTTCCCAATACTGCAGTTCTGTGTAAAAAAAAAACATAGATGTATGTGGTAAGAAGAATTCACGATTCATTTAATTCTTATTAATAAACCTCATAATGTAAATATTCCCAAATTTATTATATTAATGTTTCTTTATCATCAGCCAAAAGCTGACAGTTCAAATGACCATTTTAAGCCATGTAGATAAACTCTTTCTGGTATTGGGCAGACAAACTTCATGATCAATTTGTTTCTCCAGTAACTTCAAAATTCATTAATCTATCTCTATTATTCTGGATGTAGATTTCATCCAAAATTGATAGTTTTTGGCTAAGGATAGTGGAAAAGTTTCTTCAGGCATGAGAACAAAATATATCAGGAATAAATAACCAATTCAATTTCTTTGATAGATTTATCTCATGTTTTCAACTTATTTTTAGCGAATTCTGAAGGAATGTAGCTAATGAGGTTGTTCTTTTGAAAATATTTTTGGAAAAATTTTATAAATCTTGATTGTTCCTTCTTACAAGGGAATTGTTACCATTGCATGCTGAAACCTACCTTGAAATTTCTCCCAGAGAAGCATTGTGATATACCGAGGCCATATCCAAAAAAAAAAAAATATCTGTTACTGTTAACTTTAAGACATAGAAATCAAAGCCATAATATAGCAATGGCAACACACTGAGCAAAGCCCCTGCCTGAATAGAGCAGAGTGGAGTAAGGCAGGGCACAGGGCAGATGGCAAATCGTGAGAGTTATCTAATCCAATTCACCAAGTTGGGAATTGTATTACTTCCCTGTAGTTTAAGTGAGATATTTGGCACTGAATTTTGGTGCTCTGCAGTTAAAAACAGCAACTTTCTTTTTGGACATGGCCTTAGTAGATCACAACACTTCTCTGAGAGAAATTTCAAAGTAGTTTTTGTCACGTATTTATTAAAAGTTCCCTTGTTAGTAGATCTGAAAATGGACATTAAAAAATGTGTGTATTACAAGCCAATGTTAAATCTGCATATGGAAAATATGCTAGGAATATGCTGTTGTAACTCTTCCTTTCTCATGCTATGTTGCCAGTTCCTGTACTCTGTGTTATGTTATTTGACTGGAAAGGGTGAGCTGGCAAACACGTTTAACATGGTCTGATGACACCTCCAGTAGTCATTGACCTAATGACTAATTACTCAACCATGTAATGATCTTCCACACATGTTTAGTTATTCTCTGACCTACCCCTTAGTTCAATCATTTTCATTACGTGATTGAGTGTAATTTTTAACGTGCCAGTTATTCCATTCGATATTATTAAAATTAGACATTACCTCATATTTAGTCTCTTTTTAAGACCAATTTCGTGGAAACTAATAACCTTCCATATTCAGTTATGTAGGTAGGAAATAACACTATGAGGTTTATTTTAATTTTGTTGAGTTGTTTCTTGACTCACCTCATACTTCTTAACTCCCTCGCAGATCCAGATTTTATCATTGTATTTGTGACATTCTCAATACTGTTCAGTTGTGAATGTTAACAGCATTTAAATGTCACAAATACAGTGACGAAATCTGGATCTGCAAGGGAGTCAAGAAGTATGAGGTGAGTCAAGAAACAACTCAACAAAACTTCCATATTCAATTTGTACTCAGCTGTTGTTGATAATTCAATGTTTCCTCCTCCATCTGTTGGTAAATAATGTATCTCAATATCAAATCACATTCCATGGGAATTTCAAAATTCATTAATTCTTCCATTGCTTTAATTAACAAATTCTGAAATTACTGGGGATTGTGACTTGATTTGTAGGTTCAATACCCTCAGATGGAGGAAAAAAACATTGAATTACCAACGACAAAACAACAGTTGAGTACAAACTTAAGATGGACGATTATTATTAGTTTCTCTGAAATGGGTCTTAAAAGGAAGACTTTATATGATGTAAGTTGTAATTTTAATAATATTTAATCATTAATATGTCTGTGTTACTTCCTATAAATATTGAAGTTATTTAATATTGTTATTTTTCATATATATATTTATTTATTTATTTTAGTTACTTTACATTTATTTATTTTGTTTACTTATTTTATTTATTTGTAACAATGATGTCAAGTTATTGTTCACTGTGGAGATAAGACATTTATACAACAAAATATTCAACATTTTGATGTTTTTATTTTTTTGCCAGGAGTTATAATTTTTCTTATTTAAGCGCTCCAATTCATTAATGACATAAAAATAGAGGATGTAAAATCATATAAATATCTTGGTTCAACTGTAAATGGAAAAACTGTATAGAGGAAAAAATTAGTGAAAGAATTTCCCTGAGAAATAAAGCCTACTATACAAATATCCTATTTAAAAGTAAACCTGTTTCCAGATTATCCAAAATTAAGCAGTATAATACAGTAATAAATCTGGTTGTAACTAATGGCTGTGAAACATGGGTACTGAAAGAATCTGATATACAAGAACTATTAATGGTGTAATTAAATGTTTCTTACCTCTCCTCTCATATATCTTCTAAGCAGATCACGATTTCAAGATCATAACCTACGGTATCGAAATCACAATCTACTTAGAAGATTTATATGAGGAGAGGTAAGAAACATTTAATTTCACCATAAATTAAACCTCATAGTGATTCATTCCTGTAAAAGTTAAAAAAAAAAAAAGAACTATTAATGTTTGAAAAGAAAATCTTACCGAAAATTTTTGGATCAATTAGAGAAAGGGATGGCACATGATGTATAAGATTGAACTTCGAATAAAATGATTTAATACAAAATAAAAATATAGTAAACCACATTAAAGCTTAAAGGCTGTGCTGGTTTGCTCATGTAAATAGAACGCAAGAAGACAAAACTTGTAAAAGAATATACAAATGGTAACCAATATGCACCAGAACTGCTGGACACCCAAAAAACAGATGGAAAGATGACATCATAAAAGATATAAGAGGAATGAAAATGATAGTCTTGATCTTTCCACCGATGTTTTGGTCTCCCTTGGTCCCTATGTCTGGAAGCGATAAATTAAGAGTTCAAAATATGGTTGAAGAAATTTATAATTATCAAAACAATTGTTTAGAACATTTCCAAAGAACGGACCCATCTCACTTTCCTAAATTCGCATTGCAGTAACAACCTAAAGAACCCAGATAGTAAAAAATCTGGAATTTATGAAATCAATTGCAACAACTGCAATACAGTGTTATATATATATATATATATATATATATATTTCTTTTTGCAGACGATTTAGCTCTTCTGGCACTTTCCGAAAATGATTTGCAATGATCAATTTATAATTTACAAAAAATAGCTGCCAAATTTAATATGAAAATATCAATTAACAAAACTAAAATTATGGCATTTCATGGGAAGGACCCCATACAAAGTAAAATCTGTCTCCAGAATAAAATTTTAGAGAGATCCAATCAATTTAAATATCTTGGATATTATCTCTCTATCTGGGATGAAAAGGATATCCCTGAAAAAATTACTAGTTATAATAAAAGTTTGGGAATTATTAATCAAGTTATGAAACCATCCCTTGTACAAAAAAACACCAGATTACATTTATATAACACTTTGGCTAGACCAGTGTTGACTTATGGTAGTGAAGCATGGACACTAAAAAGACAACATGAAAGCAGAATAACGGCTTGTGAAATGAGATTCATGCACAGGACAGTGGGTTACACCAGATGGGATCGGAAAAGGAACACCGATAACTTAAAAGAATTGAAGACTACACCAATTTTGGAATATATTAAACAGTACCAACTAAATTGGAAACACCATCTAGAAAGAATGAGTTCAAATCGGATCCTCAAAGCTGTTCATAATTATATACCAAGAGGATGAAGATCACTGGGCCGTCCTATGAAACGCTGGAGGGAAAATTTTCTATGGGGATCATAACAGGCCTTGGACTAATACTTGGAAGGAAGAAGAAGAAGAAAGAAGAAGGAAAAACTAAAGGAATATAGAAACTCATAAAAAAGAACACTTTAGAAATATTAAAAAGGGTGAAATTAAAAAAATTGGCAATTGCAGCTCATAGTTTGCTAGAGAATCACAAAATTGGATGAGGAACTAAACTTTTGAAACATTTGGAGAAACCTTTGGAATTGACAATTTAGGATAAGATATACAGTCAGAAGAATAAATATAAAGCAATGAATTTTGATATTTCAAACAAGATTAATTTACTTATTTTAGGAATTCTCACTATGAGGTATATTCATTAAGGTAGAATATTTTTATCACTCACCTCATATTGTTCTTCTTATTTGATTATAAACTAGTTTCGGAACATAGTTTCTGTTCCATCCTCAGTATCATCACGACCGTTGTTCTGTCGTCTTGAAGAGCTGTCACTTCAAGACGACAGAACAACGGTCGTGATGATACTGAGGATGGAACAGAAACTATGTTCCGAAACTAGTTTATAATCAAATAAGAAGAACAATATGAGGTGAGTGATAAAAATATTCTACCTTAAAGATTAATTTAATCTCCAAGTTCATAAAAACAACACCAGATGGCAGTTCAGAAGATGATGTTAACAACGAAATTTTGACAGTTGGAATTTGAAGATGAAAGTAATAATATATTTTGAAACCGGTATCGTGAAGACATGCAACTTTATGAGGTGAGATGTTAAAGCATTTTCTCCAACCCATTCATTAATGTAAATACCACATAGTGTTTCCTCCCATCGTAATTTTAATTAAAAACCTAAAGGTCTTCGAGATAGAAAAGACCAAAATTAAGATGGACTGACCAACAACAGCTTGAGATCTCACAGGAACAAGTTCGAATAACCTAAAATAAGTTCGTGATGATGATGAGAAAAGATAGCACAGTTTTAAACTCATTATTTTACTACTTCATTTAATGATGCACATTAATGATTGTAAGATTTTATAAATTTGTTTCGAAATTCCAGTCAAAGTGTAGACGAGGCCATTAACATGTCTATTCATCCGTTAAAACCCTTACTTTCAATCCTTGTAACATAAATAACTATTATATGATTGATAAAATTTTTAAACCTTAGCCACTGTTTCCAGAGCACGAGATATCAAAGTTTTATCCCGAGCTAAACTGAAAGCATCATTTATATCTTCGCCTGCTAGGAAACTATCTGTGGAACCATCTTCTTCAACACTGACTTGGCTTGGAGACATTCGATGCAAGTTATCAGCATCTGAAATACAATAACAATTGTCTTATGAAGTCACCAAACTTAAAATTAACATAAATCTATGTATATTTGAAGAGAAAATTTTTTTTTTTTTTTTTCGCCTAGACCGGGACTCGAACCCGGGATCCTTGGCTTTCCGGGCCAAGTGCTCTACCAACTGAGCTACCGAGGCGAGTTACGATCTAGACGCAAAAAATTTTTCTCTTCAAATATAATTTATCCTTCTATGAGAAGTGTTAAATTAATAATAAAAATCGTCAATAGAAGCCCTACTGGCTATAAAGTAGTGTTAAATTCCCAATAAATGTCTTCTTAACTAAGAAGCCGCCATTTGCAAAGATAGAAGCTATGGTTTCAAGCATTTGGCACGAGGGAATTACAACGTACATAAGAGGAAAATTGGTCTGTCTAGATCGTAACTCCGCCTCTGGTAGCTCAGTTGGTAGAGCACTGGCCCGGAAAGCCAAGGGTCCCGGGTTCGAGTCCCGGTCTAGGCGAAAATTTTTCTCTTCAAATATAATTTATCCTTCTATGAGAAGTGTTAAATTAATAATAAAAATCGTCAATAGAAGCCCTACTGGCTTTATAAAGTAGTGTTAAATTGCCAATAAATGTCTTCTTAATTAAGAAGCCGCCATTTGCAAAGATAGAAGCTATGGTTTCAAAAGCATTTGGCGCGAGGGAATTACAACGTACATAAGAGAAAAATTTGCGTCTAGATCGTAACTCGCCTCGGTAGCTCAGTTGGTAGAGCACTTGGCCCGGAAAGCCAAGGGTCCCGGGTTCGAGTCCCGGTCTAGGCGAAAATTTTTCTCTTCAAATATAATTTATCCTTCTATGAGAAGTGTTAAATTAATAATAAAAAAGGTCAATAGAAGCCCTACTGGCTATAAAGTAGTGTTAAATTCCAATAAATGTCTTCTTAACTAAGAAGCCGCCATTTGCAAAGATAGAAGCTATGGTTTCAAAAGCATTTGGCGATAGGGAATTACAACGTATATAAGAGAAAAATTTTCGTCTAGATCGCAACTCGCCTCGGTGCTCAGTTGGTAGAGCACTTGGCCGGAAAGCCAAGGGTCCCGGGTTCGAGTCCCGGTCTAGGCGAAAATTTTTTCTCTTCAAATATAATTTATCTTTCATTGAGAAATGTTAAATCAATAATAAAAATCGTCATTAGAAGCCTTTACTAGCTTTATAAAGTAATATTAAATTCCCAATAAATGTCTTCTTAACTAAGAAGCCGCCCTTTTGCAAAGATAGAAGCAATGGTTTCAAAAGCATTTGGCGATAGGGAATTACAACGTATATAAGAGAAAAATTTGCGTCTAGATCGATAACTCGCCTCGGTAGCTCAGTTGGTAGAGCACTTGGCCCGGAAAGCCAAGGGCCCCGGGTTCGAGTCCCGGTCTAGGCGAAAATTTTTCTCTTCAAAATATAATTTTATCCTTCTATGAGAAGTGTTAAAATTATAATAAAAATCGTCAATAGGAAGCCCTTCTGGCTATAAAGTAGTTTAAATTCCCAATAAATGTCTTCTTAACTAAGAAGCCGCCATTTGCAAAGATAGAAGCTATGGTTTCAAGCATTTGGCACGAGGGAATTACAACGTACATAAGAGAAAAATTTGCGTCTAGATCGTAAACTCGCCTCGGTAGCTCAGTTGGTAGAAGCACTTGGCCCGGAAAGCCAAGGGGTCCCGGGTTCGAGTCCCGGTCTAGGCGAAAATTTTTCTCTTCAAATATAATTTATCCTTCTATGAGAAGTGTTTAATTAATAATTAAAAATCGTCAATAGAAGCCCTACTGGACTATAAAGTAGTGTTAAATCCCAATAAATGTCTTCTTAACTAAGAAGCCGCCATTTGCAAAGATAGAAGCTATGGTTTCAAGCATTTGGCACGAGGGAATTACAACGTACATAAGAGAAAAATTTGCGTCTAGATCGTACTCCGCCTCGGTAGCTCATTTGGTAGAGCACTTGGCCCGGAAAGCCAAGGGTCCCGGGTTCGAAGTCCCCGGTCTAGGACAAAAAAAAAAAAAAAAAAAAAAAAAAAAAAAAAAAAAAAAAAAAAAAAAAAAAATTTTCTCTTCAAATATAATTTATCCTTCTATGAGAAGTGTTAAATTAATAATAAAAATCGTCAATAGAAGCCCTACTGGCTATAAAGTAGTGTTAAATTCCCAATAAAGTCTTCTTAACTAAGAAGCCGCCATTTGCAAAGATAGAAGCTATGGTTTCAAGCATTTGGCACGAGGGAATTACAAACGTACATAAGAGAAAAATTTGCGTCTAGATCGTAACTCGCCTCGGTAGCTCAGTTGGTAGAGCACTTGGCCCGGAAAGCCAAGGGTCCCGGGTTCGAGTCCCGGTCTAGGCGAAAATTTTTCTCTTCAAATATAATTTATCCTTCTATGAGAAGTGTTAAATTAATAATAAAAATCGTCAATAGAAAACCCTACTGGCTATAAAGTAGTGTTAAATTCCCAATAATGTCTTCTTAACTAAGAAGCCGCCATTTGCAAAAGATAGAAGCTTTGGTTTCAAGCATTTGGCACGAAGGGAATTACAACGACATAAGAGGAAAATTTGGTCTAGATCGTAACTCGCCTCGGTAGCTCAGTTGGTAGAGCACTTGGCCCGGAAAGCCAAGGGTCCCGGGTTCGAGTCCCGGTCTAGGCGAAAATTTTTCTCTTCAAATATAATTTATCCTTCTATGAGAAGTGTTAAATTAATAATAAAAATCGTCAATAAATCTATGTAGTTCATACTACTGTGATTTATAACTCACTCCCAGACATTCCTAACAGTCTCTTTTGCGAGAGTTTATCGTAAGTAATGCCATGAGTGTTTTCCAATTTATCTAGATAATTGGGAAATCAAGAGTGACATTTCTTAGGACTATTTAATTAATAAAATTGAGCTGTTTACTCACAAATCATCATTCAACTATAGTTATTTTAAAATATTTATATATTTAATGTAAACGGCGATGTTTGAAAACAAATGAGAAACGATTGGTATGCTTCATTTGCTTCTTTTTTTCATCGCTGCAACCAGATCATATTATTTATTGCCAAAGGATCACAATATTGTAAGAATGCACCCTAGGGGAGAAATTAATAACCAACATTATAGGTATTAATTAATTTCTGATGTCCTATGACGTAAATATATCAATTATATTTTTCTGCAAAATAATTCTTTAAGAAAGTGCAAAGAGTGGTTTCTTTTTTTTGTGGTATAATCAATTGCTACAAATGTTTTTATATTATCTTCCTGCATGCACTATCTGCTGACATTCATGCACTATATATACAATCTGGTAGCCGTATTTCTTAGAGAATCAGTCACTGCAAAATAATGTTATGACCTATTCAGAATGTTAAAAAGGAGGAGCTTTCTTTAATATGATAAACTTCAGTTGATAAATTTGAGGCAAAACACAACTCAGATTGTTGTAAATAAAAAATCATTGAAATGTGATTAGTCATTGACTCCCATTTGGGGCATGAGTTAAATAGTCAATAAACATTTTGAAAGCATTTCTATTGCCACCTATTCAAGCTACATGACGTGCCTATCTCAATCCGTAATAACCCTGACACTATTAGGACAACAATGTAACTGCTAAGACCTGACTCTCAGCCCAATTTAAGGCACCATGTCTTGATACAGAACATGCATTGATTTGAGTCCTTATCTATCTATCTACAATAGCGTAAGAGCCCAATGTTGGGTTTTAGTCTCTCCTTTGTTAGACCAAGTTAATTTAGTTAGGATTTAAATTAAAATTCTGTATACATCACCTCATATCCAGTCTTCAACTTAAACCGGTTTCAAAAACATGGATGGTTTCATCTTCAGTAAAAATCTCGATCGATGTTATGTCGACTGCTTCTTATTCCCACTGTTCTAAATAGAGGGAGTAAGAAGCAGTTCTCCTGAATGACATAACATCGGTCGAGATATTACTGAAGATGAAACCACTTAGGTTTTGAAACTGGTATAATTAGAAGACTGGATATGAGGTGAGGTATAAAGAATTTTAATTTGAATCTTAATTTTTTTCAGTATAAAAGTTCAGTTTAATTTAGTTATGCTTTATATTTGAAGAGAAAAGTTTTTGCCTAGACTGAGACTCGAACCCGGGACCTTTGGCTTGCCGGGCCAAATGCTCTACCAACTGAGCTACCGAGGTGAGTTGCGATCTAGATGCAAATTCTTCTCTTATATACGTTGTAATTCTCTCGTGCCAAATGCTTTTTTTTTCTATCTTTGCAAATGGTGGCTTCTTAGTTAAGAAGATATTTATTGGGAATTTAACATTACTTTATGAAGCCAGTAGGGCTTCTATTGATGTTTTTATTATTAATTTAACATTTCTCACTGAAGGATAAATTATATTTGAAGAGAAAATTTTTTGCCTAGACCGGGAGAAATGTTAAATTAATAATAAAAACATCACAATAGAAGCCCTACTGGCTTTATAATGTAATGTTAAATTCCCAATAAATGTCTTCTTAACTAAGAAGCTGCCATTTGCAAAGATAGAAACAAAGGTTTCGAAGCATTTGGCACGAGGGAATTACAACGTATATAAGAGAAAATTTTGCATCTAGATCGCAACTCGCCTCAGCAGCTCAATTGGTAGAGCATTTGGCCTGGCATGCCAAAGGTCCTGGGTTCGAGTCTCGGTCTAGGCGAAAATTTTTCTCTTCAAATATAATTTATCCTTCAGTGAGAAATGTTAAATTAATAATAAAAATATCAATTAGTTATGCTTATTTCCCTAGAGACGTCTTGAATGGTATGTGGTCAACATACCCAACCAATGAGACATCTAGTAGATAACTAAGGTATTACTAGGATGAAGGTTGGTAAATTTTGCACAGAGGCCTTTTTATTCAGGCTTGTGGTTGTTTTATGAGCCTGAAATCTTCAGACTCGGGACCCACATCTTAAAGTCCTTCCTGGAGGACTTGCTCCTTGGATTTTCCCATCCTAAAAAATCCATCGACCCTGGCCAGGTTTCAACCTGTTACCCTCAGGACTAAAGGCAAGGAACATAACCACTTGACCACCGTGGCCAACTTTGAGTCCCAAAAGTGGAGAAAATTTTCTGATGGAATTTTGGCCAGTATGACACCATGCTCACACACTTTATGAGGAATTTGAGTATTTGGGTAGTGGCTCCAGGACTACATGTCATGCCATGAATGTATGGATGACCATCCATCTCTGTGATTAACACATCTGGATGTGAGGCCTGCAGCTGGATGGTAGGTCAAGGGCCTTCTAGGCTCAATGTACCTTGGAATTAATATGTTTGCTATTATTTTATATGATGTTATTTAACAACTCACGTCATCAGCAATGAAATTCAAGGCATAAAAGGACAGATCAATTAGCCTTTATTCTCAGACATGAGATTCTTTTAAGTGTCATAAATCGTTCAGAAACAAATTGAAAATAAAATTACTAACAGAAACAACTCACTAATATTACTTTTTAAGAATTAATAATGTGTTTTGCATTATTTAATAAAAATATACTTAGGATTTAATATATTTACCTAACGCCTTGTATAAAAAGCATAGATTAATTCATTGTAGTTTATTACTTTCTTTGTATTTTTTTCTTTTCTTTTTATGTATAGTAGATTCGAGCTGTTATTCCTTTTTGTATTCATTGTATCATTAATTTAATTTTAATTGTATTTAGATTCATTGTATTATTAGACATTATTTTCATTATTATTCAATTTGACAGATAATTAATTGTTCAATATGACTATCATTGTAATTTTTTTGTATTCATATGTAACATATGTTTGTCCTGTTTAATATGACTATTATTGTAATTTTTTTGTATTCACATGTAACATATGTTTGTCCTGGTGAGTGGAAGAGAAGGCCACATGGCCTTAACTCCACCAGGCTAAATAAATCTATTCTAATAAATCTATGACATGGGACCCATGAGTTTCCCTTCTCAAGGATACTCATACTCAGTTTTAGATCCTGAAAAATCCATCAGCCACTGAATGTTAAAACCAGAAGTGAGCATGGTAACAAAGGGGCCTCTAAGCAAAATTTACCGACATCAATGTCCTAGTAATACCTTAGTTGCCTGTTAGATGTCTCATTGGGTCAGTGTGATGACCCACATGCCATCTGTACATCTATGAGCAAATAAGGTTAACCACTAACAGACCAACATGAGTTAATTTTCATATCTTGTTTCGGGAAAAGTCGGTTATATGGCAGACACGAATTCTTCTAAGTTCCACAGAATTGCAGTGCTCATGCATGGACACAAATTCTTCTAAGTTCCACAGAATCGCAGTGCGCATGCACGAGTTCCTGTAATGGTTAATATAGCCTCCGGTAGATGGCTCTACAGTAGACAATACCAACTTTGGGAATAAATTCCCAAATGCAAAAAAAAAAAAAAAAAAAAATGGACGTAAACTAACTTGCCATTCCCTAACGAAAGAAAACTATTTACATGCATATTATTTATTCCCAAATGCTCAAAAAAATGGACGTAAACCAACTTCCCATTTCCTAACCTAACAAAACAATTTACATGCGTACTATTTAATAAACTATAAGCTAATTTTATGTACACTAACACTAAATATGGTTTGAAATTATTTTCAAATGGTGGCAACGTTGGAACAACATGGGAAAAGTAGCAAGTAAGTAATGTATCCAATCATGTTTTACGTAAATATATAAATATAAAATATTGTAAAAAAAGCTTGAAGATCATTGCAAACTGTTTAAAACAGTACAAAATGTGTTTACAAGTGTTTAGTGCATTAGTGGCATAAGAATGTAAGTGTAGAATCGTGACTGGCATAACCTACCTTCATCACCTTGTTTCTAATGATTTCACTATTCAAAATAATGTTTTATTACAAATAATTTAAAATGGAGGGAAAAAATGACTAACCTGAAGTTTTGGAACTCATAATTCCAAGGTCTGAGAGACTGAATGTGGGAGGCAACACTGATGTTTTGGAATCCAGGGACAGATCCTTTCTGATGAAGATCTTATTAGATGGGTTCATTGAGAAGTTTGATGAACTGTTGTTGATTCCCATGGACTGTGTAAAGTCTCTCTTCTCAGTCATTGGCTTCCTCTCATGTTGGACGGCTGAAAAGAATAATCAGTTTTATATCTTCATTAAAAAAAATACAAAAGTAAAACTTCATAATAATTATTAACAGATTGTTACAACTGGCATTGTTTCTCTGTTCCTAATTTCCATTTACTTCTGTGTAAGAACTCCTCTTCCAATTCTCTTCCTTTCATGACTTCCTGGATATCATTTTTCCAACTGTGTTCAGGTCTCTTTCTTCCTGATGGTATCCATTCTAAAATCTTCAATGACTCTTTTGCGTTGTCCATCCTAACTGTGTGTCCATACCATATTAAAGAAAAATATTCATAAAAAAATATAAAAATGAATAGAAATAAAAGAACAACAAAAACAACAAAGTAATAAAAATAAAACAATTGTATATAATATATAAAACATTTTAAAACAAATTAAAAAACGAAGAACTAATGCTTCTACATCAAAGATGTGTCTATGTCCTCCTATAACTTCTCTAATGTTATGTTTTGTATTTTATATAATCTTAGTTTTTCTACATCATCACAAAATCTCATCTCTGTAGCCAGAAATATCCTCCTTAATCTCTGTTTTACACTCCGTACTTCAGGTCCATATAGTATAACACTTTGGACAATATAGTGAAAGACGAGTCTTAAATACTTTCTTTCCAGTGCTCCCTTACCACTAGCTAAACCCAAATCATAAACTTGTAAGCATGTGGCGAAAAAAACGTATTACAGAGTTGTCTTTCCCAGTATACAAACAAATACTGACAATAACTGAGGAAATATACTTCAAAGAAATATGCTGACAATCTCACAAAATTTCATTGACTGAAATTAATGACGGTTTTGCTGGCATGTTGCCTTTGTTCAATGATCTCTCCATTAGGCGCAGCTTGTGCAGATAGATTTATGACATTATTAATGAGTTGGCTATTTTGACTCACCTCATATTTCTTGATTTTTCGTGAAGACCAGGTTTTGTCACTTTTGTGCGACATTGTCAATGTATTCCAACTGTTGTTTTACGGTTGTCCATCCTGTAAGCTGATTTGTGCTCCCTCTGCTGGCTGACCAATGAACTTCCAAATCAATTTTTTTCTCCAAGAATTTCAAAATTCATGGTTTTCTTCTTATTCTTGCAGATATAAATTTTCTCTCAAATTATGAGTTCCTTAGATTTTTCTAAATGTTTTAGTAATTTGGCCTTCGTTTCAATTCCGTGTTTTTCTGACCATGCATGTGCAGCTATCGCAGATTTTTCTATTTCTTCATTTTTAACATTTCTATAGAGTTCTTTCAATCTTGTATTCAAGTTCCTTTTTGTTTTTTCTATGTATATTTTTTTCACAATCTTTACAATCAATTTGATAAAACTCTGATTTGTTGCCATCTTCAATCTTTTCATTTTTGTTGTTTTTGATTAATTTATTAAAACTGTAATCATTTTTTGGTGCTAATTTGTTAAATTTGCTGAAAATTTTTTTAAACTTATTAAATACTAAGGGATGATATGCAAATTTATTGAATTTTTTACCAGTTTTTTATGTCAGAAAAGTACTTTCATTTAACACTTTTTGTTTCTTGAATTTATTATTATCTTACAAATCATCTTTTCCTGAAAAGCCATTCTCTTTTTTCTATTTTTAAGTGTTTTTTCTCTTTATTAAAATTTTTTCTGCTCATGGGAACGTTCACAAGTATGTATGTTAAAGTATTAAATACTGTCTGTTTATGCGTAATATGGTTAAAACCTGTTGCTTTAATATAATTATCTGTGTGTTTCTTTCCTGTAAATTCCAAATTCTATTTTACTTTCTTCTTCATTCAACATTAAATAGATTTATAACATTAAAATTCATTGGAGAACATTTTGTTTAAATAACTCACCTCATAGGATTCATGCTTCCATGATACTACAGTTTTAAACACAGTCGTGTTCATCCTCAGCCATAACTCCAACTGATGAAATTCTTCAGCCCAAAGAATGTTTACTTCCCAACATTAATTTAATATAGATTTATGGCAGCTCAGAAGAAAATATCTCAAGATATGTCCCAGAGTATACTTCTCTATACATGTCTCTTTGTATATTTTTCCCCATAACAGAGTTTAAACAGCACGTAAGTTATAAAATTACATCACGAGGTTCTTCTTAATAAATAAGACTGTTTTCATCTTACCTCATAGATGTTGAGTTCTTTTAGGACATGTTTCAAAACAATTTTCTGTCTTATCTTCAGCTTGTCTAGACTGATGATTTTTACGTTGTCGGCCCTGGATGTTGACTCCCAGTCCATTTCTTTGTAATACATAGAACTTGCATATCAAATTTCTCTCCCCAGGAATTTAAAAATCCATGATTCTATCCTTGTTTTTCTGGAAGTAGATCTTCTCCCTACAGCACTGTTATATTATTATAAATGGATGACTGAAATATTAATTCCAAATCTACCACAAAACTCTGTAATCATTATGGACAATGAATCATATCTTCAAATTCTAATAAATCTACGAAGCAGGAATGATTGTCAGTCATTTTCAAGATCTGCTTTCAAGCTGGAACTATATGAACTGATCAAACTCAAAAGTCTCAATTTAAGAAGCTTAAAATTGATTCATTTCTTGCAGACAATGGCCTTTGTGAACTGTAACTAACTCCATATCATTCAGAACTCAACTCCATCAAAAGGATTTGGAGTTTTTGAAGGGTGGGTTGCTGAAAATAATTACTTTTAAATTGAAGAGTGCTGTACATTTAGTTGAGAACTGCAACAGAATCATGTCAAAGGACTGGTTTTCATGGTGCCAAAAAGCTAGGGAGCAGGAAGAGGAGTACATGGCAACAAAAGTGTCGATAGATGCCTTAACTAAGAATGTAGTTATTAATTTAGGGGAAAACGACAGTGAAGATAGTAAAACAGGTGTTAGTTCTAGTTCTAATTCAAGTGACTCAGATAGATTAATGTGAGGTGTTGGAGTCTTTGTAGTATACAGTGAAGAACACCAAGAACATAGCAATAGGAATTTCTTTATGCAAGAAAATATCTCAAGATGTGTCCCAGAGTATACTTCTCTATACATGTCTCTTTGTATTTCCATTGACTTATTTTAATTAGATCTGTAAATTCACTATAATGAAATTCTTTTGTTTGATTCCTATACTAATAATGGCCTAAAATCATTCTGGTTTCTTAGGGAAGTAAGTTGAATTTACCAGAGAGGCCTTGGTATCCATTAACAATGGCATGTAATAGTTCAACTTACTTCCCTAGGGAAGAAAAGTAATTTAATTTATAATGTAAAAATGTTACCTACTTACAATTTTATTGGTCCTGCACTGTAGCCGAGTGGTTAAGGCAGGAAGCCTTGGCAAAGAACTACGGAACTTGCGCTGGTTCGAGTCCCAATGGGGGAAGTAATTTTCTCTTAGTATTTCAGCCAGTATGGCACCGGTGCTCACCCAGCATCTTGAGGCATTTGGGTAGCTACAATAAGTAGCAGATCCAGGTTGAGAAAACCAGCTATTATGGCTGAGGGACTCGACATGCTGACCACATGTCACCCCTACACTGGCTGATGATCATCTACCTCTTTGATTGACACATGTGGATGTGAGGCTACCAGTCGTATGGTAGGCTAAGGGCTTTCTAGGCCTGTCACACCAGGAGTTTTTTAAAATAATTTTATTGAGTAATACAATAGAATTTTATTGTATCACACTCATTTCTCACTTGGATAATTCTCAATTTTAGTTATTGAACAGTTGTTACAATTAGCCATAAAATTTGGTTGATTTACATTAGTTTTTTTCATATTTGTTTCAATGTTTCTCTACTTTATGTACTACAGTTTTTAATTTACACAAGTCCTTAAATATTCGTACAATTTTTCATATCTATTTTTCTATTTCTCGACTTTGCTGGCAATAGAAAATGAACCGCAGTGTTCGCTGCTTCCTTTACATCACACTTAATCATATCTATAATTAATATGCAGCCTAAAACTGTTATTTAAAATGTTTGCCACTAATTCAGACAATAATACACAACTGCAGTTGTTTTATGAACATTCCCTTCCCTATCAAACAACTGAACTCTTCAAACCAAGATATAAATTCACACGAAATATAAAAATTAAACATAATTATTAGTTCAAAGTTAAAATTGGGAAACACATTATGAGGTTCATAATTAATAAATTAATGAGTCATTTTAACATCTTACCTCATATTTCATGTTTTTCAAACACGGCAACTACAGTTTTCAAATGATCTTGTCATTCATTTTCAACTGCCATTATGACTCATTCATGAAAATGAAAACTGTAGTTGCCGTGTTTGAAAAACATGAAATATGAGGTAAGATGTTAAAATGACTCATTAATTTAATAATTATTAGTATAGGAGAGAACAAAATTATATGTGCAATTCTGGAAGTAAGTACATTACTAATCTCAAACTTATTTGCTAGTCCTCGCTAAAGCTTGGGCTCTAACACGTCAACTACTAATGTACTAAGAATTAAATGAATCGTGAATTCTTCTTACCTCATACTTCTATGTTTTTTTAAACACAGCACTGCAGTATTAGCTACCATTGTCACCATCCTCAGCTGTTTTCACAACTGTCAATTTTTTCTTTTGCCGGTAATTATCCAAACTGCCATCTGGTGTTCTTTTGAAGGATGGCAGTTTGGATAATTACCGGCAAAAGAAAAAAATGGCAGTCATGAAAACAGCTGAGGATGGTGACAATGGTCGCTGATACTGCAGTGCTGTGTTTAAAAAAAACATAGAAGTATGAGGTAAGAAGGATTCACGATTCATTTAATTCTTATTAATAAAACCTCATTATGTTAAAAATTCCCAAATTTATTATATAGTAATGTACTACTTACTTCCCTTGTTGTGTACATAACTATTATCCAATACATTGCTGAGAACATTGTTTGACTTAAAAATAATATCAATATGAAAAACACCCAATAAATTCTTGCACTGCATAAAGTTCATTCACTTTTCCTCCAGTTTTAAGGAATTGCATGTGGTACATAGTTATTCAATTCATTTTAGACTCAAGGTTAATATTTTCATTACAAGCAATAACAGATATTTGCAGTTACAGGGGCAAGAACCCTTACCCCAACCTCCAAGGTTGCCTGCACAAGATTTGTACATCATGTCTCAACTAACATGTAATGAGTTCTAGTTAACCAAGGATTACAACTCAAGAGATTCCACTGTATTGACAAATATTGTTTCACACAGAAAAAATTAAATTAAAGTTTAAAATATTAAGATATTTCACCAAAGCCAAAAAATTGACAAGCACACTTCTCTCACAATGGAGATGGTTTCTTACCGAACTATCAACCACTTGAACTTACAGGATAGAAACTTTTTAAACATATAACTAGAGAGAAAAATCTGCAAGAGATTTGAATCCAAGATCTTCAGTTCTATGCATTAGCACTCTACCATTGAGCTGCTTAAGCCCAACTCATGGAGCAAACACTAATTTCTCTCTCTTTACTCCCGTTGTCTCCAGTAAGCAGTGAAACTTGTGTACAAAAGAATTAATGGGGGTGCTTATACTGCAGTGAGAAACCATCACGATGTTTACTTTAATTAACCATGGACTACAAACAGCTTGTCTGGGAACATTAATTTTCATATTTCAGAAAGAAAATTTACATCTGAACTGGGAGTCGATCCCCAGATCTTTGACCCTGTATGTCAGTGTGATAACTGTAACGTCATTTGAACTTCCGATAGGAATATCAAATTTCTTTCCATTTAAACAATTCTCTTGCAATCCAAAGGCCAATAACCATAGCTATCAACAATGCAATCTAACAACTTCTATTCAAAGTATTTTATTGAGAATTTACACATTACTTTTAGGTGGAGAATTATATTCTTATCCTCCTTCATTACATGTATCCAGCCATAGCTGATGACACGAGTCCATTGTATACTTATGCTGTAAGTTGCAATGGGGCTGCATTTGAACATGCAGCTTATGTGGGCATTCAAGATATGTGCCCACGAGGTTAAAAGAAAGAGATATAGGAAAGACAGAAATGAACCTTGTATAAATGCAAAGAAATTTGACGTTCCTATAGGAAGTTCGAATGGCATAACTGTCAGTTATCATACAGACACACAGAGTCAGAGATACGAGGTTCAATTCCCGGTTCGAACACAATTTTTCTTATATTTAAATTAATATTGGGAAGTAAACATTATGAGGTTAAATCATTAATAGTGAGTGGAGAACATATTTTTATCGACTCACCTCATATGATTTCAAATTTCTTTGATACCGACGGTTTCAGACAATATCATGTCCCTCTTCAGTCATGGCTTCCACTGATGAAATTCTGTGATTGTTGATTTCTCTAATGACATCACCTCTTGTGCTGCCATCTTTTGTTGGGATTATAAACTTTGTAATTAAATTTTTATACACCGGAATATCAATATTCATAGATCGATATTTATTCCTCTGAATGAATATTTGGGAAATTGTTAATTTAAAAATATAACATCAAAACAAATTTTCATATTAACTAATGTTTCAGTGAAACCCTATCATGAAGGTTTCTCACAGTAGAATCACCCGCATAAAGTTTTGTGAGTATAAGTTTCACTAATTACAAGGGAGACTCACAGATTATAAAGAGGGGAATTTGTGCTTGTTCAGGAGATGTGCCTAAGTAGCTCAATGGTAGAGCACTAGCATGTAAAACCGGAGGTTTTGAATTAAATTTCCACCTCAAGCACACATTTTTCTCTCTACTTACTTTAACCATAGCTTATAGACAGCTAGTCTGAAAAAATCACTTCTCATTAATAAATTACATTACAAAGTAACATTATGAAATTCTTCTTAACAAATAAAGTGAATCTGGGTTATCTTACCTCATAACTTATTGTGTTCTATTTGAACTAGTTTCGGTATATCATGTAAACCATCATGATGAATTTTACATTGTCAGCACCCACTCCATCATTTGGCTGACCAAAGAAATTGTAAATTAATATTTTTTTTTTATTTACGAGTTCTTCAGTCAGCCAAAAGTTGGAGTGGGAGCCGACAATGTAAAATTCAACAGTCTGGAAAAGCTGACGATGATATACATGAAATACTAAAACTATACCTTAATCAGTCTTAGAGTGATCCCAACATAAACAAATGCCAATTGTATCCTTCCGCCATTTGCACCACAATTGCTGTCACATTGACAGAGATCATGTGTGAAGTATAAAAGACATGTGATCATTGAATGGGGTAGATTACAAGAAAGCTGATGAGATTTTTCACTGAACTTGTGAAATACATTTAAAATAACTGTTATCTGACCAATAGTCAAATGTTAGCCAGACTTTTGAAAATCAATGGTAAAGAGAAAAATTTCTGCCTGAACCGGGAATCGAACCCCGAACCTTTAGCTTTTTGTGCTAATGCTCTGTCCACTGAGCTAATTCAGGCTTCATTCCCATCCAAGCAGAAATCCTTCCCTTACCTTACTCTACAGGTCCCACATTCAATTGCAATGAATCATCATTCACATATACAATGAATGGCTTCTACCAGAAGAAGACACGAAGGGACTCCACACAGCTATAGCCTTAGGTAATGAATTAATATTGAGAAGCTAAAGCTATTACTATGATAGAAATAAGTAAATTAATGAACACAATTAAATTATTGTAAATCAATGGTAAAGAGAAAAATGTTTGTATATTTCTGAATGGTGATTCATTGCAATTGAATGTGGGACCAGTAGAGTTAGGTATAGGAAGCATTTCTGCTTGGATGGGAATGAAGCCTGAATTAGCTCGGTGGACAGATCATTAGCACGGAAAGCTAATGGTTCGGGGTTTGATTCCCGGTTCAGGCAAAAAATTTTCTCTTTACCATTGATTTACAATAATTTGTGTTCATTAACTTACTTATTTACATTAGCTTTAACTTCTCAATATTAATTTCATAGCCAGACTTTTGTTTTAAAAATTTAGATGGTGACACTGCAACAGAAGACTCAACACTTTCAGCCATTTTGTTGCTTCAGAATCGATTGAAGCATAACTCAAATGCATCATCTATATGTAATAAAATATTTTAAATTGTAATTATTGATTAGGTATATTTTAGAATATTTAATACATTTGTAATATTATTATTTTCATTCACGAATAATAACAAGTATATGAAGATGACATTTTTAATTTAATAAAGGGAACTACTTTTTCACTTACTTATTGCTTCTACATCATATGTCGGTGTCCGTAACCAATTAAAAGCAAGCAGGTCATATGCTTTTGTTTTGATGAGGATCACTTTAAGAGTGAACAGCCTTTAGTTCAAACAGAACACTCCAAGTTATGAGGTAAGATGACTCCGTTTTCACCATTTTTATTACTTTCCAACATCTTGCACATTGTATGGTGAGTAGAAGCAATTAAAATGCAAAAGAAATAAATCACAAAAGCACATATGTGTTAAGAAAATGCACTGCAATTAATTAAACACACAGCAATCAGATGAAATATGAACCAGGTGCCTCCTGTGCAGTTGATATAATAGTCTAACCACCTCACTGGCACTCTCAAGCCCAGAAGTTTATGGCCATGCAGACATATGCTCTGCTTACATCTCTTTCCTGAACCAATTTTTCCCTTAATAGTGAGTGGAGAACATATTTTTAACGACTCACCTCATATAATTTCAAATTACTTTGATACCCGGCGTTTCAGACAATACCTTGTCCCTCTTCAGTCAGAGTGGAAGCCATGACTGAAGAGGGACAAGATATTGTCTGAAACCGCCGGTATCAAAGAAATTTGAAATTATATGAGGTGAGTCATTAAAAATATGTTCTCCACTCACTATTAATGATATAACCTCATAATGTTTACTTCCCAATATTAATTTAAATATAATTTTTCCCTGTATAATTCACCTCCCTAAAATCACAGTTAATGTTTTTCTCCCATTTCTATTTTGCCCAATCTACTGGGTGCTTTCCCTTTGGTTTCCTAGAAGAAGTTTCCACGTTCCTCTTTCATTTTTCAATTGTGGAACATGTCCTGTCCATCACAATCTACAAGACATAACTCTTATTGTATCATGGTAGAATGAAGGCTTCCATGGCTGGTTGTACACTGATGAATATTTTCTGGCTGATAGGCCTTGGTTGATAATCAATGTTGTGGTTTATCAGCCCAGAAAATGTTGATCAATGCTACTATGTAAACTCAGTTCATCCATAAAATCTCGTTTTCAATCATTGTAAAATAGATATATTTTCTTCAATACATGATTATATGTCCACAGCTGTGGTCTCGAGGTAGTGTGCTGCCTTGTCACGCAGCGGGCCCGGTTTCAATCCCCAGTTGGGGCAGTTTTTCTGGGTGAGGTTTTTATCGGGGTTTTTCCTCACCTGTAAGACAAATGTCAGGAAAACTTTAAGGCCCAAACAATCCCTGAAATCATATGGCCATCGTCCTTAGCATTATCATCATCATCCTTAGCATTATCATCATCATCCTTCACTGGTGTGGAAAGCAACGGGAAGCTACCATACCTACAATTCCCTAGTAAAGCTGCAAGCATAGCATGAAAATGCTATGATTGAAGTGAAGAACCTGCCTTTGGGCAGAATTACTATGGATGGATGATTATATTTCTGAAATACACTATCCTAATTTAATACAGTTTATTTGAATGAAATCATTGAATGTTAATGTGGCTGTCATTTCATGCAAGAATGGTAGAAGGGGTGGAAGTCAACCACATTTATAAAATGCAGATACAGTAAAACTTGCTCAAAGCGGATCGCATGGGACCAATTTTTTTCCCTCATTATAAAAAATAAAACTTATTAATAATCATAGATTATAAAGTACCGTATGTCTTTTTATGTACCTTCAAATAATTGTAGTTCTGCTGCCTTTGAAAAGTGGAATATAGTATGTACGAGCGATTTCGACTGTAATGCATGAAAAAACAGTCCCGTTTCATCAGTATTATATATGTCTCTTAGGCACGTATCCTGAAATGAAAGTATGCAGTTTTGGTTTCTGCTCACTAACTACACTTTCGTCCACTCCGTTGATTCCCCTCAAATTTCATATCACACTTCATTGTGTCTTCTGTTAATACTGTCCAACCAACCTGAAGATGCCTTAAAATCATTATTCCCTAGGTATTTAGCAACAGCTATAGCTTGATTTTGGAGCATTGGTCTGGAATTTTAGAGATTTATCTTCAATCACTTTCACTTTTTCATTCAATAACAATGATACATACATTTAAGCCATCTTTATTCCGTACATTCAGAACACTACCTGTGAAAGATCGGTTTCAAAACTTAAATTAATTTAAGATTTTACAGTGCAATGGTTATTTGTAAGACAGGTATCTGCAGTTCGCATAACAGGTGTGCAGTGAGGTTGAGATAAAATTTCAGCTGCATGTAGAATCTCTGCTTCACCCGGTGGCAAGAATCATTCCTTATTGTTCTCTGGCCTAACAGGAAATCAATGAAGTGGAAACTAATTTATTTCTCTGTCTTTCCACTTTATATTTTTTTCGTGAATTGTGTAGAAATATCCTTCCATTTCCACTTTGGACAGATTCCGTTTTATGCTAAATAAATACACGTAAAATTACTATTATTTCGCCAGAACCAATAAATTTGTTCACATTGGACAGATTTCCACATTAAACAAGTTTTACTGTACAATAAAAACTTACTAACTCACTGATATTATAGAACCCATAGGTTCATATCACGCAGACATAAGATCTCCAAAGAACAGAATGGGGACTATTTTACCTCTGGAAAACTTTACCCCAGTGCAACCTTTGTCTGCATTTCTTGCCGGTTATACTTTTACTTTCGACCAAGGTACTTTTTCTTGTCTCGCTTATCTCCTTCTACCTGTCCAGCATAGGTAACCCTTTCAGCAGAAATGCTACCACCGGCATAGCTCTCGGGGTCATTTAAGAATGCAAGCTACTACACCATGACAAGGTAAAGTTACCACGGACAGGAATGTGGTACAATACAAATAATAATTGAATTTATTTAAAATTCTTTATGAAGGACAGTGTCTCACTTTGTGGTTCATCATTCATCTGATAGCTAAGTACACACTCTACTCATATAACACATGCTTTTGAGTCTTCAATGTTTCAATGCTATTATTAATCTACTTCTTAACAAATTCTGTGGTCAAGTACAATGATATTGATTCATTTCAGCTATTACATAACAATTGTATAGTTTTACAGGCATTATCATAAGTAATGTCACAAATGATTTCCAAATTTATCTAGAGAATTCAAGAGTGGCATTTGTTAGGACTATTTAATGAATAAAATTAAGCTGTTTACTCACAAATCATTATTTAAATATAGTTATTTTAAAATATTTATATATTTAATGTAAATGGCGATGTTTGATAGCAAATGAGAAACATTTCTTATGTTTCATTTGTTCATCCACTGCAAGTAGATCATTTTATTTATTGCCAAATAAATATTATAGGAATGCACCCTAGTGGAGAAAAAATGAAACATCAAACTATATATTATAAACAACAATATAGATTATTAATAGGGCTCGGACATGAAGTTAGATTAAGTGCACTCTTACTATACATATTATTGCTTGATGATAGAGTTGTAGGGGGTGTAGTAGCACCAGTCTGACTAGTATGGCATTTGTGCTGTACTGTTTACAGGAGGTAGCCTATGGGCGGTAATGAAATAAGTAGCTAATTGTGGATTACAAGTTTATTTTGTTGCATAAAATATTTTTTAACTTTTTTAATTAAACGCTACAGTACAACTAAAAGTTAAACAAATTTATAATTTCTGTACATTAATTCTCTTTGTGCATCTATAAATACAATGCTGCATACAGTATTACAAGAAATAACAAGTTCATTATTTCTGCACAATTATTTTCTACGTACAGTTTTAAATAATGAGGTAACACAAAAAAGTATGTACACTGTACATAATATTTTTAAAACCCTGTTAGTTAAACTTGTTTTGCTTCTGTAGAGCTGTTACAATGAATAATAATGTATTTTTGTAAAGTTTCAAAAGAAAAACTTCTTCGATGACTGATCAAGCAAAGTTTATATTTAGAAAAACCCATTTCTACTTCGCACGAGGTAACTGGTGCAAAATGAAGGTAGAGTATATCACAGGTATCTAATATGGAGACAGTACATGCATTTTTTGTTGTCCATCAGAAAATCCTTTATATTGCAAAAAGCTGAGTATCCAGGGTTTTTCAGCAATACACTTTGCAATTTCTGTTTTGCAATTTCAGATGTCAAACTACCTCCTGTTCATAAAAATGTCATGATAAATTTTCTACCAGTTTTATGGAATCAGTCAATGCTATATGTGAAGATTCCAGTTTTGTATTATTAAAGGTATATCTTTGTAGATGATGTTGATTACCTGCAAAGTTTGATAAAGCTGTCCTGACATCAGATATTTCACAATTTTTATCGCCGAACTTTCTTCAGCATCAAATTTATTAACTACTTTAACAATCACTTCATAAAGCTGTAAGTAGTATGCAGTGGTCTGCAACCAAGTCCCCCACCGAGTTAAAACAGGTTGAGGTGGCAAAAGGGATTTGTGGTGCAATTTCTTTAAATTTCTGTTTCCTAGAAGGGGCCTTTAAAAATATTTTCTTCATGTTTGATCAATGGTGCACATCAGAGAAATGCAACCTAATTCCTTCGGCTACTCGTTGAAGTCCATGGGCCAAGCAAGTTAGATGTATCATTTTCGGATATCGTTCTTTAATTCTGGAAGCTGCTTTCAACATATAAGGGGTTGCATCTGTTAAAAATAGAAAAACATGGTCTCTTTTTATTTCATTAGGCCATAGAAGAGACATAGCATTTTCAAAAAGGTTGTTGATTTCAGAATGGTTGACCTTATTTAAAAACTCGGTAGTTAACAAAAATTTATTCTCGGGTTTTTCAGGTGATAATATCCCCACTATCATATTTCCTACAGACCTTCTGGACGCATCCTGGGTTTCATCGATTGACACCCATATTTTATGATCTGCCACAGTATTTCAGAACGTCTTCATAACAAGGAGATAAATAATACCAGCGTAAAGTTGTTTCACAAGAAATTTTTCTTCCCGTATATTTCTCAAAAAACATTATAAGCTGGATTTTGCACTTTATTGAAAGGAATATTCGCAGAAGCCATCGTTTCGCATAAATCCTTGTAAAATTCATGCTGAATACAAGTGTCTGAAACTCCTTGTGCAGATGACTGTATTTCATCATCAAGCTTATGTTTTACATTCCCAATGTGTGTTTTAGATTTGCAATGGCTCTTGATAAAAATTCTTCTCTCCCCCTTCAACTCTACATTACACAATTTACAAAATATTTCTTCTTCTTTTAGCCAAAAAATACTCACGGTCATACTGACGTAGAAGTGAATTCATCTTCTGTGTGTTTGTTTTCGGCACGTTGTAATCATTCATCAGATCGTGGTGATCGGTATTATGACTTGACTGCATACTATACTTGTAGCAGCACAGCATAGATGCCAATGACTGTAGCACTGCGCATGGGACAGTACTAACTACCTGTGTAGTCAACTGTTTGAAAGCGACATGGAAATGAAAAGGCAATGATGTCCGAGCTCTAGCTATTAATTAATTTACGACGTCCTATGATGTAAAATATGTCAATTATATTTTTCTGGAACGTTAATACCTGGGAAATAATATATTTAAGAAAGTGCAAACAGTGGTTTCTTTTTATTGTGGTACAATCAATTGCTACAAATTGTTTTCTATTATATCTCGCAAGCGGTACTTGTTTGCTTACATTAGTGCACTATGTATACAATATGGGAGCCACTTGCATTCTAGGATTCTTACATCTTAATATGTATATTGCTATATTCAACGTATTTCTTACAGAGTCAGTCACTGCAAAATAATATTCTGACCATTGCGTCCTTTAACCAATAAAATAGGACCATTAGGAGTGAAATATGAAAATTACTCTAGTGGCCACAATATTTTATTTTTTTGTAATGAAACTCAGCATAATCTATTAAAATAAACGAGGAAGGTATTCTAAAAAAAAATTAAAATCTGACCATTAGAAGTGAGAATTTACCTGAAAGCTAAAATTTAAAAATTGTTCTAATAGCTGCCATGTTTATTTTCTTGCAGTTATACTAGATATATATATATATATGAATTTTTAAGAGAAAAATATATATGCCAAAATTGGAATTTGAAACGAATGTCTCTGGTTCTGTACACCAGTGCTCTTCCTTCTGAGCTATTAGGCTTCCAATTTATTCACAGATTTTTCTCTATACTAATATAATTCCCGCACGCAAGAAAGCAGTGAACATTTGTTCCACTAACACCATCTAGCACAGACTCTTAAACAATCAACACTGCATTTGTAGCCAATAAAGCTTAGATTCGATGTTTAATATTAAATTTATCATTTCTCACTGAAGGATAAATAAAATTTGATGAGAAAAAATTCATGCCTAAATTGGGATATGAACCAATGTCTCTGGTTCTGTACACCAGTGCACTTCCATCTGAGCTATTAGGCTTCTAATTTATTCGTAGAATTTTCTTTATACTAATATGATTCCCTTGTGTGAGAAAGCAGTGAACATTCGTTCTACAAATGTTATCTAGAAACCTTTATATTCCAGGGTACTTAAAAATACCGCATGAACTGCAGGACGGAATTTAAATCTCAGTCCCTGATATTAAATGGATGGTAGAGCACGTATACTAACAAAAAAATTTTTTACGAGAAACTATAAGAGATATAAGTATAAAATAACTTTTATTTCATTCATAAAGGAGTGTATTATTCAATGAAATGTTAAATTTTTACATACAATAGAGAATTTTATTATTAAAAGTTAAAATTTATTTGCAAGGTCTATATTTTTTGGTCTGACTTTATAACGGATTCAGTTTACGATTTGAAAGTGACTGTACTGTTGCAAGGGGGATTTGATGACGTAGTTAGTTGGAACACGTGTGCTATGAAAAATCTGCTTTGAAAGCATAAACATAAGTACCCTGCCTTGTTGACGACAGAGTTATCAGCACATTTTTTTTTTCTGTGGCACTCAAACCTTAGCAAACCTTATAACATACAACACTAACATTCAGTCTTGAATTAGTAACTGAAGACTGTGGTTTGTTTTTTAACATATAAAAAAATGGCTTCACGTATATGGCATCCTGGATTATTAAAATAATGTGAATAGCTTATCAGATATTTTTTAAAAATAATTACTAACAAGATATTTACCATGTTAACTCATTATAATTTAAATACAAAATTAGGGGTGAAAAAGTCACCACATGTTTTTTTTATTTTTTATGAATACTTGATCTAAAACACAATAGGTTAGAGCCACAAATAATTTCCTCGCAACATTTTCTGAATTTTTAAAACTTTACAAAGAAATAATGTTATCATGGGAAAAATATGTAAAAATTAGGGGTGAAAAAGGCACCTGATGTGTTTTTTAAATTTTTTTGTGAATATTTGGTCGGAACACAATAAATTAGAGCCACTAATAATTTCTTTACAATATTTTCTGAATTTTTATAATTTTACGAAGAAATAATGTTATCATGGGACAAATATGTCCCACAAGTCTTTTAAAGGATAATAGGATTTAATTAAAAGTAAGACATTCTGTAAACAAGCAAAATCAGAAAATATAATCGACTTGCTGTGCAATTCACTCAATTTACACAGTTCTTGTCTGACATACTTTTTTGATAAATATATCATATACTATATGCATGAGTTATATGGGTAAGTGCGATAATTTTAATTAATTTTATACAATCAAATCAGGCACCAAGCCAAGCCAAGCAAAACTAGGCAAAGCAAAGCAAAGCAAAGCAATGCTGAACAAAGCTAAACAAAGCTATGCAAAGCTGTTCAAATCTGAATAAAGCTAGGCAAAACTGAACAAAGCTAAGCAAAGCTAGGCAAAGCTCATCAAAGCTAGGCAAAGCTGATGAAAGCTAGGCAAAGCTGATCAAAGCTAGGCAAAGCTGATAAAAGCTAGGCAAAGCTGAAAGCTGATAAAAGCTAGGCAAAGCTGATGAAAGCTAGGCAAAGCTGATCAAAGCTAGACAAAGCTGATCAAAGCTAGGCAAAGCTGATCAAAGCTGAGCGAAGCAAAACTGAGCAATGCCAAGCAAAGTAATGCAATGCAGCTGAGAAACAGAAAGTATTAGATAAATAAAAGAATACCTAGTATGAACAGAAAGCACACACCACCTAAGAAAGTTTTGAGATCCTTACAATCGCTTCTCATGCCCATGGCCAGGCACTTCTGAAGGCGGCAATACTGACACCGATTGCGATGGTGCTTTGTCACCTCACAGTTTTTGTTTCCTCGGCATTGATAGCCCAACTGTTTCCTAATCGAACGTTTAAAAAACCTTTACAGCCTTCACAGCTAATTGCACCATAATGCCGACCTAAAACAAACAGAAAACAACACTGAAATCTCTCTCACATTTAACATACAGGATTATTTAAACAGAACTGTTTTATGATTACATATTACTGAAAATTCTGTATATTCTTTTTTTGTTTGTTAACTGGATGGTGTTATGCATCAACCAGCTAAGAGTCATTGTTAGTTTTGAGAAAAATATCTTTAAAATTTAAGTCGATCTTCACTATTTATTGTAACACCAAACTAACAATACTGGATATTGGAAGTTATTTTCCTTGTTTGACAGTTATACATCAACAATCTAAGAGTGGGAGCATTTGGTGCTTAGCTGCATGATGCAAAATTTAGAATAGCATTTATGAAAATCCAGTTTCATAGCCGTTTGTTGTAAAACATAGAATCCCTGTTAGGACTGATGGTGTTTATATTTATCTTTAATAATAAGACTATATTTAAAGATTGGCACTAAAAGTGTGCATACACTTACTTCACGAGCCAGTGCAACAGATGGCATCAAAATATAATTTTTTTTTAAATGACGCTTAGCTGTTTGATGCATAATATCATCCAAATAAGGATTTGATTTCGACCAGTCACATAATCTTCTGGTTGGAGCTTCCGTCTGAAGTTCATGAAATCCCAGATTCAATTCCAGCTCAGACCACGTGAATTTTTCCTTAAAGGGAAATTATTCTTGAGGTCACCTATGGTCTGGAATTTGGGTCAAGTTTTGGTTTAATTAACTCTCCTGGTGTTTCATTATTAATTAACAACCATCATGTCAGTATAAAATAACTCCGCATTTCTGGTGCCCCATCCTCAGAACTGGGTTACAATTCTGCCAATACCATAAATGTCATAAGACACACTTGCAGCATTGAAAAAAATGCTTTTGAAGCAAGTGTAGAAATATTTGCAATATTTTATTTAATGATGGTATAACATCTCAAATCAGCAGCAATCAGATTCAAAACTGACCTTTGAAACACCCATCAAATATTGTTCTGAGGCCTCTAATTTCAGGCTTCGAAATTTTTACATGACATAAACACACAACACACCATTTGCAATTTTACATCTATAACCACAGAAACTTCATGGTGCAAGAGCTACAAAAAAAGGAGCTACAAAAAAAAGGATCTTCATTGCTGACCTCACATCCATGTGTTAAAATACAGAGATGAACAATCATCCACCAAATTAAAGGCACAGCATGTGGTCAGTTGCACTAGCTGTTACAATAGAGATCAGATTTTAAAAGGAAAAATGTTCATTAAAAAACTAAGATACGGAAACACTTTTTCCAAAAAGAAAAAATGTAGTATAAGGATATAAAAAAATGGATTTATAATCAGTGAAACTTTTATTTTGTTTTAAGAATTACACTTAATTAAATCAACATTTCTATATGTCTGAAGGCCAGTTTCTGTCTCTCTGAATGTAGAATGTTTTTGTACAAGGAAAAAAAATCACTCTATATCAACAGAAACTAGTGGTGAATATTAGTTTTGACTCTAAAATCCAAATCACTGCATTTTACTGGTTTTTCAAGATCTGGAGGTTTTTACAAACTTGTTTAAATTTGTCATTTTATGGTTTCTAAAATAAGTCCAAGGTGCAAAAAGGCTTTGAAGACCTTTGACCTACCAGCTGGATGTTGACCTCACATCCACATGTGTTAATCACAGAGGTGGACAATCGAGCCAGTATATGGGTGATATGGGGTCAGCATGAAAGGTCTCCCAGTCATTATAAATTGCTTTCTCAACCTAGAGCCACTATTTATTGTAGCTACACAAATTCTGGGTGAGAATTGGTGCCATACTGGCCAAAATTCAATGAGAAAATTTCTTCAACATGGGGACTGAAACCTGCACAAGTCCTGTAGCTCTGCACCAAGGTATAATGCATATAGGGTCGAATCTTTGAACGCATTAGACCATAAAAGGTGTTCTCGGCTGAGAAAGTTTTATCCTAATATGATTTTGCTTAATCAGAAATCTATTCATGCAATAATAATTGTTGAAATTCGTAAGCTACCTGACGAGGTAACTTAAGATAGAAACTTATCGTGAGAATCCCGAAGGGAACCGATGTAGTTTGAAACCTTGCCGCTTTATCCAAGATGTCGGACCTTGAAGACTTCTATCATGTTTTTGGTATATGCAGAGAAGAGGAATTTGATAGAGTCTACCAAAGAATTCAACTGGAAGAACAGGAGAATTGGCGTAATATTGTGTGACGCAGACATCGTTGTATATGGTATTATTTGCGGGACGCAAGCATAAATGCATTCCTCTATAGCAGACAAAAATAACGGAAGTGGTTTTATCGCTGAGAATTCTGGGTAATTTCTTGCCAATATTACGAAAATGACGACTTTCATGCATGACCAGTTTGTGGGTAGCTAATTCGATCTTTGCACTTGCTCACAGTGAGTCAGCTCACCAGTGATTGGAAGTAATTTGAGTAGAGACTAATGTATTTGCATGCGGCCCTAAATCACTCAGTTACAGTGCAGGATGATTTCTGCAATAAAATTAGGTGTATTATCAAAATTTGTCTAAAATTGTTAAAAGAAGGAAAATAGAGATCAATGTCACTGAAAAAAAAAACAACAATACAGGAAGTTAAAACCACAAAATCATCAGTATTTTTAACAGTTAGAAATTCTTTTGTGGAATATTTCATTCTCTTTAATAAATAAAGTTTGAGATACAAAAAAGCTATTTGACCTTTTTATTACATTTGGTGAGATATAAAAACTGTATAAAACTGGCAGCTTACATTAACCCCATTGGCTTACACAGACGGCTCCCAGCCGGGTGATCAAGTGAAGCCCATTCTTACAGACAACTGTGAGCCAGACTGAGCAGCTGTAGCTTCTTCTTAGCATTTCTTTAGTTTTGTCAATAGATGGCATGACATATTATATACCGTTGGAAAGCTGAGAGAATGATCTATTCAATGGTGTACAACAAAATCGATTTCTCTCAATATATCATGAGTTATAAGCCATTGTTTTTCGAAGAAGCTAATTTTCTTAAAATTAAATGGTAAATATGGGTGCAACAATGGAGGAAAATATTAATAAGCCAATGGGTTAATTACACCCTGTGTATCTGTGGTCATAGTGAATCAGTTGTTAAATATGAGAACTGGTGAGATTAAATGTTTCTTACCTCTCCTCATATAAATCTTCTAAGTTGATGATGATTTCGAGACTATAACTGTCTCATCCTAAGAACTTTCTTGGCGACTGGTGTTATGTCGATCAGAAGAGTTTCTTCCGATCGACATAACACCAGTCGCCAAGAAAGTTCTGAGGATGAGACAGTTATAGTCTCGAAATCGCGATCAACTTAGAAGATTTATATGAGGAGAGGTAAGAAACATTTAATTTCACCATAATTTAAACCTCATAGTGATTAATTCCTATAAAAGTTAAATATGAGAACAACTTTTTTTTATCAAAAACATTTATTCTTTATGATTTACCAAGAAACCCACATTTTCATAACTCAGAAAGTTATAGGAGTCCTGGGTTAATAACTTCTTTACAGTGCATAGAAGGCTTGGAAGATAATCAACAATACACTCAACTTATTTTGCACATTTTTTGACATAATGATATTATTCTCTGTGAACAATGATACAAAGTGAATAATGTAAGTTTAGTGTAAAGTACCTGATGCTCTGTCACCGCATACAACGCACAGTTCAACACCCAAACATAATGAGCGCACTTTGTCCTGCACCACAAGACCTGTACTCATATCTATGTCCAGCATTTGCTCCATCTACATTGGCTGAGCATCCAAGGATAAATAAAGACCACTCTGAAATAAAATTTTGAAATAATTCCCTTTTTTCAAATTCACAATCCATTTAATGCAAGATAAAACTCTTCAGCATATCCTAACAAGGGAACCATCAATGTTCTCAAATTGAAATATAACTCACTCACTGGCACTATCAACCCATAGTTACATGACCACACAGAAATAAGCTCTCCATACATCTCTATCCTGAGCTAAAGTTTTCCTATCATCCCCTGTATAATCTACTTCCATCAAATCATGATTAATGTTATTCTCCCAGCTATTTCTTGGCCTACCTCCTGGGGATTCTCCCTCTGTTTCCATGCCCCTCTTACATTCTGCATTCAAACCAGAAGTCCTGCCATTCCTTAACTGTTATTACATCTGGTTTCCTATAAAGAACATGTAGCTCACTGTTATGAAGTCTTCTCCATTCACCTGTCTCTTCATATCTCCTTGGTCCAAACATTTTCCTACGAACTTTATTCTCATGTACTCAAAATCTTTTCTCCTCCCTTAAAGTAAGAGTCCATGTTTCGCATTCATATAATATATCTGAGAATATAAGTTTTTTTTTTAATTTAACGTTTCTTGAAAGAAGTTAGGACAACAAGATTCTCTGTAAATGCATAATAGGATGCATTTCCAGAATTGAGCGTGTGATTAATTTCTTTAAGCACCTCATTCCTGTTTGCAATTATTGTTCCTAGATATTTGAGTCCAGCCACCACTTCAAAATTTCCCTCAATTGTCATTAACTGTCCATTTCCATTAAATAATGTATTTCTATGTGTGATCATATATTTGTTTTATTAATGTTTACTTCCAGATCCTATTTCTTAGTGCTGTCGACCCTTAGTATATCATTGCTATCACCTAATAATACATCATCAGCATAATATAGCAGTTTATTAATACCATTGAATTGTAAGCCTCCTTCATCCACTAAAGATTTGAAGGCATGCTCTAGTACAAAACTGTATAGTAGAGAAGATAATGCATCTCCTTGCTTTAACCCATTGTGAATTTCAAAAGTATTTGAAATCTGTTTGCCTACAATCACCCTACTTTGTGCCATTTAGACATATTTGAATAAATCTAACTTTTTAAGAATTCCAAACTCCAGAAGGGTACAATATAACTTCTCTCACTTAATTAAATCATATCTCGTTTTTGAAGTCTACATATAGTTGGTGCACAGTGCCATTATAGTCCCATTTCTTTCCTAAAATATATCTTATGCTAAACATCTAATCTACTGTAGACCTATTTCTTCTAAATCCACATGGATTATCACTTTTACATCATCAATATATTGAGTATGTTGGGATGTTAATATAAATTGCTAGAATTTTATATGAAATTTAAAGTAATGAGATGTCCCTCTAGTTGTTGCAACCAGTTTTATCTCCTTTCTTAAAGGTTGGCATGAAGTTGATTCTTCCATTCATTTGAATGAGCCTCTTTTTCTCAAACCATACTAAGCAACTGATGTATCTTGTCCATCAATGTTTCTCCCCATGAGTTTATCAGTTCTGCTTAGATCCCATCTGAACCTGATGCTTTACACATCTTTAATTTTTTCTTGCACTTGGTTCTGTAACTAATATTTCTGCTGTCTGTAAATCATCCTCTTCAGTATCCTGTTCTACATGTACATCTAATAGATGATTAAAGTAATTTTTCCATAAATTTAATGTATTCCTGGAATCTGTAATCATGCCCCTACTTTCATTCCTTATTATGTGTGTTCTAGCCTGAAACCCTTTCCTCTCTATCCTAATTCCCCGATTTAATTCTCTGATCCTATTTTTCGCATTCATTTCAAGATCATTAATATTCCTCTCAAGTATTCACTTTTTTTTACTCTTTAATGACCTAGTGTTTTCTCATCTGATGTTACCCAATTGTTCTAAATTTACTTTGTTTGGCTCGTATGGCCATTTCATTATTTGTTAGCTTACTTTTCTTTACAATGTTGGCACATTCCTCATAAAACCACTTCTTGTTTTGCAACTTTTTATCTGATGCTGACAATTTAATAGTATCTCTTAGGGTCGAATGTTTGAACGCATTAGACAGTAAAAGGCGTTCTCTGCTGAGAAAGTTTTAACCAATTCATTTTGCTTACTCAGAAATCTATTCATGCGATAATAATTGTAAGCTACCTGACGAGGTACCTTAAGATCATAGCTCAAGATAGAAACTTATCGTGAAAATCCCGAAGGGAACCAATGTAGTTTGAAACCTTTGCAGCTTTATCCAAGATGTTGGACCTTGAAGACTTTGATCATGTTTTCGGTATACGCGGAGAAGAGGAATTTGATAGAGTCTACCAAAAAATTCAACTGGAAGAACAGGAGAATCGGCGTAATATTGCACGATGCAGACGTCGATGCATACAGTATTATTTGCGGAATGCAAGTGTAAATGCGTTCCTCTATAGCAGACAAAAATAACGGAAGTGGTTTTATCGCTGAGAATTCTGGGTAATTTCTTGCCAATATTACAAAAACGACAACTTTCATGCATGACCGGTTAGTGGGTAGCTAATTCGATCTTTGCACTTGCTCACGGTGAGTCAGCTCACCGGTGATTGGAAGTAATTTGAGTAGAGACTAATGTATTTGCATGCGGCCCTTAAAGTCTCCCATTCTTTATTTATCAGTTTCTTCTTTAGTTGCCACATTTTCATCTGAAGATTCCAGTATTTCAAATCTATTTGCAATTTTGATCTGGTATTCTTGCCGCAGTTCATAATTTCTCAAGTTCTTAATTCAAATTTTTCAGAATCATCTTTAGCATTTGCTGTTCTCGTAAGCGATAACCGTTCTCTGATTTTCATTCTGATCAGATGATGATCCGATATATCTAATGTAGATGAAAAGGTAGGTTTCAATTCTCATATCTGTACTTTTTTTGAGCCAAGAAAAAAAAATTAACTGCAAATTAAAATTTTAAATACCCAAAACTGAGGAACAGAGGGATAATAATGAATAATATACATATAAAATTCTGAATATAGTGACATATGAAAATTAATAGACTCAGGCGAATTAGTCATAAAAGGATAAAAACAGGAAGGCATTTGAATTATGTTATTTGCAACTGGAAGACTCAGGAATCAATGATGGGATTCAACATTTAACGATATAAAAAAGTGTAAGATGAAGAAGTAGGAGAAATTAAGGAAGGATAGAGCAAGAGGACTATTAACCCTTAAATTGGCAAAACACAAATTTCTTCTGTTAGTTATTTGAATGTGGCGGACCGAAGTGAAAACAGAATCTTGCGTAATTGTTATTATTAGGTATATTGTATAATTAGACACATTTAAGTGATTTATTTTTGTTTTCTTCTGATTTATTTAAAAAATCAAATTAATTGAACCAACTGATGTATCCAAAAGGATACATTACGAATTTAAGGGTTAAGGAAGTGGTGGCTCATATTGATCTATAGAACCAAAAAGAAGAGAAGAAGCCAAAATTTAGATATCAATTTCTTGGAGAGAAAAAAAAAAGGCAGTGATATTTAAATGTTATGCTTGTGAAGCATTTGCTGCAGGTAGAAGTGAATGTGGGAGACAGCATTGGCAGTTGTCCAAGTGCTATACACTGAGCTGCCATGCTACAAATTATTCCAATCTTGACCTCAGGAAACCACAATTGGAACCCGTAGCTGATTTCTGGTAGATAAGAATCTTACTTCGAAACAACAAAATTACATGGCAGGTTTCAATGCAACATTGATAGTTCCCTTGAAAGACAGAGCAAACTAATATATTACCTATAATCAATGGTGAAGAGAAAATTTCTGCCTCAACTGAGAATCAAAACCCGAACCTTCAGTTTTTTCGCTGAATTTATACCACTGTCTTAATTCAAGCTTTGTTCCTATTCAGGCACAGCTTAGCTGTGCACATTAATTTAATTAATTCAATCATAATAATAGCTTTAGCTGCTTAATAAAAATTTACTTAATTGCTCACAAATATAGCTTTAGCTGTGTGAAATCCAATCATATCTTCTTAATACAGAAGCAATCCAATCTGTATTGTGAATGATAGTTAATTACATTAGATGAGGGATCAAGAGAAAGATTGAAGATTGTGCTTGAATGGAAAGGAAGCCTGAATTAGTTCAGTTGGTAGAGCATCAGCGAATAAAGCCAAAGGCTTGAGGTTCAATTCCCGGTCAGACAGAAATTTTGGGGATTCTATGCCACCATGCCACTTATGTAAATTCAAATAAAAAACAGAAACATATACAATATTTTATTTATATTATTTTTGAGTCTGTTTATCTTACCTCAATATTAATACCTCATTATAGTTTGTTTGCTCAATTAAGAGAATCTTCCCGCGTATATTTTCAAACAGTTGCTGCACAGCCAGTCGGAGAGTGGGAGCAACCAGCCGAAGTTTCTAAAATATGTTAACACTCATCGATGAAAAAAATACTTCACGTAGCACAATTCATATGTCAACTCACCACTAAATTCAATACAAAAGTGTACAATACCTTCGAAAAAATGAAAGAAAGAATTCCCGACCCTTCCTATACCTGGTGCTGACCTTCAAGCAGACAGAGAATTCACCCCCGCCCCTAATCCTTTCAAATATTTGCGCGGGAAGATTTACTTAACTGAACAAATGGACTATAATATCGAGGTAAGTTAAACAGGCTCAAAATAATATAATTAGAAGAACCTCAAAATATTACTTCCTAAAATAAAACATTAAATACAATATTTTTTTTTATATTTGAAGGGAAAAATTGAAGCCACCATTTGCAAGATTGAGCAAATGCTCATAGCATTTGACGATCAGAAATTAACAGTGTATAAGAGAAAAATTTGCATTTAGATTGGAGTTTTTCAGGTAGCTCAGTAGTAGAGCATTGGCCTAGAAAACCAAAGGTCCTGGGTTCAAACCCCAGTCTGAGCGTATAATTTTTCTCTTCAAATACAGGGTGGACCGCTCGAATGGACCTAATTTCAATTGCTTGTTACTGGCAAACGGTTGAAGATAGAAACTTAAAACAACGTTCATAGTACAGAAAAACTCACCAAGTTTCGAATCCTGTCGGTAGATGGCACAAAGATATGTTTCTCGTTCTTAGATTTAATTGTTTGTGAAAATGGCGACTCCGCAGATGAAAGCGCAAGCTGTTTTTGTGGTATGCGGAGTTTAAATCAATCATTAGAGTTCAAAGAGAGTTCCGGCGTGTGTTTAACCGTGATGCTCCAACTGCTAGAAGCATAAGAAGAAGTGGCGTGATACATTATTAGCTACAGGATCTGTGTTGAAGAAGCATGGTGGTGGTCGCAGAGCATCCGATGAAATGGTAGCAAATGTTCAAGCCGCATTTGAGCGAAGCCCCCGGAAGTCATTAAGAAGAGCTTCGCGGAACTTCAAATACCAAAATCGACATTACAACGGATTGTCCACAAACGCCTCAAACTGCACGCATATAAAGTGCAGTTAGTGCAATGTCTGGAGCCGAATGACATGCCGAAATGAGTGGAATTCGCCAATACGATGCTGGACCGTCTCGGCGCTGATCCTGACTTCATGACCAAGATTTTCTTCTCGGACGAAGCCACTTTCCATTTGTCAGGCAAGGTAAACCGGCATAATGTGCGGATCTGGGGATCGGAGAATCCTCACGCTATTCAAGAGCATGTTCGTGATAGTCCTAAGATGAATGTTTGGTGCAGTTTGTCACATAATAAGGTCATTGGACCGTTTTTCTTCGCCGAGAAAAAACTGTTCGTGGTACCACATATCTTGACATGCTG
Source organism: Diploptera punctata (assembly GCA_030220185.1). Taxonomy (NCBI): domain Eukaryota; kingdom Metazoa; phylum Arthropoda; class Insecta; order Blattodea; family Blaberidae; genus Diploptera; species Diploptera punctata. Next base: position 1,046,789 of record JASPKZ010010253.1, read on the forward strand.
GAGCAGTTCTTCTTTCCACAAATTGAACAACTGCAGCCTAACATCGTTTTCCAGCAAGATGGTGCTCCTCCCCACTGGTCCATGAAGTTCGTACGACTTTGGACAACATTTTCCCTGGCCGTTGGATTGGTAGGGGAGGACCAATCGCGTGGCCCCCGAGATCTCCCGATTTAACACCACTGGATTTCTTTCTCTGGGGCTATGTCAAAGATAAAGTTTACACCACCCCAGTCAAAGACCTTCGTGATCTTCGTGAGCGCATCATAGAGGCTATTGAGAACATTCCAGAAGACATACTCCAACGTACTTGGCAAGAAATTGTTCATCGCTTTGATATCGTCACAGTGACTGCTGGGGCTCATATAGAGATGTGGTGATCTGGATATCAAAACTTGGTGAGTTTTTCTGTAATATGAACGTTGTTTTAAGTTTCTATCTTCAACCGTTTGCCAGTAACAAGCAATTGAAATTAGGTCCATTCGAGTGGTCCACCCTGTATAATTTATCCTTCAGTGAGAAGTGTTAAATTAATAATAAAAACATCATACAATTTATTGTTGCTGTATGTGAATAACTGCCTGAGAGAATTATACATGTTGATTTTTTCTCTAAAAAATGTGATGTGCCTTAAAATGAAGTGAGAAGTTGAGTTCTAAGTAATCTAAAATCACCATACTTATCAATGTAAAAAATGTATTAGTCATTAAAAGGTAGAATTTTTTATTACTTACCTCATATTGTTGTTCTTATTTGACTATAAACTAGTTTCAGAACATAGTTTCTGTTCCATCTTCAGTATCATCACGACCTTTGTTCTGTCGTCTTGAAGAGCTGTCCTTCGCTCCTTCCATTGAATTCAAAAGAGCGAAAAAAAGAAATTGATGAACTTTGAAATTCCTGGTGAGAATGACCTGGTTTCGAGGTTTTTCAGTCAGCCAATGGAAGGAGTGAAGGACAGCTCTTCAAGACGACAGAACATTAGTCGTGATGATACTGAGGATGGAACAGAAACTATGTTCTGAAACTAGTTTATAGTCAAATAAGAAGAACAATATGAGGTGAGTGATAAAAAATTCTACCTTAATGAATATACCTCATAGTGAGAATTCCTAAGTATTAGTCATTGCTCAGACAGTGCAGGCAACTGATCACAAAAACATGTTAACAAAAATGTGAATGTTAAACTAATCTAGCGTATACTAACTTGCCCATTTTCTCACCCTAACTTTCCCAAACTAACAATTTTCCATTTTCTCACCCTAACTTGCCAATTAATCCTCTCATATGTGAGTAAACACGTTGGCAATTAGCTCTAGAAGTAACATGTGCTATCACAGTGGCCAACATGATGCTAGTAGTCATTTGTTCCCTGATTGAATATTTACAGGTGGCACAGTGGCATACAATAGCCAAAATTCTTCTCTTTACCATTGATTATAATATCCTAGTTGTGTACACTGAATTATTTATTTATTTAAATTATAGTAATAGATTAAGGTGTTTAATATTATTAATAAATTACTACATGAAGTAACATTATGAGGTGGTTCTTAATAAATAAGGTGAGTCTGTTCATCATACCTCATAAGTAGTTGTGTTCTTTTTGGACATGTTTCAATATGCAGCACAACAATTTATCAGGTAAGATAAACAGACACACCTTATTAAATTTAACTTAAATGACCATATCACCCTGTACTTACCGCATTTACCAACAGAGTAAGTAAAACAAATGGAATACACTACTATACCCTTTATAGTAGTGTTACTGGAATGAAGTAAAAGTAAAAATGCAAATATATAACATCTCTAATTTTGTTGAGTTGTTACTTGACTCACCTCATACTTCTTAACTCCCTTGCAGATCCGGATTTCGTCACTGTATTTGTGACATTCTCAAAGCTGTTCATAGAGTTGTGAACGTGAACAGCATTGAGAATGTTACAAATACAGTGATGAAATCCGGATCTGTGAGGGAGTTAAGAAGTATGAGGTGAGTCAAGTAACAACTCAACAAAATTAAAATAAACCTCATAGTGTTATTTCCTACCTACATAACGTCCAAAAAAGCGCTGGATGGAAAATTCCTCTTTGAGACCATAACAGGCCATATGGCCTAATATTTGCATGGATGATGATGATAATGGTAACTTAATATAACATCTCTAACATATGAATTAGAAACATGGGTATTACTGAATAAACATGAGAGTAGAATCACATCAGAAATTACATTTTTAAGGAATGACTAGAAGATATAAGAGTGAAAGTCTAAATACTGAACTCTGGCAACGACAGAAAATAGAAATCTAAAATGGTTTATCTATCTATCTATCTATCTACAATGGCATAACAGCCCAATGTTGGGCATTAGTCTCTCCTTTATTAGAAGTTACAAGACAAGTTAATTTAGCTATGTTTATTTACCAAAGATGTCATGAATGGCATGTGGTCAACATACTGACCCAATGAGACATCCAGTAAGCAACTAAGGTATTAATGAATGAGTCTGAGAAAATGCTTTAACATCTCTCCTCATAAAGTTGCGTGTCTTCATGACTAAAGATGGAAGTAAAACTATACTTTTGAAACTGGTATCATGAAGACATGCAACTTTATGAGGTGAGATGATAGAGCATTTTCTCCAACTCATTCAATAATGTAAACACCTCATAGTGTTACCTCCCACTTTAATTTTGATTAAACTAAGGTATTACTAGGATGAAAAACGTCGGTAAATTTTGCTTAGAGACTTCTTTATTCAGGCTTAAGGATTTTATACGATCCTGAAAAACTTCAGACTCGGGATCCACAGTTTAAAGTCCCTCCCAAAGGTCTTGCTACTTGCATTTTTCCATCCTAAAAAAATCAGTTCTGGCCAGGTTTGAACCTGTGACCCTCAGGACTGGAGGCAAGCCAACAATCTAAAATGGTATAACCACATCATTAGAATGGAAAACCAAACAGGTCTATGAAGCTAGAAGATGGAGAGGAAGACCAAGATAGGAAAGGGGCCAAAACATTGGTGTGATAAAAAAATAGAGGAGTGAAATTACAGTCAGTTAACCTTCTGTCAGGCACATCTGATCTGAGAGGCATAAGTTGTCAATTTTCTCCCCTTCCACTGCCATCAGACGGCATTGTCGACTGGGCATCTGAGTAGCTGTTTCTTTATACTTGTTCTAAACAACTACCCCTCTCAGTTTGCTCTCGACCGTTACCACGGTGGGTTGTAAATATTTTGTTCAGAGAAGTTCATTGCACCCAAAGTCGTTACATAATTGGAGAGTGTGTTTTTTTTTAAATATTTGCAAAAGAAAATTATTTATTTAACTTATTTAGACTAAATAATGTTATGTTCTTGAATAATTTTGCTAAAAATATAGGCTAAATGTTGATAAAGTGAACTATTTTCAAGTATATCTGAACCGAACCTAACTTGTTCTTACTTTTATATCATGTTGTTTGAAGGCTTGTCACAAATTTTCTAAAAATTTGTTTTCTAACAGCAAATTTTGATATTTTATCGTTGGACATCCCTAACAATAACATTTCTTCGACTTCCCATTGTTCAGATTGGCAAAAGTGTGTTGATTGAATTTTTTTTAAGCATGTGCTAATCAGGCACATTGCACTTGAACTCGAAAGTCAGAATATTGCACCCGATGAAAGGTTAAGAGGTTGGTCCAAGAACAACAGTTTAAGAAGTGGGTATATGGTCTGACATTTAAAGTTGAAGTAGTACTTACCATTTCATGTTTATGCACTAAAAGATAGAAACAGTTTACAAATTAAATATCATAAGAAATGACTGTAATATGACTTCTGTGTATTTCCAACTTACGTGGTTTCTTGTGTATCCAGAACACAAATTCTTTTTCTTGAAATAAACTGCTTTTGGCAGTTCATTATGACTCCAACTCTCTTAACACTTTCCTGAAGACTTCGAAGTAAAGATGTCCTGTCATTGCTAATGATATATTGCTATATTCTGAAAAAAAAAATGAATGTATATATATATATATATAATTATGGCAGTGTTTTGTTTTGCTTGTCATATGAGTTAACTAACAAATTGCCAGCATAACCTATTTGCACCCAAATTATTTTCTAGTCGTGACTTCAGGTGTAAAAAGTGAACATCGGAATTTCTTAATAAATAAGGTGAGTCTGTTGCATCTTACCTCATAAAATTAGAGACTGGACAAGCTAACGCTAAAACAGAAGTGTTTTGAAACATGTCCAAAAAGAACTCAACTTTTATGAGGTAAGATGTAACAGACTCACCATATTTCTTAAGAAGAACATCATAATGTTACTTCCTATTGTAATTTTATAATATCTAAAGTTCGTATTTTATTTATTTTTTTGTTTGCTTTTAAAATAAACATTAGACATGAACAACAATAAAACAGGAAACTATTCCAGATCAAGCAGATAGAAACCATTAACAAAATAAAAATGAAGCACTATTTCTTATTCTGCCTCAATTAGGTTATTGCATGTAGCACTGATTATTTAGCTAGTGCCCTATGCTCAGCAATCTTCTTTTATCTTTGTGTTTGAACACATAAGATGTAGACAAGTGAAAACCAGTAGGTAATTAATTTCATTAGGTTAAGTGAGGGACAAGTTAGAATACACCAGATTAGTGTCTACTACATTTATGTATAATAGCAAATAGTGCTTTATTATTTATTTTTCTGATTTGTTTATGCATGAACTGCATTTTTGCAATTTTATGATCAGACATGTCTAATTTCTTATTAAGTTATGTACGTAGAAAATAACACTATGAGGTTTATTTTAATATTGTTAAGTTGTTTCTTGACTCACCTCATACTTCTTAACTCTCATGCAAATTCGAGTTTCTTCACTTCATTTGTGACATCCTCAATGCTGTATTACGTTCACAACTCACAGTTGTGATCATAATACAGCATTGAGAATGTCACAAATGAAGTGAAGAAACTCGATTCTGCATGAGAGTTAAGAAGTATGAGGTGAGTCAAGAAACAACTAAACAATATTATGTCTAATATCTATTTTAAATCCAAAAGATCCAAGAAATTCAGAAGTCCACTTTTTATGCCAGTCATGATTTTTATAAAATTTAGAATAAAACTATAATAGGAACCAACACCAATGTAAAAATCAATCAATTAAAATAATGAACTTAACTAAAATTATTTCAAACGGTCAGAATATATTTGAGAATGCAGATCTGCAACAGTCCAAGTGAAAGTATCTTATTTTAAGGAGAGGTATCCATCCATCCATCCATCCATAGTAATTCTGCTGAGGGCAGGTCTTTCACTGCAATCATAGCAACTTCATTTGCTTTGCAGCTTTACTAGGAAATTATAGGTGTGGTAGCTTCCTGTTGTTTTCCACACCAGTGAAGGATGATGATGATGATGGCCGAATGATTTTTGGGGAACGTTGGGCCGAAGCTTCCTGACATTTGTCTTACAGGTGAGAAAAAAGCCTGAAAAAACCTCACCCAGGAGCCTGTCTCAATCAGGAATTGAACCTGGGCCCGCTGCGTGATGAGGCAGCATGCTACCACATGACCACAGTGGTGATATAATATTTCTAATTATTATAAGTTCGTTTTTTTTTCCCACCTAACTTACCTCATATTTATGATTTTCTTGCAGACCATGGTATCAGCAATATCTTGCCATTTTCAATGCTACCCAACTTGTAGCAAATATGATAGGATACATATAAACTAAAATAAAACTCTAATATACATAGATCTAAAACTAAAATGTTCCGAAAATATAACAAAAGTATACCATAAGATAAACATGTCTTATAATATATCATTAGAATCAGAAAATTATAAGGATTAGGGAAATCATATCAAAACTATTATTAAAATTAAATTAATCAATAAATGATCAAAATATAATATATTATTAATATCGCTATAAAAGACGTATGTGGAAAAGTAGAAATATATCCAGGTAAAATCCTACTACATGCCAAGGATATAAAGAAGTACTGTTAAAATGCTACCTGACTAATGCAGGTTACAAAAGACATTCATCCCACCTTAAGAAAATATAACAGTCTTTTAATATGACAGTTTACAAAATTGAGAGAAACTGAAAACAGTTATCTATTAACAATATCAAAAAGCAATCGACCCAGTTCTTAGAAACTGTAATTAATGCTATTAACCAGAAATTCCAAGAAATAAGGATAACATTTACACGTAAAAGAACCACACGTGTAAATTATCAAGGTATACAAATTTACATTTCAGGAACTCCAAGGGCATAAACCCCCCTCTATGGAAACACATGACTAGCAAATAAGATTATTGTAACATATGTAATTTAAATTGTATCGAGTGGATTCGAAAGAAGTGGGAAGAGCTATCATCTTTTTAAGCGAGAACATATATCAAAATTCTCCCACTCTCGGTCATTTCTGTGTTCAGTGTTAAAACATCGTAGATCTACAGACCGCAGTCTCCGATCCAGTTAAAATTTAGATTCATCCAAGAACTTATTAAATTTAAAGTATCTACAACTTTATAAAGAATTAGTCTGTTAAACATTTGGACTTTGAAAATATTTGACTCAAGCATGTGGACCTCTAATTACTTCATTGACTCCACTCATTAATAAAACTTTATTAACTGTATTAATAAAAGTGTAAATTCTCCGTAAATAAATGGTTTTTGGATTCGTTAAAATTGAGTAGAATATTTGTACGTTGTTCTTTTGCTAAAAAAAGTTCACAACCCTGAGATCTCTTGCCTACCACTGAGAAACGCTGCAAACTGTTGAATTAATGGATGGTGATCTTTTAGGTTGATTTATGTTCCCTCTGCTGGCTGACCGATGAACTTCCAAATCAAATTTTTTTCTTTTTCCCTGGGAATTTTTAAATTTGTTGTCTTCTTCTTCTTCTAGTTCATGAAATTAGGCCTTTTGATCTCTTTTCACATCAAGTGGGATTTAATGAATCTTCCCATCTAGTAAATGGGCATCCAACAATTCTATGTCCTATTGGTTTGTACTTTAGTAACAGCTGGGGGATTACATTACTGAGAATCATCAAGTGAGTACCGAAAGTCATTGTTTTCTCTTTTTTTTTGGATGTAAATTTTCTCATAAATAGTGAGTTCTTTAGATTTATCTAACTGCTTTAGTAATTTGGCATTATACAAATGTCTGATGGAAACAAAGGCCAAATTACTGAAGCAGAAGTTAGATAAATTTAAGGAACTCGCTATTTGGGAGAAAATTTACATAAAAAAAAGATAAAACAACGAATTTCGAAATTCCCAGGGAAAAAAGATAAAAAAAATGATTTGGAAGTTCATCGGTCAGCCAACAAAGAGAGCGGAAATCAACCTACATGATCGCCAACCGTTAATTCAACAGTTGGTTAGCATTGAAAATGGCAAGAGATTGCTGAAACCATGGTCTGCAAGAAAATAATAAATATGAGGCAAGTCAGGAAAAAAACAAACAAATCATAATAATTAAAATAAACCTCATAGTGTTACTTCCTATTAATATTAAATAATATTCCCAATTCATTTTGAAGTTCAGGTGAGCAATCACCCTCCACCAGGGGCAACAAGGAAAGCTGATGATGACAGTTCATTTCAAACAGATGCACAGGTGACATTTTCTAGTTATTCCAGACATGGACTATAGAGGCAAATTTTATAATGAATCATCACTTGAAAACATAGAGGTGTGCAGTTCAATGGCAAAATATCAGAGTATAAAGTGGAAGAATTTGAGTTCAAATTCTGGCTAAAGTGCATATTTCTCTCTCTAGTTATTTTAAAATATACCCAACAGAGATCACCCTGCAAACACTAATTTCCTATTAGCAAAGGCATTAAACAAATATCTTTAGATATTATAGTTAGATTTCATATTTTATTATTAAAAAATGGGGTGAACTATTCTGTTTGGTTTTGAAACTTGAATTTTATTTTGGTAAAATAAATAAATAAATTTAAATTGTCAGTATTATTTTTTCCTTGGGGAATTTTTGGACCAAAGAGAGATGAACAGACAGTGAATGGAGAAAAATGTATAACAGTGAGCTATATGATCTTTATAAGAACAGTTAAGTCTCAAACTGTGATAGCCAGCGCATGTGGCATGAATGGGAAATGAAAGAGGGGCATGGAAACTTATATTAGGAAAACCAGATGGGAAAGTGCCCAGTATGTAGATCAAGAATAAGGTGAGAGAATAACATTAACCACGATTTGAAGGAAGTAACGTATACAGGGGGTGATTGGAAAACATTAACTCTGAATAGGGACACACAGAGGAGAGCTTATGTCCACATGGCCATGAACCACAGATTTTATAGTAGCAGTGAGTTAGTATTTTTATTTAAATACGTTCTTTAACATCTCAGATCATTAGTGTAATAATTAAAATCTGGGAATGAAAGGGCTGACAAATTTTGATCAGAAGTCTCTTATTTCAGGGATTGGATACTTAACATCCCTAAATATACAACATGGGACCTACGGATTTATATCCCTTCTGATGGAAGCCATCTCAGGAACTTCATGCCAAAATAAAAACCATGAACCAAAGCCGGGTATGAGTTTGAACCTGCTAACCACTATTTTATGCTTAAAGTTTATTCACGTGCCATAAATCTATGACACAATTAAAGGTAAAGTGACCTCACTAAAAGTCATAGGAGCCCTTGCGGTAGTAGGAGGTTAAAGCTCCTACTTTTACTAGACAATCGGCACTTGATGTCAGCCCCAGGTTGTCAGCTCTAGATGATGACCGCCTTTACCCTAGAATATTTCTGTAAGAGGCTGATTCAACCCCAGGACCATGGTACCACCACACCGGGACACAAACCCTCAACCTTCCTGTTTGTAGCATATTGCCTCAACCAACTATGCTATAACATGCCCCAAGACACATGGCTTTACTCCCTTTCAAAGGAACCCATATTCAGGATTTTCATGATCTAGAAAAATCTATTGATCCTGGCAACGTCTGAACCCACAAATCTCAGAACCAGAGTCAAGCGGTAACCACTAGTCCACCAGGATTCGCGCCTCAAGGTAAGAAGCTATACATTCCTTGGAATCCAAACTGGGACCAATGGATTCACCAACTAACTAACTGGCTCTATTGAACCCGTAGGTTCATGGCTACAAGGACATAAGCTCTCCATACATCTCTATCCTGAGCTAATGTTTCACAGTTGGTTTAATCTACTTCTCTCATATCATGGATAAAGTTATTCTCCCACCCCATTCTTGGTCTGCCAACTGGGCATTTCCCCTCTGGTTTTCCTACAAGAAGCTTCCATGCCCTCTTTCATTCCCCATTTGTGGGACATGTCCTGCCCATCACAGTCTCAAGACATAACTGTTCTTATTTTATATGGCTTCCTATAAAGATCATGTGGCTCACTTATGTGGTTTTCTCCATTCACATGTCTGTTCATCACTCTTTTATCCAAACATTTTCCTAAGAACTTTATTCTCAAATACTTGTAATCTTCTTTCCTCCCTTAAAGTAAGGGTCCATGTTTCGCATCCATATAATTACTGTTTTATATATTTTCAGTTTAACATTTTTTTGGAAGGAGTTAGAATGACAAGAGTCTTTGTAATGCCTAATAGCATAGAATTCCACAATTGAGCGTATGTTTAATTTTTTCTGTGCATCTCATTCCTGTTTGTAATTATTGTTCCTAGGTATTTGAATTCAGCCACTTCTTCAACATTTCCCTCATTTGTCATTAGCTCAAAGGAGCCCATATTCTGAGCTCATATTCAGGATTTTCATCATCTGGAAAAATCCATCAACCCTGGCCAAGTCTGAACCTACAAATATCAGAATGAGAGTCAAGTGTTGGCCACTAATCCATCAGGACTCTCATCTAAAATTAAGGCTATATATATATATTCCTCAGAACCTAAACTGGGACCAAAGGATTCACTATCATAAAAAATTATTCTCAATAATTTTGCTGATCAGGTAGAAAAGGTTGTGATTCATGTTTTAATGCATTTACAGGAGCACAACGTATGAGCCACGAAATCCAAACTATCTTATGATTTTGTTACACACACAATGCAGTCCAGCTATGCTCATTGATCATTTTGCACTTTAGTATTAAAGAAAATTAAAAAAAAATGAAAATCCAAGATTATGACTCTTGTTAAGTTGGTCTTCTAGACTTAACGACTATGGTCCAGTTTTGTTTAAACTCGGCGTTACATCCACTACTGCAGTAGGCATCCTCAGGAGAATCTGCATGCTGTCTGTGAACTCTTTAACTGTTTGGCTGCAGTCAGAGAGCTCACAGAATCTCCTGAGGATATCTAAAGCAGTAGTAGACAAAACATTGAGTTTGAACAAAACTGAACATGGTCATTCAGCTCGGAAAACCCAAATTAACAAGAGTCAAGACAACTTCCATGAATGCCTACAATTCTACAATCAAATATTATATTTATATGAATATGAAACACTGACAGTTAAAAAATAATGATGGACCATCCAAATGGAAGATGAAATATTGGAAGACCTGAAGCTAGGTGGGTGGATGAAATTTTGGAAGATGTCCAAAGACTTAAGGACACCTGGTTGTGAGTGTCTGCTATTCAGTAATTTTTTTCTTATATTAAATTAATGTTGGGAAGTAAACATTATGAGGTATAATCATTAAAATTAATCAGAGAACATATTGTTTAAACAACTCACCTCATAGGATTCATGTTTCCATGAAATCGTGATTATCATGGAAGCATGAATCCTATGAGGTGAGTTGTTTAAACAATATGTTCTCCGATGAATTTTAAATTTTTTCTTACTTGGAAATAAAGTAATGTTTCTCTAAAACTATAATAGATAACAAAAAAAATTCACCACTTATTAAACAGATCCTGCTGAGTTGAATGATATCAAAATTAAATAATTAGTAGTATTTTCTATTGTGTAGAAATCATTACAACATTGTGAAAAATTTCTAAAACTTTGATTTTTCAGATTTTAGGTACCGGTACACTTTTCTCAGAAAATATTGTAGAAAGAATTTTTTTTCAGAGGATATATATCTCATATTTCTACATAAGGAAGGTTAAGAATTAAACTGATAAATTATAATAAAAAATAAGAAAAAAATTACGACAATTTTCCATAAAAATTATAAACTGAAGAAATTTTAGAAATATAATGATGACATTTCTTCTAAAATATTTTAACCTCAAATGTCAAACTACTCGTAAACGGTGTGAATACAAAAAAAAATTCAGTTCTTACAAACAGTTTTTGAGAAAACGGTACCGATGAACATAAAATGCAAATAATAGTAAAATATTCCAGGCTATGTTGTCGTGGTCTATAACTGGCATTTCTTCCAGACATTTCTCCCTTAACTGCAGAGGGCATCTTCAGTGGTGAGTGCTTCTACATGGTGTTCCCTTGTCGTAGACTCGCCACTGTACATGCCCTTTGCAGTTGATGGAGAAATGTCTGGAAGAACCCCCAGTTATACAGTCAGATTCAAACCCAGGAAGTTACTGTGTGTTTGGAATAGGCAAAACTGGGTTGCCATTTTAACAGTATTTTCTTGAGAGAAATCCTTAAATAAAACTGAAGATAGCAACACAGCAGGTACATAGTTGTACGTTGTAGGTGTCCAAGCCACCCCCTCTTAAAGAAAAAGACAGTTACCACTTGTCACTGAGCTCATGCGGACCTGTACTATCCTGTGTGAAAGGGTCAACTCTCATATTTACTATAAAAGTAGTTTGCATGCTGTAAAAGAAAAACTATGTTTTTTAAATGTATAGTACATGGATTTGGAAAAAGTACTGCTAAACTTCCCCCTTCTCCCCTCCCTAAACAAATACCGTTATTATGAGTTTGGCAATATCTACCCCCTGTACGCAGGGAGACACTGGCATAGCCCGTATGGTATGAAGTAACTTAAATGAATCGTGATTTTCTTCTTACCTCATACTTCTATGTTTTTTTAAACACAGCACTGCAGTATCGGCAACACGTCGTCATCATCAGCTGTTTTCACAACTGTCGTGAAAACAGCTGATGATGACGACAACGTGTCGCCGATACTGCAGTGCTGTGTTTAAAAAAACATAGAAGTATGAGGTAAGAAGAAAATCACGATTCATTTAATTATTATTAATTGAACCTCATAATGTTAAAAATTCCCAAATTTAATATATAAATGAAGTAACTTCCTGGGTTGAATTAGAGTATAGACCACGGCCACATAGCCCAGAATCTTTTAATATTATGATTACCGGCTGTAAAAGTCTGCATTCCACAATAAAATGCAAATTTTCTGTATTTCTGTATTATTACTTCAATGTTATAATGATTGTCATGTAATAGAAAATATTAATTACTTAATTTCAATATCAATCAACTCAGCAGGATCTGTTTAATAAATGGTATATTTTTGTTTTGTTATCTATTATAGTTTTAGAGAAACTTTAATTTATTTTCAAGTAAGAAAATGCTTACCAAACAGCAGACATTCACTACACTCAGATTCAACCCAGGAAGTTACTGTGTGTTTGGAATAGGGAACTGGGCTGTCATTTTAACAGTATTTTCTTGAGAGAAATCCTTATATAAAACTGAAGATTACAACACAGCAGGTACATAGCTGTAAGTTGTAGCCATCCAAGCCACCCACTCTTAAAGAAAAAAACAGTTACCACTTGTCACTGAGCTTGTGCGGATCTCTACTATCCTGTGTGAAAGTGTTGACACCCACATTTACTATAAAACTAGTTTGCATGCCATAAAAGAAAAACTATGTTTTTTAAATGCATAGTACGAGTGTCATACTGAAAGTCGTGAGCAACCCATTGTTAAAATTCAAATTTCCACAATGTAACAAAAACAACTGCAGGATCGTAATCTACAGACTTTATATCACACATTGCCGTTTTGTGGCATCATAGCTTCTATCATGTGACCACACGCAGTGTTTCCAAAATGGCAGACATCAATGTTTCGACAGTGCACTGTCATTGAATTCCTTGTTAAAGAGGAATAATCTGCTGTTGATATTCACCAAAGACTTCAATGTGCTTGCAGAGATGCCTGCATGCGTGCCAGCAGTGTTAGGAGATGGGTAAAACATTTTAAAGATGGGAACACGAGTATCAAAGATGAGCCTCGTAGTGGTCGCCCATGCTCTGCCTCCACGGATTGCAACAAGGAAAGAGTTGATGCTTTCATTAGAGACGACAGGCGTATCACAGTGAATGAAATCGCTACAAAACTTGCAGTAGGACACAGTGCAGTGCAAGAAATGATTCACAGCTTAGTTTACCAAAAAGTTAGTGCCTATTGTGTTCCACGTTTATTGAGTGAAGACTACAAACTTCAGAGAAGAACCATCACCCATAACCTTCTTCAGAGATTTCGAAATGAAGGTGATGATTTTTTGACGAGTATTGTGACAGGTGATGAAAGCTGGTTTCATCACTATGAGCCTGAAACCAAACGCCAGAGTATGGAATGGCACCACTTGAATTTGCCATCAAAGAAAAAAGCGAAGACAGTGCAATCTGTTGGGAAAGTTATGGGCAGCGTCTTCTGGGATGCACAAGGTTGCATTCTGGTTGAATTTCTTGAACCTGGATAAACCATAAATGCTGCCCGCTACATCCAGACACTTGTGAAGCCTCCGTCATGCATTGCATGACAAACGCCCTGGAAGGAAGATCATTCTGCAACACAATAACGCGTGTCCTCACACTGCTCGTGCCACTGTGGAGAAGATCAGGACATTTGGGTGGGAAACTCTTCCACATCCACCCTATAGTCCCGATTTGGCACCCTCCGACTACCATCTTTTCGGTTCTGTGAAGGAGCAGATGAGAGGCCAACGCTACGAGACGCTGGAGGATATTTGGAAAGCAGTGTGTCAGTGTCTTCGAGCAGCTGGAACGGACTTCTATCATAAGGGAATTTTCAAGCTTGTAGAACGCTGGACAAAATGTGTGCAAAGAAATGGAGACTATGTTGAAAAGTAGCACAAAGGTCTTTAGATTAACATGGTGTACTTGGTTTGTCTAAAATAAATATTATGATTGTTTAAAAAAATGTTGCTCATGACTTTCAGTATGACCCTCGTACATAGATTTGGAAAAAGTACTGCTACCCTTCCCCCTCCACCCTCCATAAACAAACAAATACCATTATTATGAATTTGGCAACATCTACCCCAGTACGTAGGGGGACACTGGCATAGCCCATAAGGTCTGTAGTAACTTCCTGGGTTGAATTAGAGTGTACCAAGTGTCTTTAAATTTGAAATTGGTGGACAGTCACCAGGAATAGAAAAGATCTGGAGGAGAGTTCTTAGGGAGCCTGATGATTCAACCCGAGTTAAGCCAAATATGATGATGAATGTGAAACATCATCTCTTTCTTACTTTAAAACAACAGGAGAAAAGATTACAAGTATTTTGAGAATAAAGTGACTCGGAAATTTTTTGACCTAAAAAAAGACAAACACAGAAGTGGATGGTAAAAAAATAAATAAATATCACTGACTTCCATGATCTTAATGGGAAACTAGATAAAACAAGAATAGTTAAGTCTCATAAGTAATGCCATGAGTGATTTCCAATTCATCTAGAGGATTTGGAAATCAAGAGTGGCATTTGTTAGGGCTATTTAACGAATAAAATTAAGCTGTTTACTCAAAAGTCATTATTTAAATATAGTTACTAGTATTTTAAAATGTTTATATATTTAATGTAAATGGCGATGTTTGAATAATATCAGAAATGTGAGGTTATGTATATTCACTGCAACTTGATCATATTACTTATTGCCAAATAGAATCGCAATATTGTAAGAAAGCACCCTAGTGGAGAAATAATTAAACATATCAAACTGTATATTATAATCAACATTATAGGTTATTTATTTTTTTAGTAAACAACTCAGTAAAATCAAGGAATTTGTTCATTATTTACTATATTCAATGTATTTGTTGGAGAAAAATAATGCTCTGAGCTGTTCAGAATATTAAAAAGGAAGAGCTATCTTTATCACAAAAGCAGGAGCTGATATAGATAAATCAATAAAGAGTGAGGTGAAAAACAACTGTCATTGGTCATAAAACAAAATTAATTGAAACGTGATTGGTTATTGACTACCATTTGGGGAATGAGTTAAATAGTCATAGAAAATGAGCAGGAAATGTGGTACAAATGGGAAATTTAATGGAGTATGGAAACCTTTTTAAGGAAAACCAGCAGGAAAGCACCCAATAGTACATCAACAATGAGGTGGGAGAATAATAATAACCATGATTTGAGGGAGGTAAATTATACAGAGAATAAATGGAAAATATTTGGTCAGAATGGGGGTGTAAAGAGAGTTTATATTGATCTGGCCACGAACCTCGGATTTTGATAATACCAGTGAGTTTTTTTATGAGACATTCCAAGAAATTGTAAATGCACAATAAACATAAAATATAATATTAAGCTAATAAAATGTGATGCGCTAAGGCACACCAAGAATTTCAAGTGAACAACATGAAATAATGCATCATCATTGAACATAAGATTTTTAAGCTCTGAAATATGTAGACTTAAAAAAATATATTAAAAAATCCATGTGCAACAGGCCTAGAAGGCCCATGATCTTCCAGTTGGCTGCTGGCCTCACATTCACATGTGTTGATCACAGAGGTTGATGATCGTACAGCCAGAGTAGAGGTGACGAGGTCAACATATGGAGTCCCCGAGCCGTTACAGCTTGCTTTCTCAATCAGGAGCTGCTACTTATTGTAGCTACCCAAATTCCACATGATGCTGGGTGTGCACTGATTCAATACTGGCCGAAAATCCATGAGAAAATTTCTTCCATGGGGACTCAAACCAGCATAAATCCCGTAGCTCTGCACCAGACATCTTACCTTAACCACTTGGCTATGGTGTGGCAACTAAAAATACTACTATAAGGTTTTAATTATGTGAAATAAAATAAAATTTTATAAAGTAATGGCTGTTCCTGTATTGATGAATGGATCAGAATGTTGGACGATCACTAAAAGACAAGAACAAAGATTGGAAGCAGCTGAGATGCGATTTTTAAGAAATATAGCAGGATATACTCTGCTGGATAAGAAAAGAAATGAAGATATAAGAAAGGAACTAAACATTTTCAAACTTACAGACCGAATAATTAAATATAGGAACGACTGGAAAGAACATATTGATAGAATGCCAGAAGGAAGATTTCCAAAATTATTGCCAAATGATAAACTGCACGGAAGGAAAAATGTTGGTCGCCCACACAGAAGATGGTCTGAACAATTTTAACAATTCTAGCTTTCATGAAACCGGAACGAGCCAACAGGCTTAATCCCTGGATGATGATGATGATGATAAAATAACAATCACTGTCATTTCGATGCAAGAATTATGAAATTGTGGCGCATGCAGTAGATGCTCGCTCTCACCGCTGGGTCTCGAGATCCAAGTCTCGGTCACACCATGTAGGTTTCATGGTGGAAGAAACGGGGCTTGGGCCTTAAAATATATCTCTTTCTTGTGATTACTACTACAAAATAACCCTCAGAATTCACTGAAAATGAAGTTACCACTCTTCACCTCTGAGGTACTTACTTACTCACTAGCACTATCGAACCTGTAGGTTCATGGCCACACAGACATAAGCTCTCCATACATCCCTACCATGAGCCAATGATTTCCAATCATTCCCTGTATAATCTACTTCCCTCAAATCATAGTTAGTTATTCTTTCACCTCATTCTTGGTCTACCAACTGGGCGTTTTCCCTCCGGCTTTCCTACAAGAAGTTTCCATGCACAACTTTCATTCCCCATACGTGCAACACATGCTGCCCATCACAGTCTACGAGACATAACTGTTCTTATTATATCTGGCTTTCTATAAAGACCACGTAGTTCACTGTTATGTAGTCTTCTCCATTCACCTGTTTGTTCATCTCTCTTTGGTCCAAAAATTTTCCTAAGTACTTTATTTTCGAATACTCGTGATCTCCTTTCTTCCCTTAAAGTAAGAGTCCATGTTTCACAAACATATAACATAACTGGTAGAATAATAGTTTTATATATTTTCAGTTTAACGTTTTTTGAAAGGAGTTGGGACATCAAGAGTCTCTGCAATGCATAATAGCATGCATTTCCAGAATTGAGCCTATGTTTAATTTCTTTGTGCATCTCATTCCTATTTGTGATTATTGTTCCTAGGTATTTGAATTCAGCCACTTCCTCAAAATTTCCCTCATTTGTCATTAGCTGTCCATTTCCATTATATAACTTCTGAGGTACAGATATGAAAATTTTAAAGGAAAAATTACTATGAGGTTTAATTTAAGATTTAAATTAAAGTTCTTTATACCTCATCTCATACCCAGTCTTCTAACTATACTGGCTTCAAAGCTTAGGCTGCTTCATTTTGATTTTTAAAAAGTTTAACATAAGATTGACACCAAAGAATGAATACAGCCTAAATAGGATAATTCATCATCATCATCATGAACAAATTTGTTTTAGGCCATGTGGCCTGTACGGAAATAGGATAATTAAAACCAACAAAAATGAAAAAAATTAAAGAAGAAAACAAACCCGGAATTTATAAGTAATGCGACGAGTGATTTTCAAATTATCGATAAATTCACGACTCACGAAGCGAGGAGTGAATTAATCTAGATAATTTGGAAATCAAGAGTGGCATTTGTTAGGACTATTTAACAAATAAAATTAAACTCTTTACTAAAAAATAATTATTTTAATATAGTTACCGGTGTTTTAAAATATTTATATAGTTAATGTAAACAGCGATGTTTGAAAACAAATTAGGAATGTGAGGTTATGTATATTCACTGCAACTCGATCATATTATTTATTGCCAAATAGGATCGCAATATTGTAAGAATGCACTCTAGCGAGAAGTAATGAAACACATCAAACTATTATAATCAACATTATAGGTTAATCATTTATATTTTGAATAAACAACTCAGTAAAATCACTGAATCTATTCATTTTTTCGTATATTCAATGTATTTATTGGAGAAAAATAATGGTCTAACCTGTTCAGAATATTAAAAAAGGAGGAGCTTTCTTTATCACGAAAGCAGGAGCTGATAAAGAGAAATTGATAAAGAGTGAGGTGAAACACGACTGTCATTGGTGTAAAACAAAATTCAATGAAACGTGATTGGTCATTGACTAGCATTTGTGGCATGAGTTAAATAGTCAGATCAAATGCAGGGATTGTGGCAAAATTTACACAGGAAAAACAAAAAGAAATTTGAAAACAAGAGTAAAAGAAATCTCAGAAATGTCAAAAATAGTGAAGTGGAAAAGTCAGCAGTAGCTGTCCATGCTTGGTCTGAAAACATCCAATCGATAAAAAAGCCAAGTTTAATTTAACATACAGAAAAAACAAAGCTCACAGTTTGAAAAAAAATCCACATTAAAAAAAAACAAGAAAGAAAAACTTATGAATTTCAAAATTCCTGGGGATTTTGATTTGATCCAGAGGTTCATTGGTCCACCAATAGAGGGAAGAAGAAGCAGCAGTTCTCCTGACTGACATAACATCAGTCGACAAGAAATTGCTGAAGATGAAGCTGCCTGAGCATTGAAACCGGTACAATTAGATGACTGGATATGAGTTGAGGTAGAATTTAAATCTTAGATGACAGATGACTGATAATCAAAGATGATTTATGAATGGAATGCAACAGGAAGAAGAAAGAGGGGAAGACCAAAACTAAAATGAACACAAGAAGTAGTCAGAACAATGGAAGCAAGCGACTTGGAGGAAGGGGCATGGAAAAATGGAGTTTAGCTACAGAATCTTTAAATGGGCACAGGAAGATGCCAAAGACATTGTAAAACCTGAGAATAAATGAATAGATAAATTATTTCCAATGTTCTAATAATCATTTCATACAGCATATATTTGCCCTGTCCTCAAAATTAAAATACAGGGCAGCAATGTCAATTTTGAATTAACTTGAAAATAATTTTTCTCTTATGTGAGTTACATTGCAATGTCATCTTATGCAAGTGTGCATATCCAAATGCTGAACATTATATTTTTACTAATATCAACGTGAACCAATATTATTTTTTTCACGTGATATGATTAAAAAAAATCACTAGATATATAATCCCATTACCTTGCAGTAATAGAATACAAGACTTTTAGGATCCCTGAATTAAAATAAGGTGGCATAAGAATATATCCAGGAACACAAAATATACACGAAAAGCAATAGTTGAGTGTGTTTCATGCTACAACAGAAGCGTGGGTTATAAATGAAGAATACAAAACAAAGCTTTTTACAGTTGAAGTAGGGTATCAGGATTATAAAAGATCCAAAACAAAGAAATTAGGAGATGGATGAAACCAAAGGAGAATGTGACTGCATTAAAAAAAAGGGAGTTAAAATTATTTTGACACCTAATGAGGATGTAACAACAATGGCCTACAAAAATCATTCAATGAACACCCACCCGAAAAGGTATTGGGAAAACTAAGATCATAGTACGAAAATGTTAATAAAAGGTTATTACTTCAGAGGGACCTAGAAGATGCCCTTGATTGAAATGAATGGAGATTGGGAATGGAAAGAAGGTTTCATCTGCAAAATTCTTATATAATAAATAAATAAAATACAACAAATATAATGTCAGCCAGCAACCAAAACCTCATAACTAGAGTCCGGATGTTAGGCACTTAAAAAATTCAAAACAGGCAGGCAAAATGGCAATAAAAATCATTAATATAGGCACTAAAATTCACGACTGTGATTGGTTGTAAATCAACATTCATTGAAATGTGATTGGTCATTGACCCCCATTTGGGGCATGAGTTAAATAGTCTGTATAAACTATTTCCCTCAAATCATGTTTAATATTATTCTCCCACATCAATCTTGGTCTTTAATAATTGTAAAAAAGTTTTAAGAATTGTTGCAAAATATTTAAAATACTACAAAATGCTAATAAAAATTGAAATGTACATAGTGCAACAATGTTATAAGAATGTATGGAAAAGCATGGAGTAAGTTATTCCAAAGTTGAGCCAAAAGTTCCAATAACTGATACAAAATGTTTAAAAAAATTATATTAAAAACAATGCCTTAACTCTACAATTTGACACATGTGGGATATTTTAAAACTTGCAATGCATAATGTTTTAAGAATCATTTGAAAATGTTTAATATGGTAGGAAATGTTTGTAGAAATGGAAAAAATACATATGGCAACTGTCTCAAAAGAATGTTGGCCTCAATTTTAGAATACTTTCTTCTACGATTTTTCATAACATATTCTTATGATACTCTTGCTCTATATATTTTTTTTTCCCATCCTTACCAGCACTTCTTACTATTTAAACATTTTGTAATGGTACTTGTAACAACACAATTTTTTATATTTTTAAATAATCTATGTATGCAAATTGTTGCATTTATCTCTCGATGATTTTTTTTCTGTTCTACAGAATCTTAGAGCACATGTAAGAATGCTTATAAATTTGTTGCCAGATGGCAGGTCATAACTGTGAAATTGGAATGACCAACGTTCACAATTGAACGATATTATGCATCAACTGGCTAACTGCCATTTTTTCAAAAATTTAGATTTTGGTGCTTTCTGTTGCACTGGCTCATGAAGTAAGCATACACACACTTTTAGTGCCTAATCTTTAAATATATCATTATTAAATAAAAATGCAAACACCGTCAGTCCTATTAGAGATTCTATAATTTGCAAAAAAAAAAATTGCTACGAAACCAAACCTTCATAAATGCTAATCTGAAATTTGCATCATGCAGTTAAGTGCCAAATGTACCTGCTCTTAGATTGTTGATACATAAATGTCAAACAAGAAAAATAAATTGCAACATCCAGTATTGTTAGTTTGGCGCTACAATAAATAGTGAAGATTGAATTAAACTTCAAACATATTTTTCTTGAATCTTCAAAATGGCTCACAGCCAGTTGATATATAATGCTGTCCAATTAATACCAAAACACATTTTAAGAAATGGATGTTCACTTCCTTCCTTTGTTAGGGTCTGATGGGACATGTTTAGTATACAACAGATTATCATCATCATCTTAAGGCATGACAACTTCAAAAGTGAAAGTTTTGGTCTTCTCATCAATCCTCCTCCATGTCAATCTGTCTCTTGCCATATTCAAATTAGTCACTTTCATTTTCCTTAGATCGTTCATTGTGTCATCCTCCCATCTGATCTTCAGTCTTCCTACAGATCTGCCTCCTACAGGTTTCCATTTGTAGAGTCTATCCATTCTTATCAAATGTCCAAGCCAACCAATTCTGAGAGATCTTATATGATTTACTATATTCTGATTTTTTATTAATTTGTTTAGTTCGTTATTTGTTTTGATTCTCCAAGTTATCAATTCCTCTATTTGGTCCAAATATTCTTCTTAAAATTTTTCTTTCAAAAATTAGTAATTTCTGTTTTATTATTTCCTTTAGGACCCAAGTTTCACAAGCATATGTAACTACCAGTCTAATGAGCGTTTTGTATAACCTTATTTTTGCAGTTTTTGATATTAATTCGCTTTTAAATCACCAGATTATTCATAAATTAATTATGGGAAATAACTTATGATAATAATGGATAACAATAGAATTCCAAAACACATTCTTCATTACAAACCATTAGGACAAAGAAACGTTGAAAGACCCAGTAAAAGATGGACAGACCAATTCTAACACGAGATCGGAACAGACCAGCAGGTCTAATCCTTGATGCTGATGATCATAATATTATGAGGGCTTCAATTAACAAAAATTAATTATATGAGTCATATCTCACCTCACAGTTTATGGTTTATTAAATAGTATGTAATTTATTTCTTTATGTTAACCCTCTACATGCTACTGGTAAAATCTTTTGTGTCATCAGAGATTTAAATCGCATCCGCCAATAGTTTCAGTATATTATCTGGCAGGTAATGGAAAGAAACATCAGAGCCAATCTAATGAGCTCATGACACCTAACAGGTTAGGAAAGGGCAGGTTGGTGTACATGTATTTCTTATAAACATGTATGGGAATTTATTGTAGTTGCTCATAACAATCTCACAGACATGTGATTACAACTAATGACAATTCCATAAATATTTGTACATACACACTGCTATTCTGTAGAACTTAGAAAAAATTAATGGCTCAAGTCTAGTATTTGTCTCTCTCAATTTTCCATAAAACATTCTAATGCTATTGTTGCACTATACACTTTTGCCAATTGTAATGATTAGAGTCTGGATTTTTACGTAATATTAATCTCCAAATATGTACATAAATATGTAGTAAAAATAGTCAAAATATGTAATATTACGTATTTACTGTAAAATATCAAAATATATGTTTTAATAAAATACTTATTTCCTTGTCTTAGCTTTGTTTTGTTATGAGATATTTCTCTCTTAAAATGTACTAATTTTTCGTGAATGTTGAGGTTAATATATGTATAGTACAGTAAAATCTGTCTTAGGCGGAACCTTTATAAGAAAGAAACCTTTAGTGACAGAAAAAATCTCCAGAACGGTACAATTTTATATGTAAAATCACTCTTCATAAGCTGGAAACCTCCATAACACAGAAACAGAATGGTATTTAAAGTACCAATAGTTAATTTTTATCTCAGAAAGACAGAAAATTATTCTTAAGCACGTTCTAATTACAGTATTAATGACCATATATGAAAATTCTGAATGACGCTTTCTGCATTATATTATTTTAACTTCTTGTGTTGCCATTGTATTGCAGAGATACCCTTGCTTATGTGTGACAGCGGGAAATCCGTCGCTGTTCCTTGCCAGCTTACATTACCTGCGAGGGAGTTGGAAAACTCTTCAGTCTTTCTGTAGTTGAGTTCCGTCTCGCTTTTGTGTAATAACGTTGTTATGTATTGCCGTGCAAGCTGACCTGTGTTACACACACTATTTTGTCTGTATTTCAGTCAATACATTATGTCCTTAATGCATGCATGTAAAACCCTTACACTGCCTGAGGAAATTCAAGCTTGTAATTTGGGAACCCTTTATAAGAAGGAAAACTACCAAGATGGAAGTATATTTGAGGAACCGTCATGTTCCTTCATAGACAGGTTTTACTGTATCAATAATAAAATAACAAGCAATACAGAACATCTTCATGTAAAAGGTTACATTGAATATGCAGTATTTAAGACATATATCCTGATCCTAAATTAAGATAAATACTATTACTAAAAGAATACTAAGGGTCATATCTATGAACGCATTAGTAAAAGTCATTCTCTTCTGAGAAAGTTGCATCCAAAAAACGTTTTTGCATACTCAAAAGTCTGTTGATGCGATAATAATTGTCAAAATTCCTAAGCTACCTGGCGAGGTGACTTTGCAGAGAACGAATCGTGAGCAACCCGATGGGAACCGATGTACTTTGAAACCTTGCTGCTTTATCCAAGATGTCGGACCTTGAAGACTTCAATCATGTTTTCGGTATACGCGGAGAAGAGGAATTTGATAGAGTCTACCAAAGAATTCAACTGGAAGAACAGGAAAATCTGCATAATATTGCATGATGCAGACATCGTCGTATACGGTTTTATTTTGCGGGATGCAAGCGTATATGCATTCCTCTAGCAGACGAAAATACGGAAGTGGTTTTATCACTGAGAATTCTGGGCAATTTCTTGCCAATATTACGAAAAAAACTTTCATGCACGACCAGTCAGCGACTCGCTAATTCAAACTTTGCATGTGCTCATGGAAAACTAAGCTCACCAGAGACTAATGTATTTGCATGCGGCCCTAAATATTAGAACATAGTGCAATATATACAATCTAACAGTTATTTTCAAATAAATTTACTTATATTTTTCTATGTTTAAATTCATTTATATACAACTCTCAAAATATAGTATTACAGTCTTACAGTAATATTACAGTAATACTTAGTCTTTTTTTGAATTCAACAATTATTTATTGCACAGTATGACACAAGGTGCATACAACACTATTTTATTGCACGTGGTAAAAGTATCTTCGATGATTAGGGCCTATACACGACCTATTTTTTACAGATAACAATGAAGCACTAAAAGCCATTTTAAACTGTATTCACTGATTTAACAATCACAAGATACTATGTCCAAACTTAATAAACTGAAAAATGGTCAGATGAAATTAGATTAGTCCACACTTAATTTTGTGAACCTTACCTGTGATCTATCCTGACATTCCTCACTCCACCCAGAATATCAAAGCCCTGGAAAATATTATTTTAAACTCCAAGTGTATTCAATTTTAAAAGAGTTATCTTCAACAACATCACAATGTAACAATAAAATTCTTTGTTTAAAACCATTGAGGTGGATAGTCATAAAATCAAAT
This sequence comes from Diploptera punctata, assembly GCA_030220185.1. Taxonomy (NCBI): domain Eukaryota; kingdom Metazoa; phylum Arthropoda; class Insecta; order Blattodea; family Blaberidae; genus Diploptera; species Diploptera punctata. Next base: position 1,071,244 of record JASPKZ010010253.1, read on the forward strand.
AAAGTTATAATATTTACTTTCTTAAGTTAGTGCCATCATCCTCAACTTTTAAAACAGATATATATGCTTTTTTGTCTGAAGGCCTTTCAGAATCTCTATTCCATCATCAGCAGGTCTTTCTTCGCTACATTTATTGATGTTCTCGATGCTGGTCTTAATGTAGAGTTGTTCATTTTTAAAACTTGAAGACGACAGCACTAACCTAGGAAGGTACATATCTTAACCTTCCATTGGGCGCATCCGATCTCTGAGACACAGATTGTCAATTTTGTCCCATTCAACTGTCATCAGACGGTGTTGATGACTGGGCATCCGAGTAGCTGTTTCTCTTTACCTGCTGTAAACAACCATCCCACTTGGTTTGCTCTCGACCGTTACCATGGCGGGTTGTAAATATTTTGTTCAGAGAAGCTCATTGCGCCCGAAGTCGTTACATTATTGAAGATGTGTATTTTGAAAATATTTGCAAAAAGAAAATTATTTATTTAACTTATTTAGACTAAACAATGTTATATTCTTGAATAATTTTGCTAATGTGAACTATTTTCAAGTCTATTTGAACTGAATCTAATTTTAGAATTAAATTAATATTTTTATTACTTCACCTCATATCCTTTTTCTTCTATACTGCAGTTTCGGAGCTTATATCCATCATCAGTAGCCTCTGGTCGACTGGTGTTATGTCGTTTCTTGGTGGTTCTCTTCTTACTTCTATCGGTGGACCGATGAACCTCTGGATCAGGTGAAAATTTGTGGGAGTTTCGAAATTCATGAGTTTTATCTTTCTTGTTTTTTTGGGTGTGGATTTTTTCCCAGACTGTGAATTCTTTTTGTTTATCTGTGTGTTTGATTAGGCTAGCTTCTGTATCGATTAAATGCTTTTCAGACCAAGCATGGGCTGCTACAGCTGACTTGTCCACTTCACCCTTTTTTACATTTCTAAGGTGTTCTTTCAATCTGGTTTTTAAATTTCTTTTTGTTTTTCCTATATAGATTTTGTCGCAATCCTTACATTTTATCTGATATATTCCTGATTTGTATTTTTCTCCAATTTTTTTCATTTTTGTTGGTTTTAATTATCTTGTTTAGGCTATTTTCATTCTTTGGGGCTAATCGAATGTTAAATTTATTGAAAATTTTCTGGAACTTGTGGTGTTTTAAAGGATGGTAAGTGAATTGTTTGAATCTTATGTTCTCTTCTGTTTGTTTTTTAAGTGTGCTTTCATTGATTAGTTTTTGCCAGAAGAGAACATAAGATTAAAAAAATTCACTTACCATCCTTTAAAACACAACAAGTTCCAGAAAATTTTCAATAAGTTTAACATTCAATTGGCCCCAAAGAATGAATACAGCCTAAACAAGATAATTAAAAATGAAAAAAATTGGAGATGAATACAAATCAGGAATATATCAGATCAAATATAAGGATTGCGACAAAATTCATACAGGAAAAATAAATAAATAAATAAATAAATAAATAAATAAATAAATAAATTTAAAAACCAAATTGAAAGAACACCTTAGAAATGTAAAAAAGGGTGAAGTGGGCAAGTCAGCTGTAGCAGCCCATGCTTGGTCTGAAAAGCATTTAATCTATACAGAAGTTAGCCTAATCAAACACACAGATAAACAAAAAGAACTAACAGTCTGGGAAAAAATCCACATCCAAAAAAAACAAGAAAGACAAACTCATGAATTTCGAAACTCCTGCAAATTTTGACCTGATCCAGAGGTTCATCAGTCCACCGATAGAAGTAAGAAGAAAACCGCCAAGATACGACATAACACCAGTCGACCAAAGGCTACTCATGATGGAGATAAGCTCCAAAACTTCAGTATAAAAGAAAAAGGATATGATGTGAGGTAATAAAAACATTAATTTATTTCTTGAATTAAACCTCATAGTGTTCTTTCCCTGTGAAAGTTAAATGAATCTAACTTGTTCTTACTTTTATATCATGTTGTTTGAAGGCTTGTCACAAATTTGTTCAATCAATATTACGTCCAATAAAAAGTTTTCTAGCAGCAAATTTTGAATAGTTTATCCTTTGGACATCACTAACAATAACATTTCTTCAACTTCCCGTTGTTTAAATTGGCAAACAGTGTGTTAAATTTTTTTAAAGCATGTGCTGATCAGGTACATTGCACCTGAACTCGAAGGTCAGAATATTGCGCACGACAGAAGGTTATCTTTACTTTATCACAATGTAACTGAACACTGAGGGCAGGAGGGAGGGAAAGAGAGAGGGAGAGAGGGAGGGAGGGAGGGGGAGGGAGGGAGGGAGGGAGAGAGAGAGAGAGAGAGAGAGAGAGAGAGAGAAAGAGAGAAAAAATTGTCTGCTTACACCCTTTTTGGATAATAGTCATGACTAGAGCCAGGAATTATATGAAGAAAATTATACTAAAATGTGAAATCATAATAACAAAATATGAAAAATAGGACACAAAAATATTATGAAGCTACTATTTTTTTAAACTTTTTACGTATATTTATACACATGAGCCCTGTATAATTTATGGGTATACATACCAGCACACAAAAGAGACAAGAACCTTTTTTGTAGCTCAAGAAATCAAGAGTTTCACTGTATTTCCATTTTAATTAATTCTTCATTACTTCTGACAATATAACGGGCTGACAATATAACGGGCTTCCAATATAAACCCGGACCGGCCTCACGGGGTTTCACCCGTCAGGCAGCGCTCTCTCCTCGTCTGCATTTCACTCTGCCAGCCGCTCGTCCTTGAACTAGTCAGTTTACTATCGTTCGACAAGATGAGACGTCAGCTGACATTAGAGCAGCGCACTTATGTGTGTAAATGTTATTATAAATACGAATCAGCTCGTCGCGTTCGCGAGGAATTTATTCGGAACTTCCCTGGAGAATTACCTCCTTCCAGATCGACAATCCACGATCTTGTGACTAAATTTGAGACCACTGCTTCAGTACAAAATAAGAAACACACTCGAAGGCATACGGTTCTCACCAAAGAAAAATTAGACAAAATTGGCGAAAATTTGGAACATTCACCACAAAAATCATTACCGAAATTAGCACAAGATGGGATTTCAGTATCTTCTGCACATACAGCAGCAAAATTGTTAAAACTCAAACTGCACACATTGGAAGAACTGAAGAACAACATAAATGAAAACAGAAACTTGACAGTGCCCGAACTACAGCGTGTCAATCTAAATGTTTTTACTCGGTATAATGCCTGTTTAACTGCGGGAGGACAACATTTCCAGCATTTTCTATAAGGTAAGAAACAGTTCAAGGACGGGTGGCAGGCAGGGTGAATTGCGGGAGGAAGAGACAGCACTGCGTGCCGGGTGAAACTCCATAAGGCCGGTACGGTTTTATATTGGAAGCCCTGTACAATATCATGTTCATGATTTGAAGCAATTTTAATGGCTCACATTGAAGTATATTGTGTGAGGATTCATGCTAACAAGTCGGAAGTTCATGGGTTTGAGTCTCAATGGGTCAAGATTTTAGCTGAACCAATCCTTCTGGCAGCATCATAGCCCTAGAGTCTACTCAGCTCTTAATTTAAATGAGTAACAGATGCATGTTCTGGGGCAAAGGGGCCGTCACGCAGAACTGAGAACCCAGTGGACATCCCTTGGTGATTGTCTAGAAATGTGGAAGACTCAACATCCATCTACCCCAAGCCTGTAGTTTAACACTTTATTTCAATAAATTAATACTGCGTTTATATAAAATGCAATCAATTTATTTATCTAATGATATTTAATTATGAAATCCAAAAATAAATAAAAACAAAAGTAACATGCTTCCATCAAATATACCACTGACAAAATTTAGAGTAGGTACAGTTTGGATGACTTCTATTTACCTTGCATAAAGATAATGAATTTCAGTATATATAAATGTCACAATAACATTAAATTGGATGAATCAGAACACACGTAGACCAAGTCCTAACTAACTCACTGGCACGATCGAACCCATAGGTTCATGGCCACATGGACATAAGCTCTCCATACATCCCTATCCTGAGCCAATGTTTTTCAATCATCCCCTCTATAATCTAATTCTCTCAAATCATGGTTAATGTTATTCCCCCACTTCATTCTTGGTCTGCCAACTGGGTGTTTTCCCTCTGGTTTTCCTACAAGAAGCTTCCATGCACATCTTTCATTCCCCTATTTGTGGCACATGCCTTGCCCATCGCAGTACACCAAGTACTGAATGTCATATTTGGAAAAACAAGATGTTGAAATAAATTAATCCACAAATAATTCTAGGGGGTATTTCAAAATTCTCTCTGCAATTACAATTATTTTTAATCCTATACATTACACATATGAACATAGTGAAATGTAGTAAGAATTATTTTAACATTAGTTTTTCCATGAAATTCACCCGAGCACAGTATGGTATGCATGTGCTTTGAATAATTAAATTATCAATTCTGTTCGTAATACACGGTTAGGAGCTTTCCATATATTTTTTAACGCCTGTCTGTCAGAATTATTTTGTACGATCAAAAAGTATGCTCCACATCATATGATGTTATGGGAGCAATCATGTACTGCACTATATATGATAGTTTGATATAAGTGAGAATAATATTGGCTTTACCTACAAGAACTTTACTAATTTCATAAACTCTGGAGTAAGACCTTATTTCCCAGCATAGCTTCAAGTTTAGCAGCAGCCTTCCCTACATTTCAATACTGTAATCCATTCAGAAAATAAGGATTGTCCTTAGGTAGGAAAAAAGGAATAGGTTTCTACCTGAGAGAAAGATTAGGTGGTTATTATTCTAACATTGTTGTTTTACTTATTCATGTTCTTGTCACAGATTAGGAAATCCCTGTTCTTGTTCTGTAGTTTCAGACAAAAGCCTCCACTTGGTCATTCCATTTCTCCTTTTTTCAATTATTTTCTTTTATCAAATCTATTTATCTTGTTCCAGATGGGATACTAAGGAATTTTTGCCTGTCTACCATATTACATTATCAAAAAATTTCATAACTACAGTCACTTCAAAAATGTTTTTAACCAATTAGTAGACATTTTATTTAAAAAAATTCAAAGTTGAAAAATATGAAGGAATATTAAATTTTTACTGAAATGTGAACATTTTGCCAAAATATTATGAAATATGAAAAAATATGAAGGTCTTATTTGATTCTACGTATCATAAAATGTAAAGATACTTTGTCTCAGCGCTCTCTGTCTAATAGTTTAAAACATGAAATTTCATAAAAATCCTCGCTCCAGTCATGAATAATATTACACATCCAAGTTAACTGTTCACAGGCAGAGGGGAAGAGTTTTAGCGCTAGTGTCGCCGATCTACTGAATCTGTGGAAGGGATTAGGAGAAAACTGTACATCCGATCACGTATTGAAAATTTTCAACTTCAAATGTGGGGGGAGAATCTCTAAACACGTGTGAAAGATCTTAACATGGTTGTCAAGTTAGTCATTTAAGCACTGAATGCTCAAGCGGTCAGATAATTTAAAATCACATTATTTGTCGTCTCACCATTATAAGCCTCACAATAAATCACAAGTGGCAACATGCAATGAGAAGGGCAAGGAAGGGACAGCTCATTCCTAGGCATAACCCCAAAAGTAACAGGGTTGTCAAGTTAGTCATTCTGCCACTGTCCACGCAGAACGACGGATCATTAAAATACATAGTATTTGTCAGCTCACTACCTGCCAATCAAACAACATAATTCAAAGGACAGGAAGTGGCAACATAGTAAGGAATAGAAAGAGAAAGACAGTTTGTTAGTTAACATATTTTCCGCCTGCACAAAACACTTGGATGGGTAATAGAAACTATTCACCCTTACAGTCATATACAACACAATCAAATCCTCATGGAAATGGGGGAAAAATTCTTTTGACATTTGATTTGATTTTATCATTACAGAAAAAAAAGAATGAGGCTAAGGTTTTCCTACACTCTAATTCAACCCAGGAAGTTGCTACAGACCTTATGGGCTACGCCAGTGTCCCCCTACATACAGTGAGTAGATGTTGCCAAACTCATAATAACGGTATTTCTTTGTTTAGGGAGGGGAGGAGGGGCAAGGTTAGCAGTACTTTTTCCAAATCCATGTACTATACATTTAAAAAACATAGTTTTTCTTTTTTACGGCATGCAGACTAACTCTATAGTAAATATGAGAGTCAACAATTCACACAGGATAGTACAGGTCCGCATGAGCTCAGTGACAAGTGGTAACTGTTTTTTTTTAAGAGGGGGTGGCTTGGATGGCTAAAACTTACAACTCTGTATCTGCTGCATTGAATATTTCAGTTTTATTTAAGGATTTCTCTCAAGAAAATACTGTTAAAAAGGTAACCCAGTTCCCTATTCCAAACACACAGTAACTTCCTGGGTTGAATCTGACTGTGCAAAATCATAAACCTTAATGAAGGTTTGCAATTTGGGATTTTCCCTATATTTCTTCCTAGAAGACCCTAAACCTTTTGACATTTTGTATTGTGTTTCAATGTGAGGTGGTCTTTGTCCTCTGGATTGACTATACAAAGTAATATGACTAAGACCTGTCAAAATCACCTAAACCTACAAAAATAGTTGATACAAATCATTCAGAAATTTTATCTGATTCCTAGCACTCTATTCTTTATTTCAAACCAGTTGATAGAGATCCTCACTTCACTCACTCCACTAGCAGGTACAGGCAGCTAGTAAAGGGGAAGGTACTACTCTCTATTACAAATACATCAGTCTTCTAAATTATGTTATGAGAATAAAATTATAATGGATTATAAATTCGAAAATTTATAATAGTAATATAACTTAATATATAATAGTTATTTTTAAAACTTATACCTATATATACATTTTTTTTTGTTTCTACTTGTTTAACAACATCTCCTTTGTATGCATATTTAAAACCCAGCTTCTACTGTGTCTAAATTTTGTTCAAATGTATACCGAAACTGATATATATATATACACACTCAAACGTTTAACTGTGTTTTCCTTATATCTATCACACAATAACCAAGCACTAAGTATTACTAAAAAATAATTATTATCTAAATATTTTTAAAAATGTATAAAAACAATCTATTAAACGCTAACTAAACACTTAATTCTTTTAAATAAATTATGTATTAACTGAATTTTCAAGACAATTCTAAAATCCACCACACTGCTAGAACTAAGAACAGTCTACTGAGAAAGACAAATGTTTTTTATATAGACATTAGACAGGGACAATTTAATATGTCTTGATTGTATACATTTTATTATTAGTTTTAGTCTTAATTTTAACTAACATTAACTAGTTGCATTATAGATCGTAATATAATAGATATTATCTTTTTGATCAAATTTCTATTTAGTATTTAATATTAGAGTTCATTGTGATTGTTATATTCTGATGTAATATATGTTTGCCCTGGTGAGTGGAAGAGAAGGCCACATGGCCTTAACTCCACCAGGCTAAATAAATACATCTAAATCTACAGTGTCAGTACTGAACTACACTATTAACAATAGACAGTCCTCCAACCATCTGCCACCCTGCAAATTATCATACTAAAACTGTGCTTTGTATTATATTAGTTATAGATCTCTTAATAAAAATCCAAAGTATAACAAAATAAGTCAGGAATTAAAAATTATATATTTTTTTAAAAATCCTCTGAAAAAAAGGATAAATTATAATATTTGTTGTTGTTTTCAAATGCTGGGCCTTGGCAATGAAGCCATTTGCGTTCTTGCTCTCCAATATTTCTCTATGGTGGAGCCAACAGATAATACTTCACAGGTTTGTAGGTGTTCTTCGTTCATTTCTTCATCTTTGTTGCATAGAGGACAATTTGGATTCGTGTAGATTCCTATTTTATATAAATGTTTGGCCAAATAGTCATGTTCTGTAAGCAGTCTAAATTTTGCTACTGTATTTTATTTTCTGGTTTTCACAGCTTTGGGGGAGTTGGTTTAAACTGGTAACAGCCACATTCCTAACTTTGGCCTAGTTATTGTATGCATCCCTACAGTAGTGGGGGTAGTAAAATGGCGTCCCTTCTATCAACTCCCTTGACATAGATTATACATAAAAATTTTCTGAACGAGGCAGTTTGTCAATTTTGTCCCATTCCACTGCAATCAGAGAGCATTGACAACTGGGCATCCGAGTAGCTGTTTCTTTTTACCTGCTCTAAACAATCACCCCACTCAGTTTGCTCTCCACCATTACCACGGGCAGGTTGTAAATATTTTGTTCAGAGAAGCTCATTGTGCCCAAAGTCGTTACATTATTGAAGATGTGTTTTTTTAAAATATTTGCAAAAAGAAAATTATTTAACTTATTTAGAATAAATAATGTTACATTCTTCAATAATTTTGCTAAAAGCATACGCTAAATATTGATAATGTGAACTATTTTCAAGTATAATTGAACTAAACCTAACTTGTTCTTACTTTTACATTATGTTCGTTGGAGGCTTGTCACAAATTTTCTTAAAATTTGTTTAATCAATACTATGTCCAATAAGTCCACCGCTGTGGTCTCGAGATAACATATTGCATTGTCATGCAGCGGGCTTGGGTTCGATCCCCGGTCTGGGCAGTTTTTCTTGGTGAGGTTTTTAGCGGGGTTTTTCCTCACCTGTAAGACAAATGCCAGGAAAACTTTAAGGCCCAAATGGTCCCTGAAATCATATGGCCATCATCATCATCCTTATTATCGCCATCATCATCATCCTTATTATCGCCATCATCATCCTTCACTGGTGTGGTAAGCAACAGGAAGCTACCACACCTACAATTCCCTAGTAAAGCTGCAAAGCATAGCATGAAAATGCTATGATTGCAGTGAAAGACTTGCCATCGGGCAGAATCACTATGGATGAATGTCCAATAAAAAGTTTTCTAGCAACAAATTTTTACCTTTTTATCCATTGGACATTCCTAATAACAACATTTCTTCGACTTCCCATTGTTTAGATTTGCAAACAGTGTGTTAAATATATTTATTTTAAGCATGTGCTGATCAGGCACATTGCACACGAACTCGAAGGTCAGAATATTGCGCCGACACAAAATAAAGGCCATTTTATGTAAAAAATATTGGCTCAACTGCACTTCTACTAGCGCTTGATTTTTCAGTTATATTGTGTAAACTATAGCTCTTCTTCTGTGTTTACTAACATTATTTAATATTTTAAACTTTTCAAACTATTTTTATAACATTATTAGACAATTTTGAAGCATTTATTTAAATATGCAAATCACAATATTATGACACTGTTAGACAATATTGTGATGCTAATTGATATTTTCTCCACAGAGTATATTACTTGGTCTATGATTTTTATATCGCTGTTATGGGTTATCGCTGGTTGGATCAGCGTTTGGGGAGTGATAATGGTACACCCATTTTTAATAGAGTTTGGTAATTTTAATGTTATTAATATATTTTTTAAACATAGATTTGGGGATTTATTGCAAATATTGGTCATTTAAATTTCATAGCGACGGATAGTAATCAAGGATGATAATCGATAAGTGGTTCGATTGTGGATTATCGCTGGCTGTATAAACTCTGGCGCATGCGCACTGTTGTTCTACAGGACTTTGAAAATATTTCACGCTAGTTTAAGTGCAGTTTTTCCAAAATATGTAACATTCTAACAAATATGTAGCAATGGGTAAAATATGTAATATCAAACTTGAGTATAAGGTTTAGATTTATGTCAATCGTCAACATTTTTTGTTAATAAGAAAGAACATATGAAGAAAAAAATATGTAATTACAATAAGATTCTGGACTCTAGTAATGATGTTTTGTATTTTAAGCATTTTGCAATGATTCTTTAAACATTTCTTATGATTTTTAAATATTTATATAATTAGACAAATATTGTGAATGAAGTTCTACAGAATCGCAGCATGCATGTGCGAGATGTGCATATACTTAATGTAACTTCTGCTAGATGGCAGTGTAACTGACGTTACCAACATTCACAATTAATTCCAAACCATGTTTCAAGAAAATAACTTAATTTTGTTAGGTTCCGATAGGACGAGTTAGTGTACACAACATTAGTTTATAGTTTAATAAATAATAGACATGTTATTTTATTTTGTTAGGTTAGGAAGAGGGAAGTTCATGTATGCCCAATTATTACAAACATTTGGGAATTTATTGCAAAAGTTGGTAACATCGTTTTCACTGCTACATTCAAGCATCTCTTGCATATGCACTGTGATTCTGTGTAACTTTCAAAAAATTTCTGAGAGACAAATACTAGACTTTTTTTTAATTAATTAAACGAGCTAATCTAAAGTTTTTTTTCAAATGTGTGGTATAGCATAGACCGGATAAAGTTTCCATCAAACGCAGTGAGCAATTTTTCTAAGTACCAGGCAGACATCACACGCATGTGCCAACAAATGGGAAGCAGTTTACACATTCTCTATGTTTTACACTATGGAATCACGCGATGCAGCCACCATATACATGATATTTAATGAACCTAAAAGCTAACCTATTGCAATTTAAGCTCTCTAACCTGTGAAAGAATGCAACGCCCAAAAAATAAATAGTAAGTTCTGAAATTCTGAAGTACATACTCTATGCTTGCAATACTGGAACATATTAAAATCAATATGTCTGCCACGTCTTCACATTACGTTGGTCTATGTAGTTAAATATCATAGAAAAAACATTGAAATAATCATTAAGAAAAATGTATTGTAAATGTTTGGAATTTGAAAATGAAACCCTGTTGGCACATGGTGTCTGCCTGAGAATTTCTCACTGCGCTTAAAGGAAACTTCAGCTGCATAGACCTATATTTGGTGGCCGTACACTGAATAATTTATATATTTAATCCTAATTTAATTTTAATTGCTAATATAAATTCCGTCACTACGACCTTCAACATTAGATTTTACTCTATATTTAGAATTTTTTATAAAGTTGGCTACAACATTTCTCTAAATTAAGTTGATGAAAAGAAACAAAACTGAGAAGAAAAAGAATGTTTTTCTTATATAATAAGGTTTTAAGGATATAAATGTACCAACATTCTAACGTGATTTCTATTATAAATATACAATATCACATCACACATGAATTTATACACCTGTTACCAGCTAGCCTACACTGGAATCCTCTGCAATTCCTTCTATTTTATGGTTTTATCATGAATAACTTTTCCATCCACCATTCATATTCAAAATCACATATCCCTGATTGAAACCTTTATTTACTTAAGACATGTAAATTAAAACTGTCAATAGTCTTCTAATGAACTAGGAATGTTTACTTTCATCGTATGTTAAAATCCTCTATGATAACCAAAACAGTTCCCACAAAATCATTATATTTCAACCCTTTATGTAAGATTATTTTACAATAAATGTCCTCTAAAATTGTATTTATTTTTACATTCTAAATTAAGGATTTTAACCTGAAAACAATTTATAATGGATTTCTTCGCACCTGAAAAAAAAATGTCCGATTTTTTAAACAACGATATGTATAAGGATATATTTACTTACAGTTTTTGAATATGACAATTCATGTGACTACATAAAAGATTAATCAATAGCAAAAATAAGTATATTTAATAATTCACTCACCTAATACAATGCTTCAAACTTCAAAACTGTTATAAGGTGAAAGTTCATGACCTTCACTTACTCACATGCCCTGCTGCGACTACACCGCGTCACGGTAACCAGTGGCAGCTTTTACAAAGTCTCTGATTGGACAAAACAGATCACATTAGGTCAAATTTTAGTTTTTTTTTTATTATTTCGTAAGCATAATAAATAATTAATAATATATGAAAGAAAAAGGGAACAATATATATCTTAATTATGTTGGAGGTAAAACATGAATGGAAGAGTTATGTGAAACGATATATGTATCTTACTACTTCACACCTTTTATAAAAAAGTACTTATGAATTATTCATCTTGTATTTCCAGAGAGCAAGAGGCATAAGATGAATCAAACATAATGCGAGCTTCAGCTACTTCATTGCCATCTAACATTGACTTACAGAGAAATAATTAGAGAGTGTCAGAAAATGTAAATAAGTAAATTAAAATTAATAAAACGATAATTTTTTTTTTCAATCATCAATTACGATTTAGTTATCATACAAGTCCACTGCTGTGGTCTCGAGGTAGCGTACTGCCTTGTCACGCAGCAGGCCCGGGTTCGATTCCCGTTCCTGGATGACTTTTTTGTTGGGTTTTTCATCACCTGTAAGACAAATGTCAGGAAGCTTAGGGCCTAACGGTCCCCGAAAATCATCCGGCCATCATCCTTCGCCGGTGTGGAAAGCAACGGGAAGCTATCACACTAATAATTCCGTAGTAAAGCTGTAAAACATAGCATGAAAATTCTATGTTTGCAGTGAAAGACCTGCCCTCGAGCAGAATTACTATGGAATTGAATATATTATAACATGTAAATCAGATATCAACCATTATGAAGTTTGTCGGCAGAGCAACCACAGCCGACGTTCATAGTTCTATAGTTAACTTCAAAATGTGGCAATCTCGCATAACATCGCTATATCACATAGATCCCTGGCTATATCATATCCAGAGCGAAAAGCCCATTCTGGTAACTGTAGTCATAAAGAAACTACTCTGTGACTGTAGCCGTCTCGTGAACCAAAGGCGCGTAGAAGGAGGGAATATTGATTGCCGAGTTGAGGAGGGAACTAGTAGTCATGAAAAAAATCTTATTACACTCTAATTCAACCCAGGAAGTTACTAGAGACCTTATCGGGCTATGCCAGTGCCCCCCTACATACAGGGGTAGATATTGCCAAATTCATAATAACGGCATTTGTTTGTTTAGGGAGAGGAGGAGGGGGAAGGGTAGAAGTACTTTTTCCATTTAAAAACATAGTTTTTCTTTTACGGCACGCAAACTAGTTTTATAGTAAATATGAGAGTCGACACTTTCACAGAGGATAGTACAGGTCCGCATGAGCTCAGTGACAAGTGGTAACTGTTTTTTTTAAGAGGGGGTGGCTTGGACGGCTACAACATACAACCATGTACCTGCTGTGTTGCACATTTCAGTTTTATTTAACGATTTCTCTCAAGAAAATACTGTTAAAACGGCAACTCAGTGCTCTATTCCAAACACACAGTAACTTCCTGGGTTGAATCTGAGTGTAATAATAATAATAATAATAATAATAATAATAATAATAATAATAATAATAATAATAGCAATAATAATAATAAAATGAATTGATAAAAAAGGATGTTTTATAATGAACACTTCAAATTTATTAGACAACAAAACTATTCACCAACACAGAACTAGTGGATAAGAAAATTCAACGTGTAGTAACTATTATGTTTTCAAAACTCAGGATAGTTGCTGGCAGTATCTGTAACTCGCCCTCCCCTCTTACCGCACCATACACCACTGACCCCACAAATGCGGCTATAGAAGCCAGAACTACAAGCAGGGATTATGATACAAGTTCTGAGTTAATGTATCAGGAAATCGAAATCAATACACCTAGAAGCTTCGGACCTTCCCCAGAACTACAAAGTATAGTGGGTAATCTCAGCTACAGGCTGGATAGCCTAAACTACAAAACTTAAACTCGTCATCAGCATGTGTTCAACCTATTGAACAATAGACAGGAACCTACATATATATGCCACAATGGCAATAGGGCCATCGATTTTGCACTAATCGGAGGAGGTATAGATGGTAGAATCACCCTCGTATGGAATGACAGTATCTCTGCCCTGAGAAAATACTTACCGATGAAAATAACTATACAAAATTAGCTGTAGCAACACAAGAAAATTACGAGGACCACTAGATAAGTTTTGAGACACGACAGTATGGTGAGAGGAATGCAATAAACTATATACCATTTGAAAGCCTCTCGAACGTCAAAACAATAGCAGGTAGAAACGATTCCTTTCAGTTCTCTCTTAGCTGCACCCTTGTGAATTAGTCTGTGCGTAGTGAAATCAAACGTCTCCTATGAAGCTTGAGAGGGAGTATTTTCTTGCTACGATTTTATATGATTTTAAGTGCGGTTTAAATGAGTCACAAACATTTGAGCAACTCTCACAAGCATTAGGGACTTTGCTCCTTCATGTGTAACAGTTAAAGATGAAGGGAAAAGTGGAAGGCCAGGAACAGTGGTGACGGAAGAAAACATCTCTGCAGTGGAGACTCTGATTAAGGAAGATCCACGACTGACCTATAAGGACATCGATGGGGACCTATAGGGATTAGTTCGCCAAGTGTTTCCACCATCCTGCACCAATACTTAAAGAGTGAGGATTTTTTTTCTCGGTGGGTGCCACACCACTTATCAGAAGGGCATAAACACACTAGAGTGGAATTGTGCAGATAAATGCTGGCGAGATTCAACAACGCGGACTCCCACCGAGTGTCAGACATAGTGACAGGTGACAAAACTTGGATCTACTAGTATGACCGTGAAACAAAGCACCCATCATAGGCGTGGGTCTTCCTAGATGAGCAGCCTCAGACCAAAGTCAAAAGGCCTAGGAGTGTGTGAAAAAATGGTGGCCACTTCCTTCTCAACAAGTGGTCATCTGGCTACAGCTGTGCTAGAGGATTAGAGGGCAGTTAATACTAAATGGTATACAGAAGTCTGTCTCCCCAAAGTCTTCTCAAAGATCCAGGAGAAGCGGCCAAAGACTGGACCGAGGGGAATTCTGCTCCACCATGACAATGCCTCTTTACACACAGCCAATGCAACAATTAGGTTTCTGGAAAAGACACCGGTCAAATTAATGTCTCATTCAGCCTACAATCTGAATCTAACCCCGTGCGATTATTTCCTGTTCCCGAACGTGAAGAATTGCATGCGCGGACACCAATTTCCTAGCCCAGAAGATGCTGTTGGAGGAGCTTAGTACAGTGTCTGAGATCGAGTGGTGTGGCTGCTTCCAGAAGTGGTTCCAGAGGATGCAACGGTGTAATAGAGTGTACTGGAGAGTTGTTTCAAAAGATGTGCTAGGTATGGAAACTCTATCACGGCCCATTGTTCCACATCTCAAAACGTATCTAGTGACCCTCGTATACCCAATACCAACAAGAAAAACTAACAAAGGGGAATTAAAATGGAATCCAGACCAAATAAATCACATGGAGGCATGGATATGGAACGAAAAATAGGAAGAAGGAGCAGGAGCAATAGAATGTCTTATTACATGAACAAGAACACAAATACACCCAATTCGAAGAAAGCTCATATATGATTCGACAAAAATGTTACACCAAATGACAGTGGGTACTAAATACGCTCCACAAATTAAGAAACAACCCACAGAACCTAACATTACTAGAGAAAAATATTCAGGAGAAAGGAAACGTTACAAGAAAATATTGACCAGAAAAGATTAGAATTTAACAAATTAAATTCGAAATAAGGCATAATGAAATATAGTACACAGTGAGATTACCTCATTTTAAAAGCCTGTATTTTTTTTTCAGGTTGTACAACTATGAATCTTAAAAGAGCAAAACAGCAACTCAAAAAGTTTATGTGGTAATGTCGTAGTGCGCACAATATCCGTAGTGGCACTGCAATAAACGATTGTTTCTAAAATGGAGATTCCAAACGAGCGTGCCCAGGTTGTCTGGTGAAACAAAATCAATTATACAGGTGCAACGAAACTTTCGTCGTGTTTACATTAAGGATCCTCTGTCACTCAAGACTATAAGGAGTTGGTGTAAACAGTTTTTGGCGACCGGCAATGTTTCGAAAGGACATGGTGGCGGTAAACCCAGAATCCAGGAAGAGACTGTAGAAAATATGCGGAGGTCATTCGAAAGGAGTCCACGGAAGTCGATAAGACAAGCAGCCAGAGAACTTGGTATGAAACGGTCTACAGTTCACCAGGTTCTTCACCGTCGACTGCGATTGTATGCATACAAGGTTCAAATTTTGCAGGAAATCAAGCCTAATGACGCACCAAAGAGTGAAGCCTTTGCAATCACTATGCTAAATCGCATTGCTGAGGACGAAACCTTTTTATCGCGCGTGATGTTTACAGATGAGGCTACCTTTCACGTTTCAGGGAAAGTGAATTGCCACAATATGCGTATATGGGGTTCAGAAAATCCTCATACATTCATAGAGCACATCCGTGACAGTCCAAAGGTAAATGTTTGGTGCGGTCTTCTGCAAAATCAAATTGTTGGGCCGTTTTCTTTCAAGAGAATACGATCACTGGTAACATTTATTTGGATATGTTGGAGAACTTTGCAGTGCCACAGATAGCACACATGTAGCCAAGAATAATCTATCAACAGGATGGTGCCCCATCCCATTGGAACCTCAAAGTCCGACAGTTCTTAAAAGACACATTCCCAGGTCGTTGGATAGGCCGTGATGGTCCTATTCCTTGGCCTCCGCGTTCCCCCGACATTACTCCACTAGATTTATTCTTGTGGGGGTAAGTCAAAGATAGAGTGCACGCCACAAGAGTGAACGATGCACTGGACTTAAAACAACGCATTAGAGATGTTATGAACTCTGTGACAGAAGACATGCTGTTCAACACATGGCATGAAATTGACTATAAGTTGGATATTCTTCGCGCCATCCGAGGCGCACGTGTCCAAGTGCACTGAACTAGAGATTGTCACAAACACAAAATTAAAACTTTATGAGTTACATTATCATTTTCGTGTATAGTAATTATACTACACAACATTTCATTTGCGCTATGTTTGTTTGAAATGAGGGAATCTCACTGTGGACTCCTTGTATAAAAACTACTCCAAAAACTACTCTGGAAAGAAACTTGTGAAAAGTTAAATCCAAGAAATTTAGATTTAAATAATGGAAATTTCTATCAAACAAATTGATAAAGAAGTTCCACAATTAAGAAAACAAATACTATTCAAAATCAAAGTGGCCACTGTTAACAAAATGATAAAGAAGTGGCTAATAAAATAGGAGAATATTATGAAGAAAATAGTAAAACTGAATTTCGTAAAGATGACATATATATTGGGAAAGACGCAAGGAGGACATTACATATTTGTAAAAATAAACTAAGTAAAAACCCCTTATTTGAAGAGGAAATTACCTAGGATTAACTAAATTATGCATTAAGTCAACAGAATCCAATAAGTCACCAGGGCTACATGGCATCCATGGAAATGCTTCGTAATTTAAGTACACTTGGCAAAGAGAACTTCATATATAATAAATGCTGTAAAGAAAAGAAATTATGGTATCTAAAGGGTGGAAACATTCTCTTATTACTACCTATCTATAAGACTGGAAAGAATGAAAAGGTACCCAAAAATTATCGCCCAGTAGTACTTAGATGTATAGCATGTAATTATTTGAGAGGATCATACTACAAAGACTCATGCAACATGCAAATAATCAGAAATATCTCCCTGTAGGAACAATATGGATTTAGTCCAGGTTATGCAACAATATGTCAAATTCTATATTTTAGATGCCCAAAAGTGCAACCCAACCAATCGCACTATTTCTTGATTCAAGCCAGGCATTTGATAAAGCTTGAAGAAACACGCTAATTACAAAAATACACCATATAGCTAAAACAAATAGAATAGCCCTTGACTGGATGTGATTTATTTAAAATGAAAATATTACAGTAAAATATAACAATGAGTATTAAAAAATATAAACAAATCAAAGGCACGCCACAAGGATCTGTTCTAAGTCCAAAACTGTTTACAATATATTTAGAAGGTATCGAAAAAAATATATACGAAACAGACATTAAACTATTTTTAGATGACATAATTCTGAACACAAAATCACAATGTGCAAGAAGCAGAAATGTGCCTAAACATCAGTAAATAAATATTCATCAGAACGTAAATTAAACTTTAACCCTGCTAAATCAGAATTTGGGTTCTTTGCAACAACAAAAATAATAATAATAATAAGTTACAAGTTATATAGTGCAAAACACATATTGCAAGAATGAACTCTCGTAACTCAATAAACATTCTATATATCTAGGATTCACCCATGATCCAGAAATCACTTCAAATAAACATATAAATATAGTTTGCAATTAAGGAAGAAAGAACCAAACAATTTTGAAAAGCTTAGTAGGAAAGGACTGGGGTACAGATGCAGTAACTCTTACAACAACATACAATGCTCAAATAAGACCAATATTAGAATATTGCTTTCAATTCTATAACGCAGCATCAAAAAGCAATCTACATAATCTTGAAAGACTACATTCAAATTCAGACAGGATAATAACAGACGTACAAAATAGCTGTCCAAATGAATTAGCGCTTTATGAAACAGACATGCCACCTATAAGAATCAGAGGATATGAAAGGACAGCAAGATATATTAATAAACATGTAAGCTTCGAAAAGTAAAATAGAACTTACCAATATTTTACTAACTAGAAGAATAAACAAATATTGAAAAAAAACTCCCTTTACGAAAACAATATATGCGTAGATAGTTTACAGACACATACATACCTTTCAAATTCTATCATACCACATATAGCATTACCAAAAGTATATTTTCATTCTAATTTTCAACAAATTTGCTAAAAAAATGAGCACCCTGAATAGCTTCAGAAACTAAGGATTGTACCCAAAAATGCTAAACAAAATACTTACACAGACGGAGACGAGTTTGGACATATAGGAAGCGGAATTTTGATAATGAAAAATGGGACAAATAAAAAACTAAAATTGAGAAATCCTAATCACAGTTCAATATTTATATCAGAACTGACAACAATAGACAGACAGTGCTTTAAAATCAATTGTAAGAAATACAGATTCAACATACATAATGTTAATTCATATAAAGTTTAATGGAACAAACATACTGAAATAGCTCAAAGAACTATCTCAAAAATCTTAAATATATTTCCAAAGGATTCCATGACAGATGGATATTCAGGGTAACGAAACAGCAGACAGTTTGCCAAAAGTAGGGAGCAAAGACACATCAGAAACAGAACAATTAACTTTCACAAAGATATATTCAAAATTTAAAACAATGACTAACAAAATATGGAAATTGCCACCACAACATAATTGGTATAAAGCAAAGAACCCTGGAGACTCCATCAAAAAGTAACAGCAACAAAAGGAACAGACAGCCATAGAAAATCTTAATTCAGGACGCCTAAGAACCCATAAAATAATAGCAAGAAGACTCCCAATCTGCAATAGACAAGTGTAAAAGAAGCATCTCCACAACATATATTCCAATGTCTCAATAACTCAGCAACGGAATTCTGGAATCAACATGCAGATATAATAAAATTACTTTACATCAGAAACCTCACGGCCATGTTTTAGAATAATCTGGGACAGGGTTAATTCACTGGGATAAGCAACAAATTCCATGGCTATTTGTTGCTCTCGTTCGAAATTACGTTATTACCGTTCTCTATGGTCAGTAGTATTTTCGGTATCTCTATGGTTATAATGTAATCGCTGGGTTATTACTACCAAATTGTATGCACATTAGTGCGCATTTATTTCTACTATTATTAATACCACCTAGATTCCAGAGACCTCAAGCGTTGGAAGGAAAAAAGTAAATACAGCTTAAGACAAACATTATCGCCATCTATAGGTGTAACAGTAATCAAAGATAGTAGTACTCGGTAGCTCAATCGTTATTATCGTCGCTCTCTTCAAACAAATTTTAATTAACTTTTGGATTAAGTGAGCCATAAAAAAATATATTTAACCTGAACGTAATATAAGTAGCAGAACAGTTATTTATAAAAGAAGTAAGTATATTCTAATTTTATTAATTTTTTAAAGATATTGATATAATTTAATTATTTTTTTTAATTGCACTCACTCTACATATCTTCTTCAGAAAAGAATAGGGATAACCATGAATCTCAAGAAAAGGATAAAATCACAGAAAGAGAAATATAATTCAATAATTGTTTATTTATTTTAGACATATGAACCTTAACAATAAATAATCAAGACTTCATTAATAAAAGCATTCTACTAATTTTGAAATGTTGGTTGGTTGGTATCTAATGTCGAGCACTTTATAATGAAATCATTCGCTCTCTTGCACTCCAATATTTAGCAGAAAAGCTGGTCTCTTCTACAAAAGCTGGGCAACGGAGGAGATGGTTTATTTCCAGATCTTCATTTAAATTGCAAAAAGGGCATTTAGGTGAATCTGTTATGCCAATTCATTTCTTTTTCCAAGGCTTCATGTTTGTATTGGAGTACAATAAACTAGTTGTAACCGTTTAGTAGTAGGCATTGAAATGTAAACACAAGGAGATGATCTGCTGAATTTGTCTATATAAAGACCCAAAGATATAAGAAAAACTAAACATTATACATAAAAAATTATTGCATTGGATGCAAATGAAAATGGGGGAAATTTAAATATAGTTCCATCAATTACTCAAGAATTTTGGGCTACCCTTGGCTATTTGGTCCTCAGAATTAATTTCTCCGTTTCATAATACTTAATTAATACTTTTAATGTATATACGCCAAAATATCTGGATCCTAACAAAAAAATTTTTTTTAATCATCATCATAGTACATTCACGAATTTAGGCCATTTGTTGACCTGTTTCGGCCTCAAGAGAAACACCATCCAAAAGTCTTTTGAGTGGACGTCTTGGTCTTCTTCTTCCTGCAGGTTGATATCTTAACATTTGTTTGGGTATTCTGTGATCTTCCATTCGATGAATATGTTGCATCCATCTTGACTTATAATCAGAAATTTTGTTTTCTAAAGATTCCATGTGTAATTCTTCTAAGATGTCTTCATTTTTTTTGTGATTTAGTAGTGTGTATCCTGCGGTCCTCCGAAGATATTTCATTTCAGCAGATCTAAGTCTCTGTATATCCTTCTGTTTCAACGTCCATACTTCGCTACCATACAAAAGAGTTGGAAGAGCCAGTGTTTTATACACTTTCAGTCTTGAATGCTTTTGGACTAACTGTGGATTGAGGATAGAATTTATTAACCCTAAAATTCTTAAAAATTTAGATATTTTTGCATTTACATCCTTTTCTTCTTCATATGAGATATTGCATCCTAGATATGTAAAATTATTCACCTGCTCCAAAATTTTATTGTCCAGTACAATTTTACTTCTGACAGGATCTACACCTTGAAATGCCATAATTTTTTGTTTTTTCTGTAGATATCTTTAATCCATATTCTTCTGTAATTTTGTTAAGTTCATACAGACCTTTCTGTAGAATATCTTCGGAATTTGCTATTATTATTTGGTCATCTGCAAACAATATGATGTTTAATTTTCTATTTTCTGATATTCTTATTCCAAATTTATATTTCTTGTTCCAGCAACATATTACTTCATTGATATAAATTGCAAAGAGTGTAGGGGATAGGTGGCAGCCTTGTCTTACACCACGATTTATAATTCCTTCTTCAGAAAATCTGTTATTTAATTTAATCTTTATGGTGTTGTCTTTGTAAATATTTTGTATGTTCTGCCGAAGTAAATTTGGTATATTTCTGTCTTCCAATATATTTAAGAGTTTTGATCTCTTGACTGTGTCGAATGCTTTTTCAAAATCTATGAAAGCAAAATGTGTTTCTAAGTTGAATTCTCTTCTTTTTTCAAGCAATAGTTTAACCGTAAATGCTGAATCAATACAAGATCGTCCTTTCCTAAATTTACTGGTATTTTACTACCTTATAATAAGGTAATATTAATGAAAGAATATTTTAGATAATAATAAACAATTAATTTCATTTAACATTGGTCAGAGTATATTTTAATAACTCACCACACAAATATTGTTCATTTCACGATACCATGGTTTCATACAGAATCCCATTCATCTTCAGTCACGACTCTGACTGATGAAATTCATCGGCGTCAACTTCTTCTGAGCTGCCATCTATGGTCGAGTTTTAAAAACTTTAAAATTATATTTTGTTCGTTGGGAATATCAAGGTTCATCAATCTATATTTATTCTCCTGAATGTATATCTTCTCTCAAACTGTCGATTCCAAAGTTTTATCCAATTGTCTTAAAAATTTTGTTTTTCCTCCAATTTTGTAATGTTCTAGTAGACTATAAGATGTTAATTATATAATTTTTTACCTGGTAAGTCAGTCGTCCTCAACTAAGTTATTAAACTTCTTTAAGTTATTCTAATATGGAGGCCTTTCGAAAACAATGTTTCATCTAACTAGTAGACTATGTGCTGCAATTACCAATTTTTCAATTTCACAATTTTTAATATTCCTAAAATATTCTTTAGTACAAGTTTCCAAACTTCTTTTGGTTTTTCCTATATATATATATATATACTTTACTGCAATCATTACAACTTATTTGATAAAATTCCAGATTTTCTTACTATCTGGAACATTAACTTTTTTTTTATTTAGTAGTCAGAAGATTACCCAGACTAAATTTATTTATTGGTGCCAATGTAACATTGTATTTGTCAAAAAAAAAAATTGAAATTTTCTATGCGTTGGCAGGATGGTAAATAATTTTCTTGAATTTCTTCTTTTCCTTACAATCAGTATGTAGGGTAGTGTATTATTTAAGTCACTTTTTTTCTGATTAAATTCCCTTAACTTATTTGTAATTAACTTCTTGCCAAAATCATTTAATCTAGCTATGTTTAAAATATGATTACATTCTATCTTGAAATTTTCTTCATTTAAATTTCAAGAAAGAATATAATCATACATTAAACATAGCTGGATTAAATTATTTTCTTCATTTAAATTTCAAGAAAGAATATAATCATATATTAACACACTGGTGTCATGCCAGCAAGGGATAATAATTTGTTTGCAAAGGATATCCATATATTAAATTATTTATAACTAAAACCCGAGAATTGGGCATCCAGCTGTTCTGGTGCATATTGGTTTCAATTTGAATATTCTTCTTACAAGCTTGTCTTCCTGCATTCTATTTATGTGTCCAAACCAGCGCAGTCTTTGAGCTTTAATGTAGTTTATTACATTTTTATTTCGTATTAGATTATTTGTCCTGCTCCGTAGCCAAGTGGTTAAGGCAGGAAGCCTTGGCACAGAGCTACGGAACTTGCGCTGGTTCGAGTCTCCATGGGGAAAGAAATTTTCTCATGGTATTTCGGCCAGTATGGGACCAGTGCCCACCCAGCATCGTGATGCATTTGGGTAGCTAAAATAAGTAGAGGCTCCAGGTTGAGAAAACCAGCTATAACGGCTGAGGGACTCGACATGCTGACCACATGTCACCCCTACACTGGCTGATTATCATCTACCTCTGTGATTGACACATATGGATGTGAGGCCAGCAGCCAGTTGGTAGGCTAAGGGCCTTGTAGGCCTGTCGTGCCAGGAGTTTTTTTATTAGATTATTTAATTCAGAGTCCATTCGTATATGCCATGTGCCATCACTTTCTCTAATTGGTCCAAAAATTCTCCGTAAGATCTTCCTTTCAAAGATTAATAGTTTTTGTTCCTCATACTTTTTCAGTACCCATGTTTTACAGCCATAAGTTGCAATCAGTCTTATTACTGTATTATACAGTTTAACTTTAGTTAATCTGGAGACAAGTTTACTTTTGAATAGTACTCTATTTGCATAGTTGCCTGCTAGATGTCTCATTGTGTCGGTATGTTGACTGCATGCCATCCATGATATCTATGGGAAAATGAATGTAACTAAATGAATGTAACTAAATGAACTTGGTCCAGTAAATCCTAACAAAGGAGAAGCTATGGCTTAGTATTGGGCTATCTTATTATAGAAATGTAGATATAAGTAAGTGGGGAACACTTGAATGAGACGCAGTGTAATTTATTATCATTATAACAGTCAATGGCACAACTACATTTTATGTCCCTCCTCCAGCAAAGAAACCTCAATGATGTCCTTTTCATTGTCTCTCAGTAATATAATTATAAACAGATTTCACCTAGCTTATCTTACTTACTTACTTATTTACTGGTACTATTGAAACCATAGGTTCATGGCCGCATGGACATAAGCTCTCCATACATCCCTATCCTGAGCTAATGCTTTTCGATCGTTCCCTGTATAATCTACTTCCCTCAAATCATAGTTAATGTTATTCTCTCACCGCATTCTTGGTCTACCAACTGGGCATTTTCCCTCTGGCTTTCCTACAAGAAGCTTCCATGCACCTCTTTCATTCCCCATATGTGCCACATATCCTGTCCATCGCAGTCTACGAGACTGAACTGTTCTTATTATATCTGGCTTCCTATAAAGACCATGTAGTTCATTGTCATGTAGTCTTCTCCATTCACCTGTTTGTTCATCTCTCTTTGGTCCAAAAATTTTCCTAAGAACTTTATTCTCAAATACTTGTAATCTCCTTTCCTCCCTTAAAGTAAGAGTTCATGTTTCGCATCCATATAATATAACTGGTAGAATAATAGTTTTATATATTTTCAGTTTAACGTTTTTTGAAAGGAGCTGGGACGTCAAAAGTCTCTGCAATGCATAATAACACGCATTTCCAGAATTGAGCCTATGTTTAATTTCTTTGTGCATCTCATTCGTATTTGTGATTATTGTTCCTAGGTATTTGAATTCAGCCACTTCCTCAAAATTTCTCTCATTTGTCATTAGCTGTCCATTTCCATTACATAATGTATTTCTACGTGTGACCATATATTTAGTTTTATTTATATTTACTTCCAGTCCTAATTTCTTAGTGTTACTCAATAATGTGTGTGTGTTGTCCTTTAGTATCTCCTCGCTATCAGCCAATAGTACTACATCATCAGCATAAACTAACAGCTTATTAATACAATTGAGTTGTAAGCCTTCCTCATTCTCTAAAGATTTAATGGCATGCTCTAGTACAAAATTAAATAGTAGAGGTGATAGTGCATCTCCTTGCTTCAACCCATTCTGGATTTCAAAGTTGTCCAAAAACTGTTTGCCTACATGCACCCTACTCTTTGTGCCATTTAGACACATTCGTAAAAGTCTAACTAACTTTTTAGGAATTCCGATCTCCAGCAGGATACTATATACCTTCTCCCTCTTAATTGAATCATATGCTTTTTTGAAGTCTACATATAGTTGATGTAAAGTATTCCCATTTCTTTTCTAAAATCTGTCTTATACTAAAAATCTGATCTATTGTAGACCTGTTTCTTCTAAATCCTCATTGATGATCTCCTAGAATGTCATCAATATAGGGAGTAAGTCTGCTGACTAATATATTTGTTAGAATTTTGTACGAAGTTGAAAGCAATGAGATGCCCCTGTAGTTGTTGCAATCAGTTTTATCTCCTTTCTTATAAATTGGTACGATAATCGATTCTTTCCATTCATCTGGAAGAGCTTCTTTTTCCCAAATCATACTAAGCAACGGGTGTATATTGTCCATCAATTTTTCTCCCCCTGATTTTAACAGTTCTGCTGGGAACTCATCTGAACCTGATGCTTTATACATCTTCAATTTTTCTATCACCATTTCAACTTCTAATGCACTTGGTTCTGTGTCTAGCATTTCTGCTATCTGTAAATTATCCTCCTCAATGTCCTGTTCTGTATTTACATTTAGCTGATTAAACTAACTTTTCCATCTATTTAATATACTCCTGGAATCTGCAATCATATCCCCATTTTCATTCCGAATTATGTTTGTTCTAGCCTGAAACCCTTTCTTCTCTATACTAAATTTGCTGATATAATTCTCTTATGTTCCTATTTTTTGCATTCATTTCAAGATCATTAATCTTCTCTCTCAAATATTCCCTCTTTTTACTCTTTAGTAACTTGTTGGTTTCCTGTCTAATACTACCCAATTGCTCTAAATTTACCTCATTTGGCTCATGTAATCATTTCATTGTTGCTAGCTTTCTTTTCTTTACAATGTCGGCACATACCTCATCAAACCATTTCTTGTTTTGCCTCTTTTTTAAACAACCAATGCTTTCTGATGCTGACAATTTAATAGTATCTCTTATAGCCTCCCATTCTTTATTTATATCAGTTTCTTCTTCGTCTGCCACATTGTCATCTGAAGATTCCAGTACTTCAAATCTATTAGCAATTTTGATTTGGTATTCTTGCTGCATTTAATCATTTTTCAAGTTTTTAAATTCAAATTTTACAGAATCATCTTTAGCGCTTGTTCCTCTCATAAGCGATAGCTGTTGTCTGATTTTCACTCTAACCAGATGATGATCTGAATTGCAGTCTGTCCCTCTAACTGATCTAACATCGATTATGCTTCTGTGCCAGCATTTGTCCACTAATACATGATCTATCTGGTTCCGAGTTTCTCCATCTGGAGACGTCCAGGTGTATTTATGAAAATCCTTATGCTGAAATGTTGTGCTCTTAATAATGAGATTCTTTGATGTGGCAAATGTGACTAATCTAACCCCATTATCATTATTATCTTCATGAAGACTGAATTTGCCTATTGTTGGTTTGAATATATCTTCCCGCCCCACTTTTGCATTAAAATCTCCTAAGACAATTTTCATATGATATCGTGAAAGGCTATCAAATAAGCATTCTAATTCTTCATAGAACTCATCCTTTATATTGTCATCTTTATCTTCTGTGAGAGCATGTACATTTAAGATTATAAAATCATGTCATTTACCCTTTAGAAATATGTATGATATCCTATCACTAACAAACTTAATATCTCGGATAGCGGATAGGATCCCCGTTCCAAATTCAGGTCGTTCTGCACCCCCGTAGTATAATGCAAAGCTTCCTGATTCCTGACTACCTTCTCCTGGCCACCTAACTTTCTGTAAAGTGACTATATCCAAGGGCGATTTATCTAATTCCCACATTAATATCTCTAGTGCCCCACTATTGTATAAATTCCTACCATTCCATGTTTCTAGGAACATGTCCCTGTGTTTGAGCCTTTGGCATGGGTTCCCTGAAGTAGTCCCCACCCGGAGAACCGAATGGGGGACTATTTGATCTCTGGAAAATTTTGCCCCAGTTGAACCAATGTCCGCATTTCTTGACGGTTGTATTTTTACAGTGAAAGATCGTCACTCTTTCGACCAAGGTACTTTTTTTTGTCTGGCTTATCACCTTCGACCAGTCTGGCATGGGTAACCCTATTGGCAGCAATGCTACTGCTGGCATAGCTCTCAGGATCATTTAAGCATGCAAGCCACTCCACCACGACAAGATAAAGATACCATGGAGGGCATCTAGCTTATCTATTAATTAAATTTAAAAATTCTGCAAGCACAATAAATTCACAAGTCTGTTACATAATGAATCACACAATAAGATTATAAAAATTTAAAAAATGGGTAAAATCACCACATTCTAAAGTATCGTACCGACAATTTGGAACGCTCCCTACAAGGATAGGATTTTGCGCCATAGTAAATTATGCCCCAGATGACTGTTCATGCATATTACCAGCAAGAAACAATTTTTACCTCTCTTCAGGAACAGAAATATGATGAAACAGTGATTGTTTTGCTCCCTCAGCTGATGTTAAGCATCCTTTAATTTTGCATCCTGGAGCTCAGCAAAATTACTTGATTATGATTCCCTAAATTGTAAACACAAATTCCAAAGATTATTTTTTAACAAATCAATATAGTACTAAATTTGTGTTACAATTTAGTGAAATAATTATATCAAACAATTTCAATAAGTTAATTTCATTTTATAAAAATTGTATATCTTTGAGATTATAATTAAAGCAAAGATAAATAAGTTACATAGATCCTATATTATTTATAAACATTGTACAGAAGCATGTTTTTTCCTTCAATTTCTGCAGAGTCTAAATACATAAATTATGTATATTTAATTGTGTGTTTTAGTGCAATAAAAATATTAATAATTAGTAAGAAAATAGTAGTAATATTCTTGTAACATAAAATTCATTTTTCTTGTTCTTAAACTAACAAATAGTTGATGGTTTGAATGGATAGCTTTCATATACATTGTAAAAATATTACAGCCGACATAATAAACTAGAGTATACAGTTGATTATGATATTAAAACTGAAAAGAAAACTAAAAGTAAATTATTCAAAACTAACATTATAAGCAATGTTCACAGCTGTGGTCTCAAGGTAGTGTGCTGCCTTGTCACGTAGTGGGCCCGAGTTCAATCCTTGGTTGGTACAACTTTCCTGGATGAGTTTATTTTGGGGATTTTCCTCACCTGTCAGACATATGTCAGGAAACTATAATAACCAAACGGTCCCTTAATACTATCTGGCCATCATTATCATAAGTAATGCCACGAGTTATTTCCAAATTATCGATAAATTGGAAATCAAGAGTGGCATTTGTTAGGACTATTTAACGAATAAAATTAAGCTGTTTACTCTCAAATCATTATTTAACTATAGTTATTTTAAAATATTCATATATTGAATGTAAATGGCGATGTTTGAAAACAAATGAGAAACGATTGGCATGCTTCATTTGTTTCTTTTGTTCATCACTGCAACCAGATCATATTATTTATTGCCAAAGGAATGCAATATTGTAAGAATGCACTCTAGTTGAGAAAAAATTAAACACATCAAACTGTATATTAATTCATTTCTATCCTATGATGTAAATATGACAATTATATTTTTCTGGAATGTTATTACCTGGGAAAAATGCATTTAAGGAAGTGCAAACAATGGTTTCTTTTTTTTTTGGTATAATCAATTGTTACAAATGTATTCACGTAGACTTTCACAGCCGGAGTTGCTATGATGATCTTGAAGAGGATTTTCGGGCTGTAGGCCGTGGTCGTGAGGCTTGTAGTTCCCCGACGTTTCGCCAGAGACTGCGTCTGGCATCCTCAAGAGTTGTTACAAATGTTTTTATATTATCTCTCGCATGCGCTTTATGTTGACATTCATGCACTATATATACAATCAGGTAGCCAGATTTCTTAGAGAGTCAATCACTGCAAAATAATGCTATGACCTATTCAGAATGTTAAAAAGGAGGTGCTTTCTTTATTATGATAAACTTTAGTTGGTAAATTCTAGGCGAAACACGACAGTGATTGGATGTAAATTAAAAATCATTGAAATGTAATTGGTCATTGACTCCCATTTGGGGCATGAGTTAAATAGTCATAATAACTCAACAGATTAAGTTTACCATTAAGGTTTCTCCTGGCACATCATTATCACCTGTCATATATCATCAGGGCAGCATAACTGTGCCTTCCTGGTGCTCCAACCTCAGAAGTGGGTTACTATAATGCCAATGCCAAGAGAGAATACCAGAAATGTTGTAACCTTGTGGCTTTGCATACAAAAAAAATATACATACATACATACTGTAGTGTTCTGCCCAAGAGCAGGCCTTTCATTGCAAACTCAGCATTATCCACTCTTTCCTTAACTCAGCCTTATTTTTGTATTTGCATACAAACCATTTATTTTAATATTGTCTATTATCTGATGTATTTTTCTGTCTCTAACTTTTTTCAATTGACCATTCCTTCTAGGACATTCATCAGCAGGCAGTTTTTTCTTAGCCAATGGCAATCCAATTTCTTTTTCTCTTCTTTATGAGTTCCAGCATTGTTCTTCCTTCACCCACTCTGTCTAGCACATCTTTATTCTTTATTTTGTCTGTCCATTTTGTATGCTCCATCCTTCTCCATATCCATATCTCAAAAGCTTCCAGTCAATTTTCCACATTCCGTCGTAATGTCCAAATCTCTGTACCATACAATGCTACACTCCACAAAGCACTTCAGCAGACTCTTCGGTAATTCTTTTGCCAAAAGGTTAACAGAAAATGCTTCTCTTCTTTTGACATAGCTATCATCTGCTTTACTTCTTGACAGCAGTTCATGTTACTACTGATAGTACAACCCAAGTATTTGTTGCTCGATGGCCTCATCTTTTATCCTCATGTCTATCTTCCTTGGTTTCCTTCTTATAATCATGGCCTTCATCTTATTTATATTTATATTCATCCCATATTCCTTGTATCTGACATTTAGCTCCATCAGCATGTTCTTCAGTGTCATTGCATCTTCTGCTAGCAAAGCCATATCATCAGAAAATCATTTCTTCCTCCCATGTTTAAACCTCCTGTATTCCTGATGCAGTTCTTCATTAGGTCATCCAGCAGTTGTTGGGCAGAGTGGGTGATAGAGGACATCCTTGCCGTACCCCCCTTCCAGTTTCTCTTTCCTCTGATAATTCTCTCTTATCTTTACTTTTATTCACTGTTTCATATAAAGATTACTTATAAGCCTCCTCTCCTTCCAGTCCATGCCAATTTCCTTCAAGATCATCGTGAGTTTATTCCAATCCACTCTGTTAAAGACCTTTCCCAGGTCAACAAATACTGCATAAACTTCTTTTTCTTTTTCTATATATATTTCTTCTATTGTTTGTATCAAACCAATTGCATCTCTCATACCCTTTCCCTTCCTGAAGTCAAACTGTTCTTCTTCCAATTTGCTTTCCATCATAGATCGTAAATGTTGATTCAGTATTTGCAGGAGAATCTTTTCAGAGTGTGATATCAAGTTGGTAGTCCTGAACACACATTTATTTGCATTATTTTTCTTTGGTATTAGTATTAACACTGTCTCAGTCAATTATTCGGGCCATTCCCCTTCTTTATATATCTTGTGTCCACCACTGTGGTCTCGAGGTAGCATGCTGCTTTGTCATGCAGCGGACCCAAGTTCAATTCCCCGGTAAGGCAGGCTCCTGGGTGAGGCTTTTTCAGGGTTTTTCCTCACATGTAAGACAAATGTCAGGAAGCTTAGGACCCAACGGTCCTCGAAAATCATCTGGCTATCATCATCATCCTTCACCAGTGTGAAAAGCAACGGGAAGCTACCACATCTATAATTCCCTAGTAAAGCTGCAAAGCATAGCATGAAAATACTATGATTGAAGTGAAAGACCTGCTCTCGGGCAGAATTACTATGGATGGATATATCTTGTTGCATAAAAACAGTATTTCATCTTTCCTTTACCCAAGTATTTAACCTATTCATTGGGGATTCCATTACAAGCAATAATTAAAAAAGTTTGTATTATTAAAAAATTTCTATTAAAATTAGGAGGAAGTCTACTTATATCAAATAATAAGGAGGAATGTTAAAATTTAGTAGCTCTGTTTGCTGCTCTGGCACTTCTACACAGCAGACAAAATTACTTTACAGAACATTCCAAGCATTGACAAGAAAAAATAGGCTTGGCATCAGCTTTTCCATAACTATTGGCACAGGATGATCAATACTTTTGTGCGTTCTAGCTGGTCCTAATCACACAATATCGATATATCCAAGTTTGTTATCAGTGTTAATAAACCAGATTGTGGTACCATCTACAAACGACCTTTGAAATTACATACTGTCCACTAGGAATGCATAGTAACATATTTAATTGTTGTCCAACTGACTGGAATTCAATTCTCGTTCGTGTTTGAGTTTTAGCCCCTCAGTGTGGTTTGCCATACTTATACGAGACTGGTTTCCTCCCTTCTGTGTGGTCATTTAAAAGTCCATGCAGTACCCCTGTGCGGTAGTATTTTTAAACTCTACTCTCCCACTAACTAATTTAATATATAATAATAATAATAATAGCTTATTTTACCTGGCAGAGTTAAGGCCTTAAGGCCTTGTATATATATATATATCAATTTGTGATTAATAGAATGTAAACAATGAATGACCATTTTATTCTATTCTATTCTATAGTGTTCTGCCCAAGGGCAGGTCTTTCACTGCAATCATAGCATTTTCATTATATACTTTGTAGCTTTACTAGGGAATTATAGGTGTGGTAGCTTCCCGTTGCTTCCACACCGGTGAATGATAATGATGATGATGATGATGGCCGGATGATTTTCGGGTACCATTGGGGCCCTAAAGCTTCATGACATTTGTAATACAGGTCAGGAAAATCCCCAAAAAAAACTCGCCCAAGAAACCTCTCCCGACTGGGAATCGAATCTCGGCCAGCTGCATGACAAGGCAGCACGCTACCTTG
The DNA here is from genome assembly GCA_030220185.1 of Diploptera punctata. Classification (NCBI taxonomy): domain Eukaryota; kingdom Metazoa; phylum Arthropoda; class Insecta; order Blattodea; family Blaberidae; genus Diploptera; species Diploptera punctata. The sequence continues at coordinate 1,103,229 of JASPKZ010010253.1, forward strand.
AGACCACATACCCAGTTCTAGATTCACACAATTCATAAGTTTTAAAATCAAATTTGGTAGTTTTAAGTGGAGGGAATTGTTTGCCCCTCCATAACCATAATGATTCATCAATTACAATATCTTGATTTGGAAGGTAGAGAGAATGGTATTTATTATTAAAATATTCAATGAAAGGGACAATTTTGAAAAAAATGAAGGATATTGGAAATCAACTTGTTTTGTGTTGTCTTAAAATTAATGGCACCATTGAACATGGAGGTCATGATTATGCATACATATCTCTCCATACATTGCTATCCCAAATAATGTTTTCCAATTATTCCTGTATAATTTATAATAATATCCTCAACTCGTGTACAAGTCAGGGTCGGGTCGAGGGATGAGATGAGAAGAAGCTATATATAGAGGTCTGTGAATGACAAGGGTGTGGCCGACCACATCTGACGCACCACCACAGAGACAGATGAACAAAATGAATGTGATGAGATGAATATGGAGAAATGGTGGAATGAAAATGCGGCAGGGGAAGGTGGGAGAAAACCCCGAGAAAAACCTGTCCAAGCTCCGTTTTTTCCGCCATGAAACCAACATGGAGTGACGGAGACTCAATCTCGGGAACCCAGCAGTGAGGATCCTGTATAATTTATCTCCCTCAAATCCTGGTTAATATTTTTCTTGCACTTTATGGTTATCCCTCCATACTGGGCACTTTGCTTCTAGGTTTCATACATGAAGTTCCCATATAATTTCCTATTCGTGCCACATACCCTACCCATAGCAGCCTACGAGACTTGCAATGTTTTATTACATCTAGATTTCATAGATATCACGTTGCTCAGTGTTATGTTTGTCTTTCTTCCAAGTTACACCTTAATTTCCTAATAGATCTCTCATTGAGGCGATGTGCTAACCACATTATCTTGTTGACATGTTGGTAAATAAGCGTAAGTGTCAATAAATAAAACAAATAACAAAATGAGAGGTTAATAAAATATTAATTATTATATCTGTGGTCTCAAGGTAGAATACTGTCTTGTCAAGCAGTGGGCTTTGAGGCCCAAATGGTCCATGGACATCATCTGGCTTTTATCATCATTGTTACCATCATTATCATCCTCCTGGGTGGCAAGCTACCACACCTATAATTCCCTAATGAAGCAGCAAACATAGCTTGAAAATTCTATGATTACAGTGAAAGACCTGTACTAAAACAGAACAACTTTTATATGAATATTCCATAATTTTATATTTTAATTTAGAACAGAACACTATAGAATATAATATCGAAACAAAGAATGATATAGAATGGTGTCTTTCATCGGTTACTTACAAGTTATATTTAATTGTAGATGGAGATTTTCTTCTACTTTCATCAAAATATAAGTTAAAATGCATTCATTTTTTAAATTGTTGCTAAAGGTTTACTTATAATTTATAATTCTAAACTTCATCTATTTATCCTTCATTCATATTTTAAATTAAAGATTTTCATAATTCCACACATCATATTCACTATGTACAATATTTATGAAAGTTGGAGAATCTAAATTTTATTTGTGAAATAAATTCATTTATATAATTACAGAAATTTATTCTTGTTGAATGGATTATCTTAGTTAATAAACTCCCGCTAGGGAGCACCTGTGTTGGAAGTGTGCAGTAGCCTATATACATTACTATTGTTGCTATTGCTATTATTATTATTATTATTATTATTATTATTATTATTATTGCTATTATAACTATTTTTATTTTTAGTATCATTACTATTATTATTATTATTATTATTATTATTATTATTATTATTATTATTATTATTATTATTATCCATCTATTATATTTTTTAATTTTTTCATAATTCTACACATCAAATTCGCCACGTAAATTTGTTATAGAAGTTGGAAATGTCTGAGACATGTGATTTTTGTGTATACACACAATCCACGTCAGTTTTGAAAGAAAGGTTAATTATGAGACCACACAGTGAGACACTTTACAGATATTTCTTTTCGGCAAAATAGGGCATTCACTAATTCGAACGAAGGGTGTAGCTGAAGAGAAAAAAAAAATACAAAAAGTATCTCCTTTCACTAATAAGTAGCCAACTCACTCCACATGCCTGTTGTAAATTATGTCACAACATGAAGGGGAGTTTTCCCTACCATAGCAACAAAAAATAAGTTCTCCAGAATGTTTAATAAACTCCCTATAGGCCTTGAAAATCATAGATGTACCAACGTGCAATGACACGGCAATCTGCATTTAGACATTTAAAAGTCCAGGCGTTCTAACACGTCCTTCTGCATCTGGGAAAGGAACACCATGTTTAAATGCCCATGCTGATGGTTTAAACCATAATATGACAGTATATTAAAGACATATATTTTTTTTCTATATATCAGTTATACAATATAATTCAAAATATTTCTACACGTTAACTCACTAGCAGTATTGAACATACAAGTTTATGGCCTCTTTGACTTTAGCTCTCTATACATCCCTATCCTGAGCTAGTGTTTTCCAGTCATTACCTTCATAGTTTACCTCCCTCATATCATGATTAATGTTATTCTCCCACCTCATTCTTGGCTTATCTACTGGTCACTTTTCATCTGATATTCTTACAATGAGTTTTCATGCTCACCATTCATTCCCTATTCATGCCACATATGTCTTGCTCATTGCAGTGTACAAGACTTAACTGTTTTATTACATCTGTTTCCAAAAAAAAAAGATCATGTAGCTCACTGTTATATAGTCTTCGCATTGTCTGTTCATGTTGTTGAAATATTTTCCTAAGAATTTTATTCTCAAATCCTTGCAATATTTTCTCCTCCCTTAATGTAAGGGTCCATGTTTCCCAAACATATATAATATAACCGAGATGATAACAAATTTATATATTTTCAGTTTAATGATTTTTAAGAGAAGTTGGAATGACAAGAAACTTTTTGCCATGTTATTAGGATGGTGTGAGTTTTGTTTAGCTAGTGGAAAGGGAGCACATGAAAGAAAATACTTTAAGATTTGCTTTCACTATAAGGAGATGCGAGGATATTTCTTACTGGGATATTTACTCTAGAGTGAACAATCTTAAAAAATAATATCCTTCAACTAAATAAAATTAAGGGCTGAAGAGGGCAAAATAAGTCCCTAAAGCAGTCAGGAAAGGACATGCCTTGGATCTGACCCCTCCAGCACGGAACGAGAGAAGGGAGGCACCGTTCCCAGAAATGGTATAGGAGCCACCTGATGAAATCCCGGGCAGGGTTCAGGTTTGTGGTAGGCTGAGTAACCGTCAGGGCTCAGATGGATCCACGGACTTAGATTCGGGGACGGAGGTGGACTGGATACATAGAAATCCAAAATAGTATGCTTTCCAAAATTGAGCCTTGGTTTATTTTTTTTTGCATCTAATTTCTGTTTGTAATTATGCTTCCTAGATATTTGAATTCAACAACTTCTTCAAGTGTATCTTCATTTGTCATTAATTGTCAATTTCCATCTATCTATCTAACTTCAGTTTTTTACAGCTGCTGCCGTCTTCTCGTACCAAACCTCCAAAACCTACGATTTTGGGCATCTTCAATGGTTAGCCCTCTTAGTTTGCATTACTATCTTCATGCTTTCCTGCCAAGTAAACTTTGGTCTCCCTCTCTTCTTCCTTCTGGTCTGTTGCCACTGATATGGTAATTTTGGCCATCACTCATCTTCCATTCTTAAAATATGTCCTAACCATTCTAATTCCTTCTCCTCAATTGTTTAAATTATGCTTTCTTCTGCTTTTATTATGTTTCTAATTTCCTTATTTTTGTGACATGGTCTAATTTTGACATTCTGGCACTTCTGCGTAAATAATCCATTTCTAGAGCTATTAGTCTATTCTTGTAGTACTTATTGATTGTCCATACCTCACTTCCATACATTGCAACAGATTCCACCAATGTTTTACCAACATATTTTTTGTGTCTTTCCAAATATGCTTATGCCACCATATGGAATTTAATGATGATATTATTTTGCTACTCAATTAAATTCTATACTTTATGTTCTCTTTGCCTATACCTTCAATATTATCCATAATTATTCCCAAATACTTAGTTTGTTTCATTTGCTATATTTGAATTCCTTCTTCCAATATTAAATCTCTTTCATTGCTATTTATTGCCAAATATTCTGTTTTCTGTAAATTTACTGTGAGACCCCATGATTCATATGTGTTTTTCAACCTTTTTATCATTAATCCCATATCAAATTTGTCTTGCGCTAAAACGATTGATCATCAGAAAATTGTAGTGTCAGCAAAAATCTGTTGCCTATTGGGATACTCATACCTTTGCAGCTTAGTTTCCATTTCATTAATGTAAATTCTACATAAGTATTAAATAAAATTGGTGATACACTGCACCCTTGTTTCAATCATCATCATCATCCTTCATCGGTGTTGAAAGCAATGGGAAACTACCACACCTACAATTCCCTAGTAAAGCTGCAGAGCATAGCATGAAAATGCTATGATTGCAGTGAAAGACCTGCACTTGGGCAGAATTACTATGGATGGTTATTCATGATCTGAAACAATTTTAATGGATCATACCACAGCAGAGCTGTATAAGGAAATGTGGTACAAACAGAAAAGTTGTGGGTTTGAGTCTTGATAAGGTCAAGATATTTAGCTGGACCAGACCTTCTGGTGGCATTGTGAACCTGGGATCGACTCAGATTCTAATGGAAGTGAGTACTAGATGCATATTTTGGGCACAAATGCGGCCATCAGACAGATCCGACAACCTGGCGGACATTTAGTGCCTATTGTCTAGAAAGACGGGAAATTCAACATACCACTATCCCAAAGGCCTCCCAAGACTGTAGTGGAATCACTTTACCTTCATAAATCAAAATTGAGAGGTTATATATAATACAATTAATTAATGTATTGAATGATATTTAATTATGAAATCCAAACATATACAAGAAACAAAACATTGCAACCAAAACAATCAGGTTTCCATGAAATATAGCACTAACAAAGTTTAGAGCAGGAATAGTTTGGGTTATTGCTATTTTTACATTGCATAAAGATATTAAATTCATGTAGATGCAAATGTAACATTAACATTAAATTGGATGATTTAGAATACAAGTAAACCGTTCCAGTATGTCATATTTCGAGAAACAATATGTTAAAAGGTATTAGTCCATAATTGAATCTAGGGATTGTTTCAGAACTCGCTTTGCAATTACAGTTACATTTAATATTGAACTACAAACATGGTGAAATATAGTTAGAATTATTTTAACATTATTATTTTTTTTCATGAAATGGATCTAACATAGTGTCTGTAGACTTGGTCTAATTGTGCTTTGAACAATCCAATTGTCAATTCTGTTCGTAATACACATTTTTTTTCTACATTTTCTGATAGTAAACTATAAGGCTTGTCTGTCAGAATGGTTTTGCACGATGAAAACTTATGTTGAACATCACACAAATATTATGACAGCATACTTGTATCATGCTATATTTGATAGTTTGATGTAAGTTAGAAAAACGTTGTCCTTACCTACATGAACTTTACTAATTTCACAAAGCACTACTTCAAGTTTCCTACATTTTAATGCTGTAATCTGTTCATAAAGTAAGGACTGTCCTCAGATAGCAAGAAAGAACTGACAGCTACCTGACTACAGGAATTCTGATATTGTTGTTCTACTTATTCATCTCGGCTCATGATCTTGTTCTGGGGCACAAAAATCTCCATCTAACTTGACACTCTGTGACTCATCATCCAATTATTTGCTTTTGTAAAGATCTGAAACATTTTCACTTGTCTACCACATTACACTGTCAAAAATTACACAAATACATTCATTTCAAAAATATTTTAATTAATTCCTAGAACTTTTATTGAAAAAAAAAATACCGCAATTTGAAAGTTGAAAAATATGGAGTATGAAATTTTCACTAAAATATGAACATTTTGCTAAAATATGATGAAATATGAAGTATTTTGTTGGTCTTATTTGATTCTGCATGTCATAAAATGTTGGTTGGTTGGTATCTAATGTTGATAATGAAATCATTCACTCTCTTGCACTCCAATATTTAGCAGAAAGGCTGGTCTCTTCTACAAAAGCTGGACAATGGAGGAGATGGTTTCTTTCCATATCTTCATTTAAATTGCAAAAAGGGCATTTAGGTGAATCTGTTGTGCCAAGTCTGTGTAGGTGTTTATTCAGGCAGTCATGTCCCGTTAGCAGTCTGAATGTTGCTACTGCAGATTTTCTTTGTAATGTAGTAATGTCATAAGCTTGTAGATTTTCCCATTCCTTTCTAGATGTTTTGGTGGTGTATTCTTCTCTAAGTTTATTGATATATTTATTTGAGATAATTCTTTTGATAGAGTGAAAGGAAACTGGAGTAGAAGTTGGGTTTGAAACAATTTTGCTACCCTTCTTGGCCAGAAAATCAGCTATTTCATTGCCTGTCACTCCACAATGGGCCGGAATCCATTGAAGTACAACTTCTTTATGTAGATGAGATAACTGTTTTATCATTTTGTGACATTTGATAATTTTGATGCTTTTGGGTGTTGTGTCTCGTGTTATAGCGAGAATGGCTGCTTTGGAGTCACATAGAATTACAACTTTTGTAAATTTTTGGATGTGATACAAAAGATTTTGTAAACCTAAGAAAATTGCTAGAATTTCGCCATCAAAGTTTGTTGAATTTGTGTTTAGTTTACGATAAAAGGAAAAAAGTGGACATACTGCACCAGCACCAGTGCCACCATCATTTGGTAGGCTAATATATGGGGGAGTTTCAGATTTCTTGATGTCTTCTGTTAAATGAAGGTTATATTCAATTTCCAAAAATTCTAGAGGGTTGTTTCTCATCTGCATATTTTCTTCTGAATGTGGAAGTTGCAATTTCTGTTTGATTTCTTGTACTATGCTTAAGAAGCTTTGCTGAGATTTTAAACATACTTGTGGTTTTCTTTGGGTCCAGTTATTATGTGGTAGCCGTAAAAATTTTTCATACTGTGTGATTGCTGTTTTCTCAATTTCAAATGCTATGTTTGGGTTATTTGTTAAGATTTGCATGGTAGTGATTGGTGTTGTTTTAATGGCTCCTGTTATCAGACGGAGGATTTGGTTCTGCAATTTATTAAGTTTTTCCACTTTTGTAGTTACTAGGATTTCTTCACAATAATGAAGTATAGGTTTTATGTACATTTGGTAGAAGGTGTTTAGAGTTTGTGTGTTGCAACCCCACTTTTTCCCTGCTAATCGTTTTAATAACGGTAACCTTGTTTCTATCCTTGTACATATATTCTCTATGTGTTTCTTCCATGTTAATTTTGTGTCCAGAGTTATTCCTAAATATTTTGCTTCATGTGTTTTAGTTAATAATTCACTCTCCAATTTCAGAGTGATGGGTAGTGGTTTCTTTCTTAATGTAAATAGTTGATAATTTGTCTTCTGTATATTATATCATAAAATGTAAAGATACTTAACCTCAGCGCTCTCTGACAAATAGTTAAAAAAATTTAATTTCATAAAATTGCTTTCTCTAGTCATTACTATCTTCATGAAAATTGAATTTGCCTTTTGTTAGCCTGAATATATCTTTCCATTCCATTTTTGCAACAAAATTTCATAAAAAGATTTTCATATGATGTACTGAAAGCCTATCAAATACACATTCTGATTCTTCATAGAACTCATCCTTGATCTTGTCTTCCTTATCTTCTGTGGTACCGGTACCATGAACATTTGTAATTACAAAATCATGTCATTTACCTTTCACAATCAATTATGTTGTTCTATTTCTAACAAAATGAATATCTCAGTTGGCCGCAGTGGACTAGTGGTTATGCTCCCTGCCTCCGGTCCTGTGGGTCAGGGTCTTGAACCCAGCCAGGGTTGATAGTTTTTTTAGGATGGAAAAATCCAAGGAACAAGTCCTCCGGGAGGGACTTTAAGCTAAGGATCCGAGTCAGAAGTTATTTAGGCTTGTAAAACATAATTAAGCCTGAATAAAAAGACTTTAAGCAACATTTATCGACCTCAACATCCTCGAAATATCTTAGTTGCCTACTAGATGTTTCATTGTGTCAATATGTAGACTGCATACCATTCATGACATCTATAGGCAAATAAGGTAACTAAATTAACTTGGTCTAGTAACTCCTAACAGAAAGGGAGGCTACAGCTCAACATTGGGCTATGCCATAATAGATAGCTGACAGGTTCTTCCTTTGGACCAAAGAACCCTGGTCATGCTTGACCCCATAGTATAATGTAAAGCCTCCTTATTCTTGACTTCATTCTCCTGACCTTCTGACTTCCTGTATAGCGATTATATCCAAGGGTGATTATCTAATTTCCATATTCTTGTCACTTTAAATTTTCACTCTTATATGGTCTTTGTCTATGATTTGGGTGTATGGATATCAAACCACATAAATAACTTGATTATCATAAGTAATGCCACGAGTGATTTCAAATTTATCTAGAGAATTTGGAAATCAAGAGTGGCATTTGTTAGGACTATTTAACGAATAAAATTAAGCTGTTTACTCACAAATCATTATTTAACTATAGTTATTTTAAAATATTTATATATTTAATGTAAACGGCGATGTTTGAAAACAAATGAGAAACGATAGGTACACTTCATCTGCTTCTTTTGTTTATCACTGCAACCAGATCATACTATTTATTGCCAAAGGAACGCAATATTGTAAGAATGCTCTCTAGTGGAGAAAAAATTAAACATATCAAACTGTATATTAATTCATTTCTGATGTCGTATGATGTAAATATGACAATTATATTTTTCTGGATTGTTATTACCTGGGAAAAAATACATTTAAGAAAGTGCAAACAGTGATTTCTTTTTTTGGTGGTATAATCAATTGCTACAAATGTTTTTATATTAACTCCCGCATGCGGAAAGTGTTGACATTCATACACTATATATACAATCTGGTAGTCGTATTTCTCACAGGCTCAGTCACTGCAAAATAATGGTCAGACCTGTTCAGAATATTAAAAAGGAGGAGCTTTCTTTAATATGGTAATTATAACACTGATAAATATTTCGTGAAACATGACTCTGATTGATTGTAAAACAGAACAGAACAGATTGGTCATTGACTCCCATTTGGGGCATGAGTTAAATAGTCTTAATAATCCAATAGATTCAACCAAGTTAATATGGTAGCTCATTCAAATTGGTCATCATCATCATCTGGTATCATGGCAGCTGCCGCTGTCTTCTGGAAACCAAATGCCATTCCTCTCTGTCCATCCATTAGTCTTCCTCCATTCCTCTGATATTCATAGCTGTTTGTACCCCTTCTATCCAAGTTTTCTTCTGTCTTCCTCTCTTCCTCCTTTCCATAGGGATCCATTCCATAAAAATTTTTGGCAATCTTTGCTCTGGCATTCTTTTGACATGACCATACCACGGCAATCTTTTCCTTTCTATGTCCGGCTCCTCTTGTACACCCATAATTTCCCTTATTTCTTTATTTCGTATTCTATCCATTCTAGATTTTCCAGCTGATCTTCTTAAAACATCCATTTCTGTACTTAAAATTCTTTTCATTTCCCTGGTAGGAATTTGCCAAATTGTGTAACATTTTAAAAATATCTCAGGTGTTTGCAGCACAACTCTCTCCTTCAATATGACTCATAGCTAGTATTTTCTTACTGGCATCTGATACTCTGCCATTTCTTGGTTTTTTCTTCACACTACGGACAACATCTGCACGTTGACCTGCTTGAATGATTTTCATTTTCAGACTGAATTTCAACAACACAACAGTATCAATGAAATAATAACAAAATTAATTTTGTTCACAGCAATTGTTTGATTCCTGCACACGTCTACAATAATGACTGAATATTGAATTGATCATTGGCATGACGGTCCTTTTAGTTTGACCTTAGCCTCCCTCATATTAACCATCAATTCTCTTCAGTCAGTGGCGTTATGTCTACAATTTGTTATGACAATCTTTCACGTGTAGATCTTACATCCGCCTGTATATTATCCATCCATCATAATCCAGGCCTCCCAACTTTACTCCTTCCATCCAGCTTAGCATTTGATATCATCCTAGGCAAATGTGTTTCATTCATTCTGCAAATATGGCCTAACAATTCGATATGTCTAACTTTAATATCTACAACTATATCTTTATATAGGTCATATATTTCCTGGTTAGTTCTTATTCTACACTACGGACAACATCTGCACGTTGACCTGCTTGAATGATTTTCATTTTCAGACTGAATTTCAACAACACAACAGTATCAATGAAATAATAACAAAATTAATTTTGTTCACAGCAATTGTTTGATTCCTGCACACGTCTACAATAATAACTGAATATTGAATTGATCATTGGCATGACGGTCCTTTTAGTTTGACCTTAGCCTCCCTCATAGTAACCATCAATTCTCTTCGGTCAGTGGTGTTATGTCTACAATTTGTTATGACAATCTTTCGCCTGTAGATCTTAGATCCGCCTGTATATTATCCATCCATCGTAATCCAGGCCTCCCAACTTTTCTCCTTCCATCCAGCTTAGCGTTTGATATCATCCTAGGCAAATGTGTCTCTTTCATTCTGAAATATGGCCTAACCATTCGATATGTCTAACTTTAATATCTACAACTATATCTTTATATAGGTCATATATTTCCAGGTTAGTTCTTATTCTCCAGGCACCCTTTTCCTTAAATGGACCATATATTTTCCTTAAGATCTTTCTTTTCCAGAATATTGAATTAGCCAATAATATTAAACCACATCAGATTTTGGACTTTGTGCATCTCCTTGTTTTAACCCATTGTGAATTTCAAAAGATTCAAAAACTGTTTGCCTATACGCACCCTACTATGTTTGCCATTTAGACACATTTGAATAACATTTTATGAAATTGAATAACTTTATATGAACTCCAAATTCCAGCATGATATTTTATAACTCCTCTTTCTTAATTAAGTCATATGCTATTTAAAGTCCACATATAGTTGATGCACATTTTGATTATATTCCCATTTCTTTTCTAAAATCTCTCATATACTAAAGATCTGAGCTGTTTTAAACCTATTTCTTCTAAACCCACGTTGATGATCTCCTATTATGTTATCAATGTAGGAAGTAAGTCTACTTAGTAGTATATTTGTTAGAATTTTGTACATACTGGTAGCTGAAAGTAATGAGATGACCCTGTAATTGTTGCAATCAGTTTTATCTCCTTTCTTATAGATTGGTACTATAATCAATTCTTTCCATTGATTTGGAATAGCCTCTTTTCTCATATCACACTAAGCAACTGATGTACCTTGACCAGCAATTTTTATTCCCGATTTAATCAGTTCTGTTGAAATCCCATCTAATGTGTTATACATCTTGAATTTTTCTATTGCCATGTTAACCTCTAATGCATTTGGTTATGTGACTAACATTTCTGCTTCAACATCTTGTTCTGCATGCACATTAAATAGCTGATTAAAGTAATTTTTCCATTTAATTAATATACTCCTGGAATCTGCAATAATATCCCCATTTCCATTCTTAATTTTGTTCATTCTAGCCTGAAATCCTTTCCTCTCTATTCTAATTCTCAGATATAATACTCTGTTCTCATTTTTTGCTTTCATTTCAAGATCATTAATCTTCTCTCTCAAATATTCCCTATTTTTACTCTTTAATAACAAAGTAGTTTCCTGTCTAATGTTTCCCAATTTTTCAAAATTTACTTAATTTGACTTATGTAACCAATTAATTTTTGCTATCTTCCTTTTCTTTCTTTTTCTTTTTTTTCAAATTTCGGGACATTCCTCATCAAACCATTTCTAGTTTTGTCCTTTTTATAAATAACCTATGCTTTCTGATGCTGACAATTTAATAGTACTGGTATCTCTTATAGCCACCCATTTTTTATTTATATCAGTTTCTTCTTTGGTTGCCATATTTTCATCTGAAGATTCCAGCCTTTCAAATCTATTAGAAATTTTGATCTGGTATTCTTGCCGCAGTTCACAATTTCTCAAGTTTTTTTTAATTCATAATTTTCAGAATCATTTTTGTGTTTGGTCTTTTAATAAGAGATAATCATTCTCTTATTTTCACGCTGACCAGACAATGATCTGAATTGCAGTCTGTCCCTTTAACTGATCTAACATCAATAATACTAATGTGCCAGACTTTGTCCACTAATTCATGATCTATCTAGTCCTGAGTTTCACCATTTGGGACTGTTCAGGTGTATCTATGAATATCCTTATGCTGGAAAATTGTGTTATTAACAATAAGATTCGTTGATCTGGCAAAGGTGATTAATCTAATCCCATTGTCATTACTATCTTCATGAAGACTGAAATTGCCTATTGTCGAGCAGAATATATCTTCCCGCCTCACTTTTGTATTAAAATCTTCTAGGATGATTTTCATATGATATTGTGAAAGACTATCAAATATGCATTCTAATTCTTCCTAGAAGTAAAAAGTAAAGTGTTCCCACAACAGGCCCGGAGGCCCTTGGGGTAGTGGGAGGTTAAGGCTCCCACTTTTTCTAGACAATCGACACTTTACGTCAGCTGGGTTGTCAGCCCTGCGTGACGGCCGCCTTTACCCCCAGAACAAGCGTCTGGTACTCATTTCAGTTAGAGGCTGAGTCGACCCCAGGACCATAGTGCCGCCAGAGGGTTTGGGTCAGTTTAAAAATCCTGACCCCAACGGGACTTGAACCCTTGACTCTCCGGCTTGTAGCTCAGTGCCTTAACCACTACACTATGGCGTGCCCCAATTCTTCCTAGAACTCATCATTAATTTTGTCAGCTTTATCTTCTGTGGGACCATGTACATATACAATTACAGAATCATGTTGTTTACCCTTTAGAATTATGTACGATAAGCTATAACTGACAAACATAATATCTCAGATAACGAAGGGGATCCTCCTTTGGACTAAAGAACACAAGATTATTCATATGGTAAAAAGGTAAAGTGATCCCACTACAGGCCTCAGGAGGCCTTTGGGGTAGTAGGAGTTTAAGGCTCCCACTTTTTCTAGACAATCAGCACTTTATGTCAGCCGGGTTGTCAGCCCTACGTGACGGCAGCCTTTACCCCAAACCAAGAGTCTGGTACTCATTTCCGTTAGAGGCTGAGTCGACCCCAGGGCCATAGTGCCGCCAGAAGGTTTAGTTCAGTTTAAAAATCCTGACCCCCAACAGACTTGAACCCTCGACCTTCCAGCCTGTAGCGCAGTGCCTTAACCACTATGCTATGGCGTGCCCCTTCTTAGGGTAGTAGGAGGATATAACTCACACTTTTTCTAGACAATCGCCACTTCATGTCAACCGGGTTGTCAGCCCTACTTGACGGCCTCCTTTACCACAGAACTAGAGTCTGATAGTCATTTCCGTTCAGGCTGAGTCGACCCCAGGGTAAAAAAAGTAAAGTGATCCCACAACAGACCCGGAAGCCCTTGGGGTAGTAGGAGGTTAGGGCTCCCACTTTTTCTAGACAATCGGCACTTTATGTCAACCGGGTTGTCAGCCCTGCGTGACGGCCACCTTTACCCACAGAACAAGCGTCTGGTACTCATTTCCGTTAGAGGCTGAGTCGACCCCAGGGCCATAGTGCCGCCAGAGGGTTTGGGTCAGTTTAAAAATCCTGACCCCAACGGGACTTGAACCCTCGAACCTCCGGCTTGTAGCTCAGTGCCTTAACCACTACGCTACGGCGTGCCCCCGACCCCAGGGTAAGAATAATAATAGTAATAATAGCTGTAGTTTACCTGGCAGAGTTAAGGCCTTAAGGCCTTGTCTGCCACTCAACCAGGTTTTAAAAAATACAAAAAAAAAGTCTTACATCTAAATTACAATATACATCAACGATTACATGTTATAAATACTATACAATTAATATTTATAATGTATTTTGATTTACTCTAAATTTAACGAATTAAATATATAATATGTACAAGATATATAAAAAGCAAGGAAAAATATTATTAATGACATAGTATAAAATTAAATAAATGGAGAAAAATTAATTATTAGACAACAGGTAACTGTATAAGCGTGACTTAAATGTGCCAAGTGTGTGGCAACCCCTGATATCTTGAGGAAGGAGATTCCAGGAGCGGGCAGAGGCTACTGTGAAGAAAGTAGAATAAGAGGAAGTGCTATGAAGAGGAATTGTTAGCAGACTGCTATCTTGTAACCTAGAGTCAATATGGTGCCACTAGAAGGTTTGGGGCAGTATAAAATTCCTGACCCCACCGGGACTCGAACCATCGACCTTCCGGTTTGAAGCGCATTACCTTAAACAACTGCGCTACGGTATGCCCTTAGTCATGTGATTATTTAATAAGTTTTAATGGCACTATGGAATGGCGATTACGATAAAATTAAATCTGGTAATGACATTTTAACACAGAGTGTGAAAAATAAATTGGTTGGCACCGAAATTTGAGCCCGTATCCTCCCGAATACGATTTTGAAACGCTATCGCCTGAGTGAGCCAACTTGCTTGATGTATTCTTTCCTTTATTTCCGAAAGTCAGCTTCAAATACCTTAGACTATGACGATCTGATCTATGCGTTTGCCCAACAAAAGTGAGAAGAAAGCATCTCGAACTACGAACTCAGTTTGGTAAGTTGGAATAATTGGTTGTTCAGTTCTATTAACTTGAAGTTGTAGCAGTCCACCGCTGTGGTCTCGAGGTAGCGTGCTGCCTTGTCACGCAGCGGGCCCGTGTTCGATACCCGGTCGGGGCAGTTTTTCTGGGTGAGGTTTTTATCGGGGTTTTTCCTCACCTGTAAGACAAATATCAGGAAAACTTTGCCCAAACGGTCCCCGAAATCATATGGCCATCATCATCATCATCATCCTTCACCGGTGTGGAAAGCAACGGGAAGCTACCACACCTACAATTCCCTAGTAAAGCTGCAAGCATAGCATGAAAATGCTATGATTGCAGTGAAGGACCTGCCTTCGGGCAGAATTACTATGGATGGATCATTATCATCTCATCATCATCATCATCCTTCACCGGTGTGGAAAGCAACGGGACGCTACCACACCTACAATTCCCTAGTAAAGCTGCAAAGCATAGCATTAAAATGCTATGATTGCAGTGAAAGACCTGCCCTCGGGCAGAATTACTATGGATGGGAAGTTGTAGCATGGAAACTTCTTGTAGGAAACCAGAGGGAAAACGTCCAGTTGATAGACCAAGAATGAGATTTTAATTTACTATGATTTGAGGGAAGTAGATTCTACGGAGGATGACTGAAGAACATTAGCTCAGGATAAGGATGTATAGGAAGCTTATGTCCGCGCGGCCATGAATCTACGGGTTCGATAGTGCCAGAGAATTGGTTAGTTTAGTAGTATCGTTATGTTTTACACAGCAAACAGAAAATTATTCTGACTTTCTCATGGATGAATGCAGATTTAAGTTTGATTTAATTAGGCCTACTGGTGATTGTTGACAGTTAGAAGCAACGAACTCTGCATTGCATGTTATATTATTTGTTGTCGGTATCTTAAAACACAAAGTGGCCAGTGCTCTCTACTTTCATTTCTGGCAGAATTGTTGCGGACAAGAAGTGAATTTGAAGGTACATTTTTACGTATAATTGATTCATAACATAACTTTTTTTACCAGTAGGCGTATACTTTTCTCACTAATAAAAGTAGTAAATGATATACGTTATAATATTTTAGAAATTATAAAAAACGTTTAAGAACTTAGACTTTTTAAAATTATTTACTCTTTTCACTAATTGTGTAAATCAAGCGATCTCTGTGGCTGTGAAAAACATTTTGAATACAGATTTCACATCTATGATTATTGTTGAAAGTTATCCAAAGCAGGTAGGAGATCTAATAAGTAAAATTCTGAAGAAGTTTAAGGAATAAAAAAGTCAAGTAAGTAAAGTTGTTTTTGGACATTCTGTATGTTTACAGTTTTAAAACATAATCGAGAAACTGAATCTGGATTTAAGTAAAATTTACGAGTTACCAGCGGGACCCGCGACGTTGTTCGCATGAACAAAATAATTTAAACAGGTTATGTATAAACTAACATATTTAACTGGATAAGAATTAACATTGTATTGTTTGAACGGTCTTTGTAATTACCCGGCGTTGCTTAGGAATCTAATTATCCCGATCTTCTTGGCATCAATGAGCTGAAAGAAAAAAATGCTTACGAGTTTTCCGTAAAAGATATACATGGTCTCGCGGACTTTTTGCAACATTTCTTAAGATATTCAATTCTGTGTACATTAATGTGGTGTATTTGTTATGGTTTAGACAGCGTAAGACATTTAAACGTCCAAAAAAGTTACTTTTATAGTGCATCCATGCATTTTTTTTTTTTAGCTCCGGTCCTGTAGTATGTTATATACGTTAATTGTCTCAGAAAATTTCTCTAATTGATGGCGAAGACCCAATTCAAACAGGTCAAGTAGTTTTTGAGTCCATAAAAGACAGTAGACAGACTCACACTCATTTTTATATTTGAAGATTTTTGGGTGTTGAAAAAAAATTACCACATTTTTTAATGTACGTATTATCCTATTTTTCTAAAGTGGAGCTAGCTTAACACAGGTAAATGAAATTTCAATCTATCTACTACACTCTACATTGGATATGTTTAGCCCATTTCTGATCTCCAGGTACTATTTGAATTTCAAATCACATTTACACAAATTGGTCTTAAATTTTAAATGTTAATCAAAATAACTCACACTAACTTTATATTTGTCTGTTTTTTAACTTGTAACAGTTATTAGTTCACATTTCAGATAGGATTATACTTAAACAAGCATTGCATTGGATGTAAATGAAAATGTGAAACACTTAAACATATTCTTAAATATCATTACTGATCTTGGACTACATCTAGACACAAATTTAACCTGGCAAACACAAGTGAAACACATATGTAAAAAGACTTTCTCCATCTTACATTATCTTAGACGTTTAAAGAATTTTCTCCCAGTTTCGTTAAAACAAATCCTAGTGCAGAATCTTGTGTTACCACACTTCGATTATTGTGACATTATATATAATGATCTAAACTATGCCTTGTCGCAGAGACTGCAGCGTGTTCATAATGCTTGCGTTCGATTCATTTTCAATATCCGGCGTTATGACCATATTTCCGAACACTTTAATAACCTCTCTTGGCTCCGTCTTACTGACAGACGTAAATTGCACTCTCTTTCGCTACTTTTCAAGCTTCTGAATTCCTACATTCCTACTTACCTGGCGTCCAGATTTGAGAAGTTATCCTCCTAACCACAATATTGACACTAGGTCACAAGATAGCAGTCTGCTAACAATTCCTCTTCATAGCACTTCCTCCTATTCTACTTCCTTCACAGTAGCCTCCGCCCGCTCCTGGAATCTCCTTCCACAAGATATCAGGGGTTGCCGCACACTTGGCACCTTTAAGTCACGCTTATACAGTTACCTGTTGTCTAATAATTAATTGTTCTCTATTTATTTAATTTATGCTATGTCATTAATCTTTTCCTCGTTTTTTATATATCTTGTACATATTATATATTTAATTCGTTAAATTTAGAGTAAATCAAAATACATTAAAATATTAATTGTATTGTATTCATAACTTTGTATCGTTTATATATATATATTGTAATTTAGATTTAAGACTTTTCTTTTGTATTTTTTTAAACCTGGTTGAGTGGTAGACAAGGCCTTAAGGCCTTAACTCTGCCAGGTAAAATAAAGCTATTATTATTATTATTATTATTATTATTATTATTATTATTATTATTATTATTATTATTATTATTATTCAAGAATGAAGCTACCGCTGGCTGTTAGGAGCTAAAAATTAATCTGCCATTCATCATACTTAATTTAATACTTTTAATGTACATATGTCAAATTATCTGGAAGCTAAAGAAAAAAAAATAGTTTTTTCATAATTACTGATTATTATACTTTCTTATTATAAAATAATATAAACGAAGGAGCACTTAAAATTACATTAAACAATTAATTTTATTCTGTTGCTGTTGAGTTATGTTATAAATAGCTTTTTTCTAGATAATAAAAGTAACACACTGGACAAAACAAATAAAACATATTACAGTTAGATGCATATGAAAAAATACAAAAATCCTACATATAATTTCAATAAATAACCACAAATGTATAGGATAGTAGCTATAAATGAACTGGTATAAAACAAATATTATCGTGAAAACATATCATAGTTCACATGTGTAAAAATATCAAATTTTCTTTCGTTGGACCAAAAGTTATAAAATAAGTACTTAGAATTAAATATCATTTAACATGTTTTAAAGTATTCTTTAACTAATATAAAATGTCTTCATCTAGTCTTGTGTCTCATTCTGGGGTTTGAGTTGTAATAATTTAATATAAGGTTTATTATTTTACTTTCTTATTATAAGACAATATCAATGAATGAGCCCTTTAAATTACATTAAACAGTTAAATGTATTCTGTTGCTACTGAGTTAGGTGAACAATAGCTTTTTTCTAGATAATAAAAATAACACACTGGACAAAACAAATAAAACATATTACAATTATATGCAGATGAAACTATAAAAACATCTTCTTCTTCTTCGTCAGGCTCTACGACTTCCAGTGGAATGTCTTGGCCTTCTCAACCAGTTTACGCCACTTCTTCCTATCTTGTGCAGTAGATTTCAAATCAAAAATCCCCATCTCTCTCAAATCCTCAATTACGTCATCTTCCCATCGATCCTTGGGTCTTCCCCTTGGTCTTGTTCCCTGTGGCTTCCAATTCAAAATATCATTCGGCAATCTTCCCTTTGGCATTCTTAGTGTATGTCCAAACCATTGTAATCTTTTGGATTTGATGAAACTAACTATATTTTCTTTATTATTCTTGAGGTATAATTCGTCATTCCTTCTCAACCTCCAATTTCCATTTTCCTTTACTGGACCTAGCATTCTTCTAAATATTTTCCTCTCAAACGTTAATAGTCTTAATTTATCTGCTTCTTTTAGTACCCAGGTTTCAGCTCCATAACATATGATTGGTCTTATTATTGCTGTATATAATTTGAATTTAACATTTTTTGATATTAATTTGCTTTTGAATATATCGAAATTAGCAAATATGCTTTATTCCCTTGCGATATCCTTGTTTTGATTTCTTCTTCAACAGTATTATTATCGTTTAGTATTGTGCCTAGGTACTTAAAGGAGTTAATTTGATCAATACAGTCACTATTTATAGTAGTTCAGTCAAATTTGTTTTATTTCTCATACATCTTAAATATTTTGTTTTATTTAGATTGATTACAAGCCCATATTTTATACTTTCATTTTTCAATTTGTCAAAGGTTTCCAGTAGGAAATTTTTTGTTCTTGCTGTTATTATTACATCATCAGCATATGCAAGACATTGTTTTAGTCTTGTTGAAATATTTCCTCTTAGATCCAGTTGTTTTAAGACCATATCCATTACTATACAGAATAATGTCATAGATAAAGGATCTCCCTGTTTGACCCCAGAGTTTACTTCAATCGCATCGCTGAGTGTGTTGCTACATTTTAATCTTACTTTGGTATCTATCAAGGTTAAAGCCATTAATTTTATTAATTTTTGAGGTATCTCATATTCACTTAGACTTTCAATTATTTTGTTTCGATGTACAGTATCAAAAGCTTGGGAGTAATCACAAATATATTATATAAGTTAATATTGTATTCGTGACATTTCTCAAAGATTTGTTTCATTACAAAGATATTGTCTATTGTTGATCTGTTTGGTCTGAATCCTGCTTGGGCCTCACTCATTTTCCCATCTATTATTTTTAAAAGTCTATTGTTTAATATAATTGCAAAAATCTTGTATGCTATGTTCAAGAGAGTTATTGGTCTGTAATTATTGCATAACAGTTTATCTTTCTTGAACACAGGACAGATAATTCCTTCATTCCAGGTTGTCGGTATTTCTTCTTTATTCCAAATATTGAGTATTAGTTTATGTATTTTTTGTTTTAATGTTCGTCCTCCATGTTTAATTAGTTCTGGTGGAATATTATCAGGACCAGCTGATTTATTTGATTTTAAATTTTGTATAATATAACATAGTTCGTTCCACGATGGAGGTTGTATTGAATGTGAGTTGGGAAAGTTTGGAGTTTCTGGTAGAGTAATTCTTGTTTGATTATCTTTATGAAATATTTCGGTGAAATATTCTTTCCATCTTTGAAGAATTTGTTCTTTTTGTGTTAGGATATTACCTTCATTATCTCTGCATATTAAAGAACCTGCTTTGTATTCTATAAAAAACATCCTACATATAATTTCAATAAAATAACCACAAATGTTTAGAACAGTAGCTATAAAAGAACTGGTAGAAAACAAATAATCTCCTGGAAAACATATCACAGTTCACCTGTATAAAAATATCAAATTGTCTTTTATTGCCCGAAAGTTATAAAATAAGTACTTAGAATTAAATATCATGTAACATTTTTTTGTCCACCGCTGTGGTCTCGAGGTAGCATGCTGCCTTGTCATGCAGTGGGCCCAGATTCAATTCCCGGTTTGCACAGGCTACTTGGTGAGGTTTTTTTTTTGGGCTTTCTCCTCACGTGTAAGACAAATGTCAGGAAGCTTAGGGCCCAACAGTCCTCGAAAATCATCTGGCCATTATCATCATCACCCTTATCATTATCATCATCATCCCTCACCGCTGTGGAAAGCAACGGGAAACTACCCCACCTATAATCCCTTAGTAAAGCTGCAAATTGTGGCATGAAAATGCTATGATTGCAGTGAAAGACCTGCCCTCGGGCAGAATTACTGTAGAAACATTTTTTTTAAGTATTCTTTAACGTAATATAAAAGTCTTCATCTAGTCTTGAGTCTCATTCTGAGGTTTGGGTTACAAATAATTTAATATAAGGTAGCCCTTTGAAAACAAACTATTATCCATTACTGGTCTGACATAACTTCACTTTCAGAGGTCAGCCGAGATTGGTAGAACAAGTTAAAGAGAATGTCTAAAAAGGAGGAGTTGAATAGATGGAAATAATGATAGAGAAAAAATGGAATGACCAAGATACATGGTGTTTTTTTCTAAACTCAACCACCATAATGGGGACTTAAGACTAGATGAGGAAGAATTTAATATATTATATTGAATTGTAGAAAAAATGTGTGTAGCAGTCGCCATCTTCTCTGCTCATGTGTATTTTAGCATATATACAGTTCGCCTGATTCATGTGATCACTTGACAAGAGGGAACCCATGCTTCTCCCATTATGCAAACTTGCATGATCTTGCAAGTTTATTGTTAAAATTGAAATATTCAGTACCGGTACATTATGTGCAGTATGGGCTGTCTTGGTGGAAAAAAACTGACAGATGTCCACATAGGTTCGTTCATCGCATTTAGGTCCTGAAATTATACTGATATTCTATTTTTTTTTATAGAAAATGGTCCAATAATCACACCTGTACATTTGCCTCTCTCATTGTATTTCCAACAAGAAAATACAACAGCCCAAACCGCACATGAGTCTATTATCAAAGTGTGTTGGATATTTGGAGAATTATATGCAGGAAATTATCATTATCATGTTTGGTGCTACAGCCAATTGCAGGCCTTGACTCCCCATCTATGTGCCTCCTTCTATTTCTATCTTCTGTCTTCCTTCTGTATCCTTGGAACCCCATAACCTTCAGATCCTCTTCCACACTGTCTAGCCAACTGGTAAGAAGTCTTCAAACTTTTCTTTTTCCCTCTATTTTAGAGAAAGTAACTCTACAGGCAATGTCTATTTCTTCCAGTCAATGTAAATGGTCCAGCCATCCCAAGATTTTATTATTCTGACTGTTTGAGTATCATCATATAAGTCATTGGCAGAAGGTACACCAATACTTGCCCATTCCAAGTCTGCCCTGGAAAGGTCTGGCCAAGCTACAAATGCATTGTATAATTCGTGATTATACCTGCTGCACCATTTGCCATTTTCATCTATTGGTCCATAGATTTTCCTTAGAATTTTTGTTTCAAATACTTTTAATTAATTTTCATAATTTTTAGTTAAAGGCCAAGTTTCACTTCCATACAGGATAACAGGCCTCAGGAGAGTTTTGTAAATTTCGGATTTAGTTTAAAGACAAAGATATTGACTTATTAATTTTTTTATTCCTTCCATCCATCCATTGTAATTCTGCCCCAGGACAGGTCTTTCACTGCAATCATAGCATTTTCATCCAATGCTTTGCAGCTTTACTAGGGAATTATAGGTATGGTAGCTTCCCGTTGCTTTTCACACCGGTGAAGGATGATGATGATAACGATAAGGATGATGGCGGTGGCTGGATAATTTTCAGGGACCGTTAGGCCCTAAGCTTCCTGACATTTGTCTTACAGGTGAGGAAAAACCACGAAAAAACCTAACCCAGGAGCCTGTCCCGACTGGGGATTGAACTAACACATATTTTCCAGAAATGATCTATGATTAATATCAGTACTTATTTTATTTTTTTGTGCTATAATGATCCCAAATGTTTATATTCTTCTATTTTCTCAAATGTATATTTATCAATCTTCAAATATTTTATAGTTGTATTTTTAATAGTTGGGAATTCCATGTACTTTGTTTTGTTTTCATTTATCACAGGTCCTATTTCTCCAGCTGATTTTTCAAATTTTAAAAAAGCTTCTTTGACTGCATTTGGTGTTCATCCAATAATATCGATATCATCCGCATAGGCTATCACTTGCACTGATTTATAGTATATCATTCCTCTGTTATTTAATCCTGCATCCCTTGTTGCCTTCTCTAAAGCTGAATTGAATTGCATACATACTAAAGCGTCTCCTTGCCTGAGACATTTCCTAGTTACAAATATAGTACATAGTGAATTTTCCAATTTTATTCAACATTTCACTCCTTCAGAATGGTTTTCGTAAGGTTGAAAAATTTAGGGGTATTCCAAATTCCTTCATAGCCTTAATTAGTTTCAATCTATCTATGCTATCATAGGCAGCTTCGAAATCTACAAAAAAGGTGGTATATTCTTACATTAAATTCTCTAGTTTTCTTCAACATTTGTCTTAACGTATGTATCTGATTAATAGTTGACTTTCCTGATCAGAAACCACATTGGTAGTTTCAAAACACTTTTTCTACATATGGTTTCATCCTTTAATATACAATGTTGGAGAAGACTATATGAAGAAATCAGGTGCAATGCCACGATAATTTCTGCAGATCAGAGGAACTCCCTTTTCATGTATTGTGCATATGAGTCCTTCTTCCCATTCCTCTGGTAATTCCTCTGTACTCCTAGCTTTAACCATTACCCTACGCAATTTATTTAACAGTTGTGGTTCTTCTAATTTTAGAAATATCTCCATTGACGTTATCAGGTCTTGGCGCTCTGTTTTTGTTTATCTTCTTAAGAGCAGCTTTCACTTCTTCTAATGTTGGTTCATCTCCACTTACTTATTCTACACTCTATTCACTATTACCAGCTGATACATGATCCTCCTGTTCCTCCATTGTAAATTCTCATTTTTCTACACCATTTAACAAGTCTTTAAAAGGCTCCTTCCATCTAATTTAAATATAAATAATTATTTCCCCATCTTTGTCTCTTTAAGCCGAAATTTTAGGTTTAGAATCTTTTCTAAAATAGTTTAACTGCTTTACAAGATGTCCTACATCACTATAGGGGATTATAGTTTTCAATATTTTGGAGCCTCATGGACTAGTGGTCAGCGTCACTGACTACTGTTTCTGAGGATTCTCGGTCCGACCATAGGAATTTTCTCTTAAAGGCAATTATTTCTGTGGTTGCCTATGGTCTGGAATTTAGATTAAGTTTAGGTTAAGAACTCTCCTGGGGCCTTCATTATCATTTATCACCCATTATATCATCGGGGTAACATAACTCCGCTTCCAGGTGCACCAACCTAAAAATGAATTACAATTCCGCCAATACCAGGGGAGAAGAAGCCAGAAATGTCATAAAATACAACCTGGTGTTGACATTAGGCAAAAAAAAAGAAAAAAAAAGGGTTAAGTTGTTTTTCATCATCATCATCATAGTACATTCACGAATTTAGGCCATTTGTTGACCTGTTTTGGCCTCAAGAGAAACACCATCCAAAAGTCTTTCAAGTGGACGTCTTGGTCTTCTTCTTCTTCCTGCAGGTTGATATCTTAACATTTGTTTGGGTATCCTGTAATCTTCCATTCGATGAACATGTTGCATCCATCTTGACTTATAATCAGAAATTTTGTTTTCTAAAGGTTCCGTGTTTAATTATTCTAAGATGTCTTCATTTTTTTTTTGTGATCTAGTAGTGTGTATCCTGCAGTCCTCCAAAGGTATCTCATTTCAGCAGATCTAAGTCTCTGTATATCCTTCTGTTTCAACGTCCATACTTTGCTACCATACAAAAGAGTTGGAAGAGCCAGTGTTTTATACACTTTTAATCTTGAATGCTTTTGGACTAATTGTGGCTTGACGATAGAATTTATTAACCCTAACATTCTTAAAAATTTAGATATTTTTGCATTTACATCCTTTTCTCTCTTCATATGAGATATTGCATCCTAGATATGTAAAATTATTCACCTGCTCCAAAATTTTATTGTCCAGTACAATTTTACTTCTGACAGGATCTACACCTTGAAATGCCATAATAAAGTTGTTTTTCAAAGAAATAATATCTTCTGTTGTTTATGAGACTTTTTTCATTATATATATCTTCTGAATTTCTAGTAAAATATTTATTTATCATGTTTTATATGCTTCATTCGTTATTTTTGTTGCCTCGGCACATTCATCGTCAAACCATTCATTTTTTTCTTTCTGTTTTCATTTCCTATCACTTCATCAGAAGTTTTTGCAATAATTTGCTTCAACATTCCCCAGTTACCTGTCTTAAAATCTTCATTATAATCTGTATCCTGGAGTTTATCATTAATGGTGATCTTAAAATTTTCTTTAATTTCTAAATTTTCTAATTTTATTATTTTACACTGTGTGATCCTACCATTCCTTTTTATTACATTGAGTTTGAAAGTTTTGAGTACCGGTAACTATATCCACATTCGTTTGCCCGGGCCCATAGAAGGCAAAGATTAATTCACCTTTCCTTTGTAAATTATTTAAAATATAGTACTGAATGTTAAACAGTATTATAATCGTGGAAGCTAGAAGGAAAACGGTGATTAATTTGGCTTGAAAAAGCTTTAGAATATAAATCAATACCAAACATGACTAGCTATGCAATTAGTAAACATATGTTAACTAAAAAAAAGGTATATTTAATGATAATCATAAGTCAGATAATACAAATAAATTAACAAAAAAATTCATCTTCTTGACCGTCAAAAGATATAAATGAAATAATATAACTCAAAAAGTCAAATAATAATAATAATATTCATACATACATACATACATACATACACACAATCCAGTCCAGCCAAGGGCTAGGGTTCACAGTCCTGGTTGCCCTACCCTGGCTTGTGGGACTGATGAAACCAAAGAGCTCCCTCGAGCTACAGTCGACCTGACCACGACGATCCCAAAATTGGTGATGACCCTGATACTAACTTGCACAGCTTATTTGAGGCTTTCGATAATGAGGAGAATATGCGCAGTCACACGCAGTGCATACAGAAGGAAGGAGGACGTATGTAGGAGAGAGGACAACGAAGACAGGAATTTTTCACTGTTTTATAACATCACTGTAGAGGGAAGACACAATGACGTAGTTATTACGTAGTTTTCACGTACCAAAAAAGTGATTTTGGTACAATTTCATATCTTTTATTCATTACATTTTCAGTTTTCTTTCCATGCAATGCACATGTTTCTACAATGCAATTGGGCTACTTTTAACCCATTCGCTACATTTAACCCATTTAAATGCTCAATGCATTTTCCCAGCATCCGGATTTAAGTTACCGTAAATTATATTGTTTATTTTCAGACATTCCAAACAAACAAGAAATAATTGTACTAACTAATTAACTAACTTGCTCACTGGTACTATCGAACCCATCATTTCATGGTCGCATGGATATAAGCTCTCCATACATCCCTAACCTGAGCTAATGTTTTCCAATCATTCCCTGTAAGATCTACTTCCCTCACATCATGGAAAAGTTATTCTCCCATATCTTTCTTGGTCTACCAACTGGGCGTTTTCCCTCTGGTTTTCCTACAAGAAGCTTCCTTGCATGTCTTTCATTCTCCATTCGTATCACATGTCCTGCCCTTTGCAGTCTACCAGACTTAACTGTTGTTATTATATCTGACTTCCTATAAAGACCATGTAGTTCACTGTTAAGTAGTCTTCTCCATTCACCTGTAAAAATAATGGTACTTGAGATCACAATAAGGGTGAAGGTCAAAACACACTCCTCTACTATTCATAAATGTTAACAAACGATCACCCTGCCAAAGGATGTACAAAATATTGCAAAATGTATAACAGCAGAGTTAAGCAAGTGTACCTCATCTTTGAGTTGAAGGCCATTTAAGTGCCGGCGAGTGTACCTCGTCTTTTGAGGCGAATGGGTTAAAAAGTGTTGTGAGTCTATATTTGTGCCCCTATAATTTTGGGTAACTAGATGATCGCTGCAATGTTTAGTATCTATAAGAATATGATAAATTTGTTTACATGTCCTATTATCTGGGGATTTCTAAGTTTTTTAAGAATTCTTTTGTGTGGAAATATTGTACCACCTATGATCATATTCAGTGTTGATGCAAAATTTATTAACCCAATTCCATTATCATCACACCTTTTATGTAAGTTATGCTTCCCCATAATTGAGTTTGCAGCCATTTCCCATCTAAGTTGAGCATTCAAATTTCCTAGAATAAGCTTAATACCATTTTCAGGACAATTGTCGTATCCTTTTTTTAAAGCATTGTAAAAAGCATCCTTCTCATATTCACTTTTTCTTCTGTTGGTGCATGTGCACATATAATGCTATGGTTATGAAATCTGCCCCAATTCATATTTACAAATTCTCATGTCAATTAGTTTAAACCAGGGCTGCCCAAACTTTTTAATGGGCTGGGCCAATAACTGATTGTGCAATTGATCGCGGGCCAGAATAACTTCTTGGCAACAGCAATCAGACACTTTTTCACAAATTCACCATCAGAAAATGGTTTTCCGTTTTCAGCAATTAGTTTCGAAACTTCATAACTCGCTTCGGTAACATATCTTTGTCTTACACCACCACCCTGAATTAATAACTGCTGTTGTGCCATAACTTTAGAAAGCAGCTCATTCGCTTTTTCAGTACGCTCATCTCCATCAGATTTATCAAAATGGCTATGTTTTATTTGGTAATGTCTTTTAATGTTATATTCTTTCACAACTGCAAGAGCATCATTACAAATTACACATAACACTTTGTTTCCATGCTCCGTCACGAAGTACTTGCTGGTCCAGGATTAGTTAAACTCCCTACACTCGGAATCAACTTTGCATTTTTTGAAGTATTTTCTCACTTTAACACTATTTTTACACAGGCTACTGTTTGATTGACAATATAACAAGCGAAACAATTAATGTTCAAAGTTTGGAGTGGGGAAGAAAACGGCAAATAAGGGATGAATCATCTCTATTACTTTGTCAAGAGAAGGGGTGACACCTCAAATCCACATTCCAGAGAGATGAATTTCACACAGGGATATCCAAAATAGATGTTTCATTTTAAAATCTAAATTAAAAATATAAAATTAATTTGTTCATTTCATTCCTTACGCGGGCCATATGAAAAGCCATGGTGGGCCGGATGTGGCCCATGGGCCGTATTTTGGATGGCTCTGGTTTAAACTCTATGATTAGATACCTCATTTTATTAGTTACAATAAAGCCAGTACCAAAATGATGAAAACTCTTATGTCCACTATAATACACCATACAATCATTCTTTTCTACCATTCCAGAATTAGTCCATCTCATTTCTTGAACTGCCAAGATGTTAATTTTGTAGGAATTTAAAATGTCATTTAACTGTTTTAAAAATCCACCTCTATATACATTTTTACATATAATTGATTCATAATATAACTTTTTTTACCAGTAGGCCTATACTTCCAGCCACATTTTCCACACTAATAAGAGGAGTATATTAATAATCTGAAAGTGTATACATTATAAAATTGTAGAAATATTGAAAAACTTTTATGATCTTTGATTTTTTAAATTATTTACTCCTTCCTCTAATTGTTTTGAAAAGTAAAAAATGTTCTATAGGATCGTAACAGGCCTTGGCCTAATACTTGGAAGGAAGGAAGAAGAAGAAGAAGAAGAAGTAAGCATACTCTATGGAAGTGGAAAACATTTCCAATAGAGATTTCACTTCTGTGACTATTGTTGAATGTCATATAAGCCTACAATGAGGTGTTAAATTACTAACTAACTCACTGGCACTATTGAACCTGTAGGTTCATGGCCACGCGGACATAATCTCTCCATATATCCCTATCCTGCGCTAATGATTTCCAATCATTCCCTGTATAATCTACTTCCCTCAAATCATAGTTAATGTTATTCTCCCACCTCATTCTTGGTCTACTAACTGGGCGTTTTCCCTCTGGTTTTCCTACAAGAAGCTTCCATGCACATCTTTCATTCCCCATTTGTGCCACATGTCCTGCCCATCACAGTCTATGAGACTTAACTATTCTCATTATATCTGGCTTCCGATAAAGACCATGTAATTCACTGTTATGCTGTCTTCTCCATTCATCACACTGTGTGTTCATCTCTCTTTGGTCCAAAAATTTTCCTAACAACTTATTTCTCAAATACTCAGAATATCCTTTCCTCCCTTAAAGTAAGAGTCCATGTTTCGCACCCATATAATATAACTGGTTAGAAAATACTGTCGGCTTAATTCACTAATTGCAAAGAAAAAGGAAGCCAATGAGAGAAACTGCAGCGAACATTAAAAAAATTCCATATTGACTCTATTTGTCTATTTATGTAGGTAATAGGCCTATTACACAGTCATTTTCTCATTTGATTTATATCCATATACTACCTTACATCACATTTATCTGGTTAATGCATAGATGTTAGGTTGAGGTTTAGTAGTTATCTGTAGAGACCGGATGTTAGGGAAAATGCCTACAGTTATTATTATAGATATTGTAAAAGTGGACTTCATATAAGTTCATATCGACGGCCCTAGAGTTGTTTTTCCATGAAGTTAATTATCCTATAAATGCTTATTTCAGCTTACAATGCCTATAAATGCCTATTGCCATTTTTCTCAAAATTAATTTAGTATTTCAATGAAATTAATTGACATGGACAAAGTTCATGACACATATCATTGCATAGAAACCTTTAAGTGACTGGCAATATTATTTCTGATGTTAGTAACACTGCATTCAGTCTGTAGTCCTCAGTTCACAGAACAGGTGCTTCAAATAATAGTGGTGCGACAAGTGTATGTGGTTTTTTATCCTTTAGAACAGTTGGTTATACGATGCATAAAGAACGGATCAACAGTAAACAGTAAGACAAACTGACAAATTTCATGAAAGAATTTGGTACGGAATTGTTCTCAAGTGACGGTTCAATTTTTTTGCAAAGTGTGTAAAATTTCAGTGAATTGCGCGAAGAAGTGTCTTTGCGTATTGCACTACCCAACACCTGTATATCAAGGAAATACTTACTTACTTACTCACTGGCCACTATCGAACCCGTAGGTTCATGGCCGCGCGGACATAAGCTCTCCACACATCCCTATCCTGAGCCAATGCTTTCCAATCATTCCCTGTACAATCTACTTCCCTCAAATCATAGTTAATGTTGTTCTCCCACCTCATTCTTGGTCTAACAACTGGCGTTTTTCCTTCTGGCTTTTCCTACAAGAAGTTTCCATGCACGTCATTCATTCCCCATACGTGCAACATGTCCTGCCCATCGCAGTCTACGAGACTTAACTGTTCTTATTATATCTGGCTTCCTATAAAGACCATGTAGTTCATTGTTATGTAGTCTTCTCCATTCACCTGTTTGTTCATCTCTCTTTGGTCCAAAAATTTTCCTAAGAACTTTATTCTCAAATACTCGTAATCTCCTTTCCTCCCTTAAAGTAAGAGTCCATGTTTCGCACCCATATAATATAACTGGTATAATAATAGTTTTTATATATTTCAGCTTATCGTTTTTTGAAAGGAGTTGGGACATCAAAAGTCTCTGCAATGCATAATAGCATGCATTTCCAGAATTGAGCCTATGTTTAATTCTTTGTGCATCTCATCCTATTTGTGATTATTGTTCCTAGGTATTTGAATTCAGCACTTCATCAAAAATTTCCCTCATTTTTCATTAGCTGTCCATTTCCATTTATACTAAAAATTTCTATATTTAGTTTTACTGATATTTACTTCCAGTCCTAATTTCTTAGTGTTACTCAATAGTGTGGTGCTTGTTGGCCTTTAGTATCTCCTTGCTATCGGCCAGTAGTACTACATCATCAGCATAAAACTAACAGCTTATTAATACCATTCGTTGTAAGCCTTCCTCATTCTCTAAAGATTTAATGGCATGCTCTAGTACAAAATTAAATAGTAGAGGAGATAGTGCATCTCCTTGCTTCAACCCATTCTGGATTCAAAAGTGTCTGAAAACTGTTTGCCTACACGCACCCTACTCTTGAGCCATTTAGACACATTCGTATAAGTCTAACTAACTTTTTAGGAATTCCGAACTCCAGCAGGATGCTATATAACTTCTCCCTCTTAATGAATCATATGCTTTTTTGAAGTCTACATATAGTTGATGTACAGTTCCATTATATTCCCATTTCTTTTCTAAAATCTGGTCTTATACTAAAATCTGATCTGTTGTAGACCTATTTCTTCTAAATGCACATTGATGATCTCCTAGAATGTCATCAATTAGGGAGTAAGTCTGCTTACTAATATATTTGTTAGAATTTTGTACGATGTTGAAAGTAATGAGATGCCCCTGTAGTTGTTGCAATCAGTTTTTACTCCTCTCTTATAATTGGTACGATAATCGATTCCTTCCATTTATCTGGAAGAGCTTCTTTTTCCCAAATCATACTAAGCAACCAGCGTATCTTGTCCATCAATTTTTCTCCCCCTGATAAAAAATAAGGAAATATAGAAAATAATTGTTACCAAAAAGTGAATATATTCAGGTATCCAGTAGCATTGTTAATGGTTGAAATTCAAATGAGTGAAGAATTTAAAAACTGACTTAGATTATGAAAACTGATTTAGGCTTACTCTTAATTGATCAATGTTTCTAGTCTTTTAGGCTTTTGTCTTAGAATACAAGTCCCATGCCGTAGCCGAGCGGTTTAAGTCATTGTGCTTCATGGAGAGCTTAGGGACTTGCCCTGGTTCGAGTCCCCATGGAGAAAGATATTTCCTCATGGAATTTTGGTCATCATCATATCATTGCCCACCAACTTCATTGAGATATTTGGGTAGATACAAAAAGTAGCGGCTCCAATGAGAAGGCCAGCTATAACGGTTGAGGAAACTGACATGTTGACCACATGTCACCTCTATACCGGCTGGATGATAGTCCACCTCTGTGATTAACACATGTGTGAGAACAGAATTTGGCTGGTTGACCAAGGGCCTTCTAGGCATGTCACTACGAGGAGTAGAGTATTAGTAGAGGCTGAGAATATAAATATTAACACAATTTACATATCAAATTATATTTTTACCTTGTTAGCTTCATGGATGTAAATCAGGTCAAATGCATCAAGGGATGAATGCAAGGTTAAATTAGAAAATGCTTTCAAAATTTTTATTGGCAAAAAAAAATCTTGACTAGATGTATAAAACAATTCTTGGGAATGTGAACTTGATTCATTAGTCTAATTTAAGGACCAATGGAATGTCCTTAGAGATTGCAGCATGAACTTGTGGTTCCATAACCTTAGAAATAGTAATAATGTAATTAAAGTCACAATTAGCAGCATAAATGTACACTTAGCGACAAAAAGAATGGGCCGAGTCTTAATCTCGAATAATTTAAGTTCCAACAGGCAAATCACATGAGTAAATCAATTATACAGTAGAGCTACAATACATTTACCTTCTTCCTTTGAAGAGTATTCTTCAACTGCAATTTGCCAGTGTAATATTAGCTCAGTGCTTAGTGGCTTGATTCGTGTGCAAATGGTCACAGGTTCGATTCCCGATGAGGCTAAATTTTTTAATTGTTAAATTGCTTTCTATTTTATTCTGTCTGTCCATCCTTAAAGAAAAAAGTACTAACTATTTGGAAGTATTACTATTTTTATTATTTATTGATTTATTTATTAACACGTTTACAATGTAATAAAACATATTCCTGTGCGCAGAACTTCTTAAATTTTTATCTTCTTTCTCCATTCTTCTCTATCTTCACATTCCAATTCTTCCAGACCTAGCTCCCTCATACCTCTTCTTATATCATCCATCCATTTAAATCTAGGTGGACCTCTCTTCCTTCCCAGGTGGAATTCATTCCAAAGCTTGTCTGGGTAATCTTTTCTTTGGCATCCTATGTGTATGACCATACCATTCCAGTGTCTGTATCTCACAAAATCTAATATTGAATTTTGGACTTTCATTTTTTGTCTGATGATTGTATTTCTGATTTTTTCCAATTTAGAATGTCTAGTTGAGCATCTAGAACAATCCATTTCAGTAGACATAAACTTTAAACTCAAATTTTTATTCAACTGCCAAATTTCTGCACCGTATGGTAGCGTGCTTTGAATTATGGATTTATAAATTTCTAATTTGGTATCCATTCATATGTTCTTATCCCACAAAACGCTGTTTAACATTGTCATTACGGATCTGCCATTTTTAAAATTCTATATTTTGTAATTTTCTTCGGTATATTTCAAGTTAATTTTGATCCCTAGTTAATTACATTCTTCACATCCTTTGATACATCCCATTATTATTATTATTAATTATTATTATTATTATTATTATTATTATTATTATTATTATTATTATTATTATGGATAAGGGACCATATAATAATAATAATAATATTTACATATACATACATAAATTAGCATAAGATACTCCCATTATTATTATTATTTATTATTCTTATTATTATTAATGATTATTATTATTTATTATTATGGATAAGGGACAATAATAATAATAATACTATTACATATACATACATCAGATTACAAACCTCACATCAAAAGCTGCCCCTAAAAATATGGAAGGGTAAATTTGGATTTAAAATAAAAGAAACTCTCATAAACTGCAAGTAAGCCAAATGCGCTTCTTACGATCATTGTTAGGAGTTAATAGACTGGATCACCAAAGGAACACTACTATCAGAGGAAAACTTGGAGTAACAAGTTTAAATGAAGATATACAAAGATACCAACAAGAATGGAAAAATCATCTGAGAAGAATGGCAAGAAATAGACTTCCAAAATTGGCATTCCATATACCCCAACTGGACATAGGGACCAAGGAAGACCAAAACAATCGGTGGAAAAATCAAGACCATCTTCGCTAGGTTTACCGTACAGGCCACATGGCCTAAAACGAATTTTGTTCATGATGATGATGATGATGTATTATTATTGTCCACCATCTCTATGGACTACTGTAGGCTGGGCTTTGACATATATAAAATAAATATTTTAATTGAAGGGTGAAACTTTTTCCCTCACTAATACGTGATAAATAAATAAACACATAAATATATGAGGCTATATTATCTTTTATTACATAGATTTATAGCATTATTATTAAAACGTGGTACTGCACACACAGTTAAATTTGTAGCAGTATGTAAATAGTGTTACAGAGTTTATGAAGGCAGGAATATTACTTAATATAGTGTAAAGTGGACATAGATTACGTGGCAGGAATTAAGTGTTATAGCACTTATAGGCTATCTTTTGCAAAAATATAAATGAATAAAAAAAATTGTTGAAGGATTTGAACCCTGGCTTTCATACATATTTCATCTTCTTGTAAGTGGTTTAACAATCTATGTTACTCGAACGTCGGATACTAGTTGTCTAAATATTGGTTGTCTTGTACTTTTGCACTATGAACAAGAGTTTAACTTTATTTGAAATGTCGCAATTTGAGTAATATTGCACTAATAAATATCTAGAAACGTGTCTCCTTCACTGTTCTTTAAATATTTAAGACGATTAAAACCAAATACAGTGTATTTAAAACATTTAACAGTGGATTACCTCATGAATCACAGCTTTAGCTTTTCGAGCATATGCAGTGGGCCATAATGGGGACTCGGCTTTTTGAAGCAGCTCATTCTTTTTGTCGCTAAGTGTACATATCATAATTTACAGTTTTTAGCAATTTGTAATAAACCCATTTTTCATCTTCATCATCATGAACTTATTTAGGTTTAGGCCATTTTAAGCTGTAATTATGATATCTCAAATGTAATTGGTCAGACCATTTAATTTTGATCTTCAATTTATCTCCAAATCCTTTAGGTTGATCCTACAATGCAAATTTAACAAAGCAAGATTGGTCCATTCTTTAAATATGTTGTAACCAATTGATTTGATATTTTAAAATGTTTTTGACTATATTTTTAACTTGTAATTTATTGCATAAATCTGTGTATCTTCGCTTGTCCATTTTTGTCAAACAAAGGAGTGGAAGTGAAAATCTCATCTGTGTTGCTTGCAATTTTGATTTGATTCTAAAATTTAATGTCCATTTTTCACTGCTATATTCCATTCCTGATTTCGAAGTTACATTGTGTAATATCATTTTGGTTGTGATTGACATTTGTTACCAAAATTATTTTTCATGACTCAATTTATTGCAATGTATTTCTGTAACTTTACCTCTGTGTCATTTCTTATATCAGATATTAAGTGACCAAGGTAATTACATTCAGATATTTGTTCTGTAATTTTTTCATTTAATTCTATTTTAAACAATTCATAAGTGTTTTTCTTCACACACACCATAAAGTTTGTTTTATTGGGAAAAAAATTTTCAAATCGACCTATTTGGCTATCATTTTATAGATCTTTATAATTTTAAATTAAGGTACACATTAAATAATTACTTGTGATAGGTCCACATCCACGCCTTCTCCCCTCACCCCGTTATTCATTAATAATGTGTTCACAAACTTCGTAACTTGAAGTTTTACTTTCTAATTCTTAATTAACACCAAACCCTCTGGCGGCACCATGGCCCTGGGATCGACTCAGCCTCTAACTGAAATGAGTACCAGACTCTTGTTGCTGGGGTAAAGGACGCCGTCACGCACAGCTGACAACCCGGCTGACTAAAACGTGCCAATTGTCTAGAAAAATTGCTGAGCCTTAACCTCCTACTACCCCGCAAGGCCCTCCGGGCATTTAGGTGAATCTGTTATGCAAGTTCTGTGTCGGTTGTTTCTTTCAAGCAGTCATGTCCTGTTTACAGTCTGGTGGGAGGTACGATACAAACATTTGTAGCAATTGATTATACCGACAAAAAAAAATAATCACTCGTTTGCACTTTCTTAAACAAATTATTTTCGCAGGACATGATGTTGCAGAAAAAAAAAACTACAATTGACAGATATTACATCAATGGCAATCAGAAATTAATTAATACCTCTCCTTCATTGTAGTAAGTAGTAGTATTCAAATGTTCTGAAGCTCTTGATTTGTCATAATTCGCTTGTTAATACCATTACTGTTGGTTATAAATTTCTCCACTAGGGTGCATTCTTACAATATTGCGATCCTTTGCCAATAAATAATATGATCAGGTTGCAGTGATGAACAAAAGAAGCAAATGAAGAATACCAATCGTTTCTCATTTGTTTTCAAACATCGCCATTTACATTAAATATATAAATATTTTAAACTAACTATAGTTAAATAATGATTTGTGAGTAAACAGCTTCATTTTATTCGTTAAATAGTCCTAACAAATGCCACTCTTGATTTCCAAATTCTGTAGATAAATTGGAAATCACTCGTGGCATTACTCATGATAATCCCGATCTTATATAACTGCAAGTTTGTTCTCTAGAATCTGTAAGAGGGTTGAATGGAGTGAGAAGGAGCAAATAATAGGTCCATCATGACCGAAGTTAATGTCAAATTCATAGTTTACCTCATCGCTAAGCTGACTGGAGACAGTCCTGATGTAATTTAAACCAAGTTCAAGAGGGTGAGATGTTGTGGCATGTAAAAATAATCAAAACGAGGGACGTTAATATCGAATCCATAGTTTTTGGTGTCGCCTCGGTAAAAAGTAACATTAAATAACTGACTCAGTGAAACCGTAGGTTCATGGCCACGTGGACATATGCTCTCCATACATCCCTATCCTGAGCCAACACGTTCAAATCATCTCCTGTATAATCTACTTCCTTAAAATCATGGTTCATGTTATTCTCTCACCTCATTTTTGGTACATTACCGATGCTATTTAAGTCAAATTCAGCCCCATCAACATGGAGGATGGCGAGATTAGATGAAAAATAAAGTGTCCACAACTGCCGAGATTAGTGCCCAATAGCATACTTGGGTCGAATAGGATACATTACTTTAGCTATCACTATTAATAAGCTGTTAGTTTATGCTGATGTTGTAGTACTATTGGCCGATAGCGAGGAGGTACTAGAGGAAAACACGCACACACTATTGATTAACACTAAGAAATTAGGACTAGAAGTAAATATCAATAAACTAAATGTATGGTCACACGTAAAAATACATTATATAATGGATATGGAAAGCTAATGACAAATGAGGGAAATTTTGAGGAAGTGGCTGAATTCAAATACCTAGGAACAATAATCACAAATAGGAATGAGATGCACAAAGAAATTAAACATAGGCTCAATTCTGGAAATGCGTGCTATTATGCATTACAGAGACTTTTGATGTCCCAACTCATTTCAAAAAACGTTAAATTGAAAATATATAAAAGTATTATTCTACCAGTTATAATATATGGATGCGAAACATGGACTCTTACTTTAAAGGAGGAAAGGAGATTACGGGTATTTGAGAATAAAGTACTTAGGAAAATTTTTGGACCAAAGAGAGACGAACAGACAGGTGAATGGAGAAGACTACATACAATGAACTACATGGTATTTTATAGGAAGTCAGTATTTATAAGAACAGTTTTAAGTCTCATGGACTGTAATGGGAAGGACATGTGGCACATATGGGGAATGAAAGAGGTGCATGGAAGCTTCTTATAGGAAAACCAGAGGGAAAACGCCCAGTTGTTAGACCAAGAATGAGGTGGGAGAACAACATTAACTATGATTTGAGGGAAGTAGATTATACAGGGAATGATTGGAAAGCATTAGCTCAGAATAGGGATGTATGGAGAGATTATGTCCGCATGGCCATGAACCTACGAGTTCGATAGTGCCAGTGAGTGAGTAAGTAATTAAGTAAGTAAGTCGCATAGATGATTGATGACATGAAGGTTCAGATACATGAAAACCTGACTAAGGCAGACTATTTTAAATTGTTTCTATATAAAGCACTGTTTTTACAGCTTTTATATAAAAATGAATCCACCGCTGTGGTCTCGAGGTAGTATGCTGCCTTTTCATGCAGCGGGTCCGGGTTCGATCCCCGGTCGGGGCAGTTTTTCTGGGTGAGGTTTTTATCAGGGTTTTTCCTCACCTGTAAGACAAATGTCAGGAAAACTTTAAGGCCCAAACGGTCCCTGAAATCATATGGCCATCATCATCATCTTTATCATTATCATCATCTTTCACCGATTTGGAAAGCAACAGGAAGCTACCACACCTACAATTCCCTAGTAAAACTGCAAGCATAACATGAAAATGCTGTGATTGCAGTGAAGGACCTGCATTCAGGCAGAATTACTGTGGATGGATAAATCACTGTTTTTACAGCTTTTATATAAAAATAAAAAACAATTATAGAATAACAGTGCAGCATTCGGACTACTTTGATGCAACAGATTAGCTATCCATTGTGACATACTAACAAGAAAGAAAGAAAATAAATATAGTAGTAATTCATTGTATGAACGACGTGCATGGAAACTTCTTGTAGGAAAGCCAGAAGGAAAACGCCCAGTTGGTAGACCAAGAATGAGGTGGGAGAACAACATTAACTATGATTTGAGGGAAGTAGATTATACAGGGAATGATTTGGAAAGCATTAGCTCAGGATAGGGATGTATGGAGAGCTTATGTCCGCGCGGCCATGAACCTACGGGTTTCGATAGTGCCAGTGAGTAAGTAAGTAAGTAAGTAAGTTATTCATTGTTGTGACAAATGTGTCAACAATGCATATGCAGTATATTCTATCCCACATAGCCTACAAATGTTATTGAAGCAGGATATGTGTGTTGTATGCCACTCATTGTGCTACCGTAAAATGTATTATTCATAAAAAAATAATAGAAGACGATTTTAAGTGGGATGGAATGTAGAAAAAATGGTAAAATTAATACTAATAAAATCCATATCAAATTCCGTTGAGGTGAATAGTCATAAGATGCATCTCCAGATGCATTAGAAACTGCAACGTCTACAGCATCTTAACTACTAGTGCATACCCATCTTGCTGATGATGGAAGTTAACTTCCGAAAGGCCTATATTTAATATTTTATATACATACTTTTTTATTTTTCACTTTTATCTAATGGTAAAATTAGATTTAAAAAAATGGGTGTTCTAAATTTGATAAGGGATTAGGACTTCTTTTTTTAAATCTGAAAGAACAAAGTTAGACATGAAAGAGCAAGTATAAGTTTAACAAATCCTCCTAAAACAATTTGTTATGTAATTTCGCTCACTCGAGAAAAGGGTTTAAAAACTTGAATCCTTAAATCCTGGCTAAATAACTTACTGGCACTATCAGACCCTGAGGCTCATGGTCGTGAGGACATATTCTCTCCATACGTTCCCTATCCTGAGTTAATATTTTCCAATCAGCCCCTGCATAATAGGCATACACCCCAGCGTCCCTCGAATCATGGTTAATGTTATTTTCCCATCTCATTCTTGACCTAACCAATAGACGCTTACCCGATAGTTTTCTTACAAGAAGTTTCTATGCCCCACTATGGTAACTTAGAACAATTAGTTCTTCAATTTTTTTTTTTTACTTTTGAAATTATATCATTTCTATGTAGGGTAAGACCACCTATATTGGACCACTTCTTAAATTGAACCAATAGAACAAAAGTAAGCTAACTGTAATATGTTGCACTCTATTGGTGTGAAACCGAACCTTATATTTCCATCATTACGAGGAAGAAGTTTAACAGTGTTACGATAGTGTGACTTGGTTTTACATATGTATTTAATTTTGGTAGTTACTACATCTAATTTTTTAGATCTACATCTAGAACAATAAAAAAAAACTTTCAATCTCAGGTAAGCGTCATTATACATACATAAAGACAGTTTAATAATGATAATATTAAGGTATTTACATGAGTGTTCAAGTAATTAGTTTAGTAGATGTTCTTTGATGGAAGGGAAGTGGCATATTTGTCTATTTTGGATCGGTAGTTTAGTCCTATGCTGGACCACTTACTAGTAGTGGTCCAATTTAAGAATATGAAATGTAAATGAAATTCTATTCTTTTTAGAGGAATTAAAATTGTATTCCGATGAATATTCTGTTATAATAGCCTACTGAATTTCATATTTAGCCTATTACCTCAATTCATTTCGATGATTCTTCTTATAGGATGTCGAGTACAGGTAAATATGGAGACAAGGAGGAAAAAATAATGGGTACAACATCCATACAAATAATATTGAAGCCATTACATTCGCAAGAGAGAAAGGAATATTAATGCTCTCTCATCCAGTAAACACCACACATTGCCTACAGCTCTTTGATGTAGTCTTCTTTAAGCCTCTTTCTGTGTACTACAACAGAGCTTGTGATGCGTGAACAACCAATGAAATCTATTACTCAATTTCAAATTAACAATTTGCTAGACTATTTAACTCATGCCCCAAATAGGAGTCAATGACCAATCACATTACAATGATTTTTTATTTACAACCAATCACAGTCATGTTTTGCCTAGAATTTACCAACTGAAGTTTATCATAATAAAGAAAGCACCTACTTTTTAACATCCTGAATAGGTCATATCATTATTCAGCAATGACTGATTCACTAAGAAATACGGCTACCAGATTGTATATATAGTGCATGAATGTCAACACATACTGCATGCGGGAATTAATATAAAAACATTTGTAGCAATTGATTATACCACCAAAAAAAAAAAAAACACTGTTTGCACATTCTTTAAATGTATTTTTCTCCAGAAAAATATAATTGTCATATTTACATCATAGGACATTCAGAATGAGTAATATACAGTTTGATGTGTATTTCATTTTTCTCCACTAGAGTGCATTCTTACAATATTGCATTCCTTTGGCAATAATAAGCTGATCTGGTTGCAGTGACGAACAAAAGAAGCAAATGAAGTGTACCAATCGTTTCACATTTGTTTTCAAACATCGCCGTTTACATTAAATATATAAATATTTTAAAATAACTATATTTAAATAATGATTTGTGAGTAAACAGCTTAATTTTATTCGTTAAAATAGTCCTAACAAATGCCACTCTTGATTTCCAAATTCTCTAAATAAATTCACTTCTCACTTCGTGAGTCATGAATTTA
Organism: Diploptera punctata; assembly: GCA_030220185.1. Taxonomy (NCBI): domain Eukaryota; kingdom Metazoa; phylum Arthropoda; class Insecta; order Blattodea; family Blaberidae; genus Diploptera; species Diploptera punctata. The sequence continues at coordinate 1,143,991 of JASPKZ010010253.1, forward strand.
TCAATAATTTGGAAATCACTTGTGGCATTACTTATGATAATTCCAACAGACAAGCTGCAACTCTGGCCAATGCAGTAAATGGTTTCCCAGGGACTGTTATTTGGCTAGTTAACAGAAATAAATTTGAAGATAGCGACTTTGCTGCAGCAGATCTGGAGGATGCTGACCAAGACAGTGCTCTTCATGAAAATGAGAGGGCTGAAATATCTTCAGCACCACAGCTCTGATTATCAACTCTTGATCCACTACCAAAAACACTTCCACCAAAATGAGAGCACCACTACTTCCGCAAGAGCAGATCTATAGCTTGAATTATCACATACTCATCAGGACAGTACTCCTTATTAAGATAAGAGAATTAAACTACCTAAAAACTATGTTACAGTGCAAACCATATCACCAAAGCCTAAAAGAACTTCTTCTTCTTCCTTCCAAGTATTAGGCCAAGGCCTGTTACGATCCTATTGAAAATTTTCCCTCCAGCATTTTATAGGACGGCCCAGTGATCTTCGTCCTCTTGGTATATAATTATAAACAGCTTTGGAGATCCGATTTGAACTCATTCTTTCAAGATGGTGTTTCCAATTTAGTTGGTACTGTTTAATATATTCCAAAATTGGCGTAGTCTTCAATTCTTTTAAGATATCGGTGTTCCTTTTCCGATCCCATCTGGTGTAACCTGCAGTTCTGTGCATGAATCTCATTTCACAAGTTATTCTGCTTTCATGTTGTCTTTTTAGTGTCCATGCTTCACTACCATAGGTCAACTCTGGTCTAGCCAAAGTGTTATATGAACGTAATCTGGTGTTTTTTTTGTACAAGGGATGGTTTCATAACTTGATTAATAATTCCTAAAGGAACTGAAAGCATAAAAGGAAGACTGCTGATTCAACAGTTTCGACCTCCTCACCCTAAAAAAGGATCTAGAGAAAAATGCCATAAAAACAAGTTTGTCTGGGAATATCAAAGAATTTTCAATATTGCAAACCATGTTGAATGCATGATATGAGAGACATGATTCAGTATATGAAGAGTAAGGAGTGGGCACACCAAGATTGTGTAAAAGTGGGATCTAAGAAAAAGAAGTAAAATTGTGATGGCTGCAGTTAATATCCTATAGGTTATTTATACTTTCTCCTGTTGTTTCAACCCTAGTCCAATTTAGGAAGCTTATGGTCCAATATAGGAGAATGTATTCCTAAATTGAACCAATGCAGACCTTTCAGAATATGTAATTTGCGCTTGTTATTTACAGAATAAATAAAAAAACTATGTGCATGAATCAATAGCTAATGAATGTGCTCTTAAGAAAAACTCTTTTTTTTTATTTATTTTGTCATATTTCATATATGTGCTGTAATGTTCTTAGGGGGTCCAATATAGGCGGTCTTACCATAAGCCTATTATTATTTTCTCTTTAATGTGTTTCACCTGTCTAGCTATTAGTAAATTGTAATGAATTTATTTAGATTACATTTTAAAGAAGACTACATAACAATGAACTACATGGTCTTTATAGGAATCTAGATATAAAAAGAACAGTTAAGTCTCGTAGACTGCGATGGGCAGGACATGTGGCACGTATGGGGAATGAAAGACTTGCATGGAAGCTTCTTGTAGGAAAACCAGAGGGAAAACGCCCAGTTGATAGACCAAGAATGAGGTGGGAGAATAACATTAACTATGATTTGGGGAAGTAGATTATACAGGGAATGATTGGGAAGCATTAACTTAAGATAGGGATGTATGGAGAGCTTATGTCCGTGCGGCCATGAACCTACGGGTTCGATAGTGCCAGTGAGTAAGTAAGTAAGTAAGTGAGTAAGTAAGTTTAATACATAAAATTCAATGAAAGGGAGCGGCAATTTGTTAACGCAACGGAGCCGTAAAAAGTATAAATTACGGTTAGATTATGATGAAGATTTCGATATATTTACATTGAATACATTTCTAGCTATATGTTATCCATTTGACTGATGGGGGAAGGGATTTATCAACCGAAAGCATAAGCCTACATGTCATAAAAACGCAAATCCTTAAATTGGCAATGTTTTCTATGGAATAGCCTACATCAATTGGTTTAATATTTTTAATAAAACAGAAGAAAACGAACGAGTAGAAATTAGTTAAATGTGTGTCGAATTGTGCAATATACAGACTATAACAGTTATGCACGATCTCGTTTTCAGTGCGGTCCGCCGCATTCATACCTTATAACTGACGACTATCGTAAATGCAAAAAAAGTTTACCTTGCAAGATTCTATCCAAAGTTAATAGCTAGTGTTGTTATAAAGTATATTTTGTGTAATTTTCAGTCCTAAGGATTCAAAACAAGTTCATTGGTTTAATTGCTACGCAAGCATTTTGAAGTGGTTTAGATATAACAAAGAGATAGGCTATAGCCAAGAAAATAAGATATCTTTGGGCGAGATATAAACCATTAGTAGCAGGTAAGAATAGAAAATAATTTAATGTGAATACATGTGAGGGACATAGAAGATCTAGTATTCAAGGAATTTCTGGCGTGCTTGTAAATGGATTCAGCTCAGGTACAATATTTAACCTACATGTATTCTCTTAAATAACACATGCTTATAAAAAATACGCGGTTGAAACTTTATGGAACAAATTAAGGTTTTCCCAAATTAAACCGGCTGGTTTCAAAAACATTTGTTATTTTTATATAGTTTGTATATAATCAGTATTCGGCAATATGTTAATTCTTCGCCGTTCGCCTGCTGTGCATATGCAATTTCTTGGCCTGCTTAGGTCGGTTTTTGCACGTATGTCGATTCTTGTGTTAATAAACGTACAAGAAATGTCATAATTACAGTGGACTCACGGTTGCATAAAATTGTGAAGAGTGGTATGTGTTACTAAATGTTAATTTAATTCTGTAAATGTACTGAAGTGTAATTTTGTTAATTTGTATATAAATTGGTAATCTTAATAAAAGCATGTTGTATTTGTTTAGATTTTACGTAAGTACATTGTGTATTTAATGTGAGGAATTTATATTTTTCTCCAATAGCTTTCGGGGAATGTTAACTATGAAAATGATATTCAGGTAAGACATCTGTGATAGAACTATGCAAATTGCAGCTATGTTGAGATATTCATTATAATGCACAATTGTTGGACTATAGAACAGATCCATTTATGGAATGAAACTTGTGCTATTTTTGTCCCAATTTGTAGTAGCTTGTTAACATTCAAGGGAAAAACTGCACTTAAACTAGCGTGAAATATTTTCGAAGTCCTATAGAACAACAGTGCGCATGCGTCAGAGTTTATAGAGCCAGCAATAATCTACAATCGAACCACATATTGATTATCATCCTCGATTACAAACCGTCGCTATGAAATTTAAATGGCCAATATTTGCAAATAAATCCCCAAATCTATGTTAAAAAATATATTAATAATCTTAAAATTACCAAACGTTTATTAAAAATGGGTGTACACTTACTTATCACTCCCTAATGCTGATCCAACCAGCAATAACCCAAAACAGAGATAGAAAAATCATAGACTAAGTAATATACTCTGTGGAGAAAATAGCAGTTAGCATCACAATATTGTCTAACAGTGTCATAATAAAGGGATATTTCTTCTAGGCCACTCTACGTAAAAATCAAAGCCATCTGAACTAAAATTGCATCATTTTGATGTCAATGGTATAGCTAGGAGCTCACAAGAAGGCAAGGGGAATGAGGGAAGGAGGGTGGGTGTTACTTGCCATGAATCCCCATTGTATGTTATGACTCTAGTATGACGTCATGCATAGTGATTGCTCTTCAACTCCTGAGCTCTGGGCTCAACTGCACTTATACTAGCGCTTGATTTTTCAGTTATATTGTTGTAAACTATAGCTCTTCTTCTGTATTTACTAACATTATTTAATATTTTAATGTTTTTCAAACAATTTTTATAACATTATTAGACAATTTTGAAGTATTTACTTAAATATGCATATCACAATATTATGACACTGTTAGACAATATTGTGATCTGTTATTTTCTCCACAGAGTATATTACTTATGGTTTTTCTATCCCTGTTTTGGGTTATCGCTGGTTGGATCAGCGTTTGGGAGTGATAAGTAAGTGTACACCCATTTTTAATAAACATTTGGTAGTTTTAATATTAATAATATATTTTTTAACATAGATTTGGGGATTTATTGTAAACATTGGTCATTTAAATTTCATAGCGACCGATACTAATCGAAGATGATAATCAATATGTGGTTCGATTGTGGGTTATCGCTGGCTCTATAAACTCTGGCACATGTGCACTGTTGTTCTATAGGGCTTTGAAAATATTTCACGCTAGTTTAAGTGCAGTTTTTCCGAGCTCTGTACTATAATTTAGTGCTATCATCTGATAAGCATTCATATGGCACAAAATAATGTTACACATGTTTGTTAGCATAGCACAGCAAAAAAGCTGCATTCTATGCAGATTCTTTGTTTCATGTGATTTAATTGATTGCAATTTAGAGAGTGTTGTAAGTTGAAATTTAAGATTATTTGGGCGTATTTTACATCAAGTAGAGTTATAGTGAATACTTGTCATAGGTTAACTGTTAAATTAAGGTATGTGACATTTATTAACTAGTTATTAGCAGTTATTTTATATTGTGCAACAAGAAAAATATTATGTCCAATCCTCATGAATATTTTGCCATAGTATGTCAAAATTTTGGGATTTTCCAACATTTAAAAGTAAAATTAGTAGACCGATACGTAATCAACTTCCTTTTAATTAGACGGAATCCTTTTTTTAAGTTAACATTTGAAACATAGAGAAGTATTGTAGCTAATAATATTGTCTTAACTTGATGTCACACCCCATATCCGATTACAATTTTGACGCTATTCAGCAGCCAAAGTTACCATATTCAGTCTCTACTTACACTTCGAAAAAGATAAATTTGATGTCCAGTAATATATTGTGCTTGTCATTATTTTTCTTAAACAACAGTAGGATATAGGCCTAAAGAGAAAGAGGAACATAGTTCAAAATTAGGAAGAATTCCAGTGAAGTTTAAAGAAGGGCATGAACAGATTTTCATATGATCTATTATATGACTAATTAATGAATTTGGGGAATCCAATAAATACAGTGGATATACATCTATCATACAAGGCAGGCTTCAAAAAGCTTCCCTTTTAAGCTTGTTAAACATTTAGTTTCTACTGATAAGTAATACAGCGTGTTTCTAAATTAGACCAACAAACTTTGGGAGCAGAGAGTTAACCTTCATTGAAGCATATTTTGTTAAGGAACCTACAGGCTGACACTTCATTTCAGTGCAAGAGGGGTCTTAGAGGAAGGGATGGAAGGAAGTAGGTACATGCAAATATCAAATCATTCTGTGTCACATAATTATGTGTGTTAATCCAAATACTTTACAGACAATTAGAAACAAAACATTTAATTCTAAAAAAAAAACTCACTCCAGCGTTGCATTATCAGGATGGATCCAGTTTATTGTCCCATCACAACAAGTGCTAGAACACATGTCATTGACATCTAGACAAACAGTGCATCAATATGCCATACTTTGTCGTACCCTTCCAAAGATGCCAGCTGCTGCACTGACAATGCGTGCTACAAGATCTTCTGAGTCAATATCGGTTTCATAAACCATTGCCTTCATGTAGCCCCACAAAAAGAAATCTAGGCAGATCAGATCAGGCGAGCGTGTAGGCCAGGCAGTGAGCCCACTCCTACGTATCCAACAGACCGTATCAATGGATGTAAACAAACTTGCTGTAATATGTTCTGAAAGCTACTGAACTCCAGAAGTAAACAAACCAAGCGATAGTAGTAATGACAAACCCCTCTTGGACTGAAAGGAGTGTTTAACTGTTTCCTTCAATCCCTTCCTGTAAGATCCCTCTAGCACTGAAACGAAGTGTCTCAGCCCATATATTCATTAACAAAATATGCTTCAATGAAGGTTATCTATCTGGTCCCAAACTTTGTCGGTCTAATATAGAAACACCCTGTATGCCAGACCATCAGATGAAGATTGCTATAATTTTGTCATTAAATTTATGACTTCAGGTTTATTTTGTAGAATACATTGTTGAATTAATGATCTTGAAGATTTTCGGGCTGTAGGCCATGGTTGTGAGGCTTGTAGTTCCCACACGTTTCGCCACAGACTGTGTCTGGCATCCTCAAGGGTCTACATCAATACATCATTGAATTATTTGTTCATTTCTGGCCAACTAGTTTATTGTTTAAACACCTTTCGTGGTCAAAACAAATCAATAAATTAGATACTACATGTCACTACACTGTTTACTTTCTCTGTTTAGGTCCATAATATACACCAAATAGTGTTACATACTTATATATAATACCACAAATTATTGTACTTATCTTTGTCGAGACTAGAACTGTTGATTCTTGGTTTACGGAAACAGCACCTCATCCAACTGAGACAATTTAGGTATTTTGGGTTCGTTTAGACAAACAGTTATCGGATGCTTTTGAAATTCACAATGAATTAAAACAAAGAGATGAACTATCTCTATTATTCAGTTTTGTACTAGAGCATGCCATCAAATCTTTAGAGGATGAAGAAGGCCTACGACTCAATGGTATAAATGAGCTGTTTGATAATGCTGATGATGTAGTATAATTATGTGATAGCGAAGAGAAACTAATGGCCAACAACACACTCTATTGAGTACACTAAGGAATTGGGAATGGAAGTAAACGTCAATAAAACTAAATATGTGTTTGCACATAGAAATACATTATATAATTGAAATGGACAGTTAATGACAAATGAGGGAAATTTTGAAGAAGTGGCTGAATTCTAATACCTAACTAACTCACTGGCTCTATCGAACCCGTAAGTTCATATCCGTGCGGACATAAGCTCTCCACACCCTGCCTATCCTGAGCTTATTAATACCATTGAGTTGTAGGCCACCTTCATCTTCTAAAGATTTGATGGCATGCTCTAGTGCAAAATTCAACAGTAGAGGAGATATTGCCTTAACCCATTGTGAATTACAAAACTATCTGAAAGCTGTTCGATTATATATATCCTACTTTTTGTGCCATTTAGACACTACGAAAAAGTGTAATTAACTTTTGAGGAATTCCGAACTCCAGCATGATACTTTATAACTTCTCCTTAATTGAACTGTATGTCTTTTTGAAGTCTATGTATAGTTGATACACAGTGCCATTATATTCCCATTTCTTCTCTAAAATTTGTTTTATGCTAAAAATCTGATCTATTGTAGATATATTTCTTCTAAATCCACATTGATGATCACCTGTTACGTCGTAAATGTAGGAAGTAAGTCTGGATACTAATATATTTGTCAGAATTTTGTACGAAGTTGATAGTAATAAGATGCCCCTGTAGTTGTTGCAAGTAGTTTTATCTCCATTCTTAAAGATTGGTATGATAATCATTTATTTCCATTCATTTGGAAGAGCCTATTTTTCCCAAATCATACTAAGCAACAAACACATCTTTTTCATCAATTTTTCTCCCCCTGATTTTATCAGTTTTGCTGGGATCCCATCTGGACCTGATGCTTTATAAATCTTCAAATTTTCTATCACCATTTCAATCTCTAATGCACTTGGCTATGTGACTGACACCTGTAAATTATCCTCTTAAATATCCTGTTTTGTATGCACATTTAATAGCTGATTAAAGTAGTCTTTCCATCTATTTAATATACTCCTAGAATCTGTAATCATGTTTCAATTTCCACTCCTAATTATGTTTCTTCTAGCCTGAAATTCTTTTATTCATAGTTAAATATGGGAAATAACATTATGAGGTTCTTAATTTGTAAATTAATGAGTCATTTTTTAACATCTTACCTCATATTTTATGTTTCTTCAAACACGAGATCTCTCTCATTTTCAACCGACATTATGACTACCGGATTTTCATTGGAATCGGAAACTCCATCAATAACGTTGACATCTGGTGTTGATTTGATGAACTTTGAGATGAGGTCACGTTCATCAGGAATCTTGAAATTCATGGATCTAAATTTGTTCTTCTGAATATATATCTTCTCCCAAATTATCAATTCTAAAGGTTTTTCCAAATGTTTTAAAAGTAAGGCTTCTTTTTTAATTTTATGATTCTCCAATAAAATATGTGCTGCAATAGCTTATTTTTCAATTTCACCATTTTTAATATTTTCCTATGTAGAAAAACAAAAAGAAATTTGGACACTCGCACTAAGGAACACTTCAGAAATATTAAAAATGCTGAAAATTGAAAAATCAGCTATTACAGCACATAGTTTATTGGAGAATCATAAAATTGAAAAAGAAGCCCTACTTTTAAAAACATTTGGAAAAAACCTTTAGAATTGTCAATTTGGGAGAAGATATATATTCAGAAGAACAAATTTAGATCCATGAATTTCGTGATTCCTGATGAACATGACCTCATCTCAAAGTTCATCAAATCAACACCAGATGGCAACATTATTAATGGAGATTCCAATGAAAATCCGGTAGTCTTAATGTCAGTTGAAAATGAGAGAGATCCTTCTCTCGAAAACTAGTTCCCGTGTTTGAAGAAACATAAAATATGAGGTAAGGTGTTAAAATGACTCATTAATTTACTGAAACTCTTTCCTTTCTATCATAATTTCCTGTTAAATATCTCTGATATTTTTATTTCAGTATACAGTATCACTGCATTAAATTAAACCCATACACCAAATGTTAGATTTAAATAAAAGAGCAATGCTGTCATTCTCAAGACAAAAATAAAAAAACCTAAAAGTCTTAACTTTAACTTAGACAAGAAAACACATGTTTCCTGTTACTTCCACCATGGCAACCATGATTTTCCTTAGCCAAGGAAAAGAGGGCGCTGGCAGGAATAGGGCATTTGTTGTTATTCATAACTCTATCTTTATTTTCAAATATTTGCAAATATTCAAAAAATCAAGAAATTTACAAAAAGTGACCCATCTAATTAGTATAAGTTTACTTACGTTTTATGATATAATCATTTTGAAAAATATGTTGTCCAACATTAAGTTTTCAAATCTGTTAAATCTAAAATGAGTCATATGCTTTTTTAAATAAAACATCTTGTTGCCCAATTTTTTATCTTAATTGTGACAGTTTACTTCATAAATCCCCAATTTTCCATTTGAGTGTACTATGTATTTTGCATTGCCGAGGAGACTATTTAAACTTGATCCCAAAATGTAAACCACTCTAAGATCTGATACTTTAAATATTTTATTAAAATTTTTGTCAAAAAAGAAGCATAATGAATAATAACCAAAAGAGTCTTATCAACTGCAGAACAGAAAATCATATATTAATTAACTGTTTGCTTAAATTTAATCTTCTGAACTAATTTATTAACACTACGGTCTAGGCGAAAATTTTTCTCTTCAAATATTATTAACACTATGATGATCTTGTGGACGATTTCCGGGCTGTTGACCGTGGTCTTGAGGCTTGTAGTTCCCCAATGTTTCGCTTGAGGATGCCGGATGCAGTCTCTGGCAAAATGTTGGGGAACTACAAGCCTCAAGACCATGGCCAACAGCCCGGAAATCTTCTACAAGATCATCATAGTAACTCCGGCCGTGAAAGTCTAAGTCAAATATTAATAACCCTACTTTCTTAAAAACAATCTTTGATCATTTTTAGTTCTTTACAATACCAATCCTTTTTCAGAGGAAAGGTAAGGAGCCTATGCTCTAGTAAATTGAGACTTGCCATCTTATTTTGTGAACAATAATGTGAATCTGTAATGATATAGTAAAGTATAATGGTTTTTTCATCATCATCATCATCATAGTACATTCACAAATTTAGGCCATTTGTTGACCTGTTTCGGCCTCAAGAGAAACACCATCCAAAAGTCTTTTGAGTGGATGTCCTGGTCTTCTTCTTCTTCCTGCAGGTTGATATCTTAACATTTGTTTGGGTATTGTTTATTTTTTATTTCACTCACCTCATACTTCATAACTCATAGCATACCCAGGGTTTCATCACATCCTTTGTGACATTCTCAATGCTGTGTCATGTTCACAACTATGAAGTATGAGGTGAGTGAAATAAAAAATAAACAATATTAAAAAACCTCATAGTGTTATTTCCTATCTACATAACTTAATTTTGTTTGGGTATTCTGTGATCTTCCATTTGATGAACATGTTGCATCCATCTTGACTTATAATCAGATATTTTGTTTTCTAAAGGTTCCATGTATAATTCTTCTATGATGTCTTCATTTTTTTTGTGATCTAATAGTGTGTATCCTGCAGTCCTCCAAGGTATCTCATTTCAGCAGATCTAAGTCTCTGTATATCCTTCTGTTTCAACGTCCATACTTCGCTACCATACGAAAGAGTTGGAAGAGCCAGTGTTTTATACACTTTTAGTTTTGAATGCTTTTGGACTAACCGCGGCTTGAAGATAGAATTTATTAACCCTAAAATTCTTAAAAAATTAGATATTTTTGCATTTACATCCTTTTCTTCTTCATATGAGATATTGCATCCTAGATATGTAAAATTATTTACCTGCTCCAATATTGTATTGTCCAGTACAATTTTACTTCTGACAGGATGTACACCTTGAAATGCCATAATTTTTTTTTTCTGTAGATGTCTTCAATAATTTGGTTTTTTTTCCCTGTATTATATCAAATTCTATCTATTAATATTCTTAATTGCTGAAATAAAAAAAAAATGGCCTCTTCCATTGATCTCTTCCTCCCATGTAAAATTTACACTAACAAATCAGTCATTTAACATATCTGTAAATTCCTTAACATTATGCTTTTTTGTCAAAAATAGCTAAAATGTCATCTGCATTCTTTAACTGTAGTTTGGAAAAAATTCAAGTTATTTTCTAAATTCTTTTCAAAAGACTGATAAAAAGATTGGTAAGAAAGGGCGAAGAAGTTATCCTCTTACCACAATATTGACACTAGATCACAAGATAGCAGTCTGCTAACAATTCCTCTTCATAGCACTTCCTCCTATTCTACTTCCTTCACAGTAGCCTCTGCCCGCTCCTGGAATCTCCTTCCTCAAGATATCAGGGGTTGCCGCACACTTGGTACCTTTAAGTCACGCTTATACAGTTACCTGTTGTCTAATAATTAATTTTTCTCTATTTATTTAATTTTATACTATGTCATTAATCTTTTCCTGTTTTTTTATATATATTGTACATATTATATATTTAATTCGTTAAATTTAGACTAAATCAAAATACATTATAAATATTAATTGTATTGTATTCATAACTTGTAATCGTTTATATATATATATTGTAATTTAGATTTAAGACTATTTTTTGTTTGTATTTTTTTTAAACCTGGTTGAGTGGTAGACAAGGCCTTAAGGCCTTAACTCTGCCAGGTAAAATAAAGCTATTATTATTATTATTATTATTATATTATTATTAAGGAGTTAAGCCATTGCCTTCCTGCTGTTTAAAAAAAAATCTATTCAACTGAGAAATACTTTGCTTCATGGAGAATTTTGTTAACCAAACATATGTTTTTAATAACTTGTTGGTTCAAATTATTTGCAACAACAATTATTCTAAATAAGTCAAAGTCTAGACCACTGAACTAGCTTCAAACAGAATTAAGATCTCTCCTTCTTGTAACTATATATATATATATTTTTTTTCATTGTCTTCAATTTTGATAATGACAATATTGCTGTCAAATGCATCAATACTTTTCAGAATCTAATGTTTGATATAGGATTTAATTTAATGAAGTTAAATGCATAATATATTCCAGGATTTGTTGGACAAATGTGGAGTTGAGAGCGGTGAAATGCCCTGTCCTTCAGGTTTTCTAAACATAAAACTATCCTAATTTTGAATATATCTATTGCACACTATGTCAATAAGTAGCATAAACCTTTCCACTTGAAAGTATAAGCTATGATATTTGAATTTTTATTCACAATTCAACATATTTGCCCTAAATTTAAAAATCTGTTCAAAATAATTCACACTGACCTTATATTTATTCTTTTTGTCTAGTACAGGATGTTTGTTAGATCACATTTCAGTTAGATTTTAATTTATGGTGATTTTAATACTGATTAATATTATGTTTAAAATTCTTACATGAATGAAAAATAGTATTTTTATCTTAATTTTCTAGCGTATTTAAAAAAATTAACACATTTTAATTAAAAAAAATTCTAATCACTATTAGATGGCTATAAAGTTGTTTTATTTTGCACTCCAGCTCTCGTTCTAATTCTTTTTTTGGAATAGAATAAAGAGTCTTGCCAGTTTATTACATGGTTCTTGAATAAGTTGTGAAGTTGTACAAGGTTAAGTCCAAGGATGGGACCAGTAGACTTTTCTGTAGGAGTTTGCTACTTATATGCTAGGATCCTGTTTTAAGATGTGTCACATTCAGTACCAGGCACTGAGCAGGGCATTTAAACCCACAGGCCAGCCATTTAAATACCCCAGCTACCCTTTTCGTGGCACTTCAGAAAATGGACCATTATTCACAAACTATTAGTCCTAGAAAATTCACATTTTGTACATACCTAAAGGAGATATCCTAGTAGGATTTGATGGTGAAATAACTTGGGTGATTGGCATCACATGGTATCAGCGTATCAATTTCAGGAAGTGGAAGTTCATCTTCACTTTCACTTTGTGAATCTTCTAATTCAGGAATCAGTTCATCACCTGAATCATCATTATACAAAATATTCACTAATTCTTCTTCAGTGAGATATTTTTTTTCGCCATGGTTTCACTCACGCACAAGCAACAGTGCAATAACGAGAAACATATACGACTGCATTACAGCCTGGAGGCAAGTTTGGGTGAACAAAAACCATGTGTTTGTTTTAAAAATAAAAGGCGATTCACCAGGGTTAAACGTGTTAAATGGGAATAGAAAATGTACATTTACATGCCATCTATGATCTCCAAGACATACTAAGCCAACACAATATTTAGGCACCGAATATAAATGCAGTTTGTTTGTGCCCGCTCTAAAACGAGTTAACTTGACTGACCGCCGCATACACGATTGTCTCTTTAAACGCCTTAACTGGTTTACGGTACTGAATGTGTTAACTTGCATTCTTCCTTTTGCTACAATATCACTTGATTGCTCAGGGATTCAGTGGTGGTTTGTGAAATGAGTAGTGGGAGGGCCACAGTTATTGAAGTCAACAAATCAAGTAACTAAATGAACAACCAAATATATATAAGAAATAAACTAAATAAATTTCATGGCGCGACAGGCCTAGAAGGCCCTTAGCCTACCATCTGACTGCTGGCCTCACATCCACATGTGTCGATTACAATGGTAGATAATCATTTAGCCAGTGTAGGGGGTGACACGTGGTCAGCATGACGAGTCCCCCAGCTGTTATAGCTGGTTTTCTCAACCTGGAACCGCTATTTATTGTAGCTACCCAAATGTCTCACGATGCTGGGTGGGCACCGGTCCCATACTGGCCGAAATACCATGAGAAAAATTTCTTCTCCCATGGAGACTCGAACCAGCAAAAATCCCATAGCTCTGCTCCAAGGCTTCCTGCCTTAACCACTCAGCTACAGCGCGGGACACATAAAATAATAAACATACCTGCTAAATTAATGTTTGTAACTTATATCAGATCCATTCTCCGTCATTTCATTGTTGAGATGATTTTTAGAAAACCTGTTTTTCTTAACTTTCTTAGGTAGATGTTTCAAATCTGTCACACCGATCTTTGTCCACAATCAATCGTCACCCCTAATCATCACACAAAAATGGCAAGAGATAGAATTATTTATAAGATAACTGCAAATCCTCTCACATTTTCGTAAAGTGATCTGTTGTGGAGTCATGTATAATATCTATTTTTATCACTAGCCACTAGTTTTATACACACATCTGATCTTGGCTGTCTTAACGGCTTAACCCTACTTCTGCCTCCATAACATAATGGTTTATTTTGTAATTATTTTAATTCATCATGAACACTTTCACACCAACAAATTTCACAATAAGAAGTTAAAACACCGATGACAAGAATGCTACTGATGGCACTTACTTACTTTACTCACTGGCACTATCGAACCTGTAGGCTCATGGCCTTGTGGACATAAGCTCTCCATACATCCCTATTCTGAGCTAATGCTTTCCAATCATTCCCTGTATAATCTACTTCCCTCAAATCATAGCTAATGTTATTCTCCCACCTAATTCTTTGTCTACCAACTGGGCGTTTTCCCTCTGGTTTTCCTACAAGAATCTTCCATGCACGTCTTTCATTCCCCATTTGTGCCACATGTTCTGCCCATCGCAGTCTATGAGACTTAACTGTTCGCATTGTATCTGGCTTCCTATAAAGACCATGTAGTTCATTGTTATGTAGTCTTCTCCATTCACCTGTCTGTTCATCTCTCTTTGGTCCAAAAATGTTCCTAAATACTTTATTCTCAAATACTTGTAATCTCCTTTCCTCCCTTAAAGTAAGAGTCCATGTTTTGCACCCATATAATATAACTGGTAGAATAATAGTTTTATATATTTTCAGTTTAACGTTTTTTGAAAGGAGTTGGGACATCAAGAGTCTCTGCAATGCATAATAGCATGCATTTCCAGAATTGAGCCTATGTTTAATTTCTTTGTGCATCTCATTCCTATTTGCGATTATTGTTCCTAGGTATTTGGATTCAGTCACTTCCTCAAAATTTCCCTCATTTGTCATTTGCTGTCCATTTCCATTATATAATGAATTTCTAAGTGTGACCATATATTTAGTTTTATTGACAGAAGGCACTGATGAAGCAATTAGCTTCAGAAGTTGTAGGAACAGTCTTTGGTAACACGAATTGAGAGTCAGTTGTTTCTTATTAGCATACCAGTACTGTGTCAGGAATGTGCACACCCATTGATGAGTAATTTAGTACAGACCCTATGTAAGGAGGTGGCTTGAAGCCTGAGGGAGTAAATATGGTGAACTTGTACATTTTTCTGCCTGCATTACTTTCATTACCAAAGTCACACTATGAATGTGCCCCAAATCCTACCTACAGTTGAAATGTTCTGTTTTGTGAACACTGCCAATGATAATTCACTACAAAACACTGTTATTTATCAGGAGATTCTGGTCACAAGGATTCCCGGTCGGGTACCAAGGGCTGGCTGAGGGGTGTTTTTAATGGAAGTTTTTCCTCATCTGGAAGACAAATGACAGGAAGATTAGGGCCCAATGATCCCTGAAAAGCATACTGCACCATCATCAATCATCATCCTTCAACCACTGCCGTGGAAAGCCACTGGGAGGACAAAGCTACCACACCTATATTTTCCCCTAGTAAAGCTGCAAAGCAATAGCATGAAAATTATATGATTGCAGTGAAAAATCTGTCCTCGGGCAGAATTACTATGGAATGGAATGGTTTCCTATAAAGATCATGTAGCTCACTGTTATGTAGCCTTCTCCATTTGCCTGTCTGTTCTTTTATCTTTGCTCCAAAAATTGTTATTCTCAAATAACGTACTTGTAATCATTTCTCCTCCCTTAAAGTAAGAGTCCATGTTTTGCATCCATATAATATAATTGGGAGATTAGCAGTTTAATATATTTTCAGTTTAACATTTTTTTGAGAGAAGTTGGGAGCACAAGAGTCCCCATAATGCATAATAGCATGGATTTCCAGAATTGAGGTTATGTTTAATTTTATTTCTTTGTGTATCTCATTCCTAATTGTAATTATTGTTCCTAGGTATTTGAATTCAGCCACTTCATCAAAATTTTCCTCATTTTTCACTAAGTGTCTATTTTCATTATAGGTAGAATGTATTTCTATGTATGAACATATATTTAGTTTTATTGGAAGTAGAATAATTGAGGTATGCGTAAGTGGTGGATAGTAAGACAGAAGAGGAGCAAAGGGACAAACGATGGTAGAGATAGATGGAGAGACATCTAATAGATAAATATTGATCACTGAATGCGAAAGTGGCACAACTGACAGCTTTTAAAAGACTGGCATATTTTACACAGATTCTTATATATTGCTGCTAGGTGTACTATTCACAAAGATTTGAATACAGAGTTCAGTCTCTATACAAAATTTATTCCCAAACTAATCAGTTCTCTGAACCTTGTTATGTAAAGAATTTTAGGCTTACAACATGACCAAGTGAAGATGGAATTATCATATTCACTGTCTGATAACACTTTATCATTTCAGTGGAAAGAGAAAAAAAAAAACACACACACACACAAAGAGAGAAGCTAATGAAGACATAAAAATAAATTTATGTGTCCATTATTAAGAAAAATTTGTACTTATTAGTAGAGAACTGTGATACAGTATTTAGTTTTTTCTTGGTAAGATAAATCATTTCCTTTCTTTGTCCAGACAAAAAAAAATAGTATTCGTCATCTTACAAAATGATGGATACTAATAATTATTGTGATATTTGAAGACAAAAAAAATGATATGCTCAGACTGGGGTTTGAACCCAGGACCTTTGGCTTTCTAGGCCATTGTTCTACCACTGAGCTATCTGAACACTCCAATCTAAATGCAAATTTTTCTCTTACACATTGTTAATTCCCAATTGCCAAATTCTACGAGCCTTTGCTTCAATTATGCAAATGGCAGCTTCTATTTAGGAAGACATTTATTGGGAATTTAAACATTACTTTGTAAAGCCAGTAGGGCTATGTTCTATGTTTTTATTATTAATTTAATACTTCTCACTGAAGAACAAATTATATTTGAAGAGAAAAATTATACACTTAGACTGGGGTTTGAACCCAGGATCTTTAGCTTTCTAGGCCAATGCTCTAAATGAAGCCCTACTGGCTTTATAAAGCAATGTTTAAATTCCCAGTAAATGTCTTCTTAAATAGAGGCCGCCATTTGCATAATACAGGGCTTCCAATATAAAACCGGACATGCCTCACGGGGTTTCACCCGTCAGGCAGCGCTCTCTCCTCGTCCGCATTTCACTCTGCCAGCCGCAGAGTGTCCGGTTTTATACTGGAAACCCTACAGAAGCAAAGGCTCATAGCATTCGGCAATTGGGAATTATCAATAATAAAGTGTCAGGGATAGAGCATTGGCCTAGAAAACCAAAGGTCCTGGGTTCAAACCCCAGTCTGAGTATATAATTTTTCTCTTCAAATATAATTTGTCCTTCAGTGAGAATTATTAAATTAATAATAAAAACAAGATTGTGATATATTATTGTAGACAATATATTTTGGTAAGGGAATGTTGAATGCTGTTCATTAACTCTTTGTTTGCTATGTTTTGTGTTCTGTGATTATATTTATTTCCATAAATTATCTTTCTATTTTGAAATCCAGAAGGTTGAAGCAAGGAGATGCACTATCTCCTCTACTATTTAATTTTGTACTAGAGCATGCCATTAAATCTTTAGAGAAGGCTTACAACTCAATGGTATTAATAAGCTGTTAGTGTATTCTGATGATGTAGTACTATTGGGCGATAGCGAGGAGATACTGAAGGCCAACACACACACACTATTGAGTAACACTAAGGAATTAGGACTGGAAGTAAATATCAGTAAAACTAAATATATGGTCACACGTAGAAATACATTATATAATCGAAATGGACAGCTAATGACAAATGAGGGAAATTTTAAGGAATTGGCTGAATTCAAATACCTAGGAACAATAATCACAAATAGGAATGAGATGCACAAAGAAATTAAACATAGGCTCAATTCTGGAAATGCATGCTATTATGCATTGCAGAGACTTTTGATGTCCCAACTCCTTTCAAAAAACGTTAAGCTGAAAATATATAAAACTATTATTCTACCAGTTTATATTATATGGGTGCGAAACATGGACTCTTACTTTAAGGGAGGAAAGGAGATTACGAGTATTTGAGAATAAAGTTCTTAGGAAAATTTTTGGACCAAAGAGAGATGAACAGACAGGTGAATGGAGAAGACTACATAACAATGAACTACATGGTCTTTATAGGAAGCCAGATATAATAAGAACAGTTAAGTCCCGTAGACTGCGATGGGCAGGACATGTTGCACGTATGGGGAATGAAAGACGTGCATGGAAACTTCTTGTAGGAAAGCCAGAAGGAAAACGCCCAGTTGGTAGACCAAGAATGAGGTGGGAGAACAACATTAACTATGATTTGAGGGAAGTAGATTATACAGGGAATGATTGGAAAGCATTAGCTCAGGATAGGGATGTATGGAGAGCTTATGTCCGTGCGGCCATGAACCTACGGGTTCGATAGTGCCAGTGAGTAAGTAAGTAATACCTTCTTAGGTAAAATCCATCGTCCTCAACTTATAAAATATGTAATCTTTATGCCTGTAGGCCTATCAGAACATCCGTTCCATCTTCAGCAGGTCACTCTTCGCTACAACATTCAGTATGATGGTTGATGCTGCTGGTCCTAATGTGGCTTTGTCAACCATCATACTAGATGTTGTAGCGAAGATTGACCTGCTGAAGATGGAACGGATGTTCTGAAAGGCCTACAGGCATAAAGAATACATATTTTATAAGTTGAGGATGATGGATTTTAACTAAGAAGGTATATTTTAACTTACTTTATTTTATGACTCTCCACCTCAACGGTTTTATCAATGAATTTTATTAGTATTGACTTGATTTTCACCATCCGCTGAATAATTTAGCTGATGAACAAAAGTTTTCAAAACATGTCAGGTGAGAGAAGCATATTTTATGAGACGAGGTGTGATTCATATTCTACTTTAAATCCGTTACTGGTGTTGGGATCGGATTAAATGCTTGTTGGACAGTTTTAAAAATCTAACATCTTCTTTATCAATACATAAGTTGTAATGTACGTCCTTTCAGGGATGCAACTGCAGTTCCTCAATGTTTTCATTGTTTCCATAAGCTCTGAGAATCCATGGCTTTAATTGTAAAATCAGGTTGTGATCTCTAACCATGACTTTATAACTTTACTATTGCCATTGATTTAATTAATCTTTAGTTATGGAAACAATAAAATGCCGTCTCTATAATTGACTAACATAGTCTGAAAGTTAGTTGTGTTTATTGTATTTTTTAAAGTTGTTGGGTCTTTCAGGTTTATAGAAAATATGAGTGAGACAGGAAAAGAAAATTATCCAATCGATGTCAATGTCATAGTCATCGAGCATGAAAATGCCCCGAAGGAAGAGGAACTGAGTCGTCATGAAGAGGTAATTGGCTCCTCTTTGTTATCTCTTCTCTTTACTGATCATATTTCATTTTTATGTAATGAAATATTATTTTTTAAATCTTCTTCATCTCTCCTCACATCCTCTTTAGGAATTTGTGTCCTGGACAAAAGCTTCCAACTATTTTCCATAATTCATTCCTAATTTATTCCACTTCCTTCAATGTTCCTCCCAGCTTTATCTTGGTCAGTCCCATGACCTGTTCACTCTTAAAATGTAGTCTGTGTCCATCCTTTCAACATTTTACTTACTTACTTACTTACTCACTGGCACTATCGAACCCGTAGGTTCATGGCCGCACGGACATAAGCTCTCCATACATCCCTATCCTGAGCTAATGCTTTCCAATCATTCCCTTTACTATACTATATTTTTAACCATAAGAATAAGTTACAAAATACTAAAACACTGAGAAAATAGAAATAAAATAATTAGGGCATTGTTTGTTTGAAATCTAACTATTAGGTGTGGTTGTTTATTGGGAAGCTGAAATTTTAAGAATTATATTAGTGACCACCGTTTACTCACAACAGAACTGTATACATACAATTTAGCTAAAAAAATAAATATATTCCATAAAATAGCAAAATCAGACCATACATTTGACTTTCTGAGGAATTTACTTAATTTATGAAGTTATTGTATGATGGACTTTTTATCTTTTAATTCTCTAAGTCAAATATATTTGAGGTTTAGGTAATATAGTCTCTTATCTAGAATAACAAATTCTCTATACGCTAGTGGATTTGTCTTTCTTTTTTGTTAATTTCTTTTTTACCATGAATTTTTTTTGTCAAATTTACATTTGTTTATTTTCAGTGTTTATTAATTTTTTTCTTTGGTTAATCTTTTTTCATCATGAGAAAAATATTTAACAATTTTTTTTTTATTTCAAGATAAACCTTTCATGGTGTCAATTTTTAAATTGATGATTCTCAAAAGGCTATCACTTGTTCTGTCAAAAGAACATATTCCATTCCCGAAAAGTCCAACACTCAGAAACTGTGAAAATTAAGCTAATTCCTCAGAATGTCAAATTTATGGACCAATTTCACTGTTTTATTGCCCAGTGTCACCTGGGTATTTATTTATTGCAATCTCCGTATCACTAAATCAGGTTAGTGACCCTGAAAACTATGGATTTGACATTAACCTCGGATAATTTGGAAATTTTATTTTTCTCTTCTCCTAACCCCCTGTCAAGCAGATGGGTGCTGATTGACTTAAATGGGCATCGGGAGTGTCACTACTCATCCTAATGATCCTGAAAACTAAGAATTCAAAACTAATTGTCATAATTTTACACACATTTTTCTCTGAGTATCTAGGAAACAAAAATTGGGTTTACATGACATCTGCATTGTAACTAATAGGTTTAGCATCCTCAAAAACTATGGATTTGAATTCTGTCATTGTTGTCATTTTATTTTTCACTCCTTCTCATCCCCTATATTGACTTCATGTTCTAGGAGACCAATGGGTCATGGATTTAAACCCAGCTGGGGCCAATGGATTTTTAGGATAAAAATATCTAAGGGATAAGTGTTCCAGGAGGGACTTAAGCCATGAGTCTCAGAGTTTGAAGATTTTCAGGCTCAAAAAAGAATCTCAGGCCTAAATTAGAGCCTCTGAGCAAAATTTAATTGGTCTTTCCCATCCAAGTAATATCTTAGTTATTAACTAGATGTTCTTTTGAGATGATGTGCTTGTCAACAGGTCACTTGTGACATCTGTAGGAAAATAAACATAACTAAATTAGCTTGGTTGAATAATTTCCGATAGGAAGCAACCTTGAGGATGTTTGGGTATAGACTACACTAGACACTCACCTTCCTTAGGAAGGTGTGGTCTTAAATGTCATCTTGGTCACTACATAAAATTTTACTTTTCACCTCTCCTCACCCCTTAGTATGTTCTGCTGTCCTCTCTTTACTTCAATCTAGGCCCAATGGAAACATTTATAAAGGTCATGAATTCATCTGAAATAAGGTTTCTGTGGATCTTATTTCTTCAACAAAAATAAGGGAAGGCATGATTGTGGGTTCTTAAATTAAGGAATTTCAGAAGGACTCAGATTTTTAATGTCTTGCATCAGAAGAAAAAATTTACCTGGTTTTATTTCAAGAATGTAATGCAAGATGTTCTGAGAAGGAAAATACCTAACAACTAGGAAGAATCGGTTCAACTAATAATAAAGACATGTAGAAATTTAAGATACCACATGTTTCTGTAAGCACTTTCCTAGAGTCATGTCTACATGATTTTCCTGAGAGTTGCAATGATGTTTCCAATGAACGTGTAATAGTAATGATTGCTGACTACTGCAAAATTTTTTTTTTTTATCCGTTGCCCGAGGTTGTCTTTTTGGCATTTCTGGTGTACTCTCCTGGCATGGCATACTTGTAACCCACTTCTGAGGTTGGGGCATGTGGAAGGCGGGGGTTATGCTGCCCCCGACAATATGAGAGTTGATGATGATGGTGAACGATGCACCAGAAGAAGCCTTAAACTAAACTTAATCAAATTAGGCGAATATGATAATGATGGCCAGATGGTGATCGGGGACCATTTGGGCCTGAAAGTTTCCTGATAATTATCTTACAGGTGAGGTAAAACCTCGAAAAAACTCACCCAGGAAACTTGTCCCGACCGGGGATCGAACCCGGGCCTGCTGCATAGCAAGGCAGCATGCTTCCTCGAGACCACAGTGGTGGATTGTGCAAAATATTATTCGAGATTATAAACTTTATCACAAGAAAGAGAAATAATGCTTTTAAATTTTTTGAGAAAATATGGTTTTGTTCATATTTTTTTTTATTTTAAATAAAATGTTTCCTGCAATATATGAGGATGTAATGACCTATACATGTTTTCTTCATTTTATATTCTATTAAATCAACTTTTATAAGATTCATGATGTGTTCCGTTGAGGTTTATTCAAAATTAATATAAAATTATAGAATATTCACCTGAAACGAAAACGAACCCAATACATGTAACCCCCTCTACCAGATCTTCAGTGAAACACCAGTTTTGAATCCTGCCGATGATGGGACAAGTCCCGAAAGCGCTACAGTTAAATGATAATTAAGTTGAGGAGACGGACCTTTCAGGTGAATATTCTATAATTTTATATTAATTCTATTAAATGTTTCAAAATTCTTTTTATTATTCATTGAGAATTCTCTTCATTATTGAGGGGTTTCTCCAACCAATCATAATAATTAACATTAGTTCCAAATAATTATAATTTTATATCAATTGCGATAGTTACATATTTTATTCACATAAATACACATAAACGAAATTAAAAACAGAAAAAAAATTGAAATTGTCTTATAACTTTAAATCTATTCTTGATACAGAAAACCTAATTACAGAATTGAATTCCAGAAATTGAATGTCCACTGCTGTGGCCTTGAGGTAGCGTGCTGCCTTGTCAGCAGTAGGCCCGGGTTCGATTCCTGGTAGGGACAGGCTCCTGGTTGAGGTGCTTTCTGGGTTTTTCCTCACCTGTAAGATAAATGTCAGGTAGCCTAGGGCCCAATGGTCCCTAAAAATCATTGGCCATCATCATTATCATCCTTATCATTTCACCAGTGTGGAAAGCAAGGGGAAGCTACCACACCTATAATTCCCTAGTAAAGCTGCAAAGCATAGCATGAAAATGCTATGATTGCAGTGACAGACCTGCCCTAGGACAGAATACTATAGATAGATTTCCACAATAATCAATGAAGTTAACACCAGAAAAAGAATTTGGTTTTTTTTTTTTTGTGTAAGTAAAGAATTCTCTCAAAAAATGATCTAACTTTCAATCCGTAGGAAGCTGTTAAAATGAATGTTATTTATTGTATTTTACTCACATGGTGCTAACCATTTGGCTACAAGACAGTGTTTAATCTAAAAAAGTATTAAATAATCAATTGAGTTGGTGTTTACTTGATGAAAATCCATATTTATTAATTAAATAAAAATAAAACGTAGTTATATTTGATTTTCATATTTATTATATAATTCTGTGACAGCTGTTTCGGTACACTGTACCTTCTTCAGACATGTTAACAAATTATGAATTGTGTCCAACTGATCTAAGCAACAATACAACAATATTTATTTTAATTTTTTAATTTAACAAAGGGGATTCATTCAAATCAAGTTGAGAATTTAACAGTTTTTTACTACTTTTAAATTTATTAATTTCTACAGCCTCCAAAAGATCTAACTTCTTACCCTTATCACAAATATGTAAAATTTCAAAATTTGGATCGAAACAATGATTAAATTGGAATAGGTGGTTAGCATATTTTGAATTTTCTAAATTTCTGTTATATGCTCTCATATGTCCCTTTATCCAAGAGATAAAAGGTCTACCAGTTTGTCCTATATAGACATTGTCACATGTGCCACACTTCAATTATATACACCTGATAATTTTTCTTTTTTTTTTTGTTTTGGTTTTATTGTTTTTTATTATATTTTGTAGAGTTTTATTAGTTTTAAATGCCACATTAATGTTCAACTTTTTAAAGTGTTTAGATATTTTTATTTGAAAGTGGGCCTATGTATGACATTACGACATATTTCTTTATGTTTTCTTGCTTTTTTGTAATGAACCTTCTTAATTAAACATTCTATAATTTCAGGGTCGTAGCCATTATTAACAGCCAATTGTTTAATAATATTCAATTCATTATTATATTCCAAGGGTGAAAGAGGGATATTTAAAAGTCATAATTTGTTAACATGCCTGAAGAAGGTACAGTGTACCGAAACAGCTGTCACTGAATTATATAATAAATATGAAAATCAAATAAAACTACGTTTTATTTTTATTTAATTAATAAAAAAGTATTATTCAAGGGAGGTTGTTACGTGAGGTTTCTATTTCTCAATTCTACCTTATGTGTCACAGTCAGTACCATGAACCAGATAAGGCATTTAAAGGAACTCTCATGCACCAGGCCATATGTCATTAAGGTATTTAAGAGCACGTGTGATAAATATAAATACAGGAGTAAGACAAGGCGATGACTTGTCTGCAATACTATTTAATTTGATAAAAATTAAATGAATCGTGAATTCTTCTCACCTCATACTTCTATGTTTTTTTAAACACAGCACTGCAGTATCAGCGACCATTATCACCACCCTCAGCTGTTTTCTCGACTGTCAATTTTTTCTTTTGCCGGTAATTATCCAAATTCTAAAGGTTTAATTGACAATTTGGAAGAAGATATATATTCAGAAAAACAAATTTAGATCCATGAATTTCGAAATTCCTGATGAACGTGACCTCATCTCAAAGTTCATCAAATCAACACCAGATGGCAACGTTATTGATGGAGATACTAACGATTCCAAAAAAATCTGGTAGTCATAATGTCGGTTGAAAATGAGAGAGATCCTTCTCTCGAAAACAAGTTCCCATGTTTAAAGAAACATAAAATATGAGGTAAGATGTTAAAAAATGTCTCATTAATTTACAAATTATGAACATCATAATGTTATTTCCCATATTTAATTATGAATATAACCTTGATGTCTCATAATATCTGCTCACTTATGGTAAGAGAGACAAACAAGAATAATGAAATTACAGATTTACAGATATACAAATAATTGATACTTTTAAAATTCATGACAAACACCGTTGAGGTTATTATGTAATATTTATAATATAAAAATAGAATACCTGAGATCTCAGTCTTCCTCAACTTTGGATGTGGGGTGTGGAGTACTTTCAAAACATATGTTTCATCTTCAGCTTGTAAATCAGTACTGGTTGTTCTTGAATATTTTGTAGATCGGGTTGACGTCACTAGGTGAGTTCTCATTAAGCAGGTGAGTGTTTTTGGTTTCTTTTAATATCTCGATCTCTTTGAGAATGTTGATTTTCAGTTGTTTTTCTCTATTAATACCATTGACAACACTTTATCCATGATCCATAGAGAAAACAACAAACTGAAAATCAACATTCTCAAAGAGATCGAGATAATAAAAGAAACCAAAAACACTCACCTGCTTAATGAGAACTCACCCAGTGACGTCAACCCGCTCTACAAAATTCTCATGAACAACCAGTAATGATTTACAAGCTGAAGATGAAGCATGTGCTTCGAAAGTACTCCGCACCATACATCCAAAGTTGAAGAAGACTGAAATCTCAGGTATTCTATTTTTGTATTATGAATATTACAAATAATTGAGGAATAAAGTAAATCAGGCAGTTAGAATTGCAAAATTAAAGTTTGCCCATAATATTCTTACACAATCTATGTCAAATTCTGTGGGTCCATCCAAGAACCTGATACATTGCCAATAAGCAATATTGAGATAAAAATAATTCTTCTGTACTCAGATGGCTAAATTCATATCGAGTCATCCAGATGTTATAAAAGGTCCATCTGTAGGTGGATTCCTAATCAGTTAGACTTGTAAATTTGTTGTGAGTCAATAGAGAACCACATGTCGGCTTCATTCATGGTAAGAGAGCAATGTTTTTTAAGTTTAACTTTTATAGGAATTAATCACTATGAGGTTTAATTTATGGTGAAATTAAAAGTTTCTTACCTCTCCTCATATAAATCTACTAAGTAGATCGCGATTTCGAGACCATAACAGTCTCATCTTCAGTACTTCTTTGGCGACTTATGTTATGTCGATCGGAAGAAACTCTGCTTCTTCCCTCTGTTGGTGATCCAGATGTTCATCGGTCCACCAACAGAGGGAAGAAGAAGACTTTCTTCCGATCGACATAACATCAGTCGCCAAAGAAGTACTGAAGATGAGATTGTTATGGTCTCGAAATCGCGATCTACTTAGAAGATTTATATGAGGAGAGGAAAGAAACATTTAATTTCACCATGTTTTAAGTTGCTTATCAGGTTCTTAGATGCATTTAAAGAATTCATCTAACATGTGGAAAAATTTAAACTCAATAGACTCTACAAACAAGCTGCAGGAAAAAAGAGCAGAACTTACCACCAGTTGAAATCAATGACCATTTCATCCACCCCTCCACAGATAACATTCCTCAACACAAACAACATAACTAGTGTCATTCTCAACACCCTTATTATCTTACTTACTCACTGGCACTATCGAACCCGTAGGTTCATGGCCGCGAGGATATAAGCTCTCCATACATCCCTATCCTAAGCTAATGCTTTCCAATCATTCCCTGTATAATCTACTTCCCTCAAATCATAGTTAATGTTATTCTCCCACCTCATTCTTGGTCTACCAACTGGCCGTTTTCCCTCTGGCTTTTCTACAAGTAGCTTCCATGCAAGTCTTTCATTCCCCATACGTGCAACATGTCCTGCCCATCGCAGGCTATGAGACTTAACTGTTCTTATTATATCTGACTTCCTATAAAGACCATTTAGTTCATTGTTATGTAGTCTTCTCCATTCACCTATCTGTTCATCTCTCTTTGGTTCAAAAATTTTCCTAAGTACTTTATTCTCAAATACTTGTAATCTCCTTTCCTCCCTTAAAGTAAGAGTCCATGTTTCGCACCCATATAATATAACTGGTAGAATAATAGTTTTATATATTTTCAGTTTAACATTTTTTGAAAGGAGTTGGGACATCAAGAGTCTCTGCAATGCATAATAGCATGCATTTCCAGAATTGAGCCTATGTTTAATTTCTTTGTGCATCTCATTCCTATTTGTGATTATTGTTCCTAGGTATTCGAATTCAGCCACTTCCTCAAAATTTCCCGCATTTGTTATTAGCTGTCCATTTCCATTATTTAATGAATTTCTATGTGTGACCATATATTTAGTTTTATTGATATTCACTTCCAGTACTAAGTTCTTAGTGTTACTCACTAGTGTGTGTGTGTTTTGTCCTTTAGTATCTCCTCGCTACCGGCCAACAATACTACATCATCAGCATAAACTAACAGCTTATTAATACCATTGAGTTGTAAGCCTTCCTCATTCTCTAAAGATTTAATGGCATGCTCTAGTACAAAATTAAATAGTAGAGGAGATAGTGCATCTCCTTGCTTCAACCCATTCTGGATTTCAAAAGTATCTGAAAATTTTTTGCCTACACGTACCATACGCTTTGCCCATTTAGACACATTCGTATAAGTCTAACTAACTTTTTAGGAATTCCGAACTCCAGCAGGATACTATATAACTTCTGCCTCTTAATTGAATCAAATGCTTTTTTGAAGTCTACATATACTTGATGTACAGTACCATTATAATTCCCGTTTCTTTTCTAAAATCTCAACACACACCCGAAACAATTTTTTCTACTAAATTTCACTTGATGATGCTAATAGAGCAATATTACATATTAAATCTACAGCCCAAGAAGTATTAAATATAACAATAATTCTCCTACAAAAAAATAATTGACATAATTCTCTCAACAATAACCCACATTATTAATGCCTCTATAATGACTGGGACAATACCAGAGCTAGAAAATGGCTGAAGTTCATCCAACACTGAAATAAAATACAGCCTCAACGCTTGATGACTACAGTTGAATCAGTATCCTTCCTGTTTTTCTAAAGCACTGAAACAGTTTTACTCACAGTGAACAAAATACCTCGGTAGCAGAAAATGCAAGACTGTGTACTCTTCGATTTAATGAATGTGTTTCTTTGAATCAAAAAATCTTGAGGTTAGTCATTAGGGTTGTACTATATTTAAATATGTCATCATTTCTCCTATTTTTTCATCCACCAGCCGCCACTGGGATACTTCACTATATGACTTACTTGACCAAATTAACTAACTAACTGGCACTATTTATCACAGAGATTCATGCCTGCATGGACACAGCTCTCATCAAAACTTCCTACTCTGAGTTAGTTTTCCAATCATCCTCTGTATAATTAACCTCCCTCAAATCATGGTTAATGTTATTCTCGTAACTCATATTTAGCCTAAATACTGGGCTCTTACCCTCTGCTTTTCCAAGTTTCCAAGCCTCTCTTTCATTCCCCATTTGTGTCAGATGCCATGCCCATCACACTATATCCATCCATAGTAATTCTGCCTGAAGGCAGGTCCTTCACTGCAGTCATAGCATTTTCATGATATGCTTGCAGCTTTACTAGGAAAATTTTAGGTGTGGTAGCTTCCCGTTGCTTTCCACACCGGTGAAGGATGATGATGATGATAATGATAAGGATGATGATGACGATACTGGCCATATGATTTTGGGGACCGTTTGGGCATTTTTCTGACATTTGTCTTACAGGTGAGGAAAAACCCCGATAGAAACCTTACTTACTTACTTACTCACTAGCACTATCGAACCCGTAGGTTCATGGCCGCGCAGACATAAGCTTTCCATACATCCCTAATCTGAGCTAATGCTTTCCAATCATTCCCTGTATAATCTACTTCCCTCAAATCATAGGTAATGTTATTCTCCCACCTCATTCTTGGTCTACCAACTGGCCGTTTTCCCTCTGGCTTTCCTACAAGAAGCTTCCATGCAAGTCTTTCATTCCCCATATGTGCAACATGTCCTGCCCATCACAGTCTACGAGACTTAACTGTTCTTATTATATCTGGCTTCCTATAAAGACCATTTAGTTCATTGTTATGTAGTCTTCTCCATTCACCTGTCTGTTCATCTCTCTTTGGTCCAAAAATTTTTCTAAGTACTTTATTCTCAAATACTTGTAATCTCCTTTCCTCCCTTAAAGTAAGAGTCCATGTTTCGCACCCATATAATATAACTGGTAGAATAATAGTTTTATATATTTTCAGTTTAACGTTTTTTGAAAGGAGTTGGGACATCTAGAGTCTCTGCAATGCATAATAGCACGCATTTCCAGAATTGAGCCTATGTTTAATTTCTTTGTGCATCTCATTCCTATTTGTGATTATTGTTCCTAGGTATTTGAATTCAGCCACTTCCTCAAAATTTCCCTCATTTGTCATTAGCAGTCCATTTCCATTACATAATGAATTTCTACGTGTGAGCAAATATTTAGTTTTACTGACATTTACTTCAGTCCTAATTTCTTAGTGTTACTCAATAGTGTGTGCTTGTTGTCCTTTAGGATCTCCTCGCTATCGGCCAATAATACTATAACATCAGCATAAACTAACAGCTTATTAATACCATTGAGTTGTAAGCCTTCCTCATTCTCTAAAGATTTAATGGCATATTCTAGTACAAAATTAAATAGTAGAGGAGATGGTGCATCTCCTTGCTTCAACCCATTCTCAATTTCAAAAGTGTCCGAAAACTGTTTGCCTACATGCACCCTACACTTTGTGCCATTTAGATACATTCGTATAAAAACCTTACCCAGAAAAACTGCCCCGACCGGGGATCGAACCCGGGCCCGCTGTGTGATAAGGCAGCACGCTACCTCGAGACCACAGCGGTGGACTCACACTATATAAGACTTAATTATTCTTATTTCATAGTTAATGATCAGATGAATGTACAAAAATAGCAAAGAAATTAATTAGAAATTGGACATAAATATAACCTAGAAATAATGATATATTCAATATATCTGCTGATCATTATGGTTGAAAACATAATTGCTAATGTATGTGTTACAGGAAATGGACGAAGCCGGTACCAGCAAGAGTCAGGTAAGCATAGTATAGTTTCTTGTATAGAGAATCAAATTTTTTGTATACTAGTAAATTATCTTTCTTTCCACTCAGACCCTGCATAAAATAAAAAAATTCCCCACCAAGTTGAATTTACGGTCTGATTTTGCTGGTTTATGGAATATATATTTCTTATGTTAATTAAACTGTGTTTAATCAGTTATGTCTGAGAAAAACATGGCAGTTGCTAGAATGATTTCCAAAATACAGCTTTCAGTTAAACCCCCGCTCCTAATAGTTGGATTTTGCTTATTTTTTGAGAATACATTTTTTTGCTCTACTTTAATGGCATATACAGAAATTTGTCACAAAAAATAAAAAAAATTGCTGCTGATACAGAAATTTCTATGTTTTCACTTCTGGTAAATCTTGCCCTCCCAATGGTCCTATTTTGCTGGTTAATGAATTCATCCCTACAATTTTTAATTGACTGCTATAAGTCAAGTTTGGTTATGAAAAAATTGCAACTGCTAGAGCTTTAATGAATATACAAATGAACATAGCTACATACATACATACACACACACACACACACACATACATGCATGCGCACAAACACATACACGTGCGCATATGCACATACACACACACACAAACACACAAACAAAAACACACACACAAACATAAACTCACACACACACCAACATACACATACAAACACAAACACATACAAACACACAAAAACACTAACACACACATAAACATAAACACAATCACACACACACACACACAAACGCACAACAAACACAAACACACACACACACACAAACACACACACACAAACACACACACACACAAACAAATACAAACACACACACATACACACACACACAAACATACCACACAAACACATACACACACAAACACACACACACACACACACACACACACACACACAAAGACACACATACAAACACACACATACACAAACACACACACACACACACACATTCATACATACATATCTACATATTTGTCAAGGCTATTTTCAGTATTTCCTAAGTAGAGTTGAAGAAGATATGTCAAAATGTTTATAATGTTTTTTGTAAAAACAACCTCATTCTCAATCAACATATTTTTACCACTTGATGAAGTTTTATAACATAACTTCATTTTAGTTGAGGATGACTGATTTACTGGGTACTGATTTTATACTTTAATATTTTAACCTCTTGGAAGTCTCTTAACAGCAGTAGAAAACTTATGATGGTGTGATGATGATGATGATGATATTATTATTATTATTATTATTATTATTATTATTATTATGATTATTATTATTATTTCATACATTTTGAGAATTTTCCTCATCAATGAGGGTTTTCTCCAACCAATCTTAGTAATTAATATGAGTTTTAAAAAAAATACATAAATGACTATGGTCTTACAGACTATCAGTTTGTAACAAACTGTTGCAAATTAAATCTTTTCGAAAGGGCTTAAATGGAATTTGCACAGGTATTATTCAGAGGACTAAAGTAGCGTGTCTGGTTTATACTTATGTGAGTTCCAACGAGCTGAACATTATGGAAAAGCTTATTTAGAAGGAGAGTTGAGATCATGTAAATAAATAATAAATCTAATCTTATAGTCTATATTTTAAGTCTAAAAGGAAATCATACAATTAAAAGTAATTAAATTAACTTTACTAAAAATATGGTATTTCTGGTACGCTGAGAGAGAGTAGAGTGAACGGGATTTTAGCTGGACTTTTGTCTAATTCAACCTGACTTTATAAAAATCATGATCCTCTATTATTAACTTAGCAGGTTTTTGTTAACGAACTTAATTATAACTTGAAATACAACATTTGAATCTATCCAAAGACCCAATAAAAACTTATTAAGAAAAAATGGTTCAACTCACCCATGTTGGCCGACTCTCGAACACATGCCAAGTCAAGTATTGACTGTACTTATATTACTCTTATCCAACTGTTTGCATTCCAACCAACCTTGTACAATCTTCAACCCCCTTTCTCTCACTCTCTTTCAGCAAAATTCTATGCCACCTAATGGTACTTTTTGACCTAGTTAAATATAGCTTGGGTATTTGGGAATATTTCTGTGCATCCTGGTGTGGTTTTAGAAATTTAAAACCAATACATTTTTCTAATATTTAAGTGCTTTATTTTTTTAAGTTATGGAAATATTCCCTGATTAAATATTTATATCCTGAAGCTACGGGTTTTGCCTTGTATGATTCCTAGTATAATTGAACCATTAATGACTAATTAAAATATATTAATAATTGATTAACATATATTTTCCTTAGCTTTCTGTTTTTATAACACACACATTCACAAATGTCCCTTAATTAGAGTTCTCCGTCGTTCTCTGTCCTCTGTGTCTTCATCCATTACACCAGATTTCCTTAATGAATTCTGAATGTTATTCTTCCAAAAATTATTATTATTATTATTATTATTATTATTATTATTATTATTATTATTATTATTATTTATATGAGGAGAGGTAAAAAACATTTAATTTCACCATTTTTTAAGTTGCTTATCAGGTTCTTAGATGCATTTAAAGAATTCATCTCACATATGGAAAAATTTAAAATCAATAGACTCTACAAACAAGCTGCAGGAAAAAAGAGCAGAACTTATCACCAGTTGAAATCAATGACCATTTCATCCACCCCTCCACAGACACCATTCCTCAACACAAACAACATAACTAGTGTCATTCTCAACACCCTTACTTACTTACTCACTGGCACTTTCGAACCCGTAGGTTCACGGCCGTGCAGACATAAGCTCTCCATACATCCCTATCCTGCGCTAATGTTTTCCAATCATTCCCTGTATAATCTACTTCCCTCAAATCATAGTTAATGTTATTCTCCCACCTCATTCTTGGTCTACCAACTGGGCGCTTTCCCTCTGGCATTCCTACAAGAGGCTTCCATGCAAGTCTTTCATTCCCCATACGTGCAACATGTCCTGCCCATCGCAGGCTACGAGACTTAACTGTTCTTATTATATCTGGCTTCCTATAAAGACCATGTAGTTCACTGTTATGTAGTCTTCTCCATTCACCTGTCTGCTCATCTCTCTTTGGTCCAAATATTTTCCTAAGTACTTTATTCTCAAATACTTGTAATCTCCTTTCCTCGCTTAAAGTAAGAGTCCATGTTTCGCACCCATATAATATAACTGGTAGAATAATAGCTTTATATATTTTCAGTTTAACGTTTTTTGAAAGGAGTTGGGACATCAAGAGTCTCTGCAATGCATAATAGCACGCATTTCCAGAATTGAGCCTATATTTAATTTCTTTGTGCATCTCATTCCTATTTGTGATTATTGTTCCTAGGTATTCGAATTCAGCCACTTCCTCAAAATTTCCCTCATTTGTTATTAGCTGTCCATTTCCATTATTTAATGAATTTCTACGTGTGACCATATATTTGGTTTTATTGATATTTACTTCCAGTCCTAATTTCTTAGTGTTACTCAATAGTGCGTGTGTGTTGTCCTTTAGTATCTCCTCGCTATCGGCCAACAATACTACTTCATCAGCATAAACTAACAGCTTATTAATACCATTGAGTTGTAAGCCTTCCTCATTCTCTAAAGATTTAATGGCATGCTCTAGTACAAAATTAAATAGTAGAGGAGATAGTGCATCTCCTTGCTTCAACTCACTCTGGATTTCAAAAGTGTCTGAAAATTGTTTGCCTACACATACCCTACTCTTTGGCCATTTAGACACATTCGTATAAGTCTAACTAACTTTTTAGGAATTCTGAACTCCAGCAGGATACTATATAACTTCTCCCTCTTAATTGAATCATATACTTTTTTTTTGAAGTCTACATATAGTTGATGTACAGTACCATTATATTCCCATTTCTTTTCTAAAATCTCAACACCTATCCGAAACAATTTTTTCTACAAAATTTCACTTGATGATGCTAATAGAGCAATAATACATATTAAATCTACAGCCCAAGAAGTATTAAATATAACAATAATTCTCCTACAAAAAAATAATTGACATAATTCTCTCAACAATAACCCACATTATTAATGCCTCTATAATGACTGGGACAATACCAGAGCTAGAAAATGGCTCAAGTTCATCGAACACTGAAATAAAATACAGCCTCAACACTTGATGACTACAGTTGAATCAGTATCCTTCCTGTTTTTCTAAAGCACTGAAACAGTTTTACTCACAGTGAACAAAATACCTCGGTAGCAGATTTTCAGGTGAAGTGAATGAAGTGCGACTTCATCTATATTCTAATTATATAGTAGTAAAATTATTTTATTCCTCTGACAGAAGAAAGTCTATTTTATGTCAGCTTCTTAAGAACAGTAGCTACTGAGAGTTCACATTGTATCTGCTAGAGCGTTCCTACCACAGTTAATTGAACTAAAATTTAATGGGTTATATCTTTGATGTTTAACAACTTTGAAAAAAAAAGTCTGCCTTCTCATATGATGAAAGTTAAAAATTAAATTGTACCTGTTGGTAGGTGCCATCGTCCTCAACTTTGTTAAAATATGTATATAAAATTAACTTCCGAAAGCGCTCCAGTTAATTTTATATACATATTTTAACAAAGTTGAGGGCGATGGCACCTACCAATGGGTACAATTTATCTTCCATCATACGAATTCATCTCAACGGAATTTGATATGAATTTTACTAGTATTGATGCCTTCTCATGATTGCTATGGTAACCGCAATGTCAACAGATATTAAGGATATGCAAACCATAGAGAACTGGTTCTAGACTTCTAAAATTCTCACTAGGGTGAAGATGAGGTGTACATTTTAGAGAAACACGTTAGTGCTAAATTGGATCAGTGTTGGACAATAGAGGTGTTTTGGTTTAGTATGTTGCCTTCAATTGGCGCCACAGTTATCTACATTTCAGATTTCCCTTTAGTTTGACTCAATAATGAACATTTTTGTAGTCTTGCAGCATAGGAAGGTAAAGCTCCTGGATTCAACCCCCAGTCTGAGCATATATTTTTCTCTTCAAATATAATTTGTCCCTAAATTACTTTGATTTCTTAAAATACAAATATCATATCACTCCTCGTTACACCAGCCTCATTTAATGGTACTGCCAATTCATGGTTATGCAGTCGGTAACAATACAAAAAATATATTTTGTTGGTCACGTGTTTAGTTTAGTAATAAATTTGGTGTCTGGAATAAAAACGGGTTTTGTGACTTTCAAAATCTGATGCATGCTTTAAATAAGCATAAAGATTCCGAGGAGCATTTAAAGTGACATTTACAGTTGAAATCTTTTGAAAAAATCATAATACAACTGCAGATACTCAAAGAGAAAATGCAAGACTGTGTACTCTTCAATTTAATGAATGTGTTTCTTTGAATCAAAAAATCTTGAGGTTAGTCATTAGGGTTGTACTATATTTAAATATGTCATCATTTCTCCTATTTTTTCATCCACCAGCCGCCACTGGGATACTTCACTATATGACTTACTTGACCAAATTAACTAACTAACTGGCACTATTTATCACAGAGATTCATGCCTGCATGGACACAGCTCTCATCAAAACTTCCTACTCTGAGTTAGTTTTCCAATCATCCTCTGTATAATTAACCTCCCTCAAATCATGGTTAATGTTATTCTCGTAACTCATATTTAGCCTAAATACTGGGCTCTTACCCTCTGCTTTTCCAAGTTTCCAAGCCTCTCTTTCATTCCCCATTTGTGTCAGATGCCATGCCCATTACACTATATCCATCCATAGTAATTCTGCCTGAAGGCAGGTCCTTCACTGCAGTCATAGCATTTTCATGATATGCTTGCAGCTTTACTAGGAAATTTTAGGTGTGGTAGCTTCCCGTTGCTTTCCACACCGGTGAAGGATGATGATGATGATAATGATAAGGATGATGATGACGATAATGGCCATATGATTTTGGGGACCGTTTGGGCATTTTTCTGACATTGGTCTTACAGGTGAGGAAAAACCCCGATAGAAACCTTACTTACTTACTTACTCACTAGCACTATCGAACCCGTAGGTTCATGGCCGCGCGGACATAAGCTTTCCATACATCCCTATTCTGAGCTAATGCTTTCCAATCATTCCCTGTATAATCTACTTCCCTCAAATCATAGGTAATGTTATTCTCCCACCTCATTCTTGGTCTACCAACTGGCCGTTTTCCCTCTGGCTTTCCTACAAGAAGCTTCCATGCAAGTCTTTCATTCCCCATATGTGCAACATGTCCTGCCCATCACAGTCTACGAGACTTAACTGTTCTTATTATATCTGGCTTCCTATAAAGACCATTTAGTTCATTGTTATGTAGTCTTCTCCATTCACCTGTCTGTTCATCTCTCTTTGGTCCAAAAATTTTTCTAAGTACTTTATTCTCAAATACTTGTAATCTCCTTTCCTCCCTTAAAGTAAGAGTCCATGTTTCGCACCCATATAATATAACTGGTAGAATAATAGTTTTATATATTTTCAGTTTAACGTTTTTTGAAAGGAGTTGGGACATCAAGAGTCTCTGCAATGCATAATAGCACGCATTTCCAGAATTGAGCCTATGTTTAATTTCTTTGTGCATCTCATTCCTATTTGTGATTATTGTTCCTAGGTATTTGAATTCAGCCACTTCCTCAAAATTTCCCTCATTTGTCATTAGCAGTCCATTTCCATTACATAATGAATTTCTACGTGTGAGCAAATATTTAGTTTTACTGACATTTACTTCCAGTCCTAATTTCTTAGTGTTACTCAATAGTGTGTGCTTGTTGTCCTTTAGGATCTCCTCGCTATCGGCCAATAATACTATAACATCAGCATAAACTAACAGCTTATTAATACCATTGAGTTGTAAGCCTTCCTTATTCTCTAAAGATTTAATGGCATATTCTAGTACAAAATTAAATAGTAGAGGAGATGGTGCATCTCCTTGCTTCAACCCATTCTCAATTTCAAAAGTGTCCGAAAACTGTTTGCCTACATGCACCCTACACTTTGTGCCATTTAGATACATTCGTATAAAAACCTTACCCAGAAAAACTGCCCCGACCGGGGATCGAACCCGGGCCCGCTGTGTGATAAGGCAGCACGCTACCTCGAGACCACAGCGGTGGACTCACACTATATAAGACTTAATTATTCTTATTTCATAGTTAATGATCAGATGAATGTACAAAAAATAGCAAAGAAATTAATTAGAATTGGACATAAATATAACCTAGAAATAATGATATATTCAATATATCTGCTGATCATTATGGTTGAAAACATAATTGCTAATGTATGTGTTACAGGAAATGGACGAAGCCGGTACCAGCAAGAGTCAGGTAAGCATAGTATAGTTTCTTGTATAGAGAATCAAATTTTTTGTATACTAGTAAATTATCTTTCTTTCCACTCAGACCCTGCATAAAATAAAAAAATTCCCCACCAAGTTGAATTTACGGTCTGATTTTGCTGGTTTATGGAATATATATTTCTTATGTTAATTAAACTGTGTTTAATCAGTTATGTCTGAGAAAAACATGGCAGTTGCTAGAATGATTTCCAAAATACAGCTTTCAGTTAAACCCCCGCTCCTAATAGTTGGATTTTGCTTATTTTTTGAGAATACATTTTTTTGCTCTACTTTAATGGCATATACAGAAATTTGTCACAAAAAATAAAAAAAATTGCTGCTGATACAGAAATTTCTATGTTTTCACTTCTGGTAAATCTTGCCCTCCCAATGGTCCTATTTTGCTGGTTAATGAATTCATCCCTACAATTTTTAATTGACTGCTATAAGTCAAGTCTGGTTATGAAAAAATTGCAACTGCTAGAGCTTTAATGAATATACAAATGAACATAGCTACATACATACATACACACACACACACACACACATACATGCATGCGCACAAACACATACACGTGCGCATATGCACATACACACACACACAAACACACAAACAAAAACACACACACAAACATAAACTCACACACACACCAACATACACATACAAACACAAACACATACAAACACACAAAAACACTAACACACACATAAACATAAACACAATCACACACACACACACACACACACACACACACAAACGCACAACAAACACAAACACACACAAACACACACATACACAAACAAATACAAACACACACACATACACACACACACACAAACATACAACACACACACACACACACACACACACACACACACACACACACACACACAAAGACACACATACAAACACACACATACACAAACACACACACACACACACATTCATACATACATATCTACATATTTGTCAAGGCTATTTTCAGTATTTCCTAAGTAGAGTTGAAGAAGATATGTCAAAATGTTTATAATGTTTTTTGTAAAAAACAACCTCATTCTCAATCAACATATTTTTACCACTTGATGAAGTTTTATAACATAACTTCATTTAGTGAGGATGACTGATTTACTGGGTACTGATTTTATACTTTAATATTTTAACCTCTTGGAAGTCTCTTAACAGCAGTAGAAAACTTATGATGGTGTGATGATGATGATGATGATATTATTTATATTATTATTATTATGATATTATTATTATTTCATACATTTTGAGAATTTTCCTCATCAATGAGGGTTTTCTCCAACCAATCTTAGTAATTAATATGAGTTTTAAAAAAAATACATAAATGACTATGGTCTTACAGACTATCAGTTTGTAACAAACTGTTGCAAATTAAATCTTTTCGAAAGGGCTTAAATGGAATTTGCACAGGTATTATTCAGAGGACTAAAGTAGCGTGTCTGGTTTATACTTATGTGAGTTCCAACGAGCTGAACATTATGGAAAAGCTTATTTAGAAGGAGAGTTGAGATCATGTAAATAAATAATAAATCTAATCTTATAGTCTATATTTTAAGTCTAAAAGGAAATCATACAATTAAAAGTAATTAAATTAACTTTACTAAAAATATGGTATTTCTGGTACGCTGAGAGAGAGTAGAGTGAACGGGATTTTAGCTGGACTTTTGTCTAATTCAACCTGACTTTATAAAAATCATGATCCTCTATTATTAACTTAGCAGGTTTTTGTTAACGAACTTAATTATAACTTGAAATACAACATTTGAATCTATCCAAAGACCCAATAAAAACTTATTAAGAAAAAATGGTTCAACTCACCCATGTTGGCCGACTCTCGAACACATGCCAAGTCAAGTATTGACTGTACTTATATTACTCTTATCCAACTGTTTGCATTCCAACCTTGTACAATCTTCAACCCCCTTTCTCTCACTCTCTTTCAGCAAAATTCTATGCCACCTAATGGTACTTTTTGACCTAGTTAAATATAGCTTGGGTATTTGGGAATATTTCTGTGCATCCTGGTGTGGTTTTAGAAATTTAAAACCAATACATTTTTCTAATATTTAAGTGCTTTATTTTTTTTAAGTTATGGAAATATTCCCTGATTAAATATTTATATCCTGAAGCTACGGGTTTTGCCTTGTATGATTCCTAGTATAATTGAACCATTAATGACTAATTAAAATATATTAATAATTGATTAACATATATTTTCCTTAGCTTTCCGTTTTTATAACACACACATTCACAAATGTCCCTTAATTAGAGTTCTCCGTCGTTCTCTGTCCTCTGTGTCTTCATCCATTACACCAGATTTCCTTAATGAATTCTGAATGTTATTCTTCCAAAAATATTATTATTATTATTATTATTATTATTATTATTATTATTATTATTATTATTATTATTATTATATAGAGATTTATAGAAGAGGTAAAAAACATTTAATTTCACCATTTTTTAAGTTGCTTATCAGGTTCTTAGATGCATTTAAAGAATTCATCTCACATATGGAAAAATTTAAAATCAATAGACTCTACAAACAAGCTGCAGGAAAAAAGAGCAGAACTTACCACCAGTTGAAATCAATGACCATTTCATCCACCCCTCCACAGACACCATTCCTCAACACAAACAACATAACTAGTGTCATTCTCAACACCCTTACTTACTTACTCACTGGCACTTTCGAACCCGTAGGTTCACGGCCGTGCAGACATAAGCTCTCCATACATCCCTATCCTGCGCTAATGTTTTCCAATCATTCCCTGTATAATCTACTTCCCTCAAATCATAGTTAATGTTATTCTCCCACCTCATTCTTGGTCTACCAACTGGGCGCTTTCCCTCTGGCATTCCTACAAGAGGCTTCCATGCAAGTCTTTCATTCCCCATACGTGCAACATGTCCTGCCCATCGCAGGCTACGAGACTTAACTGTTCTTATTATATCTGGCTTCCTATAAAGACCATGTAGTTCACTGTTATGTAGTCTTCTCCATTCACCTGTCTGTTCATCTCTCTTTGGTCCCAATATTTTCCTAAGTACTTTATTCTCAAATACTTGTAATCTCCTTTCCTCGCTTAAAGTAAGAGTCCATGTTTCGCACCCATATAATATAACTGGTAGAATAATAGCTTTATATATTTTCAGTTTAACGTTTTTTGAAAGGAGTTGGGACATCAAGAGTCTCTGCAATGCATAATAGCACGCATTTCCAGAATTGAGCCTATATTTAATTTCTTTGTGCATCTCATTCCTATTTGTGATTATTGTTCCTAGGTATTCGAATTCAGCCACTTCCTCAAAATTTCCCTCATTTGTTATTAGCTGTCCATTTCCATTATTTAATGAATTTCTACGTGTGACCATATATTTGGTTTTATTGATATTTACTTCCAGTCCTAATTTCTTAGTGTTACTCAATAGTGCGTGTGTGTTGTCCTTTAGTATCTCCTCGCTATCGGCCAACAATACTACTTCATCAGCATAAACTAACAGCTTATTAATACCATTGAGTTGTAAGCCTTCCTCATTCTCTAAAGATTTAATGGGCATGCTCTAGTACAAAATTAAATAGTAGAGGAGATAGTGCATCTCCTTGCTTCAACTCACTCTGGATTTCAAAAGTGTCTGAAAATTGTTTGCCTACACATACCCTACTCTTTGGCCATTTAGACACATTCGTATAAGTCTAACTAACTTTTAGGAATTCTGAACTCCAGCAGGATACTATATAACTTCTCCCTCTTAATTGAATCATATACTTTTTTTTTGAAGTCTACATATAGTTGATGTACAGTACCATTATATTCCCATTTCTTTTCTAAAATCTCAACACCTATCCGAAACAATTTTTTCTACAAAATTTCACTTGATGATGCTAATAGAGCAATAATACATATTAAATCTACAGCCCAAGAAGTATTAAATATAACAATAATTCTCCTACAAAAAAATAATTGACATAATTCTCTCAACAATAACCCACATTATTAATGCCTCTATAATGACTGGGACAATACCAGAGCTAGAAAATGGCTCAAGTTCATCGAACACTGAAATAAAATACAGCCTCAACACTTGATGACTACAGTTGAATCAGTATCCTTCCTGTTTTTCTAAAGCACTGAAACAGTTTTACTCACAGTGAACAAAAATACCTCGGTAGCAGATTTTCAGGTGAAGTGAATGAAGTGCGACTTCATCTATATTCTAATTATATAGTAGTAAAATTATTTTATTCCTCTGACAGAAGAAAGTCTATTTTATGTCAGCTTCTTAAGAACAGTAGCTACTGATAGTTCACATTGTGTCTGCTAGAGCGTTCCTACCACAGTTAATTGAACTAAAATTTAATGGGTTATATCTTTGACGTTTAACAACTTTGAAAAAAAAGTCTGCCTTCTCATATGATGAAAGTTAAAAATTAAATTGTACCTGTTGGTAGGTGCCGTCGTCCTCAACTTTGTTAAAATATGTATATAAAATTAACTTCCGAAAGCGCTCCAGTTAATTTTTTATATACATATTTTAACAAAGTTGAGGGCGATGGCACCTACCAATGGGTACAATTTATCTTCCATCATACGAATTCACCTCAACGGAATTTGATATGAATTTTACTAGTATTGATGCCTTCTCATGATTGCTATGGTAACCGCAATGTCAACAGATATTAAGGATATGCAAACCATAGAGAACTGGTTCTAGACTTCTAAAATTCTCACTAGGGTGAAGATGTGGTGTACATTTTAGAGAAACACGTTTAGTGCTAAATTGGATCAGTGTTGGACAATAGAGGTGTTTTGGTTTAGTATGTTGCCTTCAATTGGCGCCACAGTTATCTACATTTCAGATTTCCCTTTAGTTTGACTCAATAATGAACATTTTTGTAGTCTTGCAGCATAAGAAGGTAAAGCTCCTGGATTCAACCCCCAGTCTGAGCATATATTTTTCTCTTCAAATATAATTTGTCCCTAAATTACTTTGATTTCTTAAAATACAAATATCATATCACTCCTCGTTACACCAGCCTCATTTAATGGTACTGCCAATTCATGGTTATGCTGTCGTGTAACAATACAAAAAATATTTTTGTTGGTCACGTGTTTAGTTTAGTAATAAATTTGGTGTCTGGAATAAAAACGGGTTTTGTGACTTTCAAAATCTGATGCATGCTTTAAATAAGCATAAAGATTCCGAGGAGCATTTAAAGTGACATTTACAGTTGAAATCTTTTGAAAAAATCATAATACAACTGCAGATACTCAAAGAGAAAATGCAAGACTGTGTACTCTTCAATTTAATGAATGTGTTTCTTTGAATCAAAAAATCTTGAGGTTAGTCATTAGGGTTGTACTATATTTAAATATGTCATCATTTCTCCTATTTTTTCATCCACCAGCCGCCACTGGGATACTTCACTATATGACTTACTTGACCAAATTAACTAACTAACTGGCACTATTTATCACAGAGATTCATGCCTGCATGGACACAGCTCTCATCAAAACTTCCTACTCTGAGTTAGTTTTCCAATCATCCTCTGTATAATTAACCTCCCTCAAATCATGGTTAATGTTATTCTCGTAACTCATATTTAGCCTAAATACTGGGCTCTTACCCTCTGCTTTTCCAAGTTTCCAAGCATCTCTTTCATTCCCCATTTGTGTCAGATGCCATGCCCATTACACTATATCCATCCATAGTAATTCTGCCTGAAGGCAGGTCCTTCACTGCAGTCATAGCATTTTCATGATATGCTTGCAGCTTTACTAGGAAATTTTAGGTGTGGTAGCTTCCGTTGCTTTCCACACCGGTGAAGGATGATGATGATGATAATGATAAGGATGATGATGACGATAATGGCCATATGATTTTGGGGACCGTTTGGGCATTTTTCTGACTATGGTCTTACAGGTGAGGAAAAACCCCGATAGAAACCTTACTTACTTACTTACTCACTGGCACTATCGAACCCGTAGGTTCATGGCCGCGCGGACATAAGCTCTCCATACATCCCTATTCTGAGCTAATGCTTTCCAATCATTCCCTGTATAATCTACTTCCCTCAAATCATAGTTAATGTTATTCTCCCACCTCATTCTTGGTCTACCAACTGGGCGTTTTCCCTCTGGCTTTCCTACAAGAAGCTTCCATGCAAGTCTTTCATTCCCCATACGTGCAACATGTCCTGCCCATCGCAGTCTACGAGACTTAACTGTTCTTATTATATCTGGCTTCCTATAAAGACCATGTAGTTCATTGTTATGTAGTCTTCTCCATTCACCTGTCTGTTCATCTCTCTTTGGTCCAAAAATTTTCCTAAGTACTTTATTCTCAAATACTTGTAATCTCCTTTCCTCCCTTAAAGTAAGAGTCCATGTTTCGCACCCATATAATATAACTGGTAGAATAATAGTTTATATATTTTCAGTTTAACGTTTTTTGAAAGGAGTTGGGACATCAAGAGTCTCTGCAATGCATAATAGCACGCATTTCCAGAATTGAGCCTATGTTTAATTTCTTTGTGCATCTCATTCCTATTTGTGATTATTGTTCCTAGGTATTTGAATTCAGCCACTTCCTCAAAATTTCCCTCATTTGTCATTAGCTGTCCATTTCCATTACATAATGTATTTCTACGTGTGACC
Source organism: Diploptera punctata (assembly GCA_030220185.1). Taxonomy (NCBI): domain Eukaryota; kingdom Metazoa; phylum Arthropoda; class Insecta; order Blattodea; family Blaberidae; genus Diploptera; species Diploptera punctata. The sequence goes on from JASPKZ010010253.1 coordinate 1,187,862, forward strand.
ATATATTTAGTTTTACTGACATTTACTTCCAGTCCTAATTTCTTAGTCTTACTCAATAGTGTGTGCATGTTGTCCTTTATGATATCCTCGCTATCGGCCAATAATACTATAACATCAGCATAAACTAACAGCTTATTAATACCATTGAGTTGTAAGCCTTCCTCATTCTCTAAAGATTTAATGGCATATTCTAGTACAAAATTAAATAGTAGAGGAGATAGTGCATCTCCTTGCTTCAACCCATTCTCAATTTCAAAAGTGTCCGAAAACTGTTTGCCTACATGCATCCTACACTTTGTGCCATTTAGATACATTCGTATAAAAACCTTACCCAGAAAAACTGCCCCGACCGGGGATCGAACCCGGGCCCGCTGTGTGATAAGGCAGCACGCTACCTCGAGACCACAGCGGTGGACTCACACTATATAAGACTTAATTATTCTTATTTCATAGTTAATGATCAGATGAATGTACAAAAATAGCAAAGAAATTAATTAGAATTGGACATAAATATAACCTAGAAATAATGATATATTCAATATATCTGCTGATCATTATGGTTGAAAACATAATTGCTAATGTATGTGTTGCAGGAAAAAACAGAGAAAATTATTCAGGACATAGACAAACCCAGTAGCAGCAATTACACGGTAAGCATAGTATAGTTTCTTGTATAGAGAATCAAATTTTTTGTATACTAGTAAATTATCTTTCTTTCCACTCAGACCCTGCATAAAATAAAAAAATTCCCCACCAAGTTGAATTTACGGTCTGATTTTGCTGGTTTATGGAATATATATTTCTTATGTTAATTAAACTGTGTTTAATCAGTTATGTCTGAGAAAAACATGGCAGTTGCTAGAATGATTTCCAAAATACAGCTTTCAGTTAAACCCCCGCTCCTAATAGTTGGATTTTGCTTATTTTTTGAGAATATATTTTTATGCTCTACTTTAATGGCATATACAGAAATTTGTCACAAAAAATAAAAAAAATTGCTGCTGATACAGAAATTTCTATGTTTTCACTTCTGGTAAATCTTGCCCTCCCAATGGTCCTATTTTGCTGGTTAATGAATTCATCCCTACAATTTTTAATTGACTGCTATAAGTCAAGTTTGGTTATGAAAAAATTGCAACTGCTAGAGCTTTAATGAATATACAAATGAACATACCTACATACATACATACACACACACACACACACACACACACATACATGCGTGCGCACAAACACATACACGTGCGTATATGCACATACACACACACACAAACATAAACTCACACACACACCAACACACACATACAAACACAAACACACACACATACAAACACACAAAAACACTAACACACACATAAACACAAACACAATCACACACACACAAACGCACAACAAACACACACACACACAAACACACACACACACAAACAAATACAAACACACACACATACACACACACACACACAAACGTACCACACAAACACATACACACACAAACACACACACATACACAAAGACACACATACAAACACACACATACACAAACACACACACACACATTCATACATACATATCTACATATTTGTCAAGGCTATTTTCAGTATTTCCTAAGTAGAGTTGAAGAAGATATGTCAAAATGTTTATAATGTTTTTTGTAAAAACAACCTCATTCTCAATCAACATATTTTTACCACTTGATGAAGTTTTATAACATAACTTCATTTTAGTTGAGGATGACTGATTTACTGGGTACTGATTTTATACTTTAATATTTTAATCTCTTGGAAGTCTCTTAACCATAGAAAACTTATGATGGTGTGATGATGATGATGATGATGATTATTATTATTATTATTATTATTATTATTATCATTATTATTATTATTTCATACATTTTGAGAATTTTCCTCATCAATGAGGGTTTTCTCCAACCAATCTTAGTAATTAATATGAGTTTTAAAAAAAGTACATAAATGACTATGGTCTTACAGACTATCAGTTTGTAACAAACTGTTGCAAATTAAATCTTTTCGAAAGGGCTTAAATGGAATTTGCACAGGTATTATTCAGAGGACTAAAGTAGCGTGTCTGGTTTATACTTATGTGAGTTCCAACGAGCTGAACATTATGGAAAAGCTTATTTAGAACGAGAGTTGAGATCATGTAAATAAATTGTTTTGTAAGCCCATGTTTTCCCTTTACAGAGATTTAGGCGCTCTCCCCTACAGGGTAGAATTTGAACCATACTAATTTAGTTACACTTGTTTTTGTATAGATGTCATTTGAGTGGTCTGTGGTTAGCGTTCTGCCCCATACTGACATCTAGGAAACCAAGGTAGTACCAGGACGGGAAAATTCGGTAAATTTTGCTTAGAGGCCTTTTCATTCACGCTTAAGGATTTTTTACGAGCCTGAAAATCTTCAGACTCGGGACCCATGGCTTAAAGTTCCTCCCAGAGGACTTGCTCCTTGGATTTTTCCATCCTAAAATATCCATCGACCCCGGCCGGGTTTGAACCTGTGAACCTCTGGACCAGAGGCAAGGAGCATAACCACTAGTCCACCGCAGACAATATGTAAATAAATAATAAATCAAATCTTGTAGTCTATATTTTAAGTCTATAAATAAATCATACAATTAAAAGTAATTAAATTAACTTTACTAAAAATATGCTATATCAGCAAAATTGGACAATTATGAATGGAAATAACCTAAGGCAAAAATTAAAATATCGCTCTAGCAACTACAGTTTTCAATTTTTTTGCAACAAAACTAAGTATATAATATTTAAGTATAATTAAAAACACATTATCAAAAAATCAGTGAAATTCAACCATTATGAGTTTACCTGAAATTCGAAATTTAAAAATCACTCAAACTGCAGGCATTTTTTGTTTTGTTGGCACATATAATATTTGGATGAAAAAAGTAATAATGAGTTGATTAATCAGGCCATTAAGAGTGGGGAGGGAGGAGATCGACCTGAAATTTTTACTGCAAACATTTTCAACAGTCTCCATCCATCCAATGGCTCTAGAGCCCATGTCGGGCTGTGACCTTCCTTTTGGGGTTTCTTGACCAATCTGTTTTAGTTACAGATGTGAGTGATAGGTGATCAGCATGTCGTCTCAAGAAACATCTAGTAGGCAACTAAGGCATTACTTGGATGGAGGAAAGCAGGTTAAATTTTGCTCAGCAGTCTCTTTTTTTTTAGGCTCAAAGTTATTTAATGAGCTTGAAAATATTCAGACTCAGGACCCATGGATTAATGTCCCTCCTGGAGGACTTGTTCCTTGGATTTTTTCATCCTAGTAATCTGTCGAACCCAAACCTGCAACCCTCGTGACTAGAGGCAAGGAACATAACCACTAGACGATCACAGCCGACTACTGACTATAGTTATTGTTTTCTTGCAACAAAACTTGATATATATGATCTAATTATCAAAAGGAAAAATAATCTGTAAACTAGCAAAACCAGACAGTAAATTCAACTTGCTGCATGATATTCACAGTTCCTGCATGATGGAATTTGTTCTCAATTCAAAGGGTTCATCTGCGTTGTACTGAGGAATTAAATAAATATACCAGAACTTATTTTAGGAATTCTCACTATGAGGTATATTCATTAAGGTAGAATATGTTTATCACTCACCTCATATTGTTCTTCTTATTTGATTATAAACTAGTTTCGGAACATAGTTTCTGTTCCATCCTCAGTATCGTCACGACCGTTGTTCTGTCGTCTTGAAGAGCTGTCCTTCTCTCCTTCCATTGGCTGACTAAAAAACCTCGAAACCAGGTCATTCTCACCGGGAATTTCAAAGTTCATTAATTTCTTCTTTTCGCTCTTTTGAATGTAGATCTTTTCCCAAACAGTAAGTTCTTTAGGTTTTTCTATTTGTTTTAATAATTTAGCTTCTTTCTCGATAAGATGTTTTTCAGACCATGCATGGGCAGCCACTGCAGATTTTTCTACTTCCCCTTTCTTGACATTCCTGAGATGTTCTTTCACTCTAGTTTTCAAATTTCTTTTAGTTTTTCCTATGTAGAATTTCTCACATTCTTCACATTTAATTTGATAAATCCCTGATTTGTTTTCTTCTTTAATTTTCTCATTCTTATTAGGTCTAATCAGTCTACTGATGCTGTAGTCAGTTTTGGGTGCTAACCTTATGTTGAAATCTTAAAAAAACTTTTGAAACTTGTGGTGTTTTAATGGATGATATGTGAATTTTCTAAATTTTACATTATCTTCTTTTGCTTTTAGAAGAGTGCTTTGATTAATAAATTTTTGTCTTTTGAACTTGTTTATTTTTTTGAGTATCATTTTTATTGCAAAACCATTTTTCGTGGCTACGTTGATTATGTGTTCTTTTTCTTTTTCATAATTTTCTTTGTTCATTGGTATGTTCACTAATCTATGTGTCAAACTATTGAAAACTGCTTCTTTGTGAGCTATGTGATTGAAACCTAAAGCTTTTATGTAGTTATCTATATGTGTCTTCTTTCTGTAAATTCCAAATTCTATCTTATTTTCTTCGTTCCTTTTTAAGTTGAGATCTAAAAATGGTATTTCTCCATTGATTTCCTTTCCCATAGTGAACTTTATAGTTTGACTTTGAATGTTCAATAATTTTAATGCATCATCTATGTGTTTACGATTAACTATTGCAATTATGTCATCCACATATCTGCACCAGAACTTGAAAATTAAATGATGTCCATTAATTATCTTGTGTTCAAAATTCCCCATGAATAGATTAGCTAAGAACGGGGATAAAGGGTTTCCCATCGAAAGTCCTGAATTTTGTTTATAAAATCTTCCATTGTAGGTGAAAAACATATTATCGATACATCATTTCGTTAAAGTTTTATATTCGACTATCTTTACTTTTTCAATTTTATTATTTTTCATCCAAATCTCTAAAATTTCCATAGTTTGGTCTTTTGGAATGCTTGGAAATAAGGAAACAACATCAAATGAAACTAATCTGTCTGAAGATTGTAGTTGTATGTTTTCTAGTTTATCTACCAATTCATAAGAGTTTTCTATTGCAGAGTTTTCAAATCCATTCATTTTATTAAATTCCTTACATAACCATTTAGATAAATGATATGTAGGAGACCCTATGTTGTTAATTATCGGCCTCATTTTCTTCCCTTCTTTGTGCAATTTCGGGAGTCCGTAGATGTTGGGAATTTTTGGATTTGAAACCTTCAGATGAAACTTGTCTTTCTTAGTTAAATGTGATTGATATTCTTGAGAGTGTTGTCTACTTCTTTAATGGTTTTGTTAAGGGGGTCTGATTGAATCTGTGTATATTCTTCAGAGTCCAAAAGTTTTTCCATTCTGTTGTTGTATTCTTCTTTGTCTAAAATAACCAACTGGTTGCCTTTGTCAGCTTTAGTAATTATTACATTTTTACTGTTGATGTCTTTAATAATTTTCATGTTTCTTGAACCCTTTTTGTTTATTGGTGTTTCCTTGATTTCTTTTGATAATTTTTTCACATTTTTTCCTAATGGTAATTTTAACAAAACCATTAAAGAAGTAGACAACACTCTCAAGAATATCAATCACATTTTAACTAAGAAAGACAAGTTTCATCTGAAGGTTTCAAATCCAAAAAATTCCCAACATCTACAGACTCCCGAAAGTGCACAAAGAAGGGAAGAAAATGAGGCCGATAATTAACAACATAGGGTCTCCTACATATCATTTATCTAAATGGTTATGTAAGGAATTTAATAAAATGAATGGATTTGAAAACTCTGCAATAGAAAACTCTTATGAATTGGTAGATAAACTAGAAAACATACAACTACAATCTTCAGACAGATTAGTTTCATTTGATGTTGTTTCCTTATTTCCAAGCATTCCAAAAGACCAAACTATGGAAATTTTAGAGATTTGGATGAAAAATAATAAAATTGAAAAAGTAAAGATAGTCGAATATAAAACTTTAACTAAATTATGTATCGATAATATGTTTTTCACCTACAATGGAAGATTTTATAAACAAAATTCAGGACTTTCGATGGGAAACCCTTTATCTCCATTCTTAGCTAATCTATTCATGGGGAATTTTGAACACAAGATAATTAACGGACATCGTTTAATTTTCAAGTTCTGGTGCAGATATGTGGATGAAATAATTGCAATAGTTAATCATAAACAGATAGATGACGCATTAAAATTATTGAACATTCAAAGTCAAACTATAAAGTTCACTATGGAAAAGGAAATCAATGGAGAAATACCATTTTTAGATCTCAACTTAAAAAGGAATGAAGAAAATAAGATAGAATTTGGAATTTACAGAAAGAAGACACATATAGATAACTACATAAAAGCTTTAGGTTTCAATCACATAGCTCACAAAGAAGCAGTTTTCAATAGTTTGACACATAGATTAGTGAACATACCAATGAACAAAGAAAATTATGAAAAAGAAAAAGAACACATAATCAACGTAGCCACGAAAAATGGTTTTGCTATAAAAATGATACTCAAAAAATAAACAAGTTCAAAAGACAAAAATTTATTAATCAAAGCACTCTTCTAAAAGTAAAAGAAGATAATGTAAAATTTAGAAAATTCACATATCATCCATTAAAACACCACAAGTTTCAAAAAATTTTAAAGATTTCAACATAAGGTTAGCACCCAAAAATGACTACAGCATCAGTAGACTGATTAGACCTAATAAGAATGAGAAAATTAAAGAAGAAAACAAATCAGGGATTTATCAAATTAAATGTGAAGAATGTGAGAAATTCTACATAGGAAAAACTAAAAGAAATTTGAAAACTAGAGTTAAAGAACATCTCAGGAATGTCAAGAAAGGGGAAGTAGAAAAATCTGCAGTGGCTGCCATGCATGGTCTGAAAAACATCTTATCGAGAAAGAAGCAAAATTATTAAAACAAATAGAAAAACCAAAAGAACTTACTGTTTGGGAAAAGATCTACATTCAAAAGAGCGAAAAGAAGAAATTAATGAACTTTGAAATTCCCGGTGAGAATGACCTGGTTTCGAGGTTTTTCAGTCAGCCAATGGAAGGAGAGAAGGACAACTCTTCAAGACGACAGAACAACGGTCGTGATGTTACTGAGGATGGAACAGAAACTATGTACCGAAACTAGTTTATAATCAAATAAGAAGAACAATATGAGGTGAGTGATAAACATATTCTACCTTAATAAATATACGAGAGTTTGGATTGGAACTAACTTTTATTTCTTTTCACAGAGAGGGCAGACAAAATGGAGAAGGTTTTTAAATTGGATTTCATGCAAACAAAATTCTTCAGTGAGTAGACTAATTCTAAGTTTAATTTATAGCAATAGATTGATTGATAGATCCCCATTTGTCCTGCTGCGGGACGTGGGTACATCCTTAGTGGGAAGTTTCTTAACCAGACTAATTTAGTTATGCTTATTAAGTTATGTAGATACAAAATAACACTATGAGGTTTATTTTAATACTGTTTAATTGTTTCTTCACTCACCTCATACTTCTTATTTTTGGGGTGATATTCTTTTCTAAACATTTGTTGATGAATTTGATATCTGCAGCTCTTTTGCTTCTAAGTTCTTTTAATTTCAAGTATCTTTTAATTTCTATTTTAGTTTTTGAAAAATGTTCATTGAAATGTTGTATTTTTGAAGCAGCTTAAAAAATACAACATTTCAACGAACATTTTTCAAAAACTAAAATAGAAATTAAAGGATACTTGAAATTAAAAGAACTTAGAAACAAAAGAGCTGCAGATATCATATTCATCAACAAATGTTTAGAAAAGAATATCACCCCAAAAATAAGAAGTATGAGGTGAGTGAAGAAACAATTAAACAGTCTTAGTTTAGAAAAGAGTATCACCCCAAAAATAAGAAGTATGAGGTGAGTGAATAAACAATTAAACAGTATTAGTTATGCTTATTTCCTTATAGATGTTAGTACATTGACTCGATGAGACATCCAGTAGGAAACTAAAGTAATACCTTAATGAATGAAGATTGGTTAAATTTTGCCTAGAGCCTTTTTTAATTCAGACTTGAAGTTCTTTTACGTGACCAAAAATCTTCAGGATAGGAACCCACGGATTAAAGTCCTTCCAGGAGGACTTATCCCATGAAATTTTCCATCCTAAAAATCCACTGACATCAGCCGCATATGAATTTGAGACCGTCGGGACTACAGCAGGGAACATAACTGCAACCGACTTAACCCATATCTTCCCAAATTATTTTTTTCTTAAATTTTCTATTGAAAACGTCTAGAATACTTTGTATTACATCTAAGATAGATGCAAAAAAAATTTTTTTTAAATTTTTGTAAAATCCATCACCCCATTTTTTGGGCAAGGCATGTAAGTGGGTTTTAAAATATATTTTACTCAGATATTTTGTGATACAGTTTATTCAACAGCTGATGGAAATCTATATTATTAAAGAAGTAACATTGAACAAGTCGGGGAGAATATGCAAATGCCGATCACCTAAGGAAAAATAATTGTAAACTGCCAAATACTTCTCATATGAGTTATTCCTGACAAAAATGTAACAGAACACTTGTTTTACTACAATATAAATATAACAGAATATGTATATAATATAAATGGAGTTCAATAGAAAAACTAATAATTGTTGTGATCGGCAATGACCAATGTTTTAGGGTAATGCCAATCATTTCACAGAGACAAAGTAATTGCCAATAAAATATCACCACTACTAAAACAAAACCATGTTCTTTCTTCTAATAATAATACTAATAATAATAATGAATGAAATATTCGGTAGATATGCATGTTCTACATGTAAAAAATGTGACCACTTAACATCAGTTAAGAGAAAAAACTTTCAAACCTATTACAGCTAATGTAGAACATTGAGAAAAATGGTTGAATGCTGTATTCGTACAATATGAACAACGCTAGGTGGCAAAACCATTCAAGCATAGACATCATATAGAGACTGTATACTGAGTGATTGGCATTTCCAAGCTGTTTGCAATCAAGTAATATATATTACGAATGAAAATTTTTTAAACAATTTACATGTACACCTACATTACACTTTTTTGTGGTGTTTTTGTGACATTCTCCAAATCTTACTTGAGTAGGATTTGATACTGGGAAATGATTCTTCCCATCCAACCTTACACTATTGGGCACTCTTTTCTTCACATCTCTTGGTGATCATCCAAGTCTAAGGTATTGACTACGTATATCTCCCAAGGTAAACTTGAACAACATATCTTGTAAAGGCCAGATAATCTTTGGAATTTTTTTGTTTACTTTCTGGGGTCAGTTTTTATAGAAGTTAGGCATTGCATATTGATGAATTTAGTGGAAACATAAGAAGTTGCCAGTACTATTTTTTATACGTGTTGCTATCCTGTATGCAGATACGTTCTGGTCAACCTATCTATGCCACCCATGTAGGTATTATACTGTATTATACAAGCTGGCTGTGGCAACACATTTCTTCTCCTGCTGGCTCCAGCGTCGTGCTTTGCCTAATGGACTCACTACAATCTTGTTTGATGCCACAGTTATGACATTATTGTCATTATACTTCACTACAGTAATACCACTCTTCACATGCATAACTTGATCAAAGGATCCACGTGCTGTTTTTTTTTTTTTTGCATTCTTGTTGAGTCTTTGAGGGGGATATTCTCTACTTCATTACTTCTATTGGTTCCAGTGCTATAATGACCAAGTTTGCCAAGATTGTCTAGTAATCACATTGAGGTGAAAAAGTTGTCCGTGTAGACTATTGACTGTCTCCGTCACTCAACTCATGGAGTTCAGGTGGCCCAATATAAACAGTGCCATCAATAATTGTGTCATCTTTTTCAAGATGGCAATTATTTCATCAATTGTCAAACTAGAATAAAACATTAAACTATTAAAAACATATAATTCAAGTTCAATTTCATATTTTGCTCATATAATGTAAATAAAAAAACCCACCGTCCATGCCCATTGCACCAATAATGAGTCAGTCATGTTCTATCATGTCCTACATCTTGATTTACATACTTTATAAAACTTTCTCATTCTAAACATCAAAACTGATATCTGAGGATTCCAGTACTACAAAATATCAGTAAAATTATTTTTACAAATAATACAAAAAAACACTTAATATTTAATTTTAGGAAGTGATATTTTGAGGTTATTTTAATTATATTATTTTTAGTCTGATCGTCTTACCTCAATATTAATGTTGATTTGTTCTTGAACATGTTTCAAAACAATTCTGTTTTATCGTCAGACTGGACAAGCTGATGATAAAACAGAATTGTTTTGAAACATGTTCAAGAACAAATCAACATTAATATTGAGGTAAGATGATCAGACTAAAAATAATATAATATAAAAAAACACTTCCTTCTTAATGCTGTCATAATGTCCTTCAAACTGTAAATTTAATTGCTCACAGTCTGTTAAATATTTAAACAACAACAACTGGAACATTTAAAATAGTTAATTGCTACCAACATAAGAGACTGGAGAACAAGAATTCCCCAAGTTACCCATAGTATAGTATTAAAAAATTTAAATCTCTTGTGCCCCAAAAAATTGGCAAGAGGAAGATATGGGTTAATTTATGTTACAAAAGTTAAAATATTGCCGCACTCTTATGGTTTCTTTCATTGAGTCCACCGTGCTGGTTCACAAGGTTCCTGACTATCATGCATGGATTCAATATCCACTGAGACTGAAAATTTTAATTGTAAAATTAATTTAATTTAATTGTTAATAAGGGAATATATAAGAGGAAGCCAGACAACAGATCATTAAAGAGAATCAAATTGCTGGATGTCTGATGAAACAATTTGGAAAAATAAACATTTAAAAACAGAAACTATAGCTAGAATTTATAAAAAAAAGTAGTAAGACAGTTACAACTTATCAGACAGAAACAAGACCAGATACCGTAAAAACAAAAGGATTATTGGAAACAACAGAAATGAAAATACTTCATAAAATTGTGGGGAAAACTTAATGGGATAGAGAAAGGAATGAAAGTATCACAGGAATATGTGCAGTCGAAGATATTAAGGAATGGGTATAAGGAAGGAAACAAGAATGGGATATGCATATAAGCAGGTTGGACAGTAATAGAATTGTCAAGACTGCAAGCAATAATTTACCTAGGAAAAGAAGACAACAGGGATGTCCCAGAAAGCGGAGGTATGACAACCTAAAATGAGGCAACAAGAACTGAAGAAAGAACATATTTAAACCTGTAATGGAAGAATGGAGAGCAAGAAGAAGAAGAAGAAGACATTTTTTATCTCGTGGCCAGGAGCAGTGGTGCTCTTAAATTTTTAATTGCCAGATGTACACCCAATTGCTGCATTTAAATTGCAAATCCCTCCTCAATACATATGTTGAGTTTGATCATCATCCATCTTACAATACACTTTCTCTACACAAACACCTAAGCATATATTTATCTCAATACACAATACAAGAATAATGCAACTATATAAAAAGATTTGCCGAAGAGATGTATATATTGAAAATAGACTACATTAACAGCTTCTATCCAACCAGTGCACAACCCAAAAAAAGAAAATTGCAATAGGTAGCATTAGAATACACTATCTAATTCACTGGCACTATAGAACCCATAGGTTCATGGCCTCATTGACATAAGCTCCTCATGAATTTGGTATCATTTGTTGTCCATAGGGTTTATCCATGTGTATCTTCTTTTATGCTGTTGAAACATTGTATTTCCAATTATCATTGAATTTCTTTTTACTGAAATTCACCTTTCTCATTCCTTTTTGTTAATCTATATCTTCCAACTGTACTTTCAACTTGTCCTTCTCCAACTATAGCATTCCGGTCACCCATTAGAATAACATATGCTCCCTTCTTTTCCCTCTCAACGATCTCTTCTATCTTTTCATATCTTTCCTCCACTTCTTCATCTGCTAACCCACTATGGGGCATGTAAATTTGCACTATCACCAAGTATCACCTTGTAACCTCACATTATCATCTGATTATCCACATAACACTGATATCACATTTACTTTCACACATGGCCCTAATACTACACTGACGCCATGATTTCCTTTAGAATCACCACTGGAATAAAATGTTCTAAATTCATCACTCACTAATTCACCACTTTGCTCCCATCTCACTTCTGATATTCCCATCACATCCACTCTGTTTCTTCTCATTTCTTCCTTCAAATTTTCCAGCTTCCCGGCTTGCAGAAGAGTTCTCACATTCCAGGCTCCAATCCTTAAGTTTTCTTTTCTTCTGTAGTTTTGACTGCAAGATGTCTCCTTCTGCAGTATCCCCCTCCCGGACATCAATTCTCAGCTTAATGAGCCCGAAACAAACCACATAGAATCATGATATATGACTGTTCCTGTATTAATGGACATGTTTCATAATGTGATGCTTACATTCCTCCCTGCTTGTCTCATCCCACACTTTCTTCCCTGTGAACTGCAGACTGTAGAAATACCTCAGGGAACCTTTTATCTCGTGAGTTGCCAGTTCACGAATCCCCTTCTACTACCATACAAGGCAAGATCCAATTCCAGCTGCTGCCCACGAATTTCTAAAGCTAGCTCTACAAATGCTTCACATTATGTAGCAGTTGAGATGGGAGAATAACGTTAATCGTGATTTGAGAAAAGTGAATTATACTGGGAATGATTGGAAAACATTATCTCATGATAGAGGTGTAGGAGAGCATGTTTCTGCATGGCCATGAATCTCCAGGTTTGATTGGGCCAGTGAGTTAAGTTAGTTATACTTAGTAGTTAGAGAAGAAAATACACCAGAGAATGTGAAAAGAATGGTAATCAGTAGAGTTGGTCAAGTAATTTTCCAGTCTCGTTGCTTCTACAGAAGTACTCAGCTTATTCATGGGAGTGGGAGGGGAATGCCAAATGCCTGCATGGAAGTAGAATGCGAGTGTTACTGGGAGTCCCATTGGAACAGATTTCTAGCAAGCTTCAACAATCTTCATAAGCAAAATAATGTATACAATTGACTGCAAAAGCTAAAGAGAATGTATTAAATAATAAATCATCTGATGGAACCAACGTTCTTCAAGCCTTGCACATTCAATATAAGCCTGTATATCACCCTCGAAAAGACTAATCAAATGTGTACTTAGTAATGTAAATAAAATGTACTCTTACAGCATTAAGGCATTGCATCTGTGAAATTTGTAAAAATCTATAAATTTCATCAGATTAACTTAAAATTTTAACCATACCACCACAGTATCATAGTGATGCTCTATACCAAATTGTGTTAAGCTATCTCAAAAACATTTTGAGAAATTAATTTTTTTTATTTAAAATGTTACTGCTTTTTTATATGTCAATAATATGATCCTTGTACCAAACGGTTTACCATATCTGACTTATTTTTTTTTATAAACTTAATAGAGTAATATAAATAAACTGATGTGCAGGTTTCTTTTAATTTTAACTAGTTTAGTAGTAAAAAAAAATTCTGTGTTTGTTACATAATTTCTCAATTTTATGAGGGTGACATATGAATTATATTTAATTACAAATTAACCATTTAATATATATAAAAGATTGCACATCAGTTTTTTAATATGTAATATTTAAAGCTCTCCTGAAAATTTCAAGCAGATTAGTAAAATATTGTGGCACGCAGAGCATTTTGAAAACTCAAAAATGCTGAAAAAATATAGTTGAGAAAAATGAAATTTAAAATTTAACAATGGATACGAGAGCACAATACCTCATTCAGGTAGACTTAAAACTCTCCAGCACCATACGTGTGACCCTCTGCTGCTTTCTTTTTGGCCTCAACAGCAGTTTTTGTCAATTTGAGTCTTCTCCGGGCTGTTTTGAAGACTCGCTTTGCTGAAACTTCACTATTTGTGAGTCGACGTTTATCCCTCATTGCACTAAATGTTTGTCCTGAGGCACTTAATTGCACACCACTGACTGCAGCTTTCAGTTTTTGTGTTGTATCACATCCCACATTGAATTCTGCAATCCCTGATGTGACAGAAATTTCCAATTTATGTTTTGAGACGAACACCTCTTTCGGGCATTTAGCCCAAATAACGCTGTGCAAAGATTCATTTGGATTCTGAGTCTTCCCCACAGTACAGCGGTTCAGAATCTCATCAGAAGCTAATCTTTGATACACAGGCATTATTTTACACACCACATATGCAGATAGTGTTGTCTTCATGGTGCTACTGTCATGCGTGGGCTTTAAAGAGCCAGTGTGTGTTCGCACGGGGAGACTTAAATGGCTGCGTGGCGCTTTAAATATGGCCGAAATTAAAAAAAAAAAAAGTGCAAAATAAAAGTACAGGATTCAAACATAATAAAAAACTTTAAATAGAAAAAACAATTTTTTCATCATATTTCACCAAATTTCACCGAAGCATTGCCTTAAACATGTGTTTTGAATTTATATCAATTTATTCTCATGTGAAACTGATAAATAAATTATATAAATCATAAGGTTTCCTTTCATCTATCAATAAATACAAATATCAGTCATCAGTTGGTCAACATGGAATAATTTGTTATTATTTATTTATATGAAATTATTATAATGGTCAATTGTGCATTAATTGAATTTAAGACATAAATTCAGCAAACTATTTTAAAGTAATAGTGCAAAAAATTATATATAACCTGTATTTTCAAGTTAGGGATTATTTACATGTTGAGAAATTAATTTCAAACATGAGGTTTCTTTTTAAAAATATAATAAATTGACAGATATGTTATTCTTTAATTGCAGTTTGTGAAACTGGTACCCGAAATTTAGTTTAGACATTCAGTGGTCCATAACATTTCACTATAAATTATTGTAAACTATTGTAGATGCATGTTCAGATTTATATAATTTTTTCCCCGATTTCATATGGAATGACACTGAAATCTTTTACAGATTTATATTTCAATAACAGTATTAATAATAATAATAATAATAATAATAATAAAAATAATAAATGTTTAAACATGTTGTTGTTGTTGTTTTCAAATGAAGCCATTATGTTTAAACATAAAAGAAGGAATTTCTTTGGCTATTGAGAAACACATGGCTTTGTACATGTAGTAAATATTTCTTATGTGGCATGAACACTGCATGACTTCATCCTTCATATATACTGTGAGAATCCAGGTACTTCTCATTCTCGAGTTTTTGTTTTCAGTACACGAGAATCTCATGGATGGTCTCCCCATCAGCCGCTCTAGCTTACGCGATTGAGCGGCAGTAAAACAGAGAGTTTGACTACCTTTATTAACTACAGTAATTTCTCCGGTAGATTAATAGTTTTTAATATGCGTACAGTGAACTTTAAGATATTGATTTACATAAATCAATGTTTGTGTTACATTTGGAATAAAAATTGCAATTAAGAAATTTAATTTACTTGCAGGAAAAAGAAGATGATAAGGTACTCTCTTCAAATACGCCACCAATTGTTGATGTCAAATCCGAGATGACCTTTCATGACATATTCTCCACTGTAAGTAATATTACTAATACATCAAACTAGTTTTTGGCAAATTCTGAAGAAACATAGCTATTCAGTTTGTTCTGATGAAAAGATTTTGAAAATGTTTTAATAATATTCAACATTCCTACTTACTACACCAAAAATGACCATGACAAAAATGTTCTATATATATACACACACACATACATATACAAACATGCATATACACTCATGCAACAACACATACATACAGTTCTGCACTATAATAAAGCAGTTCACGATATCATGCCCTAGTGCAGAGATATGTGATATGTGCTGGTTTGAGTCACTATGAGAGAAGAAATTTTCTCAAGGAATTTCAGTCACTATGTAACCGGTGTCCGCCCAGCAACATGAGGAATTTTTGTTAGCTAAAATAAGTAATTAGAAAACCAGCTATAATGATTGGTGGACCAGACATTCCGACCACATGTTACTCTATAATTTATATATTAAATTTGGGAATTTTTAACATTATGAGTTTCAATTAATAAGAATTAAATGAATTGTGATTTCTTCTTACCTCATACTTCTATGTTTCTTTAAACACAGCACTGCAGTATCGGCGACCTATTGTCATCATCGTCAGCTGTTTTCATGACTGTCAATTTTTTCTATTGTCAGTAATTATCTAAACTGCCATCTGGTGTTATTTTGAAGGAATTACTCTCCAAACTGCCATCTGGTGTTCTTTTGAATGAATCATTTCTAAACTGCTATCTGCTGTATTTTTTAAGAACTTTGTAATCAAGCTCGGTTCGTCCGGAATCTCAAAGTTCATGGTTCTAGTATGGTTTTTTTAATATATATTTTTTCCCAAAACTGTTAAATCCAAAGGTTTAGATAGATGTTTTAAAAGTTTTGCTTCTTTTTCAATCCTATGATGCTCTAATAAACTATGTGCTGCTATAGCTGATTTTTCAATTTCTCCATAAAATCTGGAATTTATCAAATTGACTGCAAAGATTGCAACAGGATATATATAGGAAAAACAAGAAGTAACTTGGAAACTCGTAAAAAAGAACACTTCAGAAACATAAAGAATGTCTGTATGAGACAATTATATAAAATCAGACAATTATATAAAATCTTCAGGTTTCAATCATATGGCACATAAACATGCAATTTTCAACAGTTTGATATATAGATTATTAAATGTTCCATTAAATGAAGAAGATTTTAAAAAAAGAATACAATCACATTTTGAACATAGCCAATTTAAATGGTTTTGGAAAAGAAATAATTGTAAACAAATTAAAGAAATTCAGACAACAAAAAAGATTGAAAGAATACACTACCCTGCAAACTGATTCAAAGAAAGGAAATCAGTTTAAGAAAATTACTTATCATCCTGAAATACATAACAAATTTCAAAAAAATTTCAAGAAATTCAATATTACATTGGCACCGATAAATAAATTTAGCCTTGGTAATCTATTAATAAGAAATTAAACACACCAGATAGCAAAAAATCTGGAATTTATCAAATTAATTGTAAGGAATGCAATAAAGTATACATACGTAAAACAAGAAGAAATTTGGACACTCGCACTAAGGAACACTTCAGAAATATTAAAAATGGTGAAATTGAAAAATCAGCTATTGCAGCACATAGTTTATTGGAGAATCATAAAATTGAAAAAGAAGCCCTACTTTTAAAACATTTGGAAAAACCTTTAGAATTGACAATTTGGGAGAAGATATATATTCAGAAGAACAAATTTAGATCCATGAATTTCGAGATTCCTGATGAACGTGACCTCATCTCAAAGTTCATCAAATCAACACCAGATGGCAACGTTATTGATGGAGATTTCAACGATTCCAATGAAAAATCTGGTGGTCATAATGACGGTTGAAAATGAGAGAGATGCTTCTCTCAAAAACTAGTTCCCGTGTTTAAAGAAACATAAAATATGAGGTAAGATGTTAAAAAATGACTCATTAATTTATGGATCAATCACCATAAAACTGGCACATATATGTAATTTTTCATGGACAGAGTTCTTATGCTATGAGTAATGTTCTATAACCTTTAGGTGTAGAAGTCACCAGAAACAAAAATTAAAATATCGCTCTAGGGTAGCTATTTTCTGTGTTTCACAATTAAACTCTGCATATTGTATTGCAAGAAACCAAGGCAGGTACTAGCCAAAAATCAGTAAAATCCGACCATTAGAAATGGTGATTTACCTAAAATTCAAAATAGTAAGCATCATGTTTCGTCCTGTGCTGTAGCCAAGTGTTTAAGGCAAGAAGTCTTGGCACAGAGCTATGGGACTTGCATTGGTTCGAGTCCCCATGAGGGAAGAAATTTTCTCATGAAATTTCGGCCGGTATGGGACCGGTGCCCACCCAGCATCGTAAGGCTTTTGGGTAGCAAAAATAAGTAGTGACTCCAGGTTGAGAAGACCAGCTGTAATGGCTGGGGGACCGACATGTTGATCACATGTCACTCCTAAATTGGCTAGATGATCGTCTACCTCTGTGATCAATACATGTGGATGTGAGGCCAGCAGCCGGCTGGTAGCCCAACGGCCTTCTAGGCCTGTTGTGCTTGGACTTTTTAAGCATCATGTTTGGTTTGTCACAGTATGTACTATATAATTTAATTAACCCTTAATATTTCATTATTTAGGCATAGCAGTGCATGCCGGATATTAGCTAGTATGTATGTTAAGGTAGAATATTTTTTATCACTCACCTCATATTGTTCTTCTTATTTGATTATAAACTAGTTTCGGAACATAGTTTCTGTTCCATCCACAGTATCGTCACGACCATTGTTCTGTCGTCTTGAAGAGCTGTCCTTCTCTCCTTCCATTGGCTGACTGAAAAACCTCGAAACCAGGTCATTCTCACCGGGAAATTAATGAACTTTGAATTTCCCGGTGAGATTGACCTGGTTTCGAGGTTTTTCAGCCAGCCTTTTTTCAGCTTTTCAGCTGTCCTTCTCTCCTTCCATTGGCTGACTGAAAAACCTCGAAACCAGGTCAATCTCACCGGGAAATTCAAAGTTCATTAATTTCCCGGTGAGAATGACCTGGTTTCGAGGTTTTTCAGTCAGCCAATGGAAGGAGAGAAGGACAGCTCTTCAAGACAACAGAACAATGGTCGTGACGATAATGAGGATGGAACAGAAACTATGTTCCGAAACTAGTTTATAATCAAATAAGAAGAACAATATGAGGTGAGTGATAAAAAATATTCTACCTTAATGAATATACCTCATAGTGAGAATTCCTAAAATAAGTAGTATGTATGTATTTAATTAAAATTACAATGGGAGGAAACACTATTAAGTATTTACATTAATAAATGAGTTGGAGAAAATGTTTTAACATCTCACCTCAAAAAGTTGCATGTTTTCAAGATACCGGTTTCAAAAGTATAGTACTACTTCCATCTTCAGTCAAATTCCAACTTTGCGTGAAAGCACGCAACTTTGTGAGGTGAGATGTTAAAATATTTTCTCCAATTCATTTATTAATGTATGTATGTATGTACGTATATATATATTCATATTGCATTTCTGTGTTTACTGATCTAGCACCGGAAAAAATTTTCTTTTTATTGGAATCAGTTCTCGGAATGTAGCAATCAATTGAGAAGAGCAATGTCAAGTTTGTTTTCTAGAAAAATTGGATCACTGGAAGTGCAAATTTACCTGATGCAAACAATTATAAATATCACTATAGGCTGCACTATTTTGCAACATAAGTCAGCAAAATCGGAACAATAATTTGACTTGCTGAGGAATTTGATTAGTTTACGTAGTTGTTGAGTGATGAAATTTGGTACAGATTCCACTGACAGAGTAAATGATATTCTGTAGCATTTGGAGAAACTACCAATCCAAAAATGAATTTACCATGAAACATACTTACTTACTTACTCCCTGGCACAATCGAACCCGTAGGTTCATGGCCGCGCGGACATACGCTCTCCATACATCCCTATCCTGAGCTAATACTTTCCAATCATTCCCTGTATAATCTACTTCCCTCAAATCATAGTTAATGTTATTCTCCCACCTCATTCTTGGTCTACCAACTAGGCGTTTTCCCTCTGGCTTTCCTACAAGAAACTTCCTTGCAAGTCATTCATTCCCCATATGTGCAAACTGTCCTGCCCATCGCAGTCTATGAGACTTAACTGTTCTCATTTTAAAATCAATTCCGTTTGGCTTCCTATAAATACCATGTAGTTCATTGTTATGTAGTCTTTTCCATTCACCTGTCTGTTCATCTCTCTTTGGTCCAACAATGTTCCTAAGTACTTATTCCAATACTTTATTCTCAAATACTTGTAATCTCCTTTCCTCCCTTAAAGTAAGAGTCCATGTTTTGCATCCATATAATATAACTGGTAGAATAATAGTTTTATATATTTTCAGTTTAACGTTTTTTGAAAGGAGTTGGGATATCAAGAGTCTCTGCAATGCATAATAGCACGCATTTCCAGAATTGAGCCTATGTTTAATTTCTTTGTGCATCTCATTCCTATTTGTGATTATTGTTCCTAGGTATTTGAATTCAGCCACTTCCTCAAAATCTCCCTCATTTGTCATTAGCTGTCCATTTCCATTATATAATGAATTCCTACATGTGACCATATAATTAGTTTTATTGATATTTACTTCCAGTCCTAATTTCTTAGTGTTACTCAATAGTGTGTGCGTGTTGTCCTTTAGTATCTCCTCGCTATCGGCCAATAGTACTACATCATCAGCATTAACTAACAGCTTATTAATACCATTGAGTTGTAAGCCTTCCTCATTCTCTAAAGATTTAATTGCATGCTCTTGTACAAAATTAAATAGTAGAGGAGATAGTGCATCTCCTTGCTTCAACCCATTCTGGATTTCAAAAGTGTCCGAAAACTGTTTGCCTACACGCACCCTACTCTTTGTGCCATTTAGACACATTCGTATAAGTCTAACTAACTTTTTAGGAATTCCGAACTCCAGCAGGATACTCTATAACTTCTCCCTCTTAATTGAATCATATGCTTTTCTGAAGTCTACATATAGTTGATGTACAGTACCATTATATTCCCATTTCTTTTCTAAAATCTGTCTTATACTAAAAATCTGATCTATTGTAGACCTGTTTCTTCTAAATGCACATTGATGATCTCCTAGCATGTCATCAATATAGGGAGTAAGTCTGCTTACTAATATATTTGTTAGAATTTTGTACAAAGTTGAAAGTAATGAGATGCCCCTGTTGTTGTTGCAATCAGTTTTATCTCCTTTCTTATAAATTGGTACGATAATTGATTCCTTCCATTCATCTGGAAGAGCTTCTTTTTCCCAAATCATACTAAGCAACCAGTGTATCTTATCCATCAATTTTTCTCCCCCTGATTTTATCAGTTCTGCTGGGAACTCATCTGAACCTGATGCTTTATACATCTTAAATTTTTCAATCGCCATTTCAACCTCTAATGCACTTGGCTCTGCGATTAGCATTTCTGCCGTCTGTAAATTATCCTCCACAATGTCCTGTTCTGTATGTACATTTAATAGCTGATTAAAGTAACTTTTCCATCTATTTAATATAGTCCTGGAATCTGCAATCATATCCCCATTTTCATTCCAAGTTATGTTTGTTCTAGCCTGAAACCCTTTCTTCTCTATACTAATTCCCTGATATAATTCTCTAATGTTCCTATTTTTTGCATTCATTTCAAGATCATTAATCTTCTCTCTCAAATATTCCCTCTTTTTACTCTTTAGTAACTTGGTGGTTTCCCGTTTAATACTACCCAATTGCTCTAAATTTACCTCATTTGGCTCATGTAACCATTTCAATTTTGCTAGCTTTCTTTCTTTCACAATGTCGGCACATTCCTCATCAAACCATTTCTTGTTTTGCCTCTTTTTTAAACAACCAATGCTTTCTGATGCTGACAATTTAATAGCATCCCTTATAGCCTCCCATTCTTTATTTATATCAGTTTCTTCTTCGTTTACCACATTGTCAACTGAAGATCCCAGTACTTCAAATCTATTAGCAATTTTGATTTGGTATTCTTGCCGCATTTCATCATTTTTCAAGTTTTTTAATTCAAATTTTACAGAATCATCTTTAGCAATTATTCCTCTCATAAGCGATAGCCGTTGTCTGATTTTCACTCTGACCAGATGATGATCCGAATTGCAGTCTGTCCCTCTAACTGATCTAACATCGATGATGCTGCTGTGCCAGCATTTATCCACTAATACATGATCTATCTGGTTTTGAGTTTCTCCATCTGGGGACGTCCAGGTGTATTTATGAATATCCTTATGCTGAAATGTTGTGCTCTTAACAATGAGATTCTTTGATGTGAAGACTGAATTTGCCTATTGTTGGTTTGAATATATCTTCCTGCCCCACTTTTGCATTAAAATCTCCCAAGACAATTTTCATATGATATTGTGAAAGGCTATCAAATAAGCATTCTAATTCTTCATAGAACTCATCCTTGATCTTGTCATTTTTATCTTCTGTGGGGGCATGTTCATTTACAATTATAAAATCATGTCGTTTGCCCTTTAGAATTATGTATGATATCCTATCACTAACAAACTTAATATCTCGGATAGCGGATAGGATCCTCCTTCTGACTAAAAAACCCGTTCCAAATGCAGGTCTTTCTGCACCCCCATAGTATAATGCAAAGCTTCCTGATTACTGACTACCTTCTCCTAGCCACCTAACTTCCTGTAAAGCGACTATATCCAAGGGCGATTTATCTAAATCCCACGTTAATATCCCTAGTGCCCCGCTATTGTATAAAGTCCTAACATTCCATGTTCCTAGGAACATGTCCCTATGTTTGAGCCTTTGGCATGGGTTCCCTGAAGTAGTCCCTGCCCGGTGAACCGAATGGGGGACTATTTGACCTCCGGAAAATTTTACCCCAGTTGAACCCATGTCTGCATTTCTTGACGGTTATATTTTTATGGTGAAGATCGTCACTCTTTCGACCAAGGTACTTTTTTTCGTCTGGCTTATCACCTTCGACCAGTCCGGCATGGGTAACCCTATCGGCAGCAATGCTACCGCCGGCATAGTTCTCAGGATCATTTAAGCACGCAAGCCACTCCACCACGACAAGGTAAAGATACCATGGAGGGCCATGAAACATACATAGATATTAAAATAAAATAAAATTGTTGTAAAATAATTCTTCATGATAAATAAAGGATAAGAAAACAAAGAAAAATAATAAACTGAAAACAAATAAATGTAAATTTGACAAGTTTGTTTACAATAAACAAGAATTGCAACAGCGACAGCGTTAACAGTATATATATATATATAGATCAAGCCAATACTTCTGTACAACGGGGAGGTAATAATCACAGCAAATAACTCGAACCTAAATTGCCTAGAATCATGCCAAAATCAGGCTTTACGGTTTATAACTGGCGCAGCTAAATCAACCCCGATCACAGCAATGCAAGCACTAACTCAGAACCCTCCAATATGTCTAACTTTAGAGGAACAGGCAATAACACAACATGAAAAAATGTTACGGTTAACAACATCAAAATGGGAAAAAAGACAGTTACAACCAACCAAGTTGAAAACACAAACAAGTTTCTTGTCCAAAGTAACGGAAATAAAAACAGATTTGAATCTTCCTAAATCTAAAAAAATATTTTGATCAGAGAAAACCCTCTTGCTTTTGAACCAATTAACATTCAGCTAAATCTAGAAGAACCAGTTACAAAATCTAAAACTCCCACACCTGTACTAAAAGCTCTAGCGTTAGAAGCAGTGAATAAGAGATATCCACCAGAAGAATGGTTACATGTTTACACAGATGGATCTACTATTGATAACAACTCAGGATCAGGAATTACATGTGCATTATTTTCATTTTATCAACCAGCAGGATACCACACAAATTTTGATGTGGAAGTAACGGCTATTCATATTTCACTCCAACAATTACTATACAGTATAAATAAATTTCAAAATGCTGTCATACTCTCTGATTCTAAGGCAGCATATATACAATAAATTCACACAAAATGAAGTCAATACAAATTAAAGAGTGCTACAAAATGATTCAACAACTTCAAAAACTACAGAAAATAATTAAATTGCAATGGATACCTGCACATTGTGGAATTGCTGGAAATGAGACTGCTGATTTTCTTGCCAAAACAGGCTCCAATCTAATTCAGAATACTACTAAAAGCTTACCTTTCACATCCATAAAAAGAATAATTAAAAACAAATATAAAATCAAACAAAACCAAGACCTATGTAATAAAGCCAAAGACAAAAAATGGAATATTTTAGTAAAGAAGCCAGATATCATTTCAGAAATTCCACGTAAAACTACAGTAGCAAAATTTTGACTGCTTACAGAATATGACTATTTGGCCAAACATTTATATAAAATAGGAATCTACACGAATCCAAATTGTCCTCTATGCAACAAAGACGAAGAAATAAACGAAGAACATCTACAAACCTGTGAAGTAATACCTGTTGGATCCACCATAGGGAAATATTGGAGAGCAAGAACGCTAATGGCTTCATTGCCAAGGCCCAGCATTTGAAAACAACGACAACATGTTATAACTACATCTTTGACATTTGGCATCATCATCATCATCCAGTATCATGGCAGCTGCCGCCGTCTTCCGGAAACCAAACGCTATTCCTCTCTGTCCATCCATTGATCTTCTCCATTCCTCTGATATTCAATGAAGGCAAATATGATATGAAAAGAAAAATGAATACTTGAGTCGCGATTTGAACCCGAGTCTATAACTCTGTTCATTTAGCGCTCTAACCAACTGAGCTACACAAGTATTCCAACACAAACATACATTTTTCTTATATATGTAGTATTCTCCATTCACACAAGAGGTAGCAGGAAATCGTTCCGACTGACATCTAGTGGCTAACATAACAGTTAAGCAATTTTTAAAGAGAATATTTTCTTTATAGCAGTAACGCTTGTATATTTAGATGTTATAACTATACCTCTGGCATTTGGCAGTGAAGGCAAACATGATATGAAAAGAAAAATGAATGCTTGAGTTGGGATTTGAACCCGAGTCTCTAAACTCTGTACCTTTAGCGCTCTAACCAACTGAGCTACTCAAGTATTCCAACACAAACATACATTTTTCTTATATATGTAGTATTCTCAATTCACACAAGAGGTAGCAGGAAATCATTCTGACTGACATCTAGTGGCTAACATAATAGTTAAGCAATTTTTATTTTAAACATACAGAGTTTAGAGACTCGGGTTCAAATCCCGACTCAAACATTCATTTTTCTTTTCATATATATATTCTATTCTATAGTGTTCTGCCCTAGGGCAGGTCCTTCACTGCAACACAGCATTTCGTGCTATGGTTACAGCTTTATTAGGGATTGATAGATGTGGTAGCTTCCTGTTGCTTTCCACACCAGCAAATGATAATGATGATGTTGATGGCCAGATGATGCTTGAGGACCATTTGGTCCTTAAAGCTTCCTGACATTTGTCTTAAAGGTGAGGAAAAACTCCAAAAGAAACCTCACTCAGGAAGCTTGTCTCGACTGGGAATGAAACACGGGCCCGCTGCATGACAAGGCAGCATGCTACATCTAGACCACAGCAGTGGACTATATATATAATTTGGTCATTGTCATTTTCAGTTTCTAGTAGATAGATTCCGATTGAGGGTCTTTCCACTTTTCAGCGGTTGCCCTTTTACCAGCCGGCTGCTGGCCCTTCACATCCACATGTGTCAATCACAGAGGTAGATGATCAACAGCCAGTGTAGGGGTGACATGTGGTTAGCATATCGAGTCCCTCAGCCGTTAGAGCTGGTTCCTCAACCTGGAGCCGCTACTTATTGTAGCTACCCAATTGCCTCACGATGCTGGGTGGGCACCGGTCCCATACTGGCCGAAATACCTTGAGAAAATTTCTTCCCCCATGGAGACTCGAACCAGCGCAAGTCCCGTAGCTCTGCGCCAAGGCTTCCTACCTTAACCGCTCGGCTATGGCTAGTAGATAGGAGAGTGAATATCTGTAAACATCAAGTTTTTCTGAGTCTAGAGATATCTTTGAGAACAAATCAACATTAAATTGAGGAAGATATCTCTAGACTCAAAAAAAACTTGATTAAAAGAACCTCGAAATATTACTTCCTACAATAAAACATCTGTAAACATTTTTCAAAAAATATTTTTATGTGGACTATCTCATCAACTTAATTTCTTCAGAATTTGCAAAAAAGTACATCTTATGGACATATAATTCAGTATGATAAGGTTAATTAGTTCTTACCTGCTCATATTTATAGCATATATATAAAAATCAATGTTTGTTTTTTTGTTTGTTTGTATTCTATGTGATGATCCGATTTTGATGGGGTTTTTTGCAAAATGTTCAGAAGATTCCCGGGATGAACATAGGCTATAAGAGAGTTGTGATATTCAACCCCTTCACCCCTAAAAATCACCCTTTTTAGTGAAAATATGAAATAAAGTCCCTATTTTGACGCTTAAATGGCTTATGCTGCCCAAACCATAACAAATACACCAAATTAATGTACACAGAATTGAATATCTCAAAAAACTCTACAACAAAGTCCATGACAGCATATGTTTATCTTTTACAGATAACTCACAATAACCATTTTGTTTTTCATTGATGCCAAGAAGATCGGGATAAGTCGATTCCCAGACAAGTGTGCTCTGCCATACTGTTCATCCGATTGAGATGGGGCTTTCTAAAAAATTTTCAGGAGATTCTGCAGATGAACATAGGCTATAAGAGAGTTGTAATACTCAACCCCTTCGCCCCTAAAAATCACCCTTTGTAGTGAAAAACATGAAATAAAGTCCCTATTTTGACGCTTAAATGGCTTACGCTGCCTAAACCATGACAAATACACACAAATTAATGTACACAGAATTGAACATCTCAAAAACTCTACAAAAAAGTCCATGACAGCATATGTTTATCTTCAATGGATAACTCACAATAACCATTTTTGTTTTTCATTGATGCCAAGAATATCGGGATAAGCAGATTCCTGAACAGTGCATGGCTGGTGGTAAAAACACATTAACATTTATTTATTTATAAGTAGCAGCGCACAACGGGTATTAGCTGGTATATAATAATTACTATTTATTTACATTTTTTGCGTCAGTTTAACTTTGACCAGTGGCATACAGTGTCACAGCAGTTACCCCTATTGTTTGATGAAAATGTATCTTATGACGATTTTATTATTGATTTAACACTTCTCACTGAAGGATAAATTATATTTGAAGAGAAAAATTTTCGCCTAGACCGAGACTCGAACCCGGGACCCTTGACTTTCTGGGCCAAGTGCTCTACCAACTGAGCTACCGAGGCGAGTTACGATCTAGATCTCTTCAAATATGTATCTTATGGTTTATAACAACTTCTTTTCCAAATTGTTCATTTTATAAATAGTATGAGCATTTATTATTGTAAATGTGATTCTAGAAACTTCCTATAATAGTATAGTATATTAAAAAAAAAGTTACAATTCATACTTATGCATGCATAATTCATTAATGAAATACATTCAGTGATACATAAAATGGATGGTTGGTTGGTATCTAATGTCGAGCACTTGATAATGAAATAATTCGCTCTAAATGGATCTACAGTGTATATTATATATTACACAGTCATTCACATTAACTATTAGTAACTTGGCAAATCACATTAATTAGTAACACTAACTAAAACTAATGAAAGCAAATTAATAGCGCATTTGAACAAACTTGGTGCCAATATCAAATTACTTCAACTGTTGATTTCCGCAAATAATATTTTGTATACATGTGTGTTATATTTTAATTGTTGAGTTATTCAATCAGATAATATATATAAAGCTTCCTAAATTAATATGTTGCCATAGCTGACACGGAATACCACATAATTTGATTTCATATTGTTTCTATCTTTTTTTGTAAAAAGAAATATAACTTGCATAAATCAAATGTTATGAATGAATATAAAAATATGATTTAACTTTCACAGGGAAAGAACACTATGAGGTTTAATTTAAGAATTAAATTAATATTTTTATTATCTCACCTCATATCCTTTTTATTCTATACTGCAGTTTCGGTGCTTATCTCCATTTTCAGCAGCCTCTGGTTGACTGGTGTTATGTCGTTTCTTGGCGGTTTTCTTCTTACTTCTATCGGTGGACCGATGAACCTCTGAATCAGGTCAAAATTTTTGGGAGTTTCGAAATTCATGAGTTTATCTTTCTTATTTTTTTGGATGTGGATTTTTTCCCAGACCAATATTAAATTACTAATCAAACACACAGATAAACAAGAAGAACTCACAGTCTAGGAAAAAATCCATATCCAAAAAAATAAGAAAGGTAAACTCATGAATTTTGAAATTCCCGCAAATTTTGACCTGATCCAAAGGTTCATCGGTCCACCGATAGAAGTAAGAAGAAAACCGCCAAGAAACGACATAACATCGGTCGACCAGAGGCTACTGAAGATGGAGATAAGCTCCGAAACTGCAGTATAGAAGAAAAAGGATATGAGGTGAGGTAATAAAAACATTAATTTAATTCTTATAAAAATATTAATTTGAAAAATAGTATTATTGAAAAACTGGTATTTTCTAAATCAGCCAATCGCATTTCTCATCTTGCATCAGCAAAGGGATGTTTTATGAATCAATAGATCGAAACTTCATTCGACCTCATGGTTATCGATGATCAACTTGTACATTTCGCCTACGAGTTGTGACATCAGGCCAAGTTAACTGGTTTATGGGGGACTGTAATTTTTTGTTTAATAGAAACCAAACTTGGCATATAGCAACTGATTAATAAAAGTATTATCGAGTTCATTAAATAATCAACACTGGGTGTAGCAGTTCACTTGAAATGGAAATGTAAAAATTACTCTAGCAGTCGAAATTTTCTGTTTCACAACAGAATATATGTATATAATAAACTTGAGGGAGATGTTCTAAAAATCAATGAAATCCTACCATTAGAAATGCGGGCTTACCGAAATCTGAAATTTATAATTGACTCCAGCAACCACTATGTTCTGTTCGTCGCAATGTATACTATATAATTTATTTAATCCTTAAATTGGCAATGCAGCCTACAAAATACACCAGTTTAATTTATTTCATATTTTCAACATAATAATGACTATTTAACTCATGCCCCAAATGGGAGTCAATGACCAATCACGTTTCAATGATTTCCGTTTTATAACCAATCACAGTCGTGTTTCACCAAATATTTATCAATATTAAATTTACCATATTAAAGAAAGCTCCTCCTTTTTAATATTCTGAACAGGTCTGACCATTATTTTGCAGTGAATGACTGTAATAAATACGGCTACCAGATTATAAATATAGTGCATGGATGTCAACAAATAGCACTTGCAGGAATTAATATAAAAACATTTGTAGCAATTGATTATACCACCAAAAAAAGAAACCACTCTTTGCACTTTGTTAAATGTATTTTTTCCTAGGTAATATTCCAGAAAAATATAATTGTCATATTTATATCATACGACATCAGAAATGAATTAATATACAGTTAGATGTGTTTCATTTTTTCTCCACTAGAGAGCATTCTTACAATATTGCGTTCCTTTGGCAATAAATAGTATGATCTGCTAGCAGTGATAAATAAAAGAAGCAGATGAAGCATACCAATCGTTTCTCATTTGTTTTCAAACCTCGCCGTTTACATTAAATATATAAATATTTTAAAATAACTATAGTTAAATAATGATTTGTGAGTAAACAACTTAATTTTATTCGTTAAATAGTCCTAACAAATGCCACTCTTGATTTCCAAATTCTCTAGATAAATTCACTCCTCACTTCGTGAGTCGTGAATTTATTGATAATTTGGTAATCACTCGTGGCATTACTTATGAAAAACTAATCACTAGATATAATTTAAATTGGTGTCAAATTATACAGCAATATACAAAAAAGTAATAATATATGGTTAGACTTGAATTGTTTTCACTGCAGTCAAACACTTTTAAATAAGCTGTATCAGAAATTGAGTTTCAACAATTTAACAAGTAAATAAATATTCCAGTAAACCAGAAAAATGTGTCCAAAATTCGATTTAGTTGGGATTTGCATAGTTCATGGTCTTTTCCAACTTGCATACCATTTTATGTTTAGAGACAATATAGTCATCAATGAAGAATCACATTGAGAAACTGGTGGCATCACTATTTAAATTAAAAAAAAAATTCCATTTTCAGATTGATTGTATCACTTTCTCCAGTGACGGGAGACAAAGCCACATTGTTGTTGTACAACCTGGTGGCATTGAAGTCAAAAAAAAAAAAAAAAAAAAAAACATAAATAACCAAGAGCCATCATCATGATGAATGCATTACATTTAGGTTATTTTTCTCAACCTCTTCTTTCCCTATTCACCCTGTGACCTGATTCAGCCGAATTTACCCTAACTTTGTAGACTGTCTTTCGGGAAGTTCACCACAAATATTAAGTGTATTCGGGATCCATCAGTTACGCTCCAACATAAAATTATGCCTACTTCCAATGCTACAGTTACATTCGGCAGTCAGATTTCTCACGGTAGAATATATATAGCCTAATTTGTGTTTGTGGTCAGTTTCCACACTGCAGCATTTCCTTTCCGATTTTACAGAGACATAGGATTGTTCTTCCTACTAAAGGTAATGACAAAAATACAGTTTAACCAATCTTACATTAAGCCACTTCTCGCCGTGTTTCTTTATCTTCCCCATACTTAAACTGTTTACTATATTCTAATTATTTCCTAAGTCTCAAGATTCCCTTGACAGGGCCACTGTTGTTTGATCTTTCTCTGCTTCTGAATTCTTTATGTTGGTACAATAAAGCTTTTCTTGATAGTAGGTTAGGGTTCTTTTCCTGCTTATGATCCTGCTAATTATTCTGGTAAGTGTAAATATCTTCTATAATATTTGTGATTCATTATATTTTCCTTACATTTGTGGTTAGTCTAACCTAGTTAAATCTATCAGCCTATGTAAATATCTCATTTGGTCTACTTGTATTAGGGATTTTTATTTCCAGTTCCCACTGCTATATTTAAAGCCATGTTTCTTATGTAACTGTAATTTTTTTATTGACATTTGTTTTCCAAAGTGACATTTAATAAATCCATGATCTACATCTACAACAGCATAAGAGCCCAATATTGGGTCTCAGCCTCTTCTTTGTTAGGAGTTACAAGACCAAGTTAATTTAGTTTTGCTTATATTATTTTTGGTCTGATCATCTTACCTCAATATTAATGTTGATTTGTTCTTGGACATGTTTCAGAACAAAAAACATGTTCAAGAACAAATCAACATTAATATTGAGGTAAGATAATCAGACTAAAAATAATATAATTAAAATAACCTCAAAATATAACTTCCTAAAATTAAATGTTAGTTTTGCTTATTTGCCCACACATGTCATGAATGGTATGCGGTCAACATATAGACCAAGTGAGTCATCTAGCTAGTAACCAAGGTATTACTAGGATGATGAGGTTGGTACATTTTGCTTAGAGGCCTCTTTTTTCAGGTTTATGAATCATTTACAAGTCTGAAAATCTTCAGACATAGGACCCATGGTTTTAAGTCCCTCCCGGAGGACTCACTCCTTGGATTTTTCCATCCCAAAAAAGTCCATGGACCCTGGCCATGTTTGAACCTCCAATCCTCATGACCAGAGGCAATGAACATGTCCATTAGTCCACCGTGGCCAACGTAACTCCATGAACTTTGTTATAATTCTGTAATTATTTTTTTTAATTTATGTCAGAAATTAGCCAAAATAAGTAAATTTAACAACTTGTTGAATAATTTATCCTACCAGTTCTACTTTTAACTCTTTTTTAAATCCTTTCCACACATGCCATTGACTAATGAAAAGTCATAGGTTGAAAATCCTATGACAATCAAGTCATGCAAATTTCAAGCTACTGAATATTTTGACACGTTTTTCTTTCCATTGTTAATTAATAACACATATTTTAAACATTTCAGGCAATTAGAATAATATAGGCTAAATATAAATTACACACGAGAGCTTCTTTTATCGAGTTCTGAAGGAATGAAGGTGTTAAGGTTATTCTCATGAAAATATTTTTGAAATTTTTTACATAACTTAATTGATCCTATCTAGTAGACACCAAAATTTAAGATGACTTTATATATATATATATATATGGTATGATAAGAAAAATAAATGCCTGGACGGGATTCGAACCCGGATCTCTGAGTCTGTACCTCAGTGTGATATCCATTACACTACCAGGCGAATCCAATTCAAACACTTATTTTTCTTATATATGTATTATACTCTCCATTATTACTAGATGTCGCGAGAACACTGTCTTCACTGCCATCTAGTAGCTGACTATATCAAGTAAGCAAATTAAAGAGAATATTTATTTTACTTTATAGCAGTGACGCTTTATCGATGTTATAATTAAATCTTTAACATTGAGCAATGCAAGCTTAATATGGTATGATAAGAAAAATAAATGCCCGTCCAGGCATTTATTTTTCTTATCATACCATATTAAGCTTGCATTGCTCAATGTTAAAGATTTAATTATAAACATCGATAAAGCGTCACTGCTATAAAGTAAAATAAATATTCTCTTTAATTTGCTTACTTGATATAGTCAGCTACTAGATGGCAGTGAAGACAGTGTTTCTCGCGACATCTAGTAATAATGGAGAGTATAATACATATATAAGAAAAATAAGTGTTTGAATTGGATTCGCCTGGTAGTGTAATGGATATCACACTGAGGTACAGACTCAGAGATCCGGGTTCGAATCCCGTCCAGGCATTTATTTTTCTTATCATACCATATTAAGCTTGCATTGCTCAATGTTAAAGATTTAATTATAACATATATATATATATATATATATATCTCAAGATAAAACATCCCCACTAAAGTCATTAAGAAGCTCTGGTGGCAGTAGGAAATTAAGGCTCCCATCTTTATATACAAGATATTTGTAAATTCCCATTACAAACTTGTAAGACTTGTAGAGGAACAGAGTAGATAAAAGTTTTGAATAGGAACCTTTGTCTTAAAACATATCTTTATGTGTTGAAGGTACAAATTTGCATTAAGCGTTTATAACTCCCATGTCTACCAGGGATAAATCGATAGTAATTTAATGATTTATGATGATAAATAATTACATTTATACAACCCAACATCCACTGATTTCGTGACAATGTCTAATGACAGGGGAAAAATAATAGAACTTTATTTTGATAATGTAAGATTTGAATAGAAGCAGAGGGCGATGAGTTTCCTCTAATTTTTGCGGTAAGTCGAGAAAATAGAATCTACAGGGGATTCATAAATCCATCCATCGATAGTAATTCTGCCCGAGGGCAGTTCTTTCACTGCAATAATAGCATTTTCATGCTATGCTTTGCAGCTTTGCTAGGGAATTATATGTATGGTAGCTTCCCGTTGCTTTCCACACTGGTGATGGATGATGATGATGATGACAATGATAAGCATGATGATGATGGCCAGATGATTTTCGGGGACCGTTGGGTCCTAAGCTTTCTGACATTTGTCTTACAGGTGAGGAAAAACCCCGAAAAAACCTCACCCAGGAGCCTGTCCTGACCGGGAATCGAACCCGGGCCTGCTGCATGACAAGGCAGCATGCTACCTCGAGACCACAGCGGTGGACGATTCATAAATAATTTACTTAATTATTCGTGGGTCTTCAAATTTATTAAGTTAGGAATGATAATTGAATAAATTAATACAAGCAATTACAAATGCATGGAGATACAATGCAAGCTTAATGTTACAAAATTATAATTTGGCAGTTCTAGCTAGCCATATCAATATTCTGATTTGCCTTTAATGTACAGGCTTCTTTAAAATAGGTAGCTAATATATTTCCTTAGTGGTAGATTACCAATACTTTACCTATTATGGCTTAGGTTTTTGTACTAAGCCTTTTAAAATATTTAGTTGACTGACTTAATGACTTTACTTAAGTCCTACTTATTTTACAAGAATCTAGTCATGGTTCAGGCCTTGTTTAAAGAGTGCTTTCCTATCAACCTAAATGAAAGATATAAGTATCGGAGAAAGTGTTACTTGAGCTCACTTCCCACTAAATCTCTGTTCATCTCTAATATTTCAATATTGGGCTCCTGTGGGATGTCCTACAATAGTTAACAGCCAATCATAAGAAATTATCACTATTTTGGTTTTGATGCTAAAATCCTATTGGATATTCATTCTCTTCATGCATCGGTTAGTACTTCTTGGAATTTAGTGGATGGTTTTCCTGCTGGGTCCTTAGGACTTTCCATTTCTTCATTAATACAATATTTTGTGATTATTTGCAAGAAGATTACATTTTGTATGAATGCCTAATCTTCAGTAGCGGCTTTTCAGGCAAAGCGAGTGAAGTGCCACTTCACCTATATTCTAATTATATAACAGTTCAATTATTTTATTTTATTATTTAATATTATCTTTCTCTGACAAAAGAATGTCTATTCTATGTCAGCTTCTTAAGAACAGTGGCTGCTAATAGTTCACATTGTGTCTGCTAGAGCATTCCTACCACATTTAATTGAACTAAAATTTAATGGGTTATATCTTTGACACTTAACAACTTTGGAAAAACATTTTTGCCTTCTCATGATTGCTATGGCAACCGTAATGTCAACAGATATTAAGGATATCCAGACCATAGAGAACCGGTTCTAGAATTCTACAATTCTGACTGGGGGTGAAGACATGGTGTACATATTTGCAAAACACGTCAGCACTTAAATTGGATCTGTGTTAGACAATAAGGGAGTCTTGGATCTACGGTTTTGGTTTAGTATGTTGCCTTCAATTGGTGCCACAGTATCTACATTTCACATTTTGCTTTAGTTTGACTCAATTGTGAGCATTTTTGTAGCCCTGCAGCATAGAAAGACAAAGCTTCAACCCCCAGTCTGAGCATTTATTTTTGTCTACAAATATAATTTGTACCTAAATTACTTTGATTTCTTAAAGCACAAATAGCATATAACTTCTCATTACACCAGGCTCGTTCAATGGTACTGCCAAGTCATACAATCTTCATTTAAAAAAATTCTTGGTTTGAACAATATTCATGGTTATGCTGTAGTGTGACATTACAAAAACTCTTTTGTTGGCTGTGTGTTTTGTTTAGTAATAAATTTGGTGTCTGGAATAAACAAGGGTTTTCTGACTTTAAAATGTGATGCATGCTTTAAATAAGCATAAAGATTCTGAGGAGTATTTGAAGTGACATTTGCAGTTGAAAACTTTAGAAAACAATAATTGTAATACAATTGTAGATGCTCTAAGGGAAAATGCAAGACTGTGTACACTTCGATTTAATGAATGTGTTTATTTGAATCGACAAATCTTGAGGCTAGTCATTAGGACTGTACTATATTTAAATATGTTATCATATCATCACTTCACCTATTTTTTCATCCACCAGCTGCCACTGATATTCTTATATAGTACATGGACAGTTTATTGTATATGTAAAACAAGTTAGAACTGCCTCTTTACAGCCTTTTATCTGGATTAATGTTACTGGTCCCATATTCATTCATGCGTATACTAGGGTAGTTACTTTGTATTATCTTAATGTGTTTGTAATGTTTATCAAAATGTCTTGGATATTATCTCTCTATCTGGGATGAAAAGAATATCCCTGAAAAAATTACTAGTTATAATAAAAGTTTGGGAATTATTAATCAAGTTATGAAACTATCCCTTGTACAAAAAAAACAACACTAGATTACGTTTATATAACACTTTGGCTAGACCAGTGTTGACCTATGGTAGTGAAGCATGGACACTAAAAAGATAAAATGAAAGCAGAATAACGGCTTTTGAAATGAGATTCATGCGCAAAACAGCGGGTTACACCAGATGGGATCGGAAAAAGAACACCGATATCTTAAAAGAATTGAAGACTATGCCAGTTTTGGAATATATTAAAGAGTACCAAATAAATTGGAAACACCATCTAGAAAGAATGAGTTTAAATTGGATCCCGAATTTGGCATACTTGCAGGATATCTCTGTTAGCCTATGCTGTATGACATCTAGCAATATCTTGCATTAGAAGAAAATTAGGGTCCATACCATAAGCAAAGGGTACAACATGTTGGAAGATAATGCAATTAATGTAAATATCAGCATTCATGCACTGTGGGACAATGACAAGCTCTGTCCGAGACTGAAGAGTAATCCCAGCCCAAACCATAACCGAACCACCTTCAAATGTGTCACGTTCAATGATTGTGGCTGGATCAAAATGTTCACCAGGACATCTCCATACATGTGTACAACCATCAGAACCTGTTAGACAAAATCTTGATTCGTCTGTGAATAAAACACCCTTCCATTGGCAGAGCTGCCAGTTGACACGATTCTGAGCAAATCGCAGCCGGGCTTCTTTGTGCTGACGTGTTTAATGAGGGGCTTTAAAGGGGGTTCTAGACCTCAACCTTGCATTTCTCAGTCTATTTCTTACAGTCTGATCAGAAATTACTGTCCCAGTTACTGTGCATAAATTATTTTGTAGATCTCTGGCTGTAGATTTTCTTCTGCGCAAAGCTGATAAGACAAGAAATCTATCCTGTACATCTGTAGTTTTCTTCTTACGACCTTGCCTGGGTCTCCTCTTGTATCCATGTGTCTCTCTATATCGCCTCCACAGCCTATGGATGTCGGAAGGGCTGACATCAAGAATCCTAGAGACATGGCAAATGGAACAACCATCTTCAATCAATGCAACTGCTTGTGCAACTGATGTTTCATTCAGATGTCTCATTGCTCTGTATTAGCTTCAGAGAACACAAAAATAACAATTCCCTACCACACATTATTCTTCAAACCTGTTTTCAAAAAAATAAATCAATACGAACTCACTTTGGTTTCAGCAACTCTTGGAATTTTAGTAACATATTCAGAAAAAAATTAATAAAACCCAGAAGATCTTCAATCTGATTTTGAACAATACTTGAACTCAAAACATCTGACTCTCAATAATGAAATTGTTACAATATTTATTTTGTGGTTTTGGTTTAAACATGTGTTCCTCTCATTTTTTTGAGTAGTGTATTATTATGAATTTGATTTGCTGAGGAACTGGTTTAATTTCACAGTTCCAGTGTGACGGCCTTTTCTTACTGCCAGATATTAATTAGAATCAGAGATCTAAAAGCAACTTCTTATTTTTCTTCAGGGATTGCAGAAAATGACTCCAGTGGAGAAGATGAGATCTCATTGTAGCAATATAATTGCAAAACACTATATTGGCCAAGAGATTGTGAGTATATAGTTTATTAAATTTAATTTATATTTAGAAAATTAAATACAGCTACATTGTAATGATTCAAATAAATGACTAACTCTCTATCAAACCCACATGTTCATGGCTGCATGGAATTTTGTTTTCCATACATTCCTATCCAGAGGTAATATTTTCCAATCTTATCCTCTATAATTTATTTCCCTCAAATCATGGTTTATATTATTATCCCAACATACTGGCCGCTTTCTCTCTTGTTTATCCACAAGGAGCTTCCATGCTGCTATTACATTCCTTATTCATGACACATGTCCTGTCTAACACAATCTACGAGACTTAACTGTTATTACATTTTGTTTCCCATAAAGAATATGTAGCTCACTGTTAAGTAGTCTTCTCCATTCACCTGTCCATTTCTGTTTGGTTCATGAATTTTCGTAACGAGTTTATTCTTGAATACTTGTAATCTTTTCTCCTCCCTTGAAGTAAGAGTCCATGTTTCTAGAAACAATAATTACTTCAAGGATTGAGGTGAAGGGATAAATTTAACATAGGCTCAACTCTTGAAATGCATGCTATTTTGCATTACAGAAACTCTTGTTATCCCAACTTCTCTAATACATATATATCCTCAACTCGTGTCCAACTCTGGGTCTGGTTGATGGATGAGATGGAATGAATCCACTACATTTAGAGGCATGTGAATAACAAGGGTGTCAGCTGGCCACTTCTCTAAAATATGATAAACTAAAAATGTATAAAAAATCCAAATTTGTATGGATGATAGAATAGATGATATTTTGATATACGACCAAATGTCTAAAACTAATTATTAAATGATAAAACTTGAAACTGTGCTATTTTATGATGAAGAAGATGTAACAATTGTAACTTTATGTATGACACTCATGCTTCAAAATTATTTTACTTTGTAATCCATTACAAAAACTATTAAAAATTTTAGCACCCAGTATCAATACAATCTCTTCGAGGTCATGTCATTGCATGTAATATACATTCAAAGATAGAGATATGCATTGCAGAGAGTCAGTAGCTGCAAGGACCCAAGCGATGATGTCTTCCTCTGATTAAATTGGAGTCTCCTACACCAGACTCTTCAAGTGCCCCCCACACACAAAAGTGGGTTCAGGTCAGTAGAAGAGCACACAACCCACAATGTCCAATCCACTTCTCACCAAATTTGTTTTTCAAGTGTCCTCAGACTTTGTGAGAGGAATGAACAGTTTCATCGTCATGATAAAACACAATAAATGTCAAATATCAAGAGGATAGTCCTAGAGGAGCTCAAGCAATAGATACTTCAGGAACCATAAAATGCAGGTTACCATCTAGATTTAATGGAAGCATGTATGGCCAAATCAAATTCTCTCCAACATACCTGCAAATTTTTCATGGTGTGAACTTATTGTCACTAGGATAACCTTGGTTTTTCTTTAACGTTATTTTGGCGTAAATGAACACACAGATGTTTAAAATCTCACTTAACACTTTATTTCCTTCTGCAAATTATCAGTAAACTTTTAATCACAATTTTTCACTCACAATTAATCTTCTCTCAATCTTTATCTCAGCCACAATAATTTTCAGTACTGATGAATCCGTTTACCACAATTTCTCGTAAACTTAACTTCTCGCCGTCTAACACAAGACTACACTGACTGGTGTCTTGACATCGCCTCCTTATGTATAGGTGCAAGGAACATTTTAGACATAGGTTCA
Organism: Diploptera punctata; assembly: GCA_030220185.1. NCBI lineage: Eukaryota > Metazoa > Arthropoda > Insecta > Blattodea > Blaberidae > Diploptera > Diploptera punctata. The sequence continues at coordinate 1,226,515 of JASPKZ010010253.1, forward strand.
AGACGCTTCGAACCGTAGAAGCCTCTGGCCACTGATTTTTTTGAAAAGCAGAGTAATATGATGTTGGAGGCATCTGGAACCACAGCCCAGACACTTTGGCCGGTTTATGCAGACTTTTGAATCGCGATTGGCAACTCGCAAATCTATTCTGACCAATGCGAGACCACCATTCTTGCCTTGCCCAAGTAATTTAAACGTCGCTCTATGACGCATAAAAGTACGAAGAAGGAGTTAGGATTTTCATCTGACGATGGGTGTTGGTTGTGAACATTGACTGTTTCATCCACGTCTATTGAAGCTTCATCTGTGAATAATACATATCATCCAAAACCAGGTTGTACAGTGCATTTCTAAAGTACCATTAAAAAAATTTCAACCCGATGAGGATTATCGTTCAGTGTGAGTGCTGGTACCTTTTGTGGATGAAATGGATATAACTGTCGTTCCTTCCATACTCAAAAAACAGTCATGTGGTCAACATGCAATTGCCGTGCAACATGTCAAGAGCTTGTTGATGGGGTTGTTGTCGACTACTTCTAAAAACAATTTCCTCTAACTCAGGTGTGTGAGTTGTGTACGGTTGGCAAACATTGCATCTGTAAATCTTAACAGAAAATTTTTAACTGTGCAGTAAAAATGGTAGTAAAGTACTCTAGTAATTAGAAATATGTGTATCTATTTAGACAACTAATCTGCATTGCACTTTATTTAGGCAAATGGTGATTGCTAGCAACAAATGTATAATTGATAGCACACACTGTCCATGACATCACTCCCAAAAAAGATAGTGTGGCAGCTGTTGAGTTCCCATTGCATGCATCATAAACTATATGCACAACTGTTAAATCAACTCAAGTGAACTGTTCTCTCTACTCTCAATGAACAGTAACGTACTGCGACTTCCCTACACAAACATTGCCCTCTGATGTCATGGTCTGTTTACTGATTAATGTTAGATTAATGGTTTGAAGCATGAATGTCATAAATGAAGATATAGCTAGAATTTTTGTTCTTTACAGTATAGCATGTTTCCTGGTTTTCTCTTTTAATAAATAGTTTCATACCCTAGCCATATGACAAAAAAGTTTGTTTTGGTCTATTCTAACATCCCTAGATGTGTGGGTATTGAATTTATTTACATTCTGTACAGTGGCGTCACGCCCTATATGTTCAATATTTCATTGACCCTCCAAAAAAATGAATTTCATTAGACTTAAGTGAATTATTATAACAAACAGTCTGTTATCTTAGCTCACAGTAGTTACTACTAAGACTCAACTTATTCATTAACAAGAATCCCATCATGTTACTTACAAGGAACGTACTTGGGCTCGAACAAACATATCTGTATGAAAGTTTGGTTACAGGACCATTATATACCTCTCAATGTGCTGGTGGGTGTCGTTTTTCTGAACAACTCTGCAATCATGCTCTAGATATCACTGTAGATGTCATTGTAGAAGCCATACACAATGCAGATATCTTAACTATAAATGTAAATGGGGGACTTTCAATAAAATGCTCACAGCAATATGAATGACTGCAAAATGCACAGTGGAGAAAAGCAAGTTGATCGCATGTCATGTTTGCACATTCTATAATATTAGACATTTCAGCATAAGGATATTCATAAATACACCTGGACGTCCCCAGATGGAGAAACTCAAAATCAGATAGATCATGTATTAGTGGACAAACGCTGGCACAGTAGCATCATCGATGTTAAATCAGTTAGAGGGACAGACTGCAATTCGGATCATCATCTGGTCAGAGTGAAAATCAGACAATGGCTATCGCTTATGAGAGGAACAAACGCTAAAGATGATTCTATAAAATTTGAATTAAAAAACTTGAAAAATGATGAAATGCAGCAAGAATACCAAATCAAAATTACTAATAGATTTGAAGTACTGGAATCTTCCGATGACAATGTGGCAAACGAAGAAGAAACTGATATAAATAAAGAATGGGAGGCTATAAGAGATACTATTAAATTGCCAGCATCAGAAAGCATTGGTTGTTTAAAAAAGAGGCAAAACAAGAAATGGTTTGATGAGGAATGTGCCAACATTGTAAAGAAAAGAAAGCTAGCAAAATGAAATGGTTACATGAGCCAAATGAGGTAAATTTAGAGCAACTGGGTAGTATTAGACGGGAAACCACCAAGCTACTAAAGAGTAAAAAGAGGGAATATTTGAGAGAGAAGATTAATGATCTTGAAATTAATGTAGTCCCGCGCCGTAGCCGAGCGGTTAAGGTAGGAAGCCTTGGCGCAGAGCTACGGGACTTGCGCTGGTTCGAGTCTCCATGGGGGAAGAAATTTTCTCATGGTATTTCGGCCAGTATGGGACCGGTGCCCACCCAGCATCGTGAGACAATTGGGTAGCTACAATTAGTAGTGGCTCCAGGTTGAGGAACCAGCTATAATGGCTGGGGGACTCGACATGCTAACCACATGTCACCCCTACACTGGCTGTTGATCTCATCTACCTCTGTGATTGACACATGTGGATGTGAAGGGCCAGCAGCCGGCTGGTAAAAAGGGCAACCGCTGAAAAGTGGAAAGACCCTCAATCGGAAATTAATGCAAAAAATAGGAACATTAGAGAATTATATCAGGGAATTAGTATAGAGAAGAAAGGTTTCAGGCTAGAACAAACATAATTTGGAATGAAAATGGGGATATGATTGCAGATTCCAGGACTATATGAAATAGATGGAAAAGTTACTTTAATCAGCTATTAAATGTACATACAGAACAGGACATTGTGGAGGATAATTTACAGACAGCAGAAATGCTAATCGCAGAGCCAAGTGCATTAGAGGTTGAAATGGCGATTGAAAAATTTAAGATGTATAAAGCATCAGGTTCAGATGAGTTCCCAGCAGAACTGATAAAATCAGGGGGAGAAAAATTGATGGACAAGATACGCTGGTTGCTTAGTATGATTTGGGAAAAAGAAGCTCTTCCAGATGAATGGAAGGAATCAATTATCGTACCAATTTATAAGAAAGGAGATAAAACTGATTGCAACAACTTCAGGGGCATCTCATTACTTTCAACTTCGTACAAAATTCTAACAAATATATTAGTAAGCAGACTTACTCCCTATATTGATGACATTCTAGGAGATCATCAATGTGCATTTAGAAGAAACAGGTCTACAACAGATCAGATTTTTAGTATAAGACAGATTTTAGAAAAGAAATGAAAATATAATGGTACTGTGCATCAACTGTATGTAGACTTCAAAAAAGCATATGATTCAATTAAGAGGAAGAAGTTATATAGTATCCTGCTGGAGTTTGGAATTCCTAAAAAGTTAGTTAGACTTATACGAATGTGTCTAAATGGCACAAAGAGTAGGGTGCGTGTAGGCAAAACAGTTTTCGGACACTTTTGAAATCCAGAATGTGTTGAAGCAAGGAGATGCACTATCTCCTCTACTATTTAATTTTGTACTAGAGCATGCCATTAAATCTTTAGAGAATGAGGGAAGGCTTACAACTGAATGGTATTAATAAGCTGTTAGTTTATGCTGATGATGTAGTACTATTGGCTGATAGCGAGGAGATACTAAAGCACAACACGCACACGCTATTGAGTAACACTAAAAAATTAGGACTGGAAGTAAATATCAATAAAACTAAATATATGGTCACACGTAGAAATACATTATATGATGGAAATGGACAGCTAATGACAAATGAGGGAAATTTCGAGGAAGTGGCTGAATTCAAATACCTAGGAACAATAATCACAAATAGGAATGAGATGCACAAAGCAATTAAACACAGGCTCAATTCTGGAAATGCATGCTATTATGCATTGCAGAGACTCTTGATGTCCCAACTCCTTTCAAAAAACGTTAAACTGAAAATATATAAAACTATTATTCTACCAGTTATATTATATGGGTGCGAAACATGGACTCTTACTTTAGAGAGGAAAGAAGATTACAAGTATTTGAGAATAAAGTACTTAGGAAAATTTTTGGACCAAAGAGAGATGAACAGACAGGTGAATGGAGAAGACTACATAACAATGAACTACATGGTCTTTATAGGAAGCCAGATATAATAAGAACAGTTAAGTCTCGTAGACTGCGATGGGCAGGACATGTTGCACGTGTGGGGAATGGGAGACTTGCATGGAAGTTTCTTGTAGGAAAGCCAGAGGGAAAACGCCCAGTTGGTAGACCAAGAATGAGGTGGGAGAATAACATTAACTATGATTTGAGGGAAGTAGATTTTACAGGGAATGATTGGAAAGCATTAGCTCAGGATAGGGATGTATGGAGAGGTTGAATGCCATGTCAATTAAACTTTTGAAGTTTCCACTGGTTAAACAATATCGTAGCCAGCATTCTGCCATGCGTAACAAAGCATTGGTCTATATACTCCTGCAGATAACTGATTGTAAATGATAGAATGCAAATTCATGATAAAGAATCTGTCATGCAATTTTGGCTGCATATTACTGGAACATAGTTTAATGTCTGTTATTCTCTTGGCATATATTTTATATTGCCTGAAGAAATACACATCCAGAGGTTGTGCATATTTTGTAGTTTTAGGTGGTATGATTTTTAAATGGACATCTTTTCTGCCAGATGCTTCCAGTAGTACTTGTTCATCCTTATGTCCAGACCAGGAGTCACAAAGTACTAATGACTTTCTCGTCCAATTTGTTTCAAAACTGATAGAAAAAAGTCTTCAGATGTTGTTTCATCATCTTCCCACTCACACTTGCATTGACAAAGACATTTGGAGGGCACCAAGTTTCTATTTCCCTTGACACATGGGGTCCAAACTTTCCACTAGATTCTTGGAAGCCAAATATAGAGTTTGTCTGCCAATCGTCCTTCCATTGATATAGCAACATTGATCGTGTAACTATGTGTTGCACTGTTAACTGATTGCAACATCAAGACAGTGTTTCTCTCCCCTTTCATGGATAGCGTTCTGTCAGAAGAAAGCTTATAGTTGAACTGACTCTGATCACAGTTCCACACAGAACTAATTTCAATTTTTTTTGTCGTGATATGTTCATTGATGTCAGCAATACAAACATTTGAGCTCTTTGAATCAGCTCTTCTTCGTCATCCTTATCTTTTCGGGCTTAGACCATAGTGACACAGCATGATATTATCCTAAACTCCTTTTTCAAATTAGTAATAAATCCTAGTGAAGCTGTAAAGTTTGTTCACCCGAGATTTCTGGCTACATCCAATGCCCAATGTTGTAAATGCCAATAATGAATGGCAGAACCACATTCTCGCGCTTCATCAAATTTTGCCATTACACGCTCCTTGATGATCTTGAACTGCAGTGTACAATTTTGTTTGAAAACTATTTCCTTCTCGTTTCTTTGCTACATAGTCCAGCATGTTTTTAATATTGCTTTTAGCCTTCAGTTTAGGGTATCTTTCCAGAAGCTTGTCGTATGTGTTGAAACCTCTTACGTGATAATCATTGTATATGTTCTCTAGTGTGTTGTCATCAAATGCTGTAATGATACTTGCGACTTTAACCTTCTTATCAGGAGAGGGTTGGAATTCACTTTCACTACTTCCATCGCCTCTTCCTGCACTTGACATATCACTACCACTTGCAATGAGTTGTTCGTCACTAGCATCATAATTATGTGTCAGTGTTACAACAATATCTGTTTCTAACATATGCTCATATTTCTGCACTATAATAGATACCAGAAAACATGCGAATGATTCATCTCCTACACCAATACCATCTGCACGAAGAAGCATTCTTCGTAATTTCATCTCAACCAATCACAATACATTAGCAGGATTGATTACCAATCGCTGACCCATCTTATGCTTCACTACACAAATAACTCCACAAAAATGCAATTTCAGAGGCACACTGCACCGTCCCTACTGGTCTTGACTGGCGTACCATCAGGTCAATGTGCAATGAGGCATGGCACACACAGAGGCCTCTAACGGACGACTGCAGAGTTTAGCAGATGAGCGAGTATCACTAGTGCAATAAGGGACCATTAAATTATCTCTCACACGATTTTGGTGTTGTGTTTGTTCGAGCCCAAGTACTTTCCTTGTTAGTATTGTAATTTCATAACAAACAGTATATTTGTACTTTATTTGATAAGTTTGTTAAATATCCAGAAGGTTTGGATCAACTATTTATTTCTGCCATGTAAATCTCAAGCAGCCAAACTTTAGAAGCAAAGAGATTCTTTTTCTCTGTATCAATCTCTTGAAATCAATTTGTGGGCTTGAAACAGCTGTGAATTTCAAGGGGAAAACAGCTTATTTTCAAGCCTCTTGTCGCAGGTTGTTCAAGCAGCATTGCATGAATTCTCAGTGGAAACTGAAGAGTCAATCCGAAAATCCTATATCCTAAGTTTTGTAATAGCAAGAGAAATGTGTTTGTTATTCCAACTATATTTATTTAGCATGATTTATAAATTATTTTTATACTTCTAATTTTTCTTGTTTATAGAAGGTTTTAACATCTAAGTTCACATAACGTGTTTATTGTTTTATTTGTTTGTAATGATTAGAGGGCAGGTTTATATGCACTAAAACCATAAATATATGCATGCAACCATGCAGCAAAAAAGTTGAAAATATACTCTTAAAATTAAAAAAATATGCACAAAAATTAACTTTCTTCTTATAGTAAAATACACTATTTTCTCGTGTCATTTTATTAATTTTTTTATGAAGCAAAAATTGTAATATTTTTACTTTTTTGCTCCTAATTGAAGTTAATAACTGTATTTTATGTGTCATTCTCATTAATGTTGTCTGTTTTATTGAAATATAAGTCAACAACCATTTAATAATCACTTATCAATTTTTGTTACAATCCATCCATAGTAATTCTGCCCGAGGGCAGGTCTTTCACTGCAAACAGCAGTTTCATGCTATGCTTTGCAGTTTTACTAGGGAATTATAGGTGTGGTAGCTTCCCGTGGCTTTCCACAATAACAATGCTTTTGTTACAGAAAATAACCAAATATTTTTCTAAATTTTCTAGTAGAAAGCCCTTCTTTCTGTCACTTAAAATGTGTTTGTATGAAGAGAATGATCTCTCCACTTCACATGAGGTCACAGGGCAGTATCGCAAAGAGGTAATGTCACTCACAGAATAAGAATAAGAATTATATTGATTTAATAATGTGATAAACTGATAATAAGTTATTTAAAATACATGTTTGTCACAGAATTGGCATAGGACAATTTTTCCATTTGTTGTTAATGTAGGATTCCCATCAATCCATTGATGAAGCAAAGGTATTTTATTGGATTTTTCCTTCGGTATTGAAAACACTTGTCTTGGTCCACTAACACTCACAAAATGGTATTTGAGAAAAGAATTTAAACTTTGATTCCCGATTTGTTTTGTCACCGTTGTCAATAATGTACAACAGGCTTCCTTTGTGTGAAATGAAGTATATTTTGCACACATGAAGTATATTTCAGGAATGATTTTTGAGTCTGTCGTGTATGCCGACAGTCTCAATAAAGCTGATGTTCTAAATTCAAAGAATATCGCCAGTTTAATACGAAAACAAGGAAATTACCACCAATAAACTGTCCATTGTTGGCAAGCACGTTCATCTCTTTTGAAATCTTCCTTTCAGAAAATGGTTTAGGCCAGATTGTTTTATTGACCTGTTGAGATTTAAAACTGCAGACCCCTGCTTGACATTGTCATTGTTGTCAAAAATGTGAAATAGGGATTCAGGCTTTGCAAAAACATGACAATAAAGCAGAAACTTGTCATTTTATGGGGTTACAAACTAATATTTTAATATTAAATAGAGAGGAAAAAATGCACCCATATGCACATATTAGTGAAATATGCGCTAATCCCTTGAATATGCATTTATATGCACTATAAAATTTTGCCAATTGATTCCAAATGACATGAAACATGTCCTCTTCCATGCATATGTTTATCTTTGAAGGAATAAAACATGCAAATATGCACAAATCCGCCCTCTAGTAATGATACTATGAAATATTGAATATGATGAAAAATGTCTTACTAGTGATATTTCAACCTAGCATTTGTCTTGATGGTTGAGCAAATCAGGAGAAAACCTTTGTGACTATTGGTTGGGACTGGGATTTGATACCTGTATTCTACCGAATTTGAGTCTCAAACGGAACAGCTTTAGTCAACTTGCTCAGTCTTTGCATTTTATTGAATTCATATGATGAAAGTTAAAAATTAAAATGTACCTGTTGGCAGGTGCCATTGTCCTCAACTTTGTTAAAATATTGTATATAAAATTAACTGGAGCGCTCTTGGAAGTTATCTTCCATCTTCGGCAGGTCGAGCTTCCACTACTCGTTGTTGTTGTGTACGGTGATGTATACTCCAACTGTTTGCTGCTACAAACAGTTGGGGTACACATCACCGTACACAACAACAACAACGAGTAGCGGAGGCTCATCCTGCTGAAGATGAAAGATAACTTCCGAAAGTGCTCCAGTTAATTTTATATACAATATTTTAACAAAATTGAGGGCGATGGCACCTGCCATCAGGTACATTTTAATTTTTAACTTTCATCATATGACTATACACCTCAACGGAATTTGATATTAATTTTACTAGTATTTGAATTCATTTAAATACAATTTTGAGTGTACTAAAATGAACCACTTGTTAGTTAAGGCAGGAACTGCCACTGACTCTGTTCTAAAACTGTGATTAGTCCGTTTATATGGACGACAAACACATCTCTTCACTTTAAGATATTTTTGCAGCAGAACTAGGTACAATGCACTGAAATGAAACAAGGAAAATATTTTACATAAACAGTGATATCAAAACTTTAGGTGTGGGGGTTTATTTGAAAGTTTTAATTAATCGTGGCTCTATACACTATGAGGATTTAGTTGTCATGATTTCTACTATCCTCTTCTAAACTTTGAGTGTCGCCTTTGTCTTCTTTTGTTTAAATTCTTGGAAATGCTTATATGTTCTCATTCTCCACCTTCCTACCACATTCCAGCATGTGGTAAAACAGTTAAGAATGACATTCAACTATTTTTGGTCTTCCCTCAGGCATATATTAATGCAATGGTGGGAAATCTGCTTACCCGCCTCTTTCTTAAACCATCAGACTACTTATCTCTCTTAAAACGACCTGACAAGTAAAATTATCATATACTATAGTGGCTGCCAAGTTTGTTTTGTTCCAACATAACTGGATACATGCAATTTAAGTAACAAAAGGAAGACATATTCTGTAACCAAGCAGAATTGGACAATAAATTCCACTTTCTGAGAAATTTGCTTATTTTACACAGTTCTTGAATGAAGGGCTTTCTTTTTTACATGCTTTATATTAGCTTGACCTGTATCTATCTATCTATCTATCTATCTATGTAACGGAATCTTTCAACGCGATTTTCACCCACTTAAAATCATTGGATTGACTTGAAACTTTGTATACTTTTAAAGGACCCGTGACAATACAATAATTTCATATTTTGTTTCTAAAATTCTGGCCAGAATCATCATAAAATAAAATAAATTAAAACTGGTATAATAGGTTGAGGACTTGTCGAATTTTTAGTCAATCGTTGTAAGAGATCAGTTGGTAGAGCGGTGAACTCTAGTGGTACATGATTTCAGTAATCCATAGGTCGCTGGTTCAAATCCGGCTGGGAGGATTTTTTTTAGAAGAGTATTAATTTTAGCTCATACTACAATAGTATCAAATTTAAAGATATTTACATTTTTATCTTATTCTGTAAAATATTAAAACTAAAAAATAAAAAATAAATAATAGTTTTAAAAAACTAAAACAACACGCTTTATTAGAAAACTGAACTAAAAAATGAAAAATAATTTTAATTTCCAACACACTTGGGATAAAATTAAAGTGGTCAACAAAAAATCATCTCCGACACATATAGAATAAAACTAGAGTTATCAACAAAAACAAAATAATTTTACCATCAAAAGCGTGGGGTGCTTTTCATGATTTTTACATTTTCTTCTTAGAGACTTTACTTTTACCAATATCTGTTTATTATCAAATATATTAATTGATATAGAGCACCCCATGCTTTTGATGGTAAAATTATTTTCTTTTTGTTGATAACTAGTTTTATTCTATATGTGTTGGAGATGATTTTTTTGGTGACCACTTTAATTTTATCCCAAGCTGTTAGAAATTAAAATTATTTTTCATTTTTTAGTTCGGTTTTCTAATAAAGTGTGTTTAGTTTTTTAAAACTATTATTTATTTTTTAATTGATAATGCAAATTCCCCAAATTATTTGATGTAAAAGCATAAAACCCTTAGCCAAAATTTTATATTAAAATGTCCTAACAATCTAACTCACTGGCACAATTAAACCCAAAGGTTCATGGCCACATGAACATAATCTCTCCAGACATGCCTATCTTCAGCATTTTTTCAATCATCACCTGTATAATCTACATCCATCAAATCAGAGTTAATGTTATTCTCCCACTTCATTCTAGGTCTACCAAATGGGGGCTGTCCTCTGGTTTTCCTACAGGAAGCTTCCATTCCTCTTTTCATTCAGCATTTATGCAGCATATCCTGCCCATCGCAGTCTACAAAACTTAACTGTTCCAATTATGTCTGGTTTCCTATAAAGATCATGTAGCTCACTGTTATGTAGTCTTCTCCATTTACCTGTCTGTTCATCTCTCTTTGGCCGAAAAATGTTTATACGAACTTTATTCTCAAATATTCATATTTCTTTCTCCTTCTTCAAGTAGGAGTCCATGTTAAACATGTATATAATATAACTGGGAGAATAACAGTTTTGTATATTATCAGTTTAACATTTGTTTGAAGGAGTTGGGACAACAAGAGTCCCTGTAAAGCATAATATCATGAAATTGCAGATTTGAGCCTATGTTTATTTTTTTTTTGCATCTCATTCCTATTTGTAATTATTGTATTTGAATTGAGCCACTTATTCAAAATTTTTCTCAGTTGTCATTAACTGCCCATTTCCTTTATATAATGTATTTTTATGTGTGAACATATATTTAGTTTTATTTATGTTTTATTTCAGTCCCAATTTCTTGTTGTTACTCAATAGAGTATGTGTGTGTGTTGCCTCTTAGTACATCCTCACTATTGCCTAATAATACAGTGCGATCAGTATAGCATTGAACAGCAGACGTGGGGTCTGTGCTGTGCAATGACGAAGGCTTACACGTGCAGGTACAGGACTTGAAATGTGCGGTGACTCAGCCATTTACGGGCACATCTCACGCATTCACGTCACAGTCAGATTGAATGCTTCGAATGGATAAGGTGCTTGCTTTTCCTTGTGAATTGAATGGTGTGTGCATAAGTATAGACTGAATGGCGTGTGATGAGTGTAAACTGTGTAATGACTAATAATTTTTTCTACTGAACAACGTGTATTTATTTATGATCAATATTTGTTAACTCAGTCTGCCAGCCAAGTACGACTCTTTTAAACACGATTCCGGGTGTAAAAATTCGATCATGTGCAACAGTGCATAATCTGTACAACAAATTTCATGCAACGGGAACTGTCAAGACTAAGAAGCCAAACAAGCCGTGTAGTGTTCACACAAAAGAAAAAATAGACGATGTCTGTTATCGATTGGAACAGTCTCCTAGAAAATCACATAGGCACATTTAGCAACAAGTAGGAATTTATTAAGGCTATGTACAAAAAAATACTAAATTGTTAAAGTTGCATCCATATAAAATAATCAATACACGTGCTCTTCAACGGGTGACCCTGTTCCAGCACCTGTGTCAATAAAATTGGTAAGTATGATAATTTGTAAAACAGTTACGAAAATGTGTGTGGTTGTATCACCGCGATCCTATGCTGTCCATTCTCAGCCATGAGTGTGTCAGCAGTGTACAGTGAAATCCCTGCATCTGCTGTCCAATGCTATACTGATCGCACTGTACTACATCATCAGCATAAACAGCTTATTAATATTGTTTAGTAGTAGGCTTTCTTCTTCCTCTAATGATTTGATTGCATGCTCTAGTACAAAACTGAATAGTAGAGGAGATAATGCATCTCCTCGCTTTTACCCATTGTGAACTTAAAAACTATCTGAAAACTGCAATGTGTGGCATTAATACACACAGTTTAAATACTAACACATTCTAATGATTAAAATACCTAAGAACAAACAAGAATGAGGTACAGAATGAAAGTAAACTTTAAACTCTCATAGGTATAAATATTAAAGTCATGGCCAATACGATTCCTTGATATCTTCTTCTTCTTCTTCCTTTCATGTGATAGACCTAGTGGTCTCTTATGGTCTCAATCCAACGTTTGAAGGGTCTGCCCAAAGATCTCTTGCCTGGTGGCTGGTAATTTGAGATTTGACGTGGTATTCTTGTTCTGCTTATTCTTCGTACGTGAGATTTCCAGTTGTTTCTGTATTTTTGCACATATTCCATGACTGATTCTGTTTGTAATTCTTTGAGAATGTCAGAATTCCTTTTATGGTCTGTCCTTGAATAGCCCGCAGTACGTCTCCTAAATTTCATTTCTGCTGCAGTTAGTCTTTGTTCATCTACACTGCGCATTGTCCAGGCCTCACTGCCGTAACATAATATGGGTCTGGCCAGTGTTTTATAAATTCTAGTTCGTGTGTGTTGCTGTACTGTGTTTGGCTTGAAAATATTATTTATAATTCCTGTTACTCTGTTAAATTTTATAATTTTTTGACTAAAATCTTTTTCTTCTTCGTATGTAACTTGGTATCCGAGATAGTTAAATGTGTTGGTTTGTTCTAATATTTTATTATTAATAACAATTTTACTGCAAACTGGGTCTTTTCCTAGGAAAGCCATGACTTTAGATTTTTCTGTTGATATCTTAAGAAATGGAATAAGTTATCAATGGCAATGTGAATGTTTTTCTGCATCTCACTGTGATTCATAAAAGTGGTCAGCCAAAAGGAGTTGTATGGATGAGGACAAAATTAACAAACTTTATTATCTGAAAGATACAGGGAAAAACCAGGTAAGTCACTTTTTCTTTGAAACCTAAAAAAAGTCTAAGTCCAAGATGTGATTATGTTCTAAGCACTCTCTAGTGTGCGATGGCTCCATGGACGCTAATACCTTGGTGGTTATCGGTTATGGGTTTAACCACTTAGCCCTCATGTGATTAGCGGCATATGATATTCAGCCAAAAACCAATGAAGAATAGGGTGAAATGAGATGTTACCTCTCCAGAACAGGAATAGTAAACTTCATGGCAAGACAATCAGAGAGTCCGAAAGCCAACGGTTAGGAATGAGTCGCATTATACCAGCAGTAAAACAGAACTAATTCCAGTTGTCTGGGTCCATCAGGGTTGGGGTCTGGCAAATATGGTTCGATGGACATCTCGTTGTTGTAGCATATGCCCTATATTGCAAACAATTGGATCATGATGATTAATGATAAGATGGAACATGTGGGTGACTTGATGATCGGGTTGTAGTTGTAGTTGCAATAAATGGAATTAGTGCTGGGTTGTGCAGCTCTGCAATCCTCATGTGTAGTTGAGCTGAAAATATAATTTTGAGGTACTTATTTTGCATTATCTGAATTTTATTTTTATAACAGGCAGCGAGGATACTCCAAGCTTCACAGCCGTACAGCTTTGTAAAGTGTTAGCTTGATCTGGCATGATAATGTGGATGAATTAGAAAATGGATATTGTGCAATTGGAGCATTAGATTTAAGAATGAGGTGTCGAACGTGAATTTTAAATGTAAGCTTGGAATCCAAATGGATTCCAAGATACTTGATTGAAGACTCAAGGCACAATTGCATACTTATACAAAATACATACTACCATACCTATATTCCAAACTTTGAAGATAAATGTACCTATGACTAAAATGTATCATTTCCTGTTTCACACTTCAGAATGACAGTCCTTTCCGTGGAGAATATGACACCTCAAACTCCATATCGACAGAAAAGTGACTTGCCTGGATCATTCCCTGTACCCTTCATGTCAGGTTCTCCCTTTAATATTCAATACCTGCCTCAAAATTTAAGCCAGTTTATACAGAAATAAAAAATGTGTAAACTATTTGTTTTTTTTCAATGTATAATGCTGGTATTCATAGTTGGTAAGGAAATACACTACAAGCCGGAAGGTCAGCACTATGGCTCTGGGGTTGACTCAGCTTCTAATGGAAATGAGTACAAAACTTTTAACCTAGGGGTAAAGGTGGCTGTCACACAGGGCTGACCAACCTGACTGACTTCTCATGGTAATAGTCCAGAAATCTCGGAGCCTTAACCACCTACTACTGGTCCTACTACCCTTTAATTCAATTACACAAATGTTTACACAACATTTAAAATTCTTATTTATTTACTTCACAATATTTCACTCTAAAATCACACATAATTTTTTCTGCTCTGTGTCTTATACAAACACAATTATTCTCATATATTCTCTTCTACACACTCACTGACATCTTCACTCACAAATATTTTTTTGTTTGGAGTTCGCAACCTTTTATTTTACTTTCAAACAATGACAGGATCCCATGATTTTCTTGCGATGACTGAATTGTCATGTCACTTGCATCTTTTGTACGTGAGGGTCAAACAATCTGGATGCCAGTCTTGACTTCTCTTGAACAGAGAGGCAGATTTTTCCAGAATCGATGCATATGTGCATGTACAGTCTACATATGAAAGAAAGCAAGCAGCAGGAATATCTTAGTCAGGACATTATGTAAAGGAGGATTGTACTAACTAAATCTTTCAATCTCCCAGCAGGCATTAGTTCCGATACTTACGCACAATCCTCAGCATAAGAAGCTCAAAACAAACCACATAGAATCATGACATATGAGTTCCTGTATTAATGGACATGTTTCATAATGTGATGCTTACATTCCTCCCTGCTTGTCTCATCCCACACGTTATTTCCTCTGAACTGTGTACTGTAGAAATATCTCAGGGGACCTTTTAACTCGTTAGTCACCAGTTCACAAATCCCCTTCTACAGCCATACAAGGCAAGTTCCAATTCCAGCTGCCACCCACGAATTTCAAAAGCAAGCCCTTCAATGTTTCACAATATGTAGCAGTTGAGAAGGGAGAATAAAATTAATCCTGATTGGAGGAAAGTGAATTATACTGGGAATGATTGGAAAACATTATCTCATGATAGAGATGTAGGAGAGCATATTTCTGCATTGCCATGAATCTCCAGGTTTGATAGAGCCAGTGAGTTAAGTTAGTTATACGTAGTAGTTAGAGAAGAAAATAAATCAGTAAATGTGGGGAAAAAAAAGGTAATCAGTAGAGTTGGTCAAGTAACATTCACTCCCGCTCAAATCTCTCTCCCCAAATTTTCCAGTCTCGTTGCTTCTGTGGAAGCACTTGGCATATTCATGGGAGTGGGAGGGGAATGCCAAACATCTGTACGGGAGTAGAATGCGAGAGTGACCAGGAGTCCCGTTGGAACAGATTTCCAGTGAGTTGTGAACAATCTTCATAAGCAAAATAATGTGTATAATTGACTGCAAATGCTAAAGAGAATGCATTAAATAATAAATTATCTGATGGAAGCTACATTCTACAAGCCTTGCTCATTAAATATAAGCCTGTATATTACATGTGAAAAGACTAATTAAACATGTACTTAGTAATGTAAATAAAATGTACTCTGAAAATGTGTGTTTCGAATTTTTATCAATTTATTCTCATGTGAAACTGATAAGAAAATTATATAAATCATAAGGTTTCATTTAATCTATCAATAAATACAAATATCAGTCAACAGTTGGTCAATATGGAATAATTTGTTGTGATTTATTTATATAAAATGGTTAAAATGGTCAATTGTACATTAGTTTAATTTAAGCCGTAAATATCAGCATACTAATTTTCAAGCGATAGTGTATAAAATTATATATAATCTACCTTTTCAAGTTCAGGAAATAGTTACATGCTGAGACATTTATTTCAAACAAAAGATTTCTTTTTAAAAATATGATAAATTGAGAGATTTTTTATTCTTTAATTATCTATCTATCTATCTATCTTCGGGTTTTTTACAGCTGCTGCCGTCTTCCCGTGCCAAACCTCCAAAGCCTACGGTCTTGGGCATCTTCGATGCTAAGCCCTCTAGCTTGCATTACTGTCTTCATGTTTTCCTTCCATGTTAACCTTGGTCTTCCTCTTTTCTTCTTTCTGTTCGGATGCCATTCATATAGTTGCTTGGGCCATCGCTCATCTTCCATTCTTAAAACATGTCCTAACCACTTTAATTCCTTCTCCTCAATTCTTTCAATTATGCTTTCGTCTGCTTCCATTATGTTTCTAATTTCCTTATTTGTGACACGTTCTAATTTAGACTTTCTGGCACTTCTTCGTAAATAATCCATTTCTAGAGCTATTAGTCTATTCTTGTAGTACTTATTGATTGTCCATACCTCACTTCCATACATTGCAACAGATTCCACCAATGTTTTACCAATATATTTTTTGTGTCTTTCCAAATATGCTATCCCACCATATGGAATTTAATGATGATATTATTTTGCTACTCAATTCAATTCTATGTTTTATGTTCTCTTTTCCTATACCTTCGATGTTATCCATAATCATTCCCAAATATTTAGTTTGTTTCACTTGCTTTATTTGGATTCCTTCTTCCAATATTAAATTTCTCTTTCATTGCTATTTATTGCCAGATATTCTGTTTTTGTAAATTTACTGTGAGACCCCATGATTCATATGTGTTTTTCAACCTTTTTATCATGAATTCCATATCAAATTTGTCTTGCGCTAAAACCAGTTGATCATCGGCAAATTGTAATGTCAGCAAAAGTCTGTTGCCTATTGGGATCCCCATACCTTTGCAGCTTTGTTTCCATTTCGTTAATATAAATTCTACATAAATATTAAATAAAATTGGTGATAGACTGCACCCTTGTTTCAATCCCTTTGAGGTTTTTATAGGATTAGACATTATATTTCCCATTTTAACATCAGCGGAGTTATCTTTATAGATTTGTTTAATAATTTCTATTAGGTTTCTTATTCTTTAATTACAGTATGTGAAACTGATACACGAAATTCAGTTTAGACATTCAGTGCATCTTAACATTTCACTATAGAATATTGTTAACTTTTGTAGATGCATGTTCAGATTTATATAATTTTTTTTCCCCCGAGTTCATATGGAATAACACTGAAATGTTTTATATGATTATTATTATCAGTAATACTAATAATAATAATAAAATTGATAAATGTAATATTTAAAGGAACTGTCACTATGAGGTTTATTTAAATACTAGGGGTTTGATATGCACGTCTCACCTCATATTTGTAAGCTTCGTCCGTGGAAAATGTAGAGAAATTCGTGCACCATATTTGTGGAGATAGGGTGGAGCCTAAGAGCACATGCACTTTACTTTCCAAGTCAGTCAGTCTGAAAGTGAACGCTGGACTGTTACAATACTTCCGAGTTCTGGATAAGAATTCTGTTGCAAGAATTAAACAATGCATAAAAAATCTTAAAGCTTACCGGTGTTTAGAAATATTGGTAAAATTAATATACTAGTACTGGTATGTTAAATTTTAATACAAAATGTATTATTTTCATGTGGGATTAACACAATAAAATAATAAAAACTTGAAATGTCAAAACTATTAGAATTTTTTCATGCAATGTCTTGAAAACTTGAAACTTCAATTTAAAAGAAAATGGTGCAGAAATTAACAAATACCAATAATATTTGAAGAAAGAAAAATTGGCCACGGTGGACTTGTGGTTATGCTCCTTACCTCTGGTCCCAAAGGTCGCAGGTTCAAACCCGGCCGGGGTCGATGGATTTTTTTAGGATGGAAAAATCCAAGGAGCAAGTCCTCCGGGAGGGACTTTAAGCCATGGGTCCCAAGTCTGAAGATTTTCTGGCTCGTAAAAGATCCTTAAGCCTGAATGAAAAATCCTCTAAGCAAAATTTACCGAATTTTCCCGTCCTAGTACTACCTTGGTTTCCTAGATGTCAGTATGAGGTGGAACGCTGACCACGGGCGACTAAAATGACATCTATACAAAAACAAGTATAACTAAATTAGTATGGTTTAAATTCTTCCCTGTAGGGGGAGAGCGCCTAAATCTCTGTAAAGGGAAAACATGGGCTTACAAGAAGAAGAAGAAAAATGAAAGAGAGTATTTAGAACGAAAACTATTAAACATTACTTATTATGAGCATAAATCATTTTCATTTTTTTAATGTGATTTAGAATAAGTCCAAATAATATTAATCATATCAATAATAATAATAATAAATTTGCATTTTTTTTGGTAATTACAATGTTATTTTAATTTTTTTGAAAATTATGTACTGTCTAACTTTTAATGAAGCAGAAGGTTTGGTTACTTACCTGAGCCATCTCAAGAATCATTCACGGCACCCAGTCCAATTAATTGAATTTAAGAGTTTCATTATTTTTATTTCTATAGTGCCTGAAAATTTAATCAAAATTGGTTTTTATATGACGGAGAAAATAAAATTAAGTCATGAAAATTCACACTTAAAAAATGAAAACATGTCTTGATAACTTTCACTTTTTGCAAATGTATTTTTTTTAAACAGATCAAACCGATTTCGATGAAATTTTCAGTTCTTTTAATTTTGAGTACACTATAAAATTATAATTTCTGTGAAATGCAAAAACACATGAACTGAGTTTTATACTGTTTTATGTAGATTTTGAGAAAATTGTCTCCACTTGTTTTGCTGTTAGAATTTTTCTTTAAATGGTAGTATGAACAAATTGTGACCCAAAAAGGAAAAAAAAAAAAATCCAGAATGTGTCAGCTTTCTGATTAGACATCTTTCTTCCTTGAAACTCTACAACCAAGTGAAGTAATGTCACGTGATGTGTTCTACCACCAGCAGTTCATACTGTGGCCTCATAGGCCGTGCATGTTGTATGCTCCCAGTGCAGATGGCTTATTTCAAACAACTTTCTCTACAATAATCCGCAGGCAAAGAGTAGATTATTTGAAGACCCTGGGTTTCGATGCCTTAGGCATCATTATCAGTTAGAAAGAATCGATAATGATGCCTAAGGCATCAAAACCCAGGGTCTTCAAATAATCTATAAATATGAGGTGAGTCATGTATTACTTTAAATATTATGAGTTAGATTGTAATAAATGTTTTATTTAAATTCATATTGGGAATTATATTATTTTTAGTCTGAACATCTTGCCTCAATATTAATGTTGATTTGTTCTTGAACATGTTTCAAAATAATTCTGTTTTATCGTCAGCTTTTCCAGACTCTGGAAATTATTTTTAGTCTGAACATCTTACCTCAATATTAATGTTGATTTGTTCTTGAACATGTTTCAAAACAATTCTGTTTTATCGTCAGCATTTCCAGAGTCTGGAAAAGCCGACGATAAAACAGAATTGTTTTGAAACATGTTCAAGAACAAATCAACATTAATATTGAGGTAAGATGTTCAGACTAAAAATAATATAATTAAAATAACCTCAAAATATAACTTCCTAAAATTAAATATTAATATTGGGAAGTAAACATTATGAGGTTATATCATTAATAGTGAGTGGAGAACATATTTTTAATGACTCACCTCATATATTTTCAAATTTCTTTGATACTGGCATTTTCAGACAATATCTTGTCCCTCTTCAGTCATGGCTTATGTTCTCCACTCACTATTAATAATAAATGTTTATTCATAAAACAAGGAATTTCTTTGGCTATTGAAAAACATACAGCTTTGTACATGAAGTAAATATTTCTTTTCTGGTACAAACACTGCATGGTCTCATCCTTCGTACTCATTGTGAGAATCCCGGGATTTCTCATTCTCGGGCTCTTGCTATTGGTACACGAGACACTCCCATTCAGCTGCTCTTGCTTACGAGAGCAGGCGGGAATAAAAACTGAGTTTGAACGCCTTTAGTGATCAGAGTAATTTCTCCAGTATTTTAAGAGTATTTTAGTTTGTACATAGTGAGTTTTTAGACAATGATTTACATATTTCAATGTCCATATTTATTTTTGATAAAAATTGCAATTAAAAAAATACTTTTTATTGCAGACATCATCAGTGAGTGAAATAATAAATGAGGCGGCCACCACATTAATGAGCTCTCAAATAAGATCTGGAATGGATACTGTAAATGAAGTAAGTAATATCACTAGTACATCAAACTTGTTTTCAGCAAATTCCGAAGAAACATAGCTATTCAGGTTGTTCTCATGAAAAGATTTTTGACAATATTTTAAATTTTTCATCTTTCCTACTTACTAGTCACAAAAAAAAAAGAACATGATATATATAAACCCACACTCGGTCCTGCGCTGTAACAAAGCAGTTTAAGGCATCATGCCTTGGTGCAGAGATATGGAACTTGCACTGGTCCCAATGAGGGAAGGAATTTTCTCATGTAATTTTGGCTTTACACAACTGGGTAGTTACAACCAAGTAGCAGAAAACCAGCTATAATGACTGGTGGACCAGATATATTGAACCACATGTTACTCCTTTACTGGCTTTATAATCGTTCACATATTCAATTAAAGATATCGATATGTGGTCAAGCAGTCAGCTGTTAGGCAATGGGCCTTCTAGGAATGTTGTGCCTTGGAGCATATATACATAAATGGGTGTTGATATATCTGATATTAATAGTTTTTGACATTGTTTAACCAATTACCATGAAAGTTAGCATATATATGTATTTTTTTCACGAAGAGAGTTCTTACACTATATATTATGTTCTAAAACCATTAGATGTAGGAGTTCACCAGAAACAACAGTTTAAATTTGCTCTAGCGGTCGCAATTTTTTTAATGTTTCACAACGAAACTCAATATATCCAATTGACATAAACTAAGGTAGGTATTATCCAAAGGGGCACGCCATAGCGTAGTGGTTAAGGCACTGAGCTACAAGCCGGAGGGTCGATGGTTCAAGTCCCATTGGGGTCAGGATTTTTAAACTGACCCAAACCCTCTGGCGGCACTATGGCCCTGGGGTCGACTCAGCCTCTAACGGAAATGAATACCAGACGCTTGTTCTGGGGGTAAAGGCGGCCGTCACGCAGGGCTAACATAAAGTGCTGATTGTCTAGAAAAAGTGGGAGCCTTAACCTCCTAGTACCCCAAGGGCCTCCGGACCTGTTGTGGGATCACTTTACTTTACTTTTACTTTTAGGTATTATCCAAAAATCAGTGAAATCTGGCTGCTAGAAATGGGGTTTACCTAAAATTCAAAATTAAATATTGACTGTAGCAAGCATCACATTTGGTCTGTCGCAGTATTATATTATATAATTTAATTAGCCCTTAATATTTCATTATCTAGGCATAGCAGCACACGGCAGATATTAGATATATATTTTGTGTTTATATGTTGACTGATCTAGCATCTGCAAAATTTTCTTTTTATCGGAATCAAACTCGGAATGGAGCAATCAATTAGAAAAAGGAAAGTTCATTTTCCAGCAAAATCAGATCATTAGAAGTGCGAGTTTACCTGAAGCAAGAAAATTATAAATTGCTCTATAGGCCACAATTTTTTGCAACATAAGTCTGCAAAATCGGAACAATAATTTGACTTGCTGAGGAATTTGATTAGTTTACATAGTTGTTGAGTGATAAACTTTGGTACAGATTCCCCTGACAGAGAAAATTATATTCTGTAGCATTTGGAGAAACTACCAATTCAAAAATTAATTTACCATGAAACATACATAGATATTAAAATTAAAAAAAATTGTTGTAAATTAATTCTTCATGATGAAAAAAGAATAAAAAGCAAAGATAAACAATAATAAGAAAATAAATAAATTTGACAAAACAACTAACACTGCTATACTGCTTTCGGTCTTAGTTCTAATGTAAACAGAAGCACGTGGTTAAGTATGATTTAATTGGTCACATACACCTAATGATATCATTGTCCAGCTGCGCAGATGAAAACATAGTTCCCTGATCAATCTACATTTTATATAATACTAGCTAATACCCGGCGTGCGCTGCTACACCTAAATAAATGATGATGTGTTTTTGCATTTAGATAAATAAGTAAAAGGAAAAATAAATATAAATTTATATTCCTATTATTTTTAAATACCCATGCTGATTACCCGGCATTGCCCAGAAATCTACACATCCCGATGTACTTGGCATAAATGAGCTGAAAAACAAAATTTGTTATTTTGAGTTATCCATAAAAGAATACCCGCCATGCGCTGCTATACTTGCCCAGGAATCTATTTATCCCAATCTTCTTGGCATCAATGAAAGACAAAAATGGTTATTGTGAGTTATCCTTAAAAGATAAACTTATGCTGTCGCGGACTTTTCTGAGTTTTTTTCTTTTTTGAGATATTCAATTCTGTGTACAATAATTTTGTGTATTTGTTATGGTTTAGGCAGCGTAAGCCATTTAAGCTTACAAAAAGCAACCATTTTTTCACTTTTTTCACTACAAAAGGTGATTTTTAAGGGTGAAGGGCTTGAGCATCAAAACTCTCTTATAACCTATAACCTTCCCGGGAAAATCCTGAACATTTTCCGAAAAGCCCCATGACAATCGGATGAATGGTATGGCAGCACATGCTTGCCCAGGAATCTACTTATCCCGATCTCCTTGGCATCAATGAAAGACAAAAATGGCTATTGTGTGTTATCTGTAAAAGATAAACATATGCTGTCACAGACTTTTTTGTAGAGTTTTTTGAGATATTCAATTCTGTGTACATTCATTTTGTGTATTTGTTATGATTTAGCTAGCATAAGCCATTTAAGGGTAAAAAAAGGGACTTTTTCACGTTTTTCACTACAAAGGATGTTTTTAAGGGTGTAGGAGTTGAGTATCTCAACTCTCTTATAGCCTATGTTCATCCTGGGAATCTCCTGATCATTTTGCAAAAAACCGCATCGCAATTGGATCAACGGTATGGTCGCGCATAAAGTACAAACAAACAAACAAACAAACAAACATTTTTATATATTAGATAACTACTATGTATGAACAAAATTATCGCAAAAAATAGTAATAAAGTAATAAAACACAATATAACATATGAAAAAGTGACAATGGTGAGCAGTAGGTATAAATTTATATAAATTTAAATATAACACAATTTTGCACATGTCAGTTGACGAAGAGTTATTCAATATTTCAACACGCTCGTGTTGAATACATCAGCAAGTCAGATGGCATGTAAAATACTACCATTGCTCCACCAATCACAGATGCCTGCGGAAGGATACCTTTTGTGACTTTGGTTACAGTACAACATAAACTAAGGCTGAATATGGTGATTTTTAAACTTTCTTTTGAGTTAAACTGTTGCTAACATTCCAGTTTTCTTTGGTTAACCAACTCTACCTTATGTTTTTTTTTAATCAAGTACTGTAAGTAAGAATTAAATGAATCGTGATTTCTTCTTACCTCATACTTCTATTTTTTTTAAACACAGAACTGCAAATTTAATATATAAAAGCACTGTAAGCCAAGTTTGTTTCTAATAAACAAAAATTGCAGCAGTGACAGCATTAACAGGATATTATATATATATATATATATTATGATAAGAAAAATAAATGCCTGGACGGGATTCGAACCCGGATCTCTGAGTCTGTACCTCAGTGTGATATCCATTACACCACCAGGCGAATCCAATTCAAACATTTATTTTTCTTATATATGTATATATTGGTCATTGCCATTTTTAGTGTCAAGTAGATAGGATGAGTGAATATCTGTAAACATTTTTCAAAAATATTTTCATGTCAACAACCTCATCAACTTCATTTCTTCAGAACTTGCAAAAATGTAAAACTTATGGACATATAATTCAGTATAATAAAGTTAATTAATTCTTACTTACTTACTTACTCACTGGCACTATCGAACCCGTAAGTTCATGGCTGCGCAGACATAAGCTCTCCATACGTCCCTATCCTGAGCTAATGCTTTCCAATCATTCCCTGTATAATCTACTTCCCTCAAATCATAGTTAATCTTATTCTCCCACCTCATCCTTGGTCTACCAACTGGGCATTTTCCCTCTGGCTTTCTTACAAGAAGCTTCCATGCAAGTCTTTCATTCCCCATACGTGCAACATGTCCTGCCCATTGCAGTCTACAAGACTTAACTGTTCTTATTATATCTGGCTTCCTATAAAGACCATGTAGTTCATTGTTTTGTAGTCGTCTCCATTCACCTGTCTGTTCATCTCTCTTTGGTCCAAATATTTTCGTAAGTACTTATTCTTACCTCCTCATATTTAGGTAGATAATAATTATTATTTATTTACATTCTTTTTAGTCAATTTAACTTTGACCAGTGGCATACAGTGGTCACAGAAATTACCCCAGCTGTAGGACAAAAATGTATCTTATGGTTTATAAAATGTTTTTTCCAAATTGTTCAGTTTATAAATAGTATGAGCATTTATTATTGTAAATTTGTTCCTAGAAACCTACCATAATAATTCAGTATATCAGTTAAAAAAAATGTTACAATTCATATTCTTGCATACACAATTCAATAATAAAATACATTCAGTGATACTCACTTAAAATGGGTTTATGGTGTATATTGTAAGTTACATAGTCGTTCACATTAGCTTTTAGTAACTTGGCAAATCACATTTATCAGTAATACTAATTTAGGGTGTCCATTCGTTCTGTTTTTCCTGAGACAGTCCTGTTTTTTTGGAAAATGTCCCGACGCTCAAATGTCCCGCTTTAGGGATGATGCTTTGTCAATGTATTTATGAATGGCAACTTTCGTTTTGTTCTTTATTATGTAATTATAAATATGAACGTTATAAAATGCCAGTTCTATGACCACAATGTACTGTTTGATCTATAATAATCTTTGTTTTTATCTCTCATGTATTGGTAACTGGTACATTTTTTCAAATTGTCAATCTTTTGTCAGTGCAGCCAATGTTGGAGATTTCCTGCTGATTCTGGTACTTTGGTGGTGGAGAAATGCAATTTTAACATAGATGAAACAGATTTAGTTAGTGGATTTTTATACCCCTTGCAGCGATAAATAAATATTTTTAAACGTTAATGAACAATGACTTTAGTGGTTTTTGATTAATGTAACAGTAAGTAAATTCAATGGACAATAAAAAAATAGGCTTAACTTATATGTCTAATTTGCATAATTTGTTTCAAACAATTTTTGAAACTTTCTTTTATATTTTGTTAATGACCCATCTTTTTTTTAAAATGTCCCAGGTTTTTCCTTTAATTTTTGTTCATGTTCCCTTTTACATTGAAAGTATTATGGACACCCTACACCAGAGCCGTCCAAACTATGGCCCGCAGGCCACATCCGGCCTGCCATGGCTTTTTGTATGGCCCGCGTAAGCACTGAAATGAACAAATTAATTTTATATTTTAAATTTAAATTTTAAAATGTAACATCTAGTTTGGACATCCCTGTGTGAAATTCAGCTCTCTGGAATGTGAGGTTGAGGTGTCACTGCTTTTCTTGACAAAGTAGTAGAGATGATTCATCCCTTATTTACCGTTTTCTCCCCCGCTCCAAACTTTGAACATTACTTGTTTCGTTTGTTGTATTGTCAATCAAACAGTAGTATGTGCACGTAATAGTTGTAAAAATAGTGTTAAAGTGAGAAAATGCTTTCAAAAATACGCAAAGTTGATTCTGAGTGTTGGAAGTTTAACGAATCCTGGACCAGCAAGTACTAGCATTTCTTGTCGACATGGCAAAGCATTTGAATGACTTGAACATAATTTTACAAGGTAAAGACAAATTAATCAACCAAATTTACTGTGCAATAACAGCTTTCCAATTGAAACTGAAGCTATTGAAAAGGAATGTGTCTGTGAAAAACTGCGTACATTTTCCAAGAGTAAATGGTCTGCAAAATGAATATCCTGAATTGTGTTTCAGAAGTGATTATTTTGTGGAAGTTATTAAGAGAATTGGAAAAGAGTTTTCTAATAGATTTGTTATTTCAATAAAATGGAACCAGACATTTCTTTGCTTTGGTCTCCATTTTCCTTTGATGTTAACAAAGCACCATCAATGTTGCAATTTGAATAGACTTGAAGTGTATTGACGCAATGAAAGGAGTTTTTGGTCCTACAGATCTCATTAAGTTCTACAAGTTACTATCTGAAAAAATATTTAGGATTAAAGGAACACGTCCGACATTTAACCTGCATGTTTTCCTCGACATACACGTGTGAACAAACATTTTCTAAAATGAAAATTCAAAAATCACGATTGAGGTGAAGCTTGAGTCATTAGAATCCCTGCTTGAGTGACGAACATCTCCAAGACGTCTTATTTATCAGTACTATTTAGCAGACACCTGACATCGATCATTTGTTATCTTTAAAAAGCCAGTTCCACTCTTCTCATTAGTTAAGTATAGGGATATTCATTTTTGTACCAATTTTTTTACAATTTGAATTGCAGCATGGTGTCACAAATGGTTTTTTAGTAGTAGTAGTAAAAATAATAATAATAATAATAATAATAATAATAATGATACTGTTAATCCATCCATAGTAATTCTGCCCAAAGGCAGGTCCTTCACTGCAATCATAGCATTTTCATGCTATGCTTGCAGCTTTACTAGGGAATTGTGTAGGTGTGGTAGCTTCCCATTGCTTTCCACACCGGTGAAGGATGATGATGATAATGATAATGGTAAGGATGATAATGATAAGGATGATGGCTATATGATTTCGGGGACCGTTTGAGCCTTAAAGTTTTCCTGACATTTGTCTTACAGGTGAGGAAAAACCCCGATAAAAACCTCACCCAGAAAAACTGCCCTGACCGGGGATCGAACCCGGGCCCGCTGCGTGACAAGGCAGCACGCTACCTCGAGACCACAGCGGTGGACATACTGTTAATAATAGTAGTAATAATAATAACAATGGAAGTAGCAGTAGCAGCAATAATAGTAACGATATTTATGTTCTGGCCTGCGATCAATTGCACAATCAGTTATTGGCCCGGCCCACTAAAAAGTTTGGGCAGCCCTGCCCTATACTAATTAAAACTGGTGAAATTATTAGCGCATTTGAAAAAACTCAGTGCTAATATTAAATTACTCCAACTGTTGGTTTCCACAAATAATATTTTGTATACACATTCGTTATCATTCAGTTGTTGAGTTATTCAATTAGATAATATAAATAAAGCTTATTAAATTAATATGTTGCTAGAGCTGACACAGAGTACCATACAATTTGATTTCATACTGTTTCTCTGTGTTTTGTCAAAAAATATAACTTGCATAAATCAAATGTTATGAATGAATATAAAAACATTAATTCAAAAAAATACCATTATTGATAAACTGGTCTTTTCCAAATCAGCTAATTAGATTTCTCGACTTGCATTAGCAAAGGGATGCTTTATGAATTGATAGATTGAAACTACATTCGACCTTATGGTTAACGATGATCAACTTGTACATTTTGCCTTTGAGTTGTGACATCAGGCACAGTTAGCTGGTAATCAATAAAAAAAATTCTATGGCTGTAAACACAAGCTTCATCTAGTGTGGGTTATCAATATTTCAGCAGCCACGCATCGAAATATATTATTAATTAAATAAAAATAAAACATAGTTTTATTTGATTTTCATATTTATTATATAATTCAGTGACAGCTGTTTCGGTACACTGTACCTTCTTCAGACATGTTAACAAATTATGAATTGTGTTCCAACTGATCTAAGCAACAATACAACAATATTCATTTAAATTTTTTAATTTAACAAAGGGGATTCATTCAAATCAAGTTGAGAATTTAACAGTTTGTTACTACTTTTCAATTTATTAATTTCTACAGCCTCCAAAAATCTAATTTTTTTTTTACCCTTATCACAAACATGTAAAATTTCAAAATTTGGATCAAAACAATGATTAAATTGGAATAGGTGGTTAGCATATTTTGAATATTCTAAATTTCTGTTATATGCTCTCGTGTGTTCCTTTATCCGAGAGATAAAAGGTCTACCAGTTTGTCCTATATAGACATTGTCACATGTGCCACACTTCAATTTATATACACCTGATAATTTTTCTTTTTTTATTTTGGTTTTATTGTTTTTTATTATATTTTGTAAAGTTTTATTAGTTTTAAATGCCACATTAATGTTCAACTTTTTAAAGTGTTTAGATATTTTATTTGAAAGTGGGCCTATGTATGACATTACAACATATTTTTTTACGTTTTCTTTGGGTAAAGGAAAAACTTTGTTAATTGCTTTCTTGTAATGAACTTTCTTAACCCTCTGCATGCCACTGGTAAAATCTCTTGCATCAGAGATTTAAATGGCATCTGCTGATGTGATCGGCTTTGCAAGTAGTTTAAGTATATTGTCTGGCAGGTAATGGACAGAAGCATCAGAGCCGATCTAGTCAGCTCATGGCACCTAAAGGGTTAATTAAATATTCTATAATTTTAGGGTCGTAGTTATTATTAATAGCTAATTGTTTAATAATATTCAATTCATTATTATATTCCAAGGGTGAAAGAGGGATATTTAAAAGTCTATGAATGTAACTATTAAAGGCTGCCATTTTATGAGTATGTGGGTGAAGAGAAGAACTATGGATAGTGGTATCAGTATGAGATGGTTTGTGAAAAATACCAAACTCAAACTTATTATCAATGTGTTTTATTGATAAATCCAAGAAAATATATTATATACATATGCGTTAATTCTTCTGTAATTCAGAAGCTAGTGTTAGGAGTAATGTGAACACTGGAGGCTCCATCATGCCGAATGCAATAGATGTCTGCTGATGCAGCAAGAAATTTGAAATTTATTGTTCAGGTGTAATTGATTTGAAAGAAATTTGGAAAATGTATTAATTTATTTTAACCCAAAATTATGATACACTAATTATTCCAGCAGTGCTGGGATAGCTGTGGTTCAATTCACACTACTGATTTTCATAAAATTTTTAACATACATTTCTTACATAAGAATATTAAATAAAAATTAATTATTTTTATACAAAATTTTATTTTAAGCTTGCAGTATGAAACTACAGTATGTAAGTATTTATTGAATGAATAATATAAGAGTTATTACTGCCTGTTTTCCTGCCTCTTGGTATTACTTCACTGAAATCACTTCCTAATACAATCTGAAGTTTAATATTAAAATGTATGGACTGGAAGTAAATATCAATAAAACTAAATATGTGGTCACACGTAGGAATACATTATATAAAGGAAATGGACAGCTAATGACAAATGAGGGAAATTTCGAGGAAGTGGCTGAATTCAAATACCTAGGAACAATAATCACAAATAGGAATGAGATGCACAAGGAAATTAAACATAGGCTCAAAACTGGAAATGCATGCTATTATGCACTGCAGAGACTCTTTATGTCCCAACTCCTTTCAAAAAATGTTAAAATGAAAATATATAAAACTATTATTCTACCAGTTATATTATATGGATGCGAAACATGGACTCTTACTTTAAGGGAGGAAAGGAGATTATAAGAATAAAGTACTTAGGAAAATTTTTGGACCAAAGAGACATGAACAAACAGGTGAATGGAGAAGACTACTAAACAATTAACTACATGGTCTTTATAGGAAGCCAGATATAATAAGAATAGTTAAGTCTCGTTGACTGCGATGGGCAGGACATGGTGCACGTATGGGGAATGAAAAACTTGCATGGAAGCTTCTTGTAGGAAAGCCAGAGGAAAAACACCCAGTTGGTAGACCAAGAATGAGGTGGGAGAATAACAATAACTATGATTTGAGGGAAGTAGATTATACAGGGAATGATTGCAAAGCATTAGCTCAGGATAGGGATGTATGGAGAGCTTATGTCTGTGCGGCATAAACCTACGGGTTCGATAGTGCCAGTGAGTAAGTAAGTAAGTATTATACATAGAAAACAGCAGTTAATTTACCACTAAGAATGGAACTTAATTTCAACAACATTGAATTTATCTCACAATCTTCTTCTTCTTCTTCCTTCCAAGTATTAGGCCAAGGCCTGTTACGATCTTATAGAAAATTTTCCCTCCAGCTTTTCATAGGACAACCCAGAGATCTTCGTCATCTTCGTATATAATCATAAACAGCATTGGGGATCCAATTTGAACTCATTCTTTCTAGATGGTGTTTCCAATTTAGTTGGTACTGTTTAATATTTTCCAAAATTGGCGTAGTCTTCAATTCTTTTAAGTTATCAGTGTTCTTTTTCCGATCCCATCTGGTGTAACACGCTGTTCTGCGCATGAATCTCATTTCACAAGCCGTTATTTTGCTTTCATGTTGTCTTTTTAGTGTCCATGCTTCACTACCATAGGTCAACAATGGTCTAGCCAAAGTGTTATATAAATGTAATCTGGTGTTTTTTTTGTACAAGGGATGGTTTCATAACTTGATTAATAATTCCCAAACTTTTATTATAACTAGTAATTTTTTCAGGTATATCCTTTTCATCCCAGATAGAGAGATAATATCCAAGATATTTAAATTGATTAGATCTCTCTAGAATTTTATTCTGGAGACAGATTTTGCTTTGTATGGGGTCCTTCCCATGGAATGCCATAATTTTAGTTTTGTTAATTGATATTTCCATATTAAATTTGGCACCTATTTTTTGTAAATTATAAATTGATTGTTGCAAATCATTTTCAGAAAGTGCCAGAAGAGCTAAATCATCTGCAAAAAGAATAGCATCGAGTTTGAGGTTCCTATTCATGAGTATATATCCTCATTGTGTTTTCCTCCATTTGTTTATTAATTTATTCATATACATAATGAAAAGCACTGGCGAAAGTCCACATCCCTGTCTTACTCCAGTGTTGATCTTTTCCCAAGAAGATAATGAAAACTAAATAATTATAAAATCTCAGTTAGTTTTAAGGAATTCCGATGGATTGAAGCAATTAGAATGCTCTCACAAAAAGCTTTCTGAAATTTTTTTACAGACCTTCTCTGATCCTAGCTAGTAGACACTCAAAGTGACCTTTGTGTGTGTGTGTGTGTGTGTGTGTGTGTGTGTCTGTTAACTCTCTAGCACCTGCAATTTTTGTTTAATCAAAACCAAATTTGGCTATGAGTAAAGTCAAGTTCGTTAACCAGTGACCACTGAGAGTAGCAGTTCAATTGAAGTGGATATATAAAAATTAAATTACTCTAGCGGTTGAAACTTTCTGTTTCGCTACAGAACTCAGCATATGCTTGCTTACTTACTTACTCACTGGCACTATCAAACCCGTAAGTTGATGGCCACACGGACACAAGCTCTCCATACATCCCTATCCTGAGCTAATGCTTTCCAATCATTCCCTGTATAATCTACCTCCCTCAAATCATAGTTAATATTATTCTCCCACCTCATTCTTGGTCTACCAACTGGGCGTTTTCCCTCTGGCTTTCCTACAAGAAGCTTTCATGCAAGTCTTTCATTCCCCATACGTGCAACATGTCCCGCCCATCGCAGTCTATGAGAATTAACTGTTCTTATTATATCTGGCTTCCTATAAATTCCATGTAGTACACTGTTACGTAAGTCTTCTCCATTCACCTGTCTGTTCATCTCTCTTTGGTCCAAAAATTTTCCTAAGTACTTTATTCTCAAATACCTGTAATCTCCTTTCCTCCGTTAAAGTAAGAGTCCATGCTTCGCACCCATATAATATAACTGGTAGAATAATAGTTTTATATATTTTCAGTTTAATGTTTTTCGAAAGGAGTTGGGACATCAAGAGTCTCTGCAATGCATAATAGCATACATTTCCAGAATTGAGCCTATGTTTAATTTCTTTGTGCATCTCATTCCTATTTGTGATTATTGTTCCTAGGTATTTGAATTCAGCCACTTCCTCAAAATTTCCCTCATTTGTCATTAGCTGTCTATTTCCATTATATAATGTATTTCTACGTGTGACCATATATTTAGTTTTATTGATATTTACTTCCAGTCCTAATTTCTTAGTGTTACTCAATAGTGTGTGCGTGTTGTCCTTTAGTATCTCCTCGCTATCAGCGAACAATACTACATCATCAGCATAAACTAACAGCTTATTAATACCATTGAGTTGTAAGCCTTCCTCATTCTCTAAAGATTTAATGGCATGCTCTAGTACAAAATTAAATAGTAGAGGAGATAGTGCATCTCATTTGGTTCAAACCAAGTCTGGATTCAAAAAGTGTTCGAAAATTGTTTGCCTACACCACCACCCGACGCTTGGTTGCCATTTAGAAAACATTCGGCGATAACGTCACCCTTTTTAGGAATTCTGAAATCCAACCGGATACTATATAACTGCTTTCCTCGTAATTGAATCACATGGCTTTTTTGAAGTCTACATATAGTTGATGTACAGTACCATTATATTCCCATTTCTATTCTAAAATCTGTTCTTATACTAAAAATCGGATCTGTTGTAGACCTGTTTCTTCTAAATCCACATTGATGATCTCATTAGAAATGAGGGTTTACCAGAAACCCGAAGTTAAAAATCGACTCCAGTAACCGCTAGGTTATGTTTGTGTCCTAATGGATGTATTACAATTTATTTAATCCTTAAATTGGCAATGTATCCTACGAGATACACCAGTTTAATTTATGTAATAATTTCAACAAGATAATAAAAAATGAATCGGTAGATATAATTTAAATTGGTATGAAATTATACATCAATATGCAAATAGGTAATAACTAGGGCAAGGCATTTAATGACCTATAAATTGGTAAAAAATGCAAAATAAAAATGCATTTATGACCTAAAAAATGCAAAAAATGACCAATAAAATAAAAAAATGGCAAATAAAAAGTTAAGAATTACCAATTAAAATACTATTTATTAGATTAAGTACTCACTTGATTACTGAATAAAATAAAATTTAACTTAACATCAAAATATTAAAAGAAAAGTATTTAAAAAATAGCCTACATATTACAGTACCTTTTATTGCAGAAAATCCATTTCAATTACACAGTTCACTTTTACAGCAATTTTGAATTGCAGTTAACAATCAGAATAAGGGTAGAAGCTAGCATAAGCTCTAAGAAATTGAATAAAATTCCTAGAAGTGGGCAAGATTATTATGCACATACCTTGAAAAATAGGGGTAGTAGTTAGCAAAACAACTACTTAATTCCAAGAAATTGTATTGACAAGGAAAAATACTAAATTATAATAAAAATCTGAAATCAAATACAAATAATATCACAGCCTTCCAGAAAAGTGTAAAAAATGCTCAAAATGACCTAAAAATTGCCAAAAAATGACCTATCCCTAGAAAAGTTAAGAAAATGCAAAAAAGTGCCCTAACGAATTGTTTTTAGTTAATCCGTTTTTTAATGCAATGCATTTTCATATATGCAAGCAATGTTTCAACCTTCATGAGAAAAAGATGCAAAATCATTAATTGCCTTCACTGAAGTCCAACAGTTTTAAATAAGCTGCATCAGAAATTGGGTTTCACCAATTTAACAAATGAATAAATATTCCGGTAAACCAAAAGAATGTGTCCAAAATTCTAATTAGCTTGGAATTCACTTAGTTCATGGTCTTTTTCAACTTTCATAGTATTTTATATGTTTACAGACAATATAATCATCGATGTAAAATGATGTTGATAAACTGATGACATCACTATTTCAATTAAAAAAAAAAGACATAGTTTTCAGATTGACAGGAGATGAAGCCAGCAGTGTTGTTGTACAGACAACCTGGTGGCATTGGAATAAAAAAAAAAATAGGTAAACATAAATAACCAAGAGCCATCATCATGGTGATCGCATTACATTTAATGTTAATATTATTCGTTTTTAAACATCTTAATGATGGACAAATTATATTTGAAAAGAAAAATATATGCCTAGACTGGGGTTTGAACCCAAGACCTTTGACTCTCTATGTCACTGCTCTTCCATCTGAGCTACCTAGGCCTCCAATCTAAACGTGTATTTTTCTCTTATTAAGCCCATGTTTTCCCTTTACAGAGATTTAGGTGCTCTCCCCCTACAGGGAAGAATTTGAACCATACTAATTTAGTTACACTTGTTTTCGTATAGATGTAATTTGAGTGGTCTGTGCGTTCCGCCTCATGACATCTAGGAAACCAAGGTAGTACTAGGACGGGAAAATTCGGTAAATTTTGCTTAGAGGCCTTTTTATTCAGGCTTAAGGGTTTTTTATGAGCCTGAAAATCTTCAGACTTGGGACCCATGGCTTAATCTCCCTCCCGGAGGACTTGCTCCTTGGATTTTTCCGTCCTAAAAATCCATCGACCCCGGCCAGGTTTGAACCCGCGACCCTCTGGACCAGAGGCAAGGAGCATAACCACTAGTCCACCGCGGCCGACATTTTTCTCTTATACATATTTAATTCCCTAACCCCAAATACTATGAGCCATTGCTACGGTTTTTGCAAACGGCGGCTTCTTTATTAAGAAGACTTTTTATTGGGAATTTAAAAATTAATTTTAAAGGCATTACATTTAGGTTATTTTTCTGAACCTCTTCCTAAGTCTCAAGATTCCCTTGACAGGAACACTGTTTGATCTTCATCTGCTTCTGAATTCTTTATGTTGCTACAATAAAGCTTTTCTTGCTAGTAGGTTAGGGTCCTTTTGCTGCTTAGGATCCTGCCAATTATTCTATTTAACTCATAGAGTGATAATTTTGCCTCTTCCTGTTGATAATTTTGCCTCTTACTGTCTCACCCGGAAGTAAGATCAGAATACATAACCTTACATTTGGTAAATATTAGATAGATAGATAGATAATCAGTTGATTAATGTCTTTGACATCGTCCGATTCCTAATAGCCAATTTTGTCGGTCAATCCAATCTCCTGGTTGTAGATGTTTCTCCTTCATATATAAACATATTCCCTGACTCCAGGAGGTTTTAGGTCTTCCTCTGGTTCGTCTTCCCTCAGGTTTCCATTCCAAAACAGATTTTGGTAGTCGATCCTCTTCCATTCGCTGGACATGTCCGTACCCATCTTAATTGCAGAGTTTTAATATAATCTAAAATAGTGTCTTCAATCTTCATTTTCTCCCTTATAACTGAGTTCCTAACTTTTTCTCTTCTTGAAATTCTTGCGGCCCTTGGTATAAAATCCATTTCCGTTGCCAAAAGATACTTATTTGTTTTTGTTGTTAATGGCCAAAGTTCTGCTCCATAAGTAATGATGCTTTTAACAATTGTAAGATATATATTAATTTTATTTTTATTACTTATATTTTTATCCCACAATATTCCACCGAGGCAAGCAATTGCAAATTTTCCTTTATTATTTCTATTTCATATTTCCTCTTCATAACTTCCACTTTTATTTATTTTAATTTCTAAATATGTGATCTCAATACAAGATTTTATTGTTTCTCCAGTCTCTCAAATTAAATTTTGTCCTAGTTCATCAATTGATAAATATTTTGTTTTCTTCATGTTCAAAATTAATCCCCATTTTTCATAATCTTCCATTAATTTTCTAAACATATATTCTAAATCTTCATAATTTTGTGCAATTAAAAATTGATCATCTTAAAAATGTAAGTTGTATAAAGTTTTGTTGTTTGAAATAGGAATTCCTATGCTTGAACATTTTCTCCTCCAATTCTTTAATATTTCATGTACATATATTTTAAACAGAGTCGGTGATAGACAACAACCTTGATGAAGGCCTTTATTTATCGTAAAACCATGTGAAAATTTACTGCCAATTTTAATTTTAGACATGCAATTGTCATAAATTTTGTATAGCTTTAATTATTATAGTCTTAATTCCCATCGTCTTAAAGCAATCCATAGTTTCTCTATAGGGATGGTAAATATTAAACATTATAAATATTTTTAGCTTCTGATGTTGTAATATTCGCTAAATAGTCACTCCAAATCCAATGCAAGGTTAAGTTTTTCATTAGATAAAATCACAACTTCTTGTTAGATTACTGTTGATAAGTGTGAATGTCTTCTATAATGTTTGTGATTCTTTATATTATCCTTACATCTGTGTTTTGTCTAACCTACTTAAACCTATCAGTCCATGTAAATATCTCATTTGGTCTACTTGCATTAGGGATTTTTACTTCCAGATCCCACTACTATATTTAAAGCTATGTTTGTTGTTATATTATGTAGCTCTAGACTTGTTTTATTGACATTTGTTTTCCAAAGTGACATTTAATAACTCCCTTATCTACATCTACAATTTCATTTTTGGAAATTGAATATAACCTTCATTTAACAGAAGACATCAAGAAATCTGAAACTCCCCCATATATTTTAAAATAAATGTCACTGGAAATAATAAATCTAAGATACCCTGCTCTTGAATGGATACATATTTTTACAGATGGCTCCAGCCTACCAAATGATGGTGGCACTGGTACTGGTGCAGAATGTCCACTTTTTCCCTTTTATCGTAAACTAAACACAAATTCAACAAACTTTGATGGCGAAATTCTAGCAATTTTCTTAAGTTTACAAAATCTTTTATATCACATCCAAAAATTTACAAAAGTTGTAATTCTATGCGACTCCAAAGCAGCCATTCTCGCTATAACACGAGACACAACACCCAAAAGCATTAAAATTATTGAATGTCATAAAATGATAAAACAGTTATCCCGTCTACATAAACAAGCTGTACTTCAATGGATTCCGGCCTATTGTGGAGTGACAGGCAATGAAATAGCCAATTTTCTGGCCAAGAAGGGTAGCAAAATTGTTTCAAACCCAACTTCTACTCCAGTTTCATTTCACTCTATCAAAAGAATTATCTCAAATAAATATATCAATAAAGTTAGAGAAGAATACACCACCAAAACATCTGGAAAGGAATGGGAAAATCTACAAGCTTATGACATTACTACATTACAAAGAAAATCCGCAGTAGCAACATTCAGACTGCTAACGGGACATGACTGCCTGAATAAAAACCTACACAGAATTGGCATAACATATTCACCCTAAATGCCCTTTTTGCAATTTAAATGAAGATATGGAAAGAAACCATCTCCTCCGTTGTCCAGCTTTTGTAGAAGAGACCAGCCTTCCTGCTAAATATTGGAGTGCAAGAGAGCGAATGATTTTATTATCAAGTGCTCGACATTAGATACCAACCAACCAACATCTACAATGGCATAAGAGCCCCATGTTTGGCCTCAGCCTCACCTTTGTTAGGAGTTACTAGATCAAGTTCATTTAGTTAAGCTTTAAGAAGAAATAATTTAAGAAAGAAAAATTAATGTTTTTTTTTAAAATGCCCCAGGTTTGTCTTTCGACATTCCTGGTTTCTCTCCTGGCGCCTGGAAGGCAGGGTTACATTGCCCCGATATGATGGGTGATGATGATGATAGTGGTGCGCCAGGAGAGTCCCTAATGCTAAGCTTAATCTAGATGAATATGAATGATGATGATTGCGATGGCCATATGATTTTGGGGACCTTTTGGGCCTTAAGGTTTTCCTGACATTTGTCTTACAGGTGAGGAAAAACCCCGATAAAAACCTCACCCAGAAAAACTGTCCTGACGGGGGATCGACAAGGCAGCATGCTACCCCGAGACCACAGCAGTGGACAGAAAAATTAATGTTTGAAACAGGATTTGAACCCTGGACCCCTAGTTCTATGTACTAGTGTGCTGTCCAATTACACCATTCAGACGACGATACAAACATTAACATTTCCTTCAACTTATGCAATTGTCATTTGTCTGAAGGCTAATAGCTGTCGCTACCATCATGCCAACTGACGGCTTCTATTTAAAAGTATCTTTATTGAGAATTTATACACCAGTTTTAGCAGTACAGCTTCACATTTTTGATGTTTTGGAATGTGTTAATTAAAGTAAAAACATAAAAAATTAGTTATGCTTATTTGCCCACAGATGTCATGAATGGTATGCAGTCAATGTGTAGACCCTGTAAGTCATCTAGCTGGTAACTAAGGTATTATTAGGATGATGAGATCGGTAAATTTTGCTTAGAGGCCTCTTTGTTCAGGCTTGAGGATCTTTTATGAGTCTGTAAATCTTCAGTCTCAGGACACATGGCTGGAAGTCTCTCCTGGAGGACTTGCTCCTTGGATTTTTCCATCCTAAAAAAATCCATGGACCCAGGCCAAGTTTGAACCTGTGATCCTCGGGACCAGAGACAATGAACATAACCATTAGTCCTCCATGGCCGACATAACTGCATGAATTTTGTTATGATTTTGTAATTATTTTTTGTTTATATCATTATTTATGTCAGAAATTGGCCAAAATAAGTATAATCAACAACTTGTTCAGTAACTTATTTTACCAATTCTACTTTTAACTCTTTTTTAAATCCTTTCCACACATGCCATTGGTTAATGAAAAGTCATAGGTTGAAAATCCTATGACTCTCAAGTCATGCAAATTTCAAGCTACTGAATATTTGGACACATTTTTCTTTCCAATATTAATTAATATCACATATTCTAATCATTTCAGATAATTAGAATTTTATATATATATATATGTCCACCACTGTGATCTAGAGGTAGCATGCTGCCTTGTTATGCAGTGGGCCCGAGTTTGATTCCTGGTTGGGACAGGCTCCTGGATGAGCTTTTTCCTCACCTGTAAGACAAATGTCAGGAAGCTTAGGGCCCAATTGTCACCGAAAATCATCCAGCCATCATCATCATCCGTATCATTATCATCCTTCACTGGTGTGGAAAGCAATGAGAAGCTACCACACCTATAATTCCCTAGTAAAGCTGCAAAGCATAGCATGAAAATTGCTATGGTTGCAATGACACACCTGCCCTCGGGGAGAATTACTATGGCTGGATGTATATATATATATATATATATAAGTTACACATGTGAGCTTCTCTTACTGAGTTCTGTAGGAATAACGGTATTGAGGTTACTTACTTACTTACATACTCACTGGCACTATTGAACCCGTAGGTTCATGGCCACGCGGACATAAGCTCTCCATACATCCCTATCCTGAGCTAA
Source organism: Diploptera punctata (assembly GCA_030220185.1). NCBI lineage: Eukaryota > Metazoa > Arthropoda > Insecta > Blattodea > Blaberidae > Diploptera > Diploptera punctata. Next base: position 1,265,549 of record JASPKZ010010253.1, read on the forward strand.
TGCTTTCCAATCATTCCCTGTATAATCTAACTTCCCTCAAATCATAGTTAATGTTGTTCTCCGACCTCATTCTTGGTCTACCAACCGGGCGTTTTTTTCTCTGGCTTTCCTACAAGAATCTTCCATGCATGTCTTTCATTCCCCATATGCGCAACATGTCCTGCCCATTGCAGTCTATGAGACTTGACTGTTCTTATTATATCTGGCTTCCTATAAAGAACATGTAGTTCATTGTTATGTAGTCTTCTCCATTCACCTGTCTGTTCATCTCTCTTTGGTCCAAAAATTTTCCTAAGAACTTTATTCTCAAAACCTCATAATCTCATTTCCTCCCTTAAAGTAAGAGTCCATGTTTCACACCCATATAATATAACTGGCAGAATAATAGTTTTATATATTTTCAGTTTAACATTTTTTGAAAGGAGTTGGGACATCAAGAGTCTCTGCTTCCATGAAAATATTAAAAAAAATTTTTTTACATAACTTGAGTGATACTAATTAGGAGACATTGAAGGTAAAATGTCCCCACTAAAGGCATTAGGTGGCTCTTGGGGCAGTAGGAAGTTAAGGCTCCCATCTTTATATACAAGATGTTCAGAAGTTCCCCATTGCAAACTAGTAAGGCTTGAAAAGTGGACAGAGTAGATAACATTTTGAATATGAACTTTTGTCTTGAAACATACATTTTGTGCTGCAGGTACTAGTTTTGCATTAAGCATTTTAAATTTCCTCGCGATTGCCAGGGATAAATCAGTAATAATTTATGACTTAATTACATTTATACAACCCAACATGCACTGATTTTGTGACAATGTCTAATATCAGGGAAAAAAATAATGAAACTTCATTTTGTTAATGTAAGAATTGTTGGTGAAGCAGAGGGGAATAAGTTTTCATTTATTTTCAGGGCGGGTCGAGAACATAGGATCCTCAGGATTTGATTCATTGTAATGTAATTGTATTCCATACAATTTAATTACCAAAACAAATATATATACCATAAACCTGCAAAGTATGATTGTGAATTACTCTTGATGTGGAAATTTACGCTGTTCCAGCTTGACTTACTATTCATAATATCAAATAATTAGGGTCAGAGATCTAAGAGCAACTTTTTATTTATTTTCAGGAAGCAAGTCATACCATCAAAGGGTGGTTTCAACGTCAGCTAAGAAAATTTTTCTGCTGTAAGAAACAAATCGAAGTGGGTACATTATTCTTAATTTAATTTATATTTATAAAACTGATATATTACCATATCCTAATGATTTAAATAACTAGCAAACTCATTGGCACTATCGAATTCATAGGTTCATGGACACATGGACTTTTGTTCTCCATATATCCCTATTCTGAGGAAATGTTTTCCAATCATCTACTCTATAATTTACTTCCCTCAAATCATGATTTATATTATTAGCCCAACCTATCGGGCACTTCCTCTTTTTTATTTATATATATATGTATTAAATTTGGGAATTTTTAACATTATGAGGTTCAATTCATAAGAATTAAATTAATCTTGATTATTTCTTACCTCATACTTCTATATTTCTCTAAATACATAAATTTGGGAATTTTTAACATTATGAGGTTCAATTCATAAGAATTAAATTAATAGTGATTATTTCTTACCTCATACTTCTATATTTCTTTAAATACAATCGTGAAAACAGCTGACGATGGTGATAAGAAGTTGCCAATACTGCAGTGCTGTATTTGAAGAAATATAGAAGTATGAGGTAAGAAATAATCATGATTAATTTAATTCTTACTTCCCTCTTTTGTTTATCTGCAAGGAGCCTTCATGCCTCCATTTCATTCCCTATTCATGACACATGGACTGTCCATTGCAATCTATGATACTAAACTGTTCTTATTACATTTTGTTTCCCATAAAGATCATGTTGCTCACTGTTACATGTCCATCTCTATTTGGTTCAAGAAGTTTATTCTCAAATATTCATAAACTTTTCTTCTCCTTTAAAGTAAGATTTGATGTTTCTTGGAACAATAATTACAAAAAGAAATGAAGTGAAGAAAGATTGAACATAGGCTGAACTCTGTAAATGCATGCTATTTTGCGTTACAGAAACTATTGTCATTCCAATTTCTCTAGTACATATATGATGGGTGTGCATGAAAGAGGAGTTATGTCAGAAAATTGGGAATGGAGATACTTAAAGTTCAATATTTAATTAACTTTGCAAGATCTAGTGAAAGTTGTATGAACATAACAAACATGGCTTAAAGTACAGTTAAATGCTCCGAATATCTCTGTGATGTTGTATTATCTTTAATTCTGAAAATTTTTTGTGTATCGATAGAAATAATTACTTATCCCTTTTGGCTCAAACAGTTTTGTGACATAACCCATTTTGAACATGTATTCGAATAATATTAGTTTTTTTCAGTTAGATGTTTTATTTTAAGCATACTATCAGGATTACTGTACGAAAAGGCTCTATTTTACTAGATTTCCAGTGTAGTGTCATTAGATAGCATGGCAACTACTAATTTAGGAACACAGTACAAAATTATTTGAATAATAATCATTTTTAAGTTATAGGAAACAAATATATAATAACTCCAAAATGATCAAACCTAGATGTAAGTAATCTTGCAAATGAGAACATTCTAAAATAATACATAAGTTACAAAGCAAACAGTATCTCTTTTGTAGAATCACTAATGTTGAAAACAGAAAAAAAAATCATCTTTTTAACCGACTGAAAATAGTGCATTCGTATGTTTCTTTTTTTTTTTTTTTCCCCCCTAAGTTCACTATTATTCATTATCACCAGCATTGTCTTCTTCCTGTTCAGCAGAGTCAGGATAAATATCACGCGCATTAGTGTTCGTTTTCAGTGACTTATAATATTCATGAAATACTGGATCAATGAAAGGTAACAAGTCCAATAGATCTTTTTTCTTTTGTATGGTGATAGGTTGTGGTCCATCATAGCGTAGGGTAGGTCTCAAGACAGGGGTAGATTTTCCTCTTCGTCTGAAGGATACTTTTCTGAAGGGATCCTCCTCTTTCAAGTGATGTTTTAAAGAAGATGTCGAATCCATGATCTCTCTCAAAGTGCAACCATTTTATTTCACGCCACCTGATTTTCTTTCCATCACTGTCTTCTTTGCGTAGCTGGAGGGGTCCTTTATATAGCACTGCAAAATCGAAGACATCTTCACAATGTTGTTCTACAACAACCATTGACTTCTTTCGTCCACACTGACGCATAAGCTGAGCCCAGTCATGCGGATGATTAATAGGAATGTCAAATTTCTTAGTTTTCTTTTCTATAATGCTATGATAGGTGTCACACTCCATGTGGGTGTGGCCTGGCACCTGGAACTTGTGATCTATGGTTTGCAAACTTAGGAAGTTTTGTATAGCAACCATACACATGGCTGCGAAATGGCCATTTTAGTTCTGGCCACCACATGTATCAGAATACATGGTGATCTGTTTAACATTTTCATCCAAATTTAGAAGAAACCTATATATACAAGATCTAACTTCGTTGGCTCCTCTTCCGGCTATGGTCAGAGACTAATCCCTGCTATGGTTTCATTCTAAACAAAGCAATGAGCCTGGCTGTTATCGCAGTAATGGAATGTTAGTTGAACGTCCATAACTGTCGCTTAAAGAAGGCCACGGAAGCATTTACAACAGGAGTGGGGAGACACTGTTGCATATCGAACATGATAGTCTTTCGTGTAGAATCACTCTTAGACCTCTGTTTATCTGCATCCTTTGTCTGATAAGCAATGTCTGCTTCCACATGGCCCCTGGTCCTTTAGTTTACTTTCAATTATAGTTCTGTTATCTGAACACTTACATAACATTTGGGGCTTGTCACAAGTCTGACAAGTGTCTTTTTGTCGCCGCTTCATGGACAAATTCAGACTATAAAATTCATTTTCAACAAATTTTCTGTTTACTAAAAAATCTGGATGTTTAAGTTTGTAATCATCATACAATGCTGCTAACGTCAAATGAGGAGGTAGGCATTTTCTGCTTGAATCTCTCCTTGAGTAATGACTTTCATAGGTAGGTAAAGAAAGCAAAAATGAATCAACTTTCTGCTTTTTGTCATCATCTATCTTGTTAGGAAAAGGATTCTTTCCCCGAGTATCAGGAGCAGTAATCCCGGATTCACCAGCTCATTTTTGTGCAATACAGTCTCAATGAACTTGTTTGTTTCTCCCAATGCGTTTCCATTATTCAAAATCAAGTGATATTTTACTGTAACTTGCCTGTTGTGATGAATATTGTTGATATCGGACCTGACCCTACTTGTCTTTTTATTTATTACTTCCATCAGACTTGCAACATAAGATACTCTCTTGGCATATTCACCTAAGTTCCAGTATGCATGAAATATCTTATCCTTATCTTCATCAGGTACACGATCACTACACTTCATTCTGCACAACTGAAGTGGTTGAAGCTTTCTTGAAGGCACACTCTTGCGTTTTGCTGTGATGCATCAATACTCTTAAAATGCACAACTAATAATATAGACTGCAATAATGAGTGGCAGCACGTTTCTTTTGACCAGCCAGTCGATACAGAGAGGGCCAACTTATCCCTCTTTGCTGCTTCTAGGTCATTGTTCCAAGTGAGATATGTCAAGTTATCCCCTTTCTCGCGTGCAATACCTGCTACTTTGCCACTTAACTCAGAATTCACAACCTCATTGAAACATAACGAGTACGATTTGACATATCCCACTTGGATCAAATTGTAGAGAATTTTTAGTTCTATTCGCGTATGTTACAATCACAATTTTCTCAATTTCTGACTTAACCCCCTTTTCATGCACACCCACCATATATTCTCAACTCATGACCAACTCTGGGTCAGGTCAAGGAATTGAGATGAGATGAAGCTGGCACATTTAGAGGGCTGTGAATAACAAGGCTGTCGACTGGACACTTCTCTAAAAAATAATATACTAAAACTATATAAAAAATTGTAGGGATGATAGATTAGACCAAAACAAACTTATTTCAATATATGACCACAGGTCTGAAACTAATTATTGAATGAGAAAACCTGTAACTGTGCTAATTTGTGAAGAAGTTGTAACAATATTGTAACGATACGTATGACACTCACGCTTTAAATATTTTACTTCGTAATCCATTACAAAAAATGTTCAAAATTTCAGCATCCAGTTTCAATACAATCTCTTCAACTTCATGCATTGCATGTAATATACATTCAAAGATAAAGGCATGCACTGCAGAGAGTCAGTAGCTGCAAGGACCCAAGCGAAGATGTCTTCCTCTGATTCAATTGGAGTCTCCTACACCAGACTCTTCAAGTGCCCCCACACACAAAAGTGGGTTGAGGTCAGTAGAAGAGCACACAATGTCCAATCCACTTCTTACCAAATTTGTGTTTCAAGTGTTCTCAGACTTTGTGAGAGAAATGAAGAATTTCATCATCATGATAAACCACAACAAATGTCAAATATCAAGAAGAATTTCTTGGAGGAACTCAGGCAATAGATACTTCAGGAACCAAAAATACAGGTTTCCATCTAGATGTAATGGAAGCATGTATGATCAAATCAAATTCTCTCCAACATACCTGCCGAGATGTTTACTTCAAATTTTTCGTGATGTGAACTTATTGTCACTAGGATGACCAAGGATTTTCTTTTAAGTTATTTTGGCGTAAATGAACACACAGATGTCGTTTAAAATCTCACTTAACACTTTATTTACTTACTTAATACAGGCTTTCCACTTTACAGCAGTTTGCCCTTGATTCCTGCTTTCCAGAGATTCCTTATCTTCCCATTGACCATCTTCCATACCCCTCTTCATCATGGCATCATATATTCCCTCATACCATGCTCTTCTACTTCGCCCCCTCTTCCTTCTGCCTGGTACCATCCAATTCAACACCTGTTTAGGCCACTGGTCTTCCAACATCCATTGTACATGTCCATACCACTGTAGAGCTCTCTTTGTTATCCTATCGATAACAGTTTCTTGTGCATCCATTTCTTGTCTGATATATGTATTTCGAATATGTTGTAGCCTGGATATTCTCATACTTCTCCATAATCCATCCATTTCTGTCGCCAAGATTCTTTTCTGCATCCTTTCATTTATTGTCCAGCTTTCTGATCCATATGTAAGTATACTTTCTATTATTGTCTGTATAATATCTTTTTTGTTTTTCTGGTCAAATTTCTATTTCATAAAAGACCATTCATGGATCTAATCGCCTTCCTTGCTCAATTTACTCTGTTAATAATATCTTTTTCACAAGTACCAGATTTATCTTTTATAGATCCAAGATATTTAAATTCTTCAACACATTTAATTATCATATTATTAATTTTAGGTCTTCTGAATTTCCTCCAATTACCATATATTCTGTTTCAATATAATTTATCTTCAGTCCATCTATCTCAAATGCATCGACCAACTTTCTGATCATATATTCTATATCTTCTTCATCTTGTCCTATTATAATCTGGTCATCAGCGAATAATAAATTGTGCAGTAAATGGCCATTAATGTTGATTCCCATTCCCCTACATAACTTATTCCATTTCATTAATACATCTTCTAAATATATCTTGAACAATGTTGGTGACATCCCGCATCCTTGTCTTAATCCTTTTCTTATATCAAATTCTGAGGATACTCTATTTCCAACCATAATACTTGCTTTAAAATCATACAATCTTTTTATAATATGTACAAGAGTAACAGTTTATTTCCTTCTGCAAATAATCAGTAAGCTTTTAATCACAATTTTTCACTCACAAATAATCTTCTTTCAATCTTTATCTCAGTCACAATAATTTACACAGTCACTGATGAATCCGTTTACCACAATTTCTCACACACTTAATTTCTCGCCGTCAAACACAAGACTACACTGACTGATGTCTTGCCTTTGCCTCCTTTTGTATAGGTGAAAGGAACATTCTAGACTTAAGTTCAAGATGTTTTGAACTGTAGAAACCTTTGGCCACCGATTTTTCCGAAAGGGGAGGGAGATGTTGGTGACTTGCAAATCTATTCTAACTAATGCGAGACCACCATTCTCGCCTTGCCCGAGTATTCAGCATTGCTATATGACGCGTAAATGTACGAAGAAGGAGTTAGGATTTTTGTCTGTCCATTGGTGTTAGTTGTGAACATTGACTGTTTCATCTAGGGCTGATAATGCTTCATCTGTGAACAATACAAATCATCCAAAACCAAGTTGTACAGCGCATTTCTACAAGTACCATTAAAAAATTCAACCCGATGAGGATTATCATTCAGTGTGAGTGCTTGTACCTTTTGTGGATGAAATGGATACAACTGTCGTTCCTTACACACTCAAAAAACAGCCATGTGGTCAACATGCAGTTGCTGTGCAAAATGTCAAGACTTCTAAAACAATCCCCTCTAACTTAGGTGTGCGAGTTATGTACGGTTGGCAAACATCGCATCTGTGAATCTTAACAGAAAATTGTTAACTGTGCAGTAAAAATGGTAGTAAAGTACTCTAGTAATTAGAAATATGTGTATCCATTTAGACAACTAACCTGCATTGCACCTTATTTAGACAAGTGTCTATTGATAGTACACACTGTCCATGACATCACTCTCCAAAAAGACAGTGTAGCAGCTGTTGAGTTATGCACAACTGTTAAATCAACTCAAGTGAACTATTCTCTCTACTCTGAATGAACAACATTATACTCCAACTTCCCTACACAAACATTGAACTCTGATGTCATGGTCTGTTTATTGATTAATGTTACAATAACGGTTTGAAGCATGAGTGTCATAAATTAAATTATAGCTAGAACTTTCGTTCTTTACAATATAGTATATTTTCTGGTTTTCTCTTTTAATAATTAGTGACGGATCCAAGCCATATGATAAAAAAGTTGGTTGGTTGATATCTAATGTCGAGCACTTGATAATAAAATCATTTGCTTTCTTGCACTCCAATATTTAGCAGAAAGGCTGGTCTCTTCTTCAAAAGCTGGACAATGGAGGAGATGGTTTCTTTCCATATATTCATTTAAACTGCAAAAAGGGCATTTAGGTGAATCTGTTATGCCAAGTCTGTGTAGGTGTTTATTCAGGCAGTCATGTCCCATTAGCAGTCTGAATGTTGCTACTGCAGATTTTCTTTGTAATGTAGTAATGTCATAAGCTTGTAGATTTTCCCATTCCTTTCCAGATGTTTTGGTGGTGTATTCTTCTCTAAGTTTATTGATATATTTATTTGAGATAATTCTTTTGATAGAGTGAAAGGAAACTGAAATAGAAGTTGGGTTTGAAACAATTTTGCTACCCTTCTTGGCCAGAAAATCGGCTATTTCATTGCCTGTCACTCCACAATGGGCCGGAATTCATTGAAGTACAACTTCTTTATGTAGACAGGATAACTGTTTTATCATTTTGTGACATTCAATAATTTTGATGCTTTTGGGTATTGTGTCTCGTGTTATAGCGAGAATGGCTGCTTTGGAGTCACATAGAATTACAACTTTTGTAAATTTTTGGATGTGATATAAAAGATTTTGTAAACTTAAGGAAATTGCTAGAATTTCACCATCAAAGTTTGTTGAATTTGTGTTTAGTTTACGATAAAGGGAAAAAAGTGGACATACTGCATCAGCACCAGTGCCACCGTCATTTGGTAGGCTGGAGCCATCTTTAAAAATATGTATCCATTCAGGAGCAGGGTATGTTAGATTTGTTATTTCCAGTGACATTTGTTTTAACCCCTCAGCATGGTTTGCCGTACATATACGAGACCGGTTTCCTTCCTTCTGTGTGGTCATTTAAAAGTCCATGCAGTACCCCTGTGATGTAGTATTTTTAAACTCTACTCTCCAAGTAATTAATTTTAGATACATATCAAATTGCGATTAATAGAATGTAAACAATGAATGACCATTCTATTCTATTCTATAGTGTTCTGCCCAAGGGCAGGTCTTTCACTGCATTCATAGCATTTTCATTCTATGCTTTTTAGCTGTACTAGGGAATTATAGGTGTGGCAGCTTCCCGTTGCTTCCACTCCAGTGAATGATAATGATGATGATGATGATGATGATGGCCAGATGATTTTCGGGTACCGTTGGGGCCCTAAACCTTCCTGACATTTGTCATATAGGACAGCAAAACCCCCGAAATAAAACTCACCCAAGAAGCCTCTCCCGACTGGAATCGAATCTCGGTCAGCTGCGTGACAAGGCAGCACGCTACCTCGAAACCACATACCCAGTTCTAGAGTCACACAATTCGTAAGTTGTAAAATCAAATTTGGTAGTTTTAAGTGGAGGGAATTGTTTGCTCCTCCATAACCATAATGATTCATCAATTACAATATCTTGATTTGGGTGGTAGAGAGAATGGAATTTATTATTAAAATATTCAATGAAAGGGACAATTTAAAAAAAATGGACATTGGAAACCAACTTGTTTTGTGTTGTCTTAAAATGTATGGCACCATCGAACATCAGAGGTCATGATTATGCATACATAATATCTCCACACTTTGCTATCCCAAATAATATTTTCCAATTATTCCTGTATAATTTATAATAATATCCTCAACTCGTGTCCAAGTCAGGGTCGGGTCGAGGGATGAGATGAGAAGAAGCTGCTATATATAGAGGTCTGTGAATGACAAGGGTGTGGCCGACCACATCTGATGCACCACCACAGAGGCAGATGAACGAAATGAATATGATGAGATGAGTATGGAAAAATGATGGAATGAAAATGTGGCAGGGGAAGACGGGAGAAAACCCCGAGAAAAACCTGTCCAAGCTCCGTTTTTTCCGCCATGAAACCAAATGGAGTGACCGAGACTCGATCTCGGAAACCCAGCAGTAAGGGTCTTGTATAATTTATCTCCCTCAAATCCTGGTTAATATTTTTCTTGCACTTTTTGGTTATCCCCCCTACTGGGCACTTTGCTTCTAGTTTTCGTACACGAAGTTCCTATATAATTTCCTATTCGTGCCACATGCCCTACCCATAGCAGCCTACGGGACTTGCAATGTTTTATTACATAGATATCACGTTATGTTCGTCTTTCTTCCAAGTTACACCTGAATTTCCTAATAGATCTCTCATTGAGGCGATGTGCTAACCACATGTATCTTGTTGACATGTTGGCAAATTAGCGTAAGTGTCAATAAATAAAACAAATAACAAAATGAAAGGGCTAATAAAATATTAATTATTATATCTGTGGTCTCGAGGTGGAATACTGTCTTGTCATGCAGTGGGCTTTGAGGCCCAAACGGTCCATGGACATCATCTAGCTTTTATCATCATTGTTACCATCAAAATTATCCCCCTGGGTGGGAAGCTACCACACCATAATTCCCTTATGAAGCTGCAATCATAGCATGAAAATTCTAAGATTAAAGTGAAAGACCTGTACTAGAATAGAGCACTATAGAATATAGTAACGAAACAAAGAATGATATAGAATGGCGCCTTTCATCGGTTAATTACAAGTTATATTTAATTGTAGTTGGAGATTTCCTAATACTTTCATCAAGATATAAGTTAAAATGCATTCATTTTTTAAATTGTTGCTAAAGGTTTACTTATAATTTATAATTCTAAACTTTATCTATTTGTCCTTCATTTATATTTTTAAATTAAAGATTTTCATAATACCACACATCTTACTTACTTACTCACTGGCACTATCGAACCCATAGGGTCATGGCCGCACGGACATAAGCTCTCCATACATCCCTATCCTGAGCTAATGCTTTCCAATCATTCCCTGTATAATCCACTCAGATTCACTATGTACAATATTTATAAAAGTTGGAGAATCTAAATTTTATTTGATATAAATTCATTTATATAATTACGGAAACTTGTTGAATGGATTATCTTGGTTAATAAACTCCCGCTGGGGAGCACCTGTGTTGGAAGTGTGCAGTACATACATTACTATTATTGCTATTATTATTATTGATATTATTATTATTATTATTATTATTATTATTATTATTATTATTATTATTATTATCCCTCTATTATATTTTTTAATTTTTTTTATAATTCTACACATCAAATTCGCCACGTAAATTTGTTTTAGAAGTTGGAAATGTCTGAGACATGTGATTTTTGTCTATAAACACAAGATCCACGTCGGTTTTGAAAGAAAGTTTAGTTATGAGACCACACAGTGGGACACTTTACAGATATTTCTTTTCGGCAAAATAGGGCATTCACTAGTTCGAAGGAAGGGCGTAGCTGAAGAGAAAAAAAAAATACAAAGAGTTTCTCCTTTCACTAATAAGTAGCTAACTCACTCCACATGCCTGTCGTAATTATGTCATAACATGAGGGGGAGATTTTTCTGCCACAGCAAGAAAAAATAAGTTCTCCAGAATGTTTTACAAACTCCGTATAGGCCTTGAAAATCATAGATGTATCAACGCGTAATGTGTGGCAATCTGCATTTGGATATTTAAAAGTCCAGGCGTATCAACACGTCCTTCTGCATCTGGGAAAGGAACACCATGTTTAAATGTCCTCGCTGATGGGTTAAAATATATGGGGGAGTTTCAGATTTCTTGATGTCTTCTGTTAAATGAAGGTTATATTTAATTTCCAAAAATTCTAGAGGGATGTTTCTTATCTGCATATTTTCTTTTGAATGTGGAAGTTGCAATTTCTTTTTGATTTCTTGTACTATGCTTAAGAAGCTTCTCTGAGATTTCAAACATACTTGTGGTTTTCTTTGGGGCCAGTTATTATGGGGTAGCCTTAAACATTTTTCATACTGTGTGATTGCTGTTTTCTCAATTTCAAAAAAGTTTGTTTTGGTTTATTCTAACATCCCTAGATGTGTGGGTATTGAATTTATTTATACTCAGTACAGTGGTGTCGCATCCTATATGTTCAATATTTCACTGACCCTCCAAAAAAAGAATTTCATTAGATTTAGTGAATTATAATAACAAACAGTGTAATAAATGAGTTGTGTCTGTTATCTTAGCTCACAGTAGTTACTACTAAGACTCAACTTATTTATTAACAAGAATCTCATCATGTTACTTAGTATTGTAATTTCATAACAAACAGTATATTTGTAAGTTATGTAGGTAGGAAATAACACTGTGAGGTTTATTTTAATTTTGTTTAGTTGTTTCTTAACTCACCTCATGCTTCTTAACTCACACGCAGACTCGAGTTTCTTCATTTCATTTGTGACATTCTCAATGCTGTATTACGTTCACGACTGAACGTAATACAGCATTGAGAATGTCACAAATGAAATGAAGAAACTTGAGTCTGCTTGGTAGTTAAGAAGCATGAGGTGAGTTAAGAAACAACTAAACAAAAATAAGTATATTTGTACTTTATTTGATAAGTTTGTTAAATATCCAGAAGGTTTGGATCAGCTATTTATATCTGCCATGGAAATCTCAAACAGCCAAGCTTTCAAAGTGAAGAGATTCTTTCTCTCTGTATGAATCCCTTGAAATCAATTTGTGGGCTTGAAAGAGCTGTGAGTTTTGAGGGGAAAACAGCTTATTTTCAAGCCTCTTGTCACAGGTTGTACAAGCAGCGACACATGAATTCTCAGTGGAAACTGACAACTCAATCCGGAAATCCTGTATCCTAACCTTTTCATTGGAAAGAGAAATGTGTTTGTTATTCCAATTGTATTTATTTAGCGTGATTTATAAATTGTTTATATTGTCTTGACGATTTGGAAAATCAGGAGAAAATCTTTGTGACTATTGGTTGGGACTGGGTTTCCAATCTGTATTCTACTGAATTCAAGTTTCAAACAAAAGAGCTTTAGTCAACTTGCTCAGTTTTTGTATTGTATCAAATTAATTTAAAGAAAATTTTGAGTATACTATAATGAACTCCTAGTTAGTTAAAGTAGGAACAGCAACTGACTATGTTCATAAAAGTGTGATTCGTCCATTTATATGGATGAGAAACACATCTCATCATTTTAAGATATTTTTGCAGGAGAACTTGGTACATGCAATTGAAATGAAACGAGCAAACTATTTTAATTGATACTTTTAAAATTCATGACAAAACACCATTGAAGCTTAATTTTTATAGGAATTAATCACTATAAGGTTTAATTTATGGTGAAATTAAATGTTTCTTACCTCTCCTCATATAAATCTTCTAAGTAGATCACGATTTTGAGACCATAACGGTCTCATCTTCAGTACTTCTTTGGCGACTGATGTTATGCTGATCAGAAGAAACTCTTCTTCTTCCCTCTGTTGGTGGACCGATTAACCTCTGGATCAGGTCAAAATTTGTGGGAATTTCAAAGTTCATCGGTCCACCAACAGGGGGAAGAAGAAGTTTCTTCCAATCGACATAACATCAGTCGCCAAAGAAGTACTGAAGATGAGACTGTTATGGTCTTGAAATCGCGATCTACTTAGAAGATTTATATGAGGAGAGGTAAGAAACATTTATTAATTAAATAAAAATAAAACATAGTTTTATTTGATTTTCATATTTATTATATAATTCAGTGACAGCTGTTTTGGTACACTGTACCTTCTTCAGACATGTTAACAAATTATGAATTGTGTTCCAACTGATCTAAGCAACAATACAACAATATTTATTTAAATTTTTTAATTTAACAAAGGGGATTCATTCAAATCAAGTTGAGAATTTAACAGTTTGTTACTACTTTTCAATTGGAATTCCTATTAATCATTGTTTCGATCCAAATTTTGAAATTTTACATGTTTGTGGTAAGGGTAAGAAGTTAGATCTTCTGGAGGCTGTAGAAATTAATAAATTGAAAAGTAGTAACAAACTGTTAAATTCTCAACTTGATTTGAATGAATCCCCTTTGTTAAATTAAAAAATTTTTAAATGAATATTGTTGTATTGTTGCTTAGATCAGTTGGAACACAATTCATAATTTGTTAACATGTCTGAGGAAGGTACAGTGTACCGAAACAGCTGTCACTGAATTATATAATAAATATGAAAATCAAATAAAACGATGTTTTATTTTTATTTAATTAATAAATATGGATTTTCATCAAGTAAACACCAACTCAATTGATTAAGAAACATTTAATTTCACCACCATTCAGGATACTATGTAATATTTATAATATCAAAATAGAATACCCGAGATCCCAGTCTTCCTCAACTTTGGATTTGGGCTGTGGAGTACTTTCGAAGCATATGCTTCAGCTTGTAACTCCTCACAAACAACCAGTACCAAGTTACAAGCTGAGGATGAAGCATATGCTTCGAAAGTACTCCACATCCTAAATCCAAAGTTGAGGAAGACTTAGATCTCTCAGTTATTCTATTTTTATATTTTAAATATTACAAACTATTTTACATAAACACCGATATCCAAACAATAGGTGTGGGGATTTATTTGAAAGTTTTAATTAATAATGCCTCTATACACTGTGAGGATTTAGTTGTCATGATTTCTACTACCCTCTTCTAACTTTGAGTGCCATTTTTGTCTAACAGTATCCACAATAATATTTATTTCAATGGCCTTCTTTTGTTTAAATTCTTGAAAATGCTCATATGTTTTCACTCTCCACCTTCCTAACTCATTCGAGCATGTGGCAATTTAGTTGAGAATGGCATTCAACTGTTTTTGGTCTTCCCTTGGGCATATATTAATGCGATGGAGGGAAATCTGAGTACCCGTCTTTTTCTTAAACCGATCAGACTACTTATCTCTCTTAAAACGACCTGTCAAGTAAATCATCAAATCATCATAAACTATAGTGGCTGCCATGTTTGTTTTGTTCCAACATAACTGGATATATGCAATTTAAGTAACAAAAGGAAGATACATTCTGTAAACAAGCAGAATTGGACAATAAATTCCACTTTCTGAGGAATTTGCTTATTTTACACAGTTCTGAACGAAGGGCTTTTTTATAATCGATAATACAGTTTCCCCAAATTATTTGACGTATTTTTGATTGCTCGTTTAAATAATACAGTTAAGTCATTTGGAAAATACTCCACTTCAAACTGTTATGAGTTAATAACATATATATATATATATATATATATATTTTTTTTTTCAAAAGGATGTGGACACTGCAGTGCCTCACTCATTTACATAGAAATTAAATACCAATTCACGTTAGTCGTACTTCATACAAATAAAGGATGTGTGAAAAATAGGTTAAAAATGAATGGTCCTTCATGTAAACAAGGAAATAGACAAAAGCGAAAATCAAGCATTTCTGAACAACTGTCTTGGAAGGCATCACTGTTCCATTCCCCAACTTTCAAGGTAAAAACAGAAAAACATTCTAATTCAGAACAACATCAAATAAACTTCAGCTAACAAAAATGAAAGAGTCTTATCTGAAGATAAAATACATCAGTTTTCAGTTTTAAAAACAATTAGAAGTATAAAAATGAAGTGATTTTATTATATCCCAAGCTGTTGTCACTGGAGGAATAGGTATTAAAATGTATAAGATGTTAATTATATAATTTTTTACCTGGTAAGTCAGTCGTCCTCAACTAAGTTATTGCATTTCTTCAAGTTATTCTAATATGGAGGCCTTTCAAAAACAATGTTTCATCTTCTGCATTTTACCTGGAACTGATGGTTAACCACTATACAACCTATTACCCATTCAAGTGTTTTGTGGAGGCGGAAAATATGTTAACTAACAAACTATCTTTCTCTTTCTATTTCTTACTATGTTGCCACTTCCTGTCCTCTGTATTATGTTGTTTGATTGGCAGGTAGAGAGCTGACAAATACTATGTATTTTAATGATCCGTCGTTCTGCGCGGTCAGTGCCAGAATGACTAAATTGACAACCCTGTTACTTTTGGGGTTACGTCTAGGAATGAGTTGTCCCTTCCTTGCCCTTCTCATTACATGTTGCCACTTGTGATTTATTGTGAGGCTGGTAATGGAGAGACGACAAATACTGTGATTTTAAATTATCCGACCGCTTGAGCATTCCATGCTTAAATGACTAATTTGACAACCATGTTAAGATCTTTCACACGTGTTTAGAGATTCTCCCACCACATTTGAAGTTGAAAAATTTCAATACGTGATCGGATGTACAGTTTTTTCCTACATCCCTTCCATAGATTCAGTAGATCGGTGACATTAGCGCTAAAACTCTTCCCCTCCGCCCGTGAACAGTTAACTTGGATGTGTAATATACAACACCATCAACCATCAGTTCCAGTTAAAAATGCAGAAGATGAAACATTGTTTTTGAAAGGCCTCCATATTAGAATAACTTGAAGAAATTTAATAACTTAGTTGAGGACGACTGACTTACCAGGTAAAAAATTATGTAATTAACATCTTATTTACATAACCTCAACGGTGCATTAACATGAATTTAAAAAATGATGATTAAAATGTACGTCACACATATTCACAACTTTTCTGTTGATTGAGGTTAGTGAAGTGATCCTCATCAAAACAAAACTATGTGACCTGATCGCTTTTAATTGGTTCTGGATGCCAACATACAATATCATCATCATCATAGTACATTCACGAATTTAGGCCATTTGTTGACCTGTTTCGGCCTCAAGAGAAACACCATCCAAAAGTCTTTTGAGTGGACGTCCTGGTCTTCTTCCTGCAGGTTGATATCTTAACATTTGTTTGGGTATCCTGTGATCTTCCATTCGATGAACATGTTGCATCCATCTTGACTTATAATCAGAAATTTTGTTTTCTAAAGGTTCCATGTGTAATTCTTCTAAGATGTCTTCATTTTTTTTTGTGAAACATGCAATGTATAAGCAATAAATATGCCTAAAAGTAGTTCTCTTCATTGGATTAAAAATATGTCCTCTGAATATACTTGTTATTCTTCGCGAATGAAAAAAAAATATTGCACATGCAATTTTACGAGAATGACTTTTTTTTTTGCAACCACAGGAGCAGCAGCCCCAGCCCACAGATGAAGAGATGGGAGAGGAAGTCTTCATGCAGGTAATAATTCAGTTATATATCAAACTTGCTTCCAGTGAATTCTGAAGTAAAGTAGCCATTCAGATTTTTGACTGTTTGAAAAATGTCATCAATCCTATTTAGTTTATGTCAAAAATTATCTGATAAAAATGTATATATAAGAGTATATGTATGAAGGATACAGAGAACAAATCAGGTACCGGGGTAAGTCACTTTTTATGTTTTTTATTATTAACTAGCTAATACCCGGCATGCGCTGCTACGCCTAAATAAATGAAAATTAATGAGCTTTTATGATTAGTTAAATAAGTAAATGGAAAAATAATTATAAATGTACATCTTAATTATTTTAAGATTCCCTGTACTGATAACCCGGTGTTGCCCGGGAATCTACGTATCTCAAACTTTTTAACATAAATGAGCTAAAAGACAAAATTCGTTAGTGTGAGTTATCCGTAAAAGAAAACCCACCATGCACTGCTATGTTTGCACAGGAATCTACGTACTTGTCTCGATCTTCTTGGTATCAATGAAAGACAAAAAATGGTTATTGAGATTTATCCGTAAGAGATAAACACTTGCTGTTGCAGACTTTTTTGTATAACTTTTTGAGATATTCAGTTCTGTGTACATTAATTTTGTGTACTTGTTATGGTTTAGGCAGCATAAGCCATTTAAGCATCCAAAAAGCTACCTTTTTCACGTTTTCCACTACAAAGGGTGATTTTAAGGGTGTAGGAGTTGAGTATCAGAACTCTCTTATAGCCTATGTTCATCCCGGGTATCTCCTGAACATTTTGCAAAAGCCCCATCACAATTGGGTCAACGGCATGGCCAAGCATAAAGTACAAACAAACAAACATTCATTTTTATATATTAGATTTAATACTTCTCACTGAAGGACAAATTATATTTGAAATGTAGAAAATGTATTTTTTTACTTAACATCCACACTTCCTTACCTGTATGGAGGTAAATAAACCAATACTATTTTTCTTTCACACTTATAAATGATGGAGAGAATCTAATGATATATCAAACTCCATTTTGACAAAAAAGTGACTTACCTGGCTCTTTCCCCGTACCTCTCATACACAGGGTAGCCCACGTAAAACTTTCACTTCCAATAGAGTGTTAAAGATTTGTGGTATACAAAAAACAACAATTACAACTTAAATAAATATATCGAGGGGAACATCTGATACACATTTTTTTTTTTCAAAATCAAATAATTTGCAAGATGTGACAGTCAACCTTCCTTTTTTAAATGGGAATCACTTTCATTTTGTGCTGCAAATGTTGCTTTACCTGTGCCTACTCACAACTGCCTATTGACATATGTTATGTCACCAGGAAGCGTAAACACAAACAATGTCTGACACACACTTCCTTATGTCTAGTTCATAACATTGATATTGGAGATCGAACACACCCATTCAACACTACCCATTACTATGACACAATCCTTATTTCCTCAGTTCTGTACTGGACAACCAACTAAACAGACACTGATGAAGTGTTTCAGAATGTCTCTCTGCGGTAGGGTAGAAGATTTACTTGTCATCATAATCTTCTTTCACAGATTAGGTTTTTGCTTGTTCCGATCTCACATTTGTTCAGTCCAGCATTTTCTTGGTCTTCCCACCGATATTCATCCTCCAGAATTATACATCAATGTCATCTTTGGTATCCTATCCTCCATTATTCTGAGCAGATGTTCTATCCAATTTTTCTTATGTTCTTCTATTTTTTGAAGAAGTGGTTGTACTTTTAGTTCTTCTCTAATATTCTCATTTCTAATATGCTCTTCTCTTGTACAATCTTTCACAGCCCATAGAAAAGCTCATTTCTGCTGCCTGAATTTTACTTTTTTTTTTCTTTCAAGACCCAGTCCTCACTTCCATACATCACCATTGATAGTGACATCGTTGAGTAAAATCTTAACTATGTATCCTTTCTAACTTTGTTCCTCAGTGTTCGTCTGATCGTTACACAAATATGTTGAAATTTCTGCATTTTCCTATTTATATCTTGTTCTTTCTTCATAAGTTATATCACAGCCCAAATTACTGGAAGTGTGAAACCTGTTCCAACACTTCATCTTCTATTACTATTTTTGTTCTTACTGGATACGTTCCATGGAATGTCATTACTAGGGCAAGGCATTTAATGACCTATAAATTGGTAAAAGATGCAAAATAAAAATGCATTTATGACCTAAAAAATGCAAAAAATGACCAATAAAATAAAATAATGACAAATAAAAAGTTAAGAATTACCAATTAAAATATTATTTACTAGATTAAGTACTCACTTGATTACTGAATTACATAAAATTTAACTTAACATCAAAATATTAAAAGAAAAGTATTTAAAAAATACATATTACAGTACATTTTATTGCAGAAAATCCATTTCAATTACACAGTTCACTTTTACAGCAATTTTGAATTGCAGTTAACAATCAGAATAAGGGTAGAAGCTAGCATAAGCTCTAAGAAATTGAATAAAATTCTTAGAAGTGGGCAAGATCATTATGCACATACCCTGAAAAATAGGGGTAGTAGTTAGCAAAACAACTACTTAATTCCAAGGAATTGTATTGACAAGGAAAAATACTAAATTATAATAAAAATCTGAAATCAAATACAAATAATATCACAGCCTTCCAGAAAAGTGTAAAAAATGCTCAAAATGACCTAAAAATTGCCAAAAATGACCTATCCCTAAGAAAGTTAAGAAAATGCAAAAAAGTGCCCTAACGAATTGCTTTTATTTAATCCGTTTTTTTAATGCCATACATTTTCATATATGCAAGCAATGTTTCAACCTTCATAAGAAAAAGATGCAAAATCATTAATTGCCTTGCCCTAGTCATTACTTTAGTTTCTGATTTTCAAATTATCATATTATATTTCTTACATATGTTTCTTACAAATATTACTTAATAGGTTTACTTGTGTGTAGGTAAATTATACTATCTTCTAGTAGTGTACTATTGTACTGTATTGAAATGTATTCACTAGACTTTCACGGCTGGAGTTGCTATGATGACCTTGAAGATTTTCGGGCTGTAGGCCGAAAATCTTCAAGATCATCATTGTATTGAAATGGTTTTACAAAAAGATGAAATGGTCGATATGCTATTAATTAATGGAGAATGTTTCCAAAATAACAAATGAGCAGAACAGCTGTATGATGAATGTTTCCCTGAGAGACGTCATCCAACCTGTCCAACCTTCAGCAGTAGGCCTACCGTATTCTAGAAAACTTTGACAGAATGAAAACTTGACTCCACAAAAAGCAGGTTTCAACCAACACAGTGACAAATGAAGCAGCCGAGGTAGCTGTTCTTGCAGCTTTTACAATAAACCCGTTATGCCAGTTCTCGCAAAATGGAAAGATATTTTGGAATCAGTCAAATGAACATGTTGCACATTCTTCATTGGCATAAGTTCCACCCTTTCAACATACATCAAATGCTTGATGGCAATTACTTTAAAAATCGTCTGGAATACAGCCAGTGGGTTCTGCACCAACGACGTGACTTTATGAGTAGGATACTGTTTAACGATTGAGCTACTTTTACAAATCATGAGAATGTCAATGTACACAACAAGAATTTCTGGGCAGGTACAAAACCAACATCAGTTGTCCTGCCAAAAGTGCTACAGTGGCAAGAAATGCAATAAACCAACAAGTCCCAAATTGATGGTCAGGATGAGGTAGTGCTGTTAAGACTTTTCCAGCGCGATCACCTGACCTGACTTATTCAGATTTTTTTTCTCTAATGACATGTGAAAAATGTGGTGTTCCAGCAGACTCCAGCAACAGTGGTAAACATGAAATGTCAATATTATGAACTACACTTAAGGAAGCAATATTTCTGTTTATGCATCCCAGTGACATAACAAAGTCATTAAAATAGTCAGTTATGCATAGGTAACACAACATTTGTGATACAAAGCATAAGTGTTTCCCATTTAAAAAAGAAAGATGACCATCATTTCTCAAAAATTGTTTGATTTGAAAAAAATGTTATGTGTATCAGATGTCCCCCTCAATGTTATTTGTGTATGTGTAACTGTGTAATTTGTGTAATTGTTGGTTTTTGCATATCAGAAATATTTAACACACTATCAGAGGTGAAAGTTTCAAGTGGGCCACATTGTGTATATATTTTATATATGGGTATTTGTGTGTGTGTGTGTTTGTGCATGCATGTGTGTGTGTGTGTGTTTATGCTATCACAGCTGCAATTTTCTTATTGGAACTGGATTCAGTATGTAGGAATCAATTAAGGGAAGTAAGACTTAACTTAATATTGTTTAGTTGTTTCTTGACTCACCTCATACTTCTTAACTCCCATGCAGACTTGAGTTTCTTCACTTCATTTGTGACATTCTCAATGCTGTATTACGTTGGACATCAGTTGTGAACGTAATACAGCATTGAGAATGTCACAAATGAAGTGAAGAAACTCAAGTCTGCATGGGAGTTAAGAAGTATGAGGTGAGTCAAGAAACAACTAAACAATATTAAAATAAACCTCAAAGTGTTATTTCCTACCTACATAACTTAATAAAGCTTAACTTATTTATCAGTAAAATCAGACTATTAGAACTGGTATAATTTAAAAGTCACTCTAGATGCCATAATTTTTTTGTTTTTTTTTGTTTAACAAAACAACATAGATGGCATGAAATAAAGTGATAAAGTTTTTTTTAAAAAAAAGGCAATAACTAACCATTAGAAGTGGTGGGTTTAACTGAAAGCCTTACACTAAAACTAGCTCTACTGGCCGCCATGTTTGTTTCATTGCTAGTTAACTGGATATTTATTTTTTTATTTATTTAACATCCATTAGAGCATCCACAGTTTTTGTTGTTGCTCAGTTGACTAGTGAAAGACCACATGTCATTTAACCGATATGTTGACCACATGTCACTCCTAAACTGGCTGGATGATTGTCTACCTCTTTGATTAACACATGTGGATGTAAGGCCAGCAGCTGGCAGGTAGGCCAAGACCCATCTAGGCCTGTCGTGCCATAGAGTTGTTGTTTACATGTCATTTAATACCTCACACCGGGTAGCAGAGCGAGAGGAGGTGAAAGTTAAAAAATAATTGAAAACAACCAATATTAACAGTTAACATATTGCATCTTTACCTGCTGGTTATATCAAAACAGGTTTTTCTATATGTTTGACAGGCCATACAATAAATACCACTGAAGGTAGAGGCAAAATTAAATCAGTTTTTTGATGTATGGTACACGTGAAAAGATTTTCATTAATATTTAAAGGAAGTGGCACTATGAGGTTTATTTTAATTAATTAATGAATTAGAATTTAACACCTCACCTCATAATTGAAGTTTTCTCGAAGACATATTTCAATACTTCTGTGTATTATCTTCAGCTCTATCTAACTGTTGAACTGGTGGTTGGCTATACTGTAGGTTGCTTCTTATTCCCTATGGTGGCTGACTGATGAACTTCCAAATTGAATCGTTTTTCCCAGGAATTAGAAATAATGATTTTTATTTTATTTTTCTGGATGTGAATTTTTCTCCAAAACTATGAGATCCTTAGATTTATCTAACTGTTTCAATAAATTGGCTTTTGCTTCGGTTCTGTGCTTTACTGATCATGTATGTGGAGATATTGCAGATTTATTTATTTATCCATTTTTAACATTTCAAAGGTGTTTTTGTAACTTGTGTTCAAGTCCCATTACCTGGGGAATGCATTAAAAGGGGAGGTATAAATCATACAAACCAGATTCACAAAATTATAAACTTGGTATAGCAAACGGAATGGATGCCTCATGACTGGAAAAATGGCATAATATGCCCTATTTTTTAAAAAAAAGGGGATATGTATAGTTGCGAAATATATAATGGAATATCACTCTTGAACACAATATATATAAGATATACCCAGGAAAAGATAAGTAATGAAATTATTTCAAATGAACAACATGGGTTCAGAAAAGGCCGCTCTACAATTTTTCACTCCAACACTCCAACAATTGATAGAAAAAAGAAGAGAATTTAATCTTGAGACATACATATTGTTTATTGACTACAAGATGGCTATACTGCGCTCTAAATTATGGGATATATTAAAAAATAAAGGATATCCACCTCATCTAATTGAAGCTATACAAAGTTTATACAAAAATTCCTATAGATAAAGGAAATTGTCCTGGAGAAACTTGCATAGAAATCAACAATGGACTTCGACAAGGTTGCCCTCTTTTGCCAATACTTTTTAATATATATTTAGATGATATCATTAGTACATGGCAAACTTTTTTAGATGAACATTTTATGATAAATGGTACGAAAATGAACTGTCTTTTATTCGCAGATGACCAGATCATTGTAGCTTCCTCAGAAAATCAACTACACAAATCAGTTTATAAATTATGGAAACTAATAAACGATTATAATTTAAAGATATCAACAGAGAAAACAAAGTCAATGGCATTTATTGGAACTCAGCATAAAAGGACAAAAATTGTAATTGGAGCAAACATAATTGAACAAGTAACTTGTTTCAATTATCTGGGAAGCATGATATCGCACCAGCAAAATTTGGACATGGAGAAGAAATTAGGGAATTATTTCAACAGATATGTGGTTCAATAAGAAGATATTTGAGAAATAAGACCACAAGGGAAACTCAATTAAAATTTTACAAAACAGTAGCCGTTCCAACATTAACATACGGGTCTGAGACTTGGCCTTTAACGATCTCTGATAAAAATAAAATTGAGACAATAGAAATGAGATTTCTCAGATCAGTTGCAGGTATATCTGTAAGAGATCAAAAGAGAAGTCAAGATTATCAGAGATGAACTACAAATCTATAATATAAACGAGAAAATACACACAAATAAACGTAATTGGTTTGAACATATACAAAGAATGCCAAATAATCGTTTATCAAAACAGCTGCTTCATTATAGGCCTCTAGGCCGAAGAAATGTAGGAACACCAAAACGCCGTTGGAAGGACGACCTGCACCTTCAGCATATAGTGCACTGGGGAGCGGAATGGGCCAACAGTCCCATACCTTGAAGATGATGATGATGATATTATGTGAAAGGCTTCGCCCTATATGGAAAAAATGATAGGACAATACCAATGTGGGTTCATAGGGAACAAATCTACATCTGATCAAATATACTCAGTTCGTCAAATATTGGAAAAAACAATGGAATATAACACTAGTAAATTTCACCTCTTCATTGATTTCAAATCTGCATATGACACTATTAGAAGAGAAGCAGTGATCCAGGTATTGACTTAATTTGGCATACCAAAAAAACTGGTTAGATTAATATGACAATGACAATAACTAGAAGTATGGTTAAAATCCAGAACGAACTATCCAAACCATTTCAGACACAAACAGGCCTGAGACAAGGAGATAGCTTATCATGCATGCTGTTCAACATTGCACTTGAGTAGGTACTGAGATGTGCCAAAGTTAATATCAAAGGTACAATATAAAGTAAATCCATCCAGATAATGGCAGATGCTGATGATATAGTTATTATTGTCCGGACCATAAAATCTATAATAGAAGCTTTTAATGCTATTTCCATAGTGGCAGAACCTATGGGACTCAAAATTAATGAAGAAAAAACAAAATTTATGCAGATCTCCAACAGATCTGTAGCTAAAATCCAACTAGAAGTAGGCAAATATAAATTTCAAATCGTGCATGAATTTAAATATCTGAGCACTATAATCATTGATGACAATAACATTAATAAGGAAATAAGGAGCAGGAATCTCCAAGCCAACAGATGATATTATGAACTTAAGGACCAATTCAAATCACAAATTCTAAGTCTGGATGCAAAACTAAAAATCTACAAAACCATACTGAGACCAGTTGCTATTTATGGCAGTGAATGGGCAGGACATGTTGCACGTATGGGGAATGAAAGACTTGCATGGAAGCTTCTTGTAGGAAAGCCAGAGGGAAAACGCCCAGTTAGTAGACCAAGAATGAGGTGGGAGAATAGCATTAACTATGATTTGAGGGAAGTAGATTATACAGGGTATGATTGGAAAGCATTAGCACAGGATAGGGATGTATGGAGAGCTTATGTCCGTGCGGCCATGAACCTATGGGTTCGATAGTGCCAGTGAGTAAGTAAGTAAGAATGCTGGACACTTAGCAGAGAGAATGGAGAAAGACTGAGAATCTTTGAAAGGAAAATCCTGGGACCCATAAATGATCATGGAGTGTGGCAGATAAGATCTAACAATGAAATCTACAACTTGTACTCAGACCCAGATATCGTAAATGTTATTAAAATTGGCAGACTGAGATCAGTGGGTCATAATGAGAATGGAGGAGGAGAATACCATTACAAAGCTTACACTACTGAGACCAGATGGAGGAAGAAGAAGAGGAAGACCGAAGCTCAGATGGATGGGATGGAGTAGAGGAGGACCTACAAAAGCTCAGGATCCAGGGATGGACAAGGAGGGCATTGGACAGGGATGCATTGAAGAGTGTCCATGCAGTCAGAGCTTATAAAGGGCTGTAGATCTAGAAGAAGAAGAAGAAGTTCAAGTTCCTTTTTGTTCTTCCTATTTGTACTTTTTCACAATCTTTGCAACAAATATGATATATTCCTGAGTTATTGCCTTCTATAATCTTTTCATACTTGTTAGTTTTAATTAATGTATTTAGGCTATAACCATATTTGGTGCTAATTTAATGATAAATTTGCTGAGAATTTTTTTTGAAACTTGTATTTTATGCCAAAGGATGGTATCTAAATTTCTTGAATTCCTTATTAATTTCTTTATCAGTCTGAAGAGTACTTTCATTCATCAATTGTTTTTTGAATCTATATATTTTCTTATGAATCTTTCTTCTTTTTTATTTTGAAGAAAAAACAGTTAGATAGAGCTGAAGTATTGAAAAACGTCCTTGAGAAATCTACAATTATGAGGTAAGGTGTTAAATTCTAACTCATTAATTAATGTGAGAAGATATTAACAAATATTTATTAGGCAATACTAAAATATAATTATTTCAGAAAAATAAACTAGAAGCATTTTCATTAAAAATGGAAAATAAATTAATAGTAGTTACAAGGTTGTAAAAATTGCTTTATCACAAACTCTGGCAACATAACAATTTGAAATATAAAAATAATTGAACTCCACAGACATTAAAGTCAAATCTGCAATTTTCAGGGTTGCTTGTCTGATTGGTGACAGTTTTGATGATATTTAAACCCATGTTTGTTACCTAGCACCCTAAATAATAGGCAGTGAGACAGGGTGAAAAATAAAATGTAAAAAATGATTGAGAGTAATGTAATTTTGGAGTCACTAAGCTGATTGGTGACAGTTCTGATGAAACTTATGACCATATTTGACTTCTGGGAAACAATTATTCTAATCACTATAAACACTACTAGTTAGAAGTGAAATCTTTTAGAATAAAAATTATAAAAATAATTTTATGAAAATTACTTTTTGTTGCAGGCTCAGCAGTGGCCATCTATCATCTCTAGCCGTATTGAGGTAATATTCTAACAAGGGAATTGTCAACAATTGTATGCTGAAGCCTATGTTGATATTTCTCCCAGAGAAGTGTTGTGATGTACAAATTCCATGTCCAAAAAATTATCTTCCATTTTTAACTGCAAAATTCAGAAATTGAAGCCGGAAACCAGCAATGGCAATCTGACCATGCAAATAGATGGTCATAGAGGCAGAACACAGTGTAGTGAGGGATATCAAATCCGCAAAGTCAGGAGTTTTATTACTTCCCCTGCAGTTTTAGGAAAATGTTAGTAGAAACACTTGCAATGTCCCATTTTGATTATTGTGACACTCTTTTTACAGACTTAAATATTATTTTCACTCAAAGACTTCAACGTGTTCATAATTCTTGCGCACGTTTTATTTGTGGTATTCGCAAATTTCACTATGTTACACTGTCCCTGGAACAATTATCGTGGCTTCGTCTAAGAGATCGTAGAACTGTCCATTCCCTATCCCTTCTCCATAAAATACTTCACACATCATCGCCTAATTATTTATCACGCCGCTTCATCAGACTTCCGACACACATACTCTTGACACTCGATCCCATCAGCACATTGTCCTTTATATCCCTCCTCAACACACTGTATATTATTCATTATCTTTTACGGTCTCACTTACCAAAACATGGAATTCCCTTCCCACCTATGTCAGAGACTGTCAAACTATAACATCCTTCAAAAACAAATTAAAGAATTATTTAATAGCAAACTAACTTATACACCTCACTGATATTATTCTTTTGACAGTTAATAAATTTAATTATCTATGAAAATAATATTAAGATTAACAAATATTTACTCTTGTTTTGTTTTAAATATTGTATAAACGTAAAATTAGTTTTCTGTATCTCATTACTTTTCTTTGTTTTTTATATACATTAGACAGGGACAATTTAATATGTCTTGCTTGTATACATTTTATTATTAGTTTTAGTCTTAATTTTAACTAACATTAACTGGTTGCATTATAGATCGTAATATATTAGATATTAACTTTTTGATAAAATTTTTATTTAGTATTTAATATTAGAGTTAATTGAGATTGTTATATTCTGATGTAATATATGTTTGTCCTGGTGAGTGGAAGAGAAGGCCATATGGCCTTAATTCCACCAGGCTAAATAAATAAATAAATAAATAAAAAATAAATAAATGAGAGATTTGGCACTGGATTCTAGTGCCTTGCAGTTAAAAAGGCAGTTAAATTTTTGAACATGGCCTTGGTACATTACAACGCTTTGCTGGAAGAAATTTCAAGGTAGGTTTTGGCATGCAATGGTTGACAGTTCACTTTTATGTAAGAAATGTGGCAGTATGGGTAGCTAACCTTAAACGTTAGAAGTGAAATAAAAATATGGGAATGAAGCATAGTTATGTAACATCATTAAAATTCAATCACAGCGATCTTGAAATGTTTGTAGGGAAGAGAAAAAAATCAACCTCTCATAAGAATACAAAGGGACTCAAGAAGTTTTATAACCATTTTAAATATTATTTTTTAATTGTACCTTTATCTTAATTTAGTAAATTTTAGAAATGCTAACTCAACACTGCTACATTTTCCTTCATATTGAATAAGAATACAGGGTGTCTCTAAAGTCACTATCCATTTCCATGAAAACATAACCCTTTTTTTTTTTTTTGCATACACTGTTAGCTTAGTGCAACATTCATCGGAGAACATATTGTTTAAACAACTCACCTCATAGGATTCATGCTTCCATGATATCGCGATTTCAAACATAATCATGTTCATCTTCAGCCATAACTCCGACTGACGAAATTCTTCGGCCGTCAACTATTTTATTGTCGCCATCTTCAGTGCTGCCATCTATGGTTGAATTTATGAACTTCGAAATCAAAGTAATTTCGTTAGGGATATCAAAATTCATTGATCTATTTTTGTTTTTCTGAATGTATATTTTTTCCCAAACTGTCAATTCCAAAGGTTTTTCTACTTGTTTTAAAAGTTTAGCTTCTCTTCCAATTTTATGATGTTCTAATAAACTATGTGCAGCAATCGCAGATTTTTCAATTTCACAATTTTTAATATTTCTGAAATGTTCTTTTGTCCGAATTTCCAAATTCCTTTTTTGTTTTTCCTATATAAACTTTATTGCAATCTTCACAATTTACTTGATAAATTCCAGATTTCTTACTGTCTGGAACATTGACTTTTTTATTGGTACTTAGAAGATTACCCAGACTAAATTTATTTATTGGTGCCAAAGAAATGTATTTGTCAAAATTTTTTTGAAATTTTCTATGCATTTCAAGATGGTAAGTAATTTTCTTGTATTTTTTCTTTTCTTTGCAATTTTGTAGAGTAGTATATTCATAAAGTCTTTTTTTGTGTTTGAATTTCTTCAACTTATTTATAATTAATTGTTTATCAAAACCATTTAATCTAGCAGTGTTTAAGATATGTTTAAACTCTTTGTTGAAATTTTCTTCGTTTAATGGTACATTTGTCAATCTGTAAATTAAGCTATTATACCTCATAATGTTTACTTCCCAACATTAATTTAATATAATTAGTGCAACATGTTTAGCATGGGAAGAACAGATTAGCTATTGTTTGTGCATGGGTATGCAGATTGTAATATGAAGTTGCCAGACCTGAATTTACTCATAAATTCTGTAAACCTGCACCTAAAAAGGGCATATTTGTCTGCTTGTAAACAAATTTAAGCATGATGATCTTGAAGAAGATTTTCGGGCTATAGGCCATGGTCGTGAGGCTTGTAGTTCCCCGACGTTTCGCCAGAGACTGCATCTGGCATCCTCAAGGGTTGTCTTGAGACTGGCAATTCTGTCCGCTGTCCGTCTTATTTATACGTTCACCGCGATGTGTTCGTAAGTTGTATCTGCCTTCTGATTGGTCAGCGTTAGGGACTTCCATTGCTCCAATGAGATTGCTGTTTGATGGTCTAGTCGACTGTACGTTATATCTGTCTTCTGATTGGTCAGCGGTAGGGACTTCCATTGTTCCACTGAGATTGCTGTTTGATAGTCTAGTCGACTGTGCTTGCAGAGGTTTACATTTTTTTAAGCATATTGGCAGTGTGTGTGATGAGGTGGATCATGGACAATCATGCATATCAGCAGAAAGAGTGCAGCAGGTTCATATTGCCAGTGATAGTCTTTAAGTTGTTATTTCACAGACATCCTGTAGTGTGTTTTGGATGATGGATGGAAAGTGGAGTATTCTTCTTCTTCTTCTTCTTCCAATAGGTGACTATAACTTCAGTAAAGTAGTGAAGTTTTGGCCTTCTCAACTATTTTTGTCCATTTAGATCTATTCTGGATACAGACTGGCCATTTTTTAATTTTCATCTCTTTTATATCTTTTGTCCACCGCTGTGGTCTCGAGGTAGCATGCTGCCTTGTCATGCAGCAGGCCCGGGTTCGATCCCCGGTCAGGGCAGTTTTTCTGGGTGAGGTTTTTATCGGGGTTTTTCCTCACCTGTAAGACAAATGTCAGGAAAACTTTAAGGCCCAAACAGTCCCCGAAATCATATGATCATCATCATCATCATCATCACCCTTATCATCATCATCATCACCATCATCCTTCACCGGTGTGGAAAGCAACGGGAAGCTACCACACCTACACAATTCCCTAGTAAAGCTGCAAGCATAGCATGAAAATGTTATAATTGCAGTGAAGGACCTGCCTTCGAGCAGAATTACTATGGATGGATTATATCTTTTATGATGTCATCCTGCCATCTGTTTTTTTTGGCATCAACTGGACACCTAAATAGGCAGTTAAATGTCCCTTGCAACATAGTGTGGAAATTTCTTTGTTTCACTCTACGAAAATATCGTTATCACGTCTACTTGATTTATGGAATTGTATCACAGAAGCAGCAGGCTTTCTTAATGATTTGAATGTTAAAGTCTACATTTTGTTTTACAGCTGAAATATGGAGTATGTGTTTTCACGTAGATGGCCGCCATGTAGAAAGGCAGAAGAATATGTGTAAAACTTGATTTTTCAATCATTGACTTCCTTCATTGAAATAGAGAGTGACTTTAGAGACATCCTGTATATAATTTATTGTATAATTTTCATACTTAAAATTCATCGGAGAACATTTTGTTTAAGCAACTCACCTCATAGGATTCATGCTTCCTTGATACTGCGGTTTCAAACGCAGTCTTGTTCATCTTGAGCATATAGAGAAAAATTTGCGTTTAGATCGGTACTTGCTCGGGTAGCTCAGATGGTAGAGCACTTGGGCTAGAGAACCAAGGATGGGTTCAAGTCCCAGTCTGAGTGTATCATTTTTCTCTTCAAATATGATAAATAGATAGTTTGTTTATTATGAATACACTATTTTTAATATGGTCAAAATGGTTTGGGGCATCATGCCTTGCGGGGAAATAAATTTTCTCATGGAATTTTTATCAGTATGGGTGGTTCCAAGTTCACATAATTAGCTATAACAGCATGTCACCCATATATAGCCTTTGTAAATGGCACATGTGGACATGAGATCAGCAGTTATCTGTTAAGTCATG
This sequence comes from Diploptera punctata, assembly GCA_030220185.1. NCBI lineage: Eukaryota > Metazoa > Arthropoda > Insecta > Blattodea > Blaberidae > Diploptera > Diploptera punctata. Next base: position 1,296,638 of record JASPKZ010010253.1, read on the forward strand.
TGTCTTCTAATCCTGCCACATCATGGAGTTTTGTGATGTTAAAAGATAGCAAAAGAGGTTTAAGTGGGCCAATGGGTGAAATTCCTATTTTTCACAATTTTATTGACAGAAACTTTATTTTTGGTATGTATATCTATGTTGGTAGAAATAATGAAATATCTAAGTTTCACTTCTGTAGCATGAATAGTTTTTAAATTATACAGATTTTAGTTTTAACAAAAGACACTTTTTCAAAATCTATCTCCATTGTCATGTCTGAGGTAAAATGTTCAAAATATATATATTCAATAGGATGTGTACAGTAACATATTGAATTCAAAATTTTCATTATTTTCTTAGGAGAGATGAAAAAATAAAATAAACTATTCAGCATTCTTTTTTTTTTTTGGCATAGATCATCATATATTTTATATTTTGTTTTGATAAATTTTTAATATATAAAAATTATGACTATCTCATTCATTAATAAGAGTGTCCAGAACTTCCTGTAATAATTGTAGAAGATAGATTTTGAACATAACAAAATGTGCATTGTATAGAAATATGGAAAAAATGAATTTTAAAGTTTTCATGCATGATAAGGATAGTAATTTGAAAATAGACTATTAAAAGTCTGATCAGGTACCAGGAGAATTTAGAATGAGTGAAAATACTACACTTCACAGACCCGGAAGGCAATACCCATAAACTGCAAAATTACCATTGTAGCATATCATCATCCTGCCAGGTATTAGTCCTAGAAGAATTGTTACGGCCTGAAAAAGCAGTTTTTGTGCCATATTTTCATAGGTCGACCAAGTGACCGTTTCCCATTTGGACAGTAGTTCATTATTGCCTTGGGGATCCTGGATCTAGCCATTCTTGAGACATGTTCCTTCCAGTTTAGCTGATATCTGGAGATGTAGTCCAGTATTGGTGACACATTAAGTTCTTGAAGGATTTCTACATTTTTCTTTCGATCCCATTTGGTGTAGCCAGCTGTTCGGCGCATAAATCTCATCTCGCAAGCTATTAGTCTGCTTTCATCTCTCGTCCTTATAGTCCACGCTTCACTCCTATAACATAGGACCGGTCGAGCCATTATTTGATAAAGTCGAGTACGAGTTGATTTTTGCACTAATGAAGGTGTTAAAACGTGATTTCTTACCATTGTAGCTAAAGCCCCTATAATGGGTATTTAAATAACACAGCCATTTAAATATGATGTTATACTATGTTTTAAGTGACATAGTTTCATGGAAATTTGGCAATATATAAAGAAAGGTACATTTTTTTCCCCTGCAAAAAACAAAAATTGTGATTTTTAACCAAAAATTGTCAATTTTTACCCATTGCCCTAATCAAGAGCATGAAAAATGGACGATTTTCATAATGGAGGCTAAGGACAAACAAAAAGGACCTTAGTGCTACAGAAGTAGTAGTTACATTAATTTATTCTTGCCATGTACTATATGGATGGGTTAAGTTGAAGTGGTACATGTTATAGCATACTTCGTTGAGGGAATATGCTACAAGCCAGAAGATCTTGGGTTTTATTCCTGATGATGTCAGTGATTTTAAAGTGTGTTCTAAACCATCTGGTTACATCATGGGCATGAGGTTACCTTAGCCTCTAATGAAATGAATAGCAGACATATGTTTTGAGGGTGATATAGCTGTCAACCCAGCTGACATCTCATGCCAATTGTCTAGAAAGAAGCAAGCATTAACTTCTTACTGGCACAAGGCCTCCTATGGCCTGTAGTGAGATAATTTTCACTTTAAATTTAATCAGTTGTGTAAGTCGTATTTTCTTTGATTTTCAGAAATTAATATAATCAAAAAAAAAATATGCTATAATAAACTGAGGACATATGCTATAATGTTCTTATTTTAGATGTGTCAGCTGAATCCAAATTTAACATAGATGCTTCAATTTAATTAGATGTATAAATGTAAAGCTCCTATTAATGAATGTGCACAAGTTTAGAATAGTTTCACCTATGATTTTCCATATTACATTCTTGTAATACTTTTGCTCTATGTGCTTTTTTTTTTTCATATTAACTAACATTTCATACTATTTTAATTGTTTTGCACCAATAATTATAATTTTTTTCATTGAATATCTGTGATATACATGGATGCAAGCTGATTAGGCCAGTTTTATCATCACAGGAGCAAATTAAATGAGACTAAATGGATGAGATGAGTACCGAGAAGTGGTGGAATGAAGTTTTTGGCAAAGGAAGATGGAAGAAACCCTGAGAAAATCTTGCCCTCACTTAGATTCGTCCATCACAAAATCCACATGGTCTGGCAGCATTGATTCACACACTGGTAACCCAGAGGTGAAGGGTGAGTGACTAACCACTTGTGCCATGGAACCACCTTAAATTGTATTGTATCATCAACCTTTGCAAATTAGATCTTTGCCTGTTCTGATCTAACATCTATAAATTGTATTGTAATGGTTATAATTTTACTGGTGATAAAAATGATTTACAATAATGTAACTTTAGCCTGTCCATATACTCTATTCTACTACAGACCTTATGAGGACTTTGGGGTAATAGGAGTTTAAGGCTTCCACATTTCTAGAAAATTGGCACAAGATATCAGCCTTACATGATCACCTCCTTTACCTCAAGAACATGTGTCTAGTAATTCCTGCATATGCCGACGATATAGATATAATTGGAAGAAGTCAAATAGCCATGAAGGATGCATTTATTAGCCTAGAGAAGGCAGCAAAAAGAATGAATCTTAAAATTAACCAGGCCATGACAAAAATATATGCCGGTGATTAAAGGTAAATGTGAAGCTTGCCCATCTAGTTTGGAAGTTGGCGCATATAAATTTGAATTGGTTCATAGCTTTATTTATCTAGGATCTGAAGTAAATTGTAGAAATGACAATTCGGCTGAAATTCATCTGCAGATCATGGCTGCAAACAAATGCTTTTCTGGACTCAGGAAAATGTTTAGACCTCAGTTTATAGCTAGAAAGACAAAAATACTCATGTATAAAGTTCTCCTTAGACCAGCGTTAACATATGTATCAGAAACTTGGACCATGTTGAAATCTGATGAGGAATTATTAGGGTGTTTTGAAAGGAAGATACTGAGATCCATTTTTGGTGCCATGAAAGAAAATAATGTATGGAGAAAGAGATACAATACTGAATTGTATAAACTGTACAATCAGCCAGATATTCTGAATTTTGTTAAAGTTAATAGATTGGCATGGGCTGGACACATTATTCGTATGGACAAACAAAAGGATTACAATGAGCAACCTCTATTGGCCAGAAAAGTTGGAAGGCCTAAATTAAGATGGGAGGGTGGTATAATTCAAGACATTAAGATTTTAAAAATAAAAAAAACTAGAAGAATGAAGCTCAGAACAGGGAAGTCTGGCATAAGCTTCTGAAAGCAGCCAAGGCCCACATGGGGCTGTTGAGCCACTGATGATGATGATGATGATGATGTGCTGCCAGAGTCCCACTGGGACTCAAGCCTCTATCCTTACACCTTGTAGCATATTGTGTCAAACATGTATACTCTACTGGTACTGTTGTAATTTAAACTGAATTTTTTGTTTTCAGGCATGATGACTTTCAATCTCACAAAGTTGAAAACTTACTGGTGTTATAAAAAAAGGAAGAGTCATGTTTATGTTCAAATTGGAGTTAATTGTTAAAATTGGAGTTAATTGTTCAAATTAGTTAAAGATTTAAAATATGTAAGAATTTCTTTGAAAATAATAATGTAAGTACCTTTTTTATATATCTGTCTTCCTCAATTATAATGGATTTTTGTGTAAAAACTCCATCATTTGTTAAAATCATGAAGGCATTTCAAACATGTTTCATCTTCGCATGCTATTTGGTACTGATGTTGGTGTATAAATAATATAACGGGTTTTTTTTTTCTGTGAGTGTTTTAAACATACACTCTAAATGAGAACACACCCACAGACCCTACCCCATTATAGAATTGATACGCCAAAAACACATCCCAAAGATCATGCTGAAGATTAATGTGTTTTGAAAGTCCTTCATGATTTTAACAATTAACAATTTTTTTAAAACAAAAATCCATTCTAATTGAGGAAGATGGGTACTTACATTATTATTTTTAAAAAAATTCATATTTGTAGATTTCTTGAAGACCTAGGTTTCGACACGTTAAGCATCATTATCAATTCTTTCTGAGTTAGATAGAATTATAATTGTGGGCTTTCACAGCCGGCATCTAGATCCATATTTGGTTCGTCTTCCGGGCTTATAGGCCGTGGTCTGGTTGTCTTCATTACTCGACCTTTCATCTACTGCTGCAGTAGACCTCATCAGGAGATACTGCATGCTCTCTGTGAACTCCTCAACAGTCGGCTGCAGACTGGCTGGTCGTTGGAAACTATCTCTCTATTTATAGCTAAACCCCGGGTGGTGGGGGGGGTTTTCTGCGCAGACCAAGTTTTTTGCTGCTGGGCCATTTGCAGAAGTCATCGGCTTCGTTGGTATTGTGTGATGCAGTGCTGGGATCCAAATTTTGTTTATCTTCATGGTTTCTTCTTTTTTGTTGAAGGAATTTTTATGTTTATATATTTCAATGGCTTCTCTGTATAGTCTGGTGTAGTAATGTGATGTTTGTGATAATACCTGAGTATCTTCGAATCTTATAATATGTTGTTGGTTGTTCATCAAGTGTTCCGCTATGGCCGATTTTTCATTTTGTTTTAGTCTGCAGTGTTTCATGTGTTCTTGTAATCTTGTGTTGATCATCCTTTTTGTTGTACCGATGTACACCTCTCCACAACTGCACGGGATACGATATATACCGGCATGACTTAAAGGATCTCTACTGTCTTTGGCTGGGCGCAGTATATTGCTGTTTTTTTGTGTTGGTTTGTAGGTTGTATTTCTTTAACCCGTTGGGTGGGCGTTACGTGAATATCCGTCTCAAGAAAGCCTTCACTCGGTGGGAGTTACGGATATATCCAACGAGATATATATTATTTTTTTTCCAAGTTATTTGGCGATACGGGAATGCAAAATTTTGAAGATCTGTTCTGTATGTGTATGACATCTAGTGTGATTTTTTTCAACCCCCTTTGACCGGTCTCTCAACAGTTTCTTATTACGAGAGTTAAAATCACATATCAAGTATGCGCGCAAGAACGGACTAACGTATATCGGTAACTGGCCAGCTATATAACATTCATGATAAAATATTATTCACTAGACGTGTTCAGAAAAAAAAACAGACCATGTGTTTGCTCAACATAATATATCTCTCAACTCAGATTAGCCTTAACCCTTAATGCAAGAACGGTCTAAGTTAATGAAAAAATAATAACTCTGGTACAGTTTCTTGTAACTTCTCATTCACACGTTTAAATGAGAGGTCTGTCTTTTATCACATTAGAAAAATATTGCACAAACATTCAATTGGGGTTGCTAACTTTTACCCTCCATTCTCCAGTCTTGAAGTAACTAGTTCAAACGTCTTATTTCGCTTCTAGTTTTTTTTTCACTTCATATTTTTTTATAAGCTACTTACAATTTACTGAAAATATGAGTGTTTTCTAAAATGAAGTTATGTAGCATTCATAATACTAACAACAATAATAACCAGTGACTTCTCAACACACCAGTGTTCAATAACGCCACTGATAATATCTGATGACGTCAATAATCACTATTACTACAATAAAAACTACTAATTGTACAGATATATATTTTTACGGTATATATAAAGTTCTAAAAATAAAAAAATTGCGATTATTTTTAATAACTCAAACTGACAGTATTTAGTAACGCCACTGGTCATATGTGTCGTAAAATTTTAATATGTACACAGTGTTAAAAGAGATTGTATATTTACATTATAAACTTCGGAGTAAATTGCCAATATAAATTAATTAATTAATTTATACATATATCCTAAATGCTTCGTTTTTATCGATGTAAGACTTGAAATAACGCCACTGATGACAGACACCATGTAAGGCCAGAGTTAACATTTATTGCATTTAAGAGATTTGCATACTTTTTAATATTCATTACATGTAATATAAATAATGTTTTCCAAATTACTTTTAAATTGAACACGAGAAGACACTTGTGCCGTTTTTGTACCAAAGTTGAAAAAAATAAAAATATGAAATTTCGATTAAAAAATATGACCATATGAAAGAGAATGGTTGTTTTGTATAATATTTGATGGATATGTTACAAATGTTTACTCCCTGTATTTTTTATAATATTCTAAATTAAAGGAAGAAAAGGCTCCCCACAGAGCTGTAGAACTGCACTAGCTAGGTCCCCAGTTAAGGGGTTAATATTCGTCCGATTTTCTCTGTTGTTGTTTTGATATAAGGTAGGTAAACCTTACCATTTGTCTCTTCCTTGTTTTCGTTTTCGGACCCACTTCTGAGGTTAGGGCGCCTGGAAGGCGGGGTTACGTTGCCCTGATGATATGATGGGTGATGATGATGATAATGATGCCCCAGGAGAGTCACTAATACTAAGCTTAACCTTAGATAAAATATGAATGATGATGATTGCGATGGCCATTTGATTTTGGGGACCATTTGGGCCTTAAATTTTTCCTGACATTTGTCTTACAGGTGAGGAAAAACCCCGATAAAAACCTCACCCAGAAAAACTGTCCTGACCGGGGATCGAACCCAGGCCCGCTGCGTGACAAGGCAGCATGCTACCTCGAGACCACAGTGGTGGACCTATGAGATTTATCTTAATTAATAAACTGAGTTAGACTTTACGACGCACCTCATAATTGTGGATATTCTTGAAGACTAATTTTGATACATCTATGTATCATTATCAAATCCATCTAACAGTTACATGATGTATCAAAATTATTCTTCAAGTATATATACAATTATGAGGTGATCGTAAAGTCTAACTCAATTTATTAATTAAGAAAAATATACCTGATTTGGGATTTGAACCCATTGTCTCTGGTTCTGTACACCAGTGCTCTATCCAATAAGCAACCAGGCATTCCATTTCAAACGCATATTATATATCTCCTTTATTATATGAATTCCTGAGCGCCGGGGCTATGAACTTTCATTCCAAAGAAGCCTTTAGCAGTTTCTTTAAGAAGAAGATTTTAATGGGAATCATACCACATTTACAGCCAGTAAAGCTTATTTTCTATCTTACATATTAGGGAAGTGATAAACTTAATATTTAAGATTGAAAATAAGGTTCACTGGCTATAATGTGGTGTGACTCCCATTAAAGTCTTCTTGTTAAGGAAGCCACTAGAGGCATGTGTGGAATGAAAAGTTCATTACCCTGGTGGCTGGAATTCATATAATAAAGGAGATAAATAATATGTTTGAATCAGAATGCATGGCAGCTTGTGGATACAGTTCTGGTGAACAGAACCAGAGACATCGGGTTCAAATCCCAATTCAGGCATATATTTTACTGGCACTAGACACCCAAAACAGGTGATTTGACGGTTATTCACCTCCAAGAACCGTACAAAAATAAATTAAATAGGTGACTCATATTCACCTTTAAGAGCCATACGGCCCTAGTGCTTTGGCCATATTTTGATACTCATTGTCATTACATTAACTTAAACCTCCACCAAAAATCCTCCCTTGAAATTACTCCAAATTCAAAATTAAATTCTGGGCCAATATCACAAAATTTAATGCCTCTCTAAAATATAAAATTATTAACATTCCTCATTCATAGTTAAATATGGGAAATAACATTATGAGGTTCTTAATTCGTAAATTAATCAGTCATTTTTTTACATCTTACCTCATTCTTTATATTTCTTTAAGCATGGGAACTAGTTTTCAAGAGAAAACATCTCTCTCATTTTCAACCAACATTATGACCATGTCGGTTGAAAATGAGAGATGTTTTCTCTTGAAAACTAGTTCCCGTGCTTAAAGAAACATAAAATATGAGGTAAGATGAAAAAAAAATGACTCATTAATTTAACATTCCTCATATTTAATTCCCCCCCCCTACTTTTAACAACTACTCTGCTAAGGTTTCTGGTGGTTTCCTTAGCGATAAGGCAAATGTCGGAGTAGTCCCCTAGTTTCCACCAGTAAATTCAACTAAATTAATTATAAATTATAATCCGGGGATAACGTCTTTAGGACAGGAACCCGGGCTGACAATCACTTCACGTGTGATCATCAGCGAAGGAGATCGACCACCATTTTGCAGGTCTACATCTCCACTCCACCTAGGGAGTACAGGACCTTGAAGTTGGTGGTGGAGCTTGTGTGTCCCAATGACCCTGAAGGATATGCCGAAGGTAGCATAGCTACCTTGTCGGACAGGTCAAAGGTGAGGGACCAGACAAAGAAGTACTCCAGAAGAAGAGCTCGACGACAGTTTTGGCAGATAAGGAATCCTTCAAAATGGCGCAGCTGGCAGAAGAAATTCATCTTAGATAGATCAGACTCAAAAGCCATGGTTGAAAGCAACTGTTCTAATAATAATAATAATAATAATAATAATAATAATAGCTTTATTTTACCTGGCAGAGTTAAGGCCTTAAGGCCTTGTCTACCACTCAACCAGGTTTAAAAAGAATACAAACAAAAAATAGTCTTAAATCTAAATTACAATATATATATATATATATATATATATATATATATAATATATATATATATATATACAAACGATTACAAGTTATGAATACAATACAATTAATATTTATAATGTATTTTGATTTACTCTAAATTTAATGAATTAAATATATAATATGTACAATATATATAAAAAAAGAGGAAAAGATTAATGACATAGTATAAAATTAAATAAATAGAGAAAAATTAATTATTAGACAACAGGTAACTGTATAAGCGTGACTTAAAGGTACCAAGTGTGTGGCAACCCCTGATATCTTGAGGAAGGAGATTCCAGGAGAGGGCAGAGGCTACTGTGAAGGAAGTAGAATAGGAGGAAGTGCTATGAAGAGGAATTGTTAGCAGACTGCTATCTTGTGATCTAGTGTCAATATTGTGGTAAGAGGATAACTTCTCAAATCTGGACGCCAGGTAAGTAGGGATGTAGGAATTCAGAAGCTTGAAAAGTAGTGAAAGAGAGTGCAATTTACGTCTGTCAGTAAGACGGAGCCAAGAGAGGTTATTAAAGTGTTCGGAAATATGGTCATAACGGCGGATATTGAAAATGAATCGAACGCAAGCATTATGAACACGCTGCAGTCTCTGCGACAAGTCATAGTTTAGATCATTATATATAATGTCACAATAATCTAAGTGTGGTAACACAAGATTCTGCACAAGGATTTGTTTTAACGAAACTGGGAGAAAATTCTTTAAACGTCTAAGATAATGTAAGATGGAGAAAGTCTTTTTACATATGTGTTTCACTTGTGTTTGCCAGGTTAAATTTGCGTCTAGATGTATTCCAAGATCTATTACTGAAGAAGAATAAGGGATAATTATATTATTTATAGTAATGTTTGGAAGTGTAGATATGTCAAAGGTTGTAAGCAGTCTTTGTTGTCCCATTAGAATTACTTGTGACTTGTTAGGATTTAGATTTAGACCGATACTTGAAGACCAGTTAAAGATGGATATGAGATCGTCATTCATTTTTGTCAAGCTGTTATAGAGAGAATGAGGAGGTGAATGTAGGTAAATTTGGAGATCATCAGTGTAGAGGTGATAACGGCAGTGCTTTAGTACAGTTGGCAAGTCATTTATGTAGATTGAGAAAAGAAGAGGTCCGAGAACACTGCCCTGGGGGACTCCAGCCGGCACGTTGCGCCAAGACGAAGATCTTGGGGGTGGAAACCCCAAATTCAAATTACCTAGCTCTCCAGGTTGGGGGTTGGACATCAGGTCAGCTCCCTAACTCCATAAAATATTACTGGCTAAAACTTCTCAACAATGTGTAACTGGACAGATTAATGAACACAGACCAAAGCAAAGACAAAGGAATGTGAATAACTTATGTATTGGTACCTGGAACGTTAAAACTCTCCTCCAACCTGGGAAAATGCACGAACTAGCATAACAACTTGACATGCAACTAACTCAGTCCAGATGGTACTGGTTTTTCATGTAAAAAACAAATACTAAAACAAGTAATAAATTTCTCTCCATGCAATGAAAGAATTTGTAAATTATTTATTTTTTATTTATTTATTCATTTTACCTGATGGAGTTAAGACGGTAAGGTCTTCTCTTCCACTTCACCAGGGTTAAATTATACATACAATATGAATTATGATTGATACATAATAGATATAGACTACACAATATAAATTTGACAAGGGTAAGAAAGAAAAATAGTAATAATAATAATAGTAATAATAATAATGATGATAATAACAAAAATAATAACCTATAATTAGATTAAGTAAATGACTTGGTAAAGAAAGTTTAAAATATAAAGAAACAATAAAAGTATACATGGAACAGGGTTATATATTATATTGTCTAAGGAAATATGAAGTGAGTTTCTTTTTAAACTGTTTTTGAGTTGGGCAGTCCTTGATATACGAGGGGAGGGAATTCCAGAGTCGTGTGGCTGAAACAAGGAAGGATGAGGAATAGTGAGATGTTCAATGTAGAGGAACAGCTAGAGTTAAATCTTCTCTCGATCGTGTGTTTAAGTTATGGTGGGAGGATAGCGAATGAAAGTGAGTAAAAATATAAAGGGGTGATGAGGTGGACAAAGTGTTGTTCCTGTCTTCCAATCGGAGCTAAGACAACATTTCAAATACAGGAGTTGTGTGGTCTGATTTACGGAGGTTGAATATATATCGTGCACAAGCATTATGAACTCGTTGTAGTCTTTGTCCGAACGTAATATTCATGTCAGTTAAGAGTAAGTCACAATAATCAAAATGAGGCATAATCAAAGTTGAGACAAGTACTTTTTTCAATGAAGGAGGAGGGAAATTTTTCAAACGTTTTAGGGAATGGAAGATTGAATATATTTTTTACAAGTTTCTCTTAAATGAATCAAAGGGAAATATAATAAAATAACCTTAATAAATGTATATGCACCAACAGAAGAAAAACAAATTGACATAAAGAATAATTTTATGAATATTTACAGAAAATAATCGAAACAATACTTAAAAGTGACACAACCATAATTTTAGGAGACTTCAATGCCCAATTATGGAAAGAACCAGCTTTTAGTAACAAAACTGGGGAAAAAAACCCTATGAATGAAACAAATAACAATGGTTATGTATTATGTAAATTTACAATAGTTAATACTCTCAAAATAATGAGCACCCAATACCAATACATGTTGATACATAAAGGGACTTGGATGTCACCAGATCACTCTGTATTAATCAATCATAACAAACAGGTATTAATGGAGGACATATAGTCAATGAGAGGCTCAAATATTGGTTCAGATCATTACCTGGTAAAGTAATAATCAATCAAAAATTACCTAAAATACGTAAAAAGAAACCAACACAGCAAATCAATGCATATTTGAAAACAAAAATATACGCTTAGACTGGGGTTTGAACCCAGGACCTTTGACTTTCTATGTCAATGCTCTTCCATCTGAGCACCTAGGCCTCCTTTTTTATTAAAAATCCAATCTAAACACGCATTTTTCTCTTACACATAGTTAATTCCCTAACCCCAAATGCTACGAGCCATTGCTACGATTTTTGCAAATGGCTGCTTCTTTATTAAGAAGACTTTTTATTGGGAATTTAAACATTACTTATAAAGCCAGTAGTGCTTCTTTCAATGTTAATATTATTCGTTTTTAAACATCTTAATGATGGACAAATTATATTTGAAAAGAAAAATATATGCCTAGACTGGGGTTTGAACCCAGGACTTTTGACTTTCTATGTCAATGCTCTTCCATCTGAGCTCAGATGGTGCTGGGTTCAAACCCCAGTCTAGACGTATATTTTTCTTTTCAAATATAATTTATCCATCATTAAGATGTTTAAAAACGAATTGTATTAACATTGAAATCAATGCAATTAAATGGAATAAAATAAATCTTCAGAATCTTTTTAAAATGAGAGAATACAGGAAACTACTATATGATAATTTAAAGGCAAACACCTGAAAATCAAATAATAAATGAAGAATGGGAGAGTATAAAATTACAAATACTCCAATGTGCAAAGGAGGTAATACAAGAACAAAAAAAAGTCACTAGAAATGAATGGTGGGATGATGAATGTAGATTATCCACACAAGAGAAAAATAATGCAAGAAAGAAAATGTTACAACTCAAAACTAGAGGTAATAAAGAACTCTATAAAGAAAAAAAAAAAGAGAGCTAATGAAATTGTGAAAAAAAAAGGCTCAATGAAAAAATTATGAAAATAGAAGAAAATCATAAAAAGAATGATACAAGGAAATTGTTTGATAGTTTTCTTCTTCTTTGGCTTTCCTCCACTTAGAGGTTTGCCGTCTTCAGTTTCCATTTATCTTTATCATTCCAATCTCCCTCTTCCAAATTCCTATCATCCATTATAGTTCTGACAAAGGTTTTCCATTTCCATCTTGGTCTGCCACGTTTATTTCTTCCAGGGGGTGACCACTGGTATATATTTTTTGGCCATCTTTCATTTTCCATTCTTTGTACATGGCCATACCATTTAAGCGTTTGATTTTCAATCCTCTTAACAACAGATGTGGTGACATTCATTTCTCTCCACAGGAATTCATTTCTTATTTTATACTGTCTTGTTTTTTGGAGGCTTCTTCTAAAATAATCAAATTCAACTGTTCTAATTTTATTCTTTTGTAATTCTGTCAAAGACCAAGTTTCACTTCCATATGACAAAATATTCTGTATTATGCTCTTATAAATTTTCATTTTAGTTTCCTTTGTAATATTTTTGTTCCAAATTATTCCATGTAATATCTTAGTTGTATTTTTTGCCATTGCAATTTTAGTCTGTACATCTCTCTCACAGGTACGTAAACTTGTAATTATTGACCAAAGGTATTTAAATAATTCACATTTTCTTATTTTCCCTGTTTCGAGTATGAGGTCATCCACATCCTTTCCCAAACACATATAATCTGATTTCTGTAAATTTATATTCAGTCCCCATTTTTTATATTCTTCCATTAGTTTATTTATCATATATTTCATATCATCTTCATCCCCAGCAAAAATTATTTGATCATCTGCAAACAACAATGAATGCAGTACTTTTCCTCCTATAGGAATACCCATTTGATAGTTTTAAGAAATTTAATCAACAACAAGTAATACTTGTGGAATGCAGGCTTTCATGGCCGGTAATCATAATGTTAAAAGATTCCAGGCTATGTGGCCGCAGTCTATAACTGGTATTTCTTAGCAGAGCGTTTCTTTCTCCCCTCGCCTGGCAGAGGGGGCATCTTCAGTGGTGAGTGGCTTGTGAGTGTGATGTTTTACGCGGCTTGTCGTAGACTCACGTTACAGGTCAACCTCACCTAGATAAGCACTCACCACTGTAAGATGCTCTCCGCTAGTTGACGGGATAAAACGTCTGGAAGAAATACGCAGTTATAGACTGCGTATGGCCAGCACTAGCTGCGGATTCTTTTAACATAACAAATACTACGCCAGGCTTTGTACACATTAAAATGAAGGACAATTTTATAATTGAAATATATTACTCGTCATGGATGCAGATGGAAACATCATATAGAATGTAATGAAAAATCATCGTCTGCCTATCATATAATACAATCTGTTATATAATTAACTAGAAGTCCCAGGCACGCGTTGGCTAGTGGCTAAGTGATACATTAAATAATTTTAATTAAGTTGGCTGTCTTTTTCATGCGTGCTAGGATTACTTAACTATACTTACAACCCACAATAAATTAGAAATAATATTGAAATAAAAATGAATCACTGAACACACGTAAATTATGAAATAATCAATATTTTGGGTAGATTCAATTGAAATTCGCGGTTGCAACAAAAAGTACAGCCATCTGGATCCCTCTTTGTTAAATATAAACCAATTCAATAACAATTCAAATTAAAATTTAAGTTAAAATGTGGGAAACACATTATGAGGTTTCTTAAATTAAAAAATTAATAGAGTCATTTTAACATCTTACCTAGGTAAGATGTTTAAAATGACTCATTAATTTATTAATCAACCAGATTATATTACCTTACTCAATACCTATCAACACCTCCATCTGTTAGAATAGTATGGAACTTCAGCAGATACGCTACACTGTCGCATCTGTTATGATCATATGGAACTCTTTGTTAACACATTGGTGACCGACAGCTCTGCGTTCACCCACCGCTGCTGGACCGGACATTTCTGTCAGTGGGGTGGACTTTTAAATTTTAAACCGCGCTACCACAGTGTGGCTTTTACATCAATGAAACAGGTCAACAAATGGCCTAAATTCGTGAATGTACTATGATGATGATATTTACAGTCAATAACAATAATACATAAGTAAATCTTTATTAGTGTTCTCACCAGACCTTCTAGTAGAAATTGAGGGTTTGATAGCGTTGGAAACATTTCCCTTTATGTAAAGGCACAGTGCAAAACAGCATATGTAGCGAGTTTCTTTTCTTGTGTTCACTATCAAGCGCAAAGTTTGGAGGGTATTTTTTTCTTTCGAATCACAGTTGGTGTTAATTTATTTTTCTTAATGTCTTAGCCTCCCTGGTGGGTCGTGAGGTGGTCTCCTAGAAGTGGTTTCTTTTCTCTCTGTCTTTCCTCGTCGTCCCTGTCATTTGTTCCTAATTTCACGACTGCCAAACAAAAGGCTGTTTCAAGCAAAAAACTTCTGTTTGACATTTTGCTGTTAGGATTTTGAAATTTATAGACCCTGAAAGCATTAAAGAGTGCACAATTCACAAGCCACAATACAACTTTCTAGCTCCATTTCACTATTTTTCTAAAGATGGAGCAATATGATACGTACTGGTCAGCCCTGTCTACACCCTTCACATAGGCCTACTTGTTATATTGAAGTATTCAATAGGGCATTTTACAACTTTACTCCTCCCACTCTCGTGTTGCCTGATGCAATATGCTAACCATTCTTACTTCTCTTTTATCTTTCGATGTTTGTAGCAAAAGGTCCCCCTTACTACAAAAACACTTTCTCCTGGTTTGAGTTTATTTCCTGCTTCCACAGATGATTTTGGAAGCCCTCTGTTAATCTTTATTGCTTCAGAAACTCTCGTCTTTCTTTCGAGCAAATTTTCAGCTATAGCCACACTATTATAATAATTATCCTGGTGGACATGATGCCACATATATAAATTCGGCTTCAGAACGCAAAATAGAGTTTCTTTTAATTTTTGCGCTCTGCAACATATATTTACAGGTTACATACGTATCCCGTAATCGCCTAACTACCCGCACTAAAATTCCATATTTCACCAGCCGTCCGTCATAAAATTGTAAACATCTCTTTCTGTAAAGTTGGCAATTTCATAAAAGAGAAGAGAGGGGTACAAAAACAACTAAAATTTATTTCACAATGAGAAGAAACAAAATTCAATGCCTCATTCAAAAGCGAAGAGGCAGGGAAGCCATAGAAAACGTAAACACGGAAATCTCCGTGACCGGTCGTCTAGCGCTGGCCATTTAAACACGGAGATCTCCATGGCCCGTCACCAATGTGTTAAATAATAAACAAATAATTTGCAATAAAAAATAATGTGACTGTAAATTTAGTTATAAACTACCCTAAGTCTCAAGTTGGATCAAACTGCACACAGTGTACAAAATTTTATTAAAATTGGTTCAGTAGTTTAGGATTCCATCGCAGACAAACAACGTGAGACAAAATTTTTATATATTAAGATAACAAAGCTACTGGTTCAGATAACATCTCTCCTGATGTAAACAAACAAGGAGGGAGAACACTGAAACTAAAATTATTTGACTTGATCACAAAAATCTGGAACAATGAATTATTACCAGAACAATGGAACAAAGGTTTCATAATTCCAATTTATAAAAAGGTAGATGGAATATTAAGTGAAAATTACAGGCCAATTGCTCATTTGAATTTAACATATAAGATTTTTCTAAGCATATTAAATAACAAACTCTCAGAACTACTTGTGAAAAATAGTTAGCTGATTATCAAATGTGGTTTTGTCCAAATATATCTACTATAGATAACATTGTCCACTGCTGTGGTATCAAGGTAGTGAGCTGCCTTGTCATGCAGCGAGCCTGGGTTCGATCCCCAGTTGGGGCAGTTTTTCTGGGTGAGGTTTTTCCTCACCTGTAAGACAAATGTCAGGAAAACTTTAAGGCCCAAACAGTCCCCGAAATCATATGGCCGTCATCATCATCCTTCACCAGTGTGTTAAGCAACGGGAAGCTACCACACCTACAGTTCCCTAGTAAAGCTGCAAGCATAGCATGAAAATGCTATGATTGCAGTGAAGGACCTGCCTTCAGGCAGAATTACTATGGATTGATAACATTTTTATTGTTAGACAAATATTTGAAAAATGTCATGGATTGGTAGTAAATAATTCCAAAACAAAATATTTAAAATGTACAACAAAAAAATGAAAATATAAGTAATTTGACCATTAATAATATAAAGTTAGAAGAAGTAAAATCATATAAATATCCTGATTCAACTGTATATGGAAAATAATAAAATCCTATAGAGGAAAATATTAGTGAAAGAATTTCCCTGGACAATAAAGCCTACTATGCAAACAGAATGCTCTTTAAAAGTAAACTTGTCTCCAGATTAGCTAAAATTGAGCTGTATAATACAGTAATAAATCCACTGTGAAACATGGGAACTGAAAGAACCTGATAAAAACTATTAATGTTTGAAAGGAAAATATTACGAGAATTTTTGGGCCAATTAGAGAGAAAAAAGGAACTTCAAATTAATTAATTTAATACAAAATAAAAATATTGTAAATCACATTAAAACTCAAAGGCTCATGTAAATAGAACACAAGAAGACAAACTTGTAAAAAAGAATATAGAAATGGAAACTAATATGCACCAGAACAACTGGACGCTGAAAAACAGATGGCAGGATGACATTATAAAAGATTTTTGTATTGTAAGCCCATGTTTTCCCTTTACAGAGATTTAGGTGCTGTCACCCTACAGGGAAGAATTTTAACCATACTAATTTAGTTACACTTGTTTTCGTATAGATGTCATTTTGAGTGGTCTGTGGTCAGCATTCCGCCTCATACTGACATCTAGGAAACCAAGGTAGTACTAGGACGGGAAAATTCGGTAAATTTTGCTTAGAGGCCTTTTCATTCAGGCTTAAGGATCTTTTACAAGCCTAAAAATCTTCAGACTCGGGACCCACAGCTTAAAGTCCCTCCCGGAGGACTTGCTCCTTGGATTTTTCCATCCTAAAAAATCCATCAACCCGGCCGGGTTTGAACCCGCGATCCTAGGGACCAGAGGCAAGGAACACAACCACTAGTCCCCCGCGGCCGGTACATTACAAAAGATAAAATTAACTAAATTTAAATTAAATTGGCCAGTCTGTATCCAGAATAGATCTAAATGGAGAAAATTGTTGAGAAGACCAAAACTTCACTACTATTGGAAGAATACTCCACTTTCCATCCATCATCCAAAACACACTACAGGATGTTGGAAAATGTTATCTGTGAAATAACAACTTAAAGTCACTTAGGTTGTTAGTCCACATAGCCCCTCAATATATTAATCTGTAGTACACTTTCCACCTTTTCATGTAAGTTTGAAAAAGTTTCTCCCTGCATGGATTGAAAATGACCTCCCCCACAAATCACACCTCCCTATTTTGCTGCTGGTGCATCATTTCAAAATTTCATTGTTTCCTGTTAAAATAAATCCCTCATTGCTCTTATGCATAGTTATTCTAGGTTTAAAACTTTTCCTATCAGAATTAACAATTTTATGAAAAAGTTTATTGTAATTTGTGATTCTAAAAATTTGCAAGTACATCAAGCGCTGGTTTTCACATGACCATTTCTTTTTTCTATGAACTCTCTTCTCATCTCTTCTTCTTGATTTACATTCTTCTTTATATTTTCTTGTGCATCCTCTTTGCAGCATTGTTGAGTAGGATTTGTTGTTCTCCTGTGTCACTAATTCATATTCCTCATCAAACCAGTTATTTATTATTGTTTTGTTGCTTGGCCCTAGCACATTCTCAGCTCTTTTAATAATTGTTGCTTTAATATCATTCCACTGTTCACTTATTGTTATCTGTTCTTCCTTTCTAATCCTGTTCCTCCTTTGTTTATTGTATATATGCCACTTTGATATTCTCATTTTTTTAATCCTTCAGTGTTTAGTTACATGGTTTTCATGATTTTATCTCGATATGCATTTCTTATTTTATATTTAGATATTCTTTGACGAATTTTAGATATAACCATAAAATGATCTGAATCAATATTTACTCCTCTGAAGGACCTGTGGATGTGAACAACGTCTGAGTGTTTTTATGAATACCCTTGTGACAAAACAATGTTGTTCCAATAACCATTTCTCTTGATGCTACAAAAAGTATTATTGTTACTGACATTATGAAGACTGTTTTGCTATAGTAGGTTGATATATATTTTCTTTCCCAACTTGTGCATTTAAATCATAGAAGAGAATTTATACACTACTCAAAAAAATTAGAGGAACACATGTTTAAACCAAAGCCACAAAATAAATAATGTAACAATTTAATTTTTGAGAGTGAGATGTTTTCAGTTCAAGTATTGTTTAAAATCAGATTGAAGATCTTATGGGTTTTATTAATTTTTCTCTGAATATGTTAGTGAAGTTCCAAGAGTTGCTGAAACCAAAGTGAGTTCGTATTGATTTATTTTCTTAAAAACAGATTTGAAGAATAATCTGTGGTAGGGAATTGTTATTTTTGTGTTCTCTGAAGCTAATACAGAGCAATGAGACATCTGAATGAAACATCAGTTGCACAAGCAGTTGCATTGATTGAAGATGGCCGTTCCATTCACCATGTCTCTAGGATTCTTGAAGTAAGTCCTTCTGTCATCCATAGGCTGTGGAGACGATATAGAGAGACACATGGATACAAGAGGAGACCCGGGCAAGGTTGTAAGAAGAAGACTACAGACATACAGGATAGATTTCTTGTCTTATCAGCTTTGCGCAGAAGAAAATCTACAGCCAGAGATCTACAAAATCATTTATGCACAGCAACTGGGATGGTAATTTCTGATCAGACTGTAAGAAATAGACTGAGAAATGTGAGGTTGAGGTCTAGAATCCCCTTTAAAGCCCCTCGTTTAACATATCAGCATGAAGAAGCCCAGCTGCAATTTACTCAGAATCATGTCAGCTGGCAGCTCTGCCAATGGAAGGGTGTTTTATTCACTGATGAATCAAGATTTCGTCTAACAGGTTCTGATGGTTGTACACGTGTATGGAGACATCCTGGTGAACATTTTGATCCAGCCACAATTGTTGAATGTGACAGATTTGGAGGTGGTTCAGTTATGGCTTGGGCTGGGATTACTATTGAGTCTCAGACAGAGCTTGTCGTTGTCCCACAGCGCATGAATGCTGATATTTACATTAATGACATTATCCTCCAACATGTTGTACCCTTTGCTTATGATATGGACCCTAATTTTCTTCTAATGTAAGATAATGCTAGATGTCATACAGCACAGGCTACCAGGGATGTCCTGCAAGAATGCCAAATTCGGGTGATGGACTGGCCTGAATGCAGTCCGGACATTAATCCCATCGAGCATATGTGGGATAAGTTGGAAAAACTTGTTTGTAAGCGTCCTGATGCACCTCAGGACCTTGAAGAACTTTCACATGCACTCACCAAGGAATGAGAGAGAATCTCACAAGTTTTTGTAAGAAGGCTTCTGCGAAGCATGCCTCGTAGGTGTAATGTGGTCATTCAAGCTCACGGAGGACACACTAAGTACTGAGTGTTGAAATAACCATGGAAACATTGATTCCAAAAATTGTAAATATCAAATTTCCACTTTGCTTTCTGTTACAAATGATAACTTGTTCATATTGCTAATACTGTACAAGAAAATATTTGTTTGAATGTCTATTCTAATTTTACACAAATCTTCAATTTATAATTACAAAAGATCAAACATTAAATTGTTTCAATATTCATTCTCGTGTTTTGGTTTAAACATGTGTTCCTCTCATTTTTTTGAGTAGTGTTTATCATTCCTTGGCCAATATTCAAAAGTTTTTTTTTTTTTCCCCTAGATCATAATAAAGAATGTCTTTTCATTGTGAGAATTCTCTTCAGTTGGGCCATGGTCATTAATTAGCCTAAGGTTAAAAAATTTTTTCTGATTCTTAGGATACATATATTCTATCGTTTATTGGTTTGAAATCCATAATTAGGTGCTTAACTATTGCATTTACTACAAATCCAGTGCCCAATTGGTGTTGGTTTTTATCATAGCTATAAAAAATTGTACATTCTTTCTTCTCGATAACTCCTTCACCTAGCCATCTTATTTCCTGTATCACTGTTATATTTGCATTGTATTGTTTCAGTTGATCTATCAGGAATTTTAGTGCTCAACTTAAAAATTAATTAATAATGACCTTAAAGAAAAGTTATAAATTAAAATTATTTCCCATAAAACTGGTTTGTATTGCGTCAGGATGTTCCATGTGCCAATTCGTAAATCATTTACCTTCTTCTTGCCAAGTTGCCAACAACTGATCTGTCCAGTTTTATTTGGTTCTTTTGGTTTCGTAGCAAAGGATCTTTTTACAGAGTAGGGTAGCCAGCCCTACGCCCCATTCAGCGATCCTGAAGGACGATGATTTTCTGTTGGGGTTTTCTCCCTAGCTGATAGGTCTCAAGTATAACATCATCTTCACATGACTTTATGCTATCCAGGGGCCATGACATGGGCATGCTTAGTAGTAGTAGTAGGACTTTATTAGACAAAAAGTAAGATATTTACAATATTATTTACAAATATGGGTCGCACGGGCAGTAAGCCGTACGTGCTGTTGACAGTCCGTTACAATAAAGTAATAATTGGTACTAGTGTAAAGAAAAATAAACAACAAAAACAGCAATAACATTACAATTACATAAAGAAAACACAATAATAATATTACAATTAAATAATAACACAATAGCATTATACACTAAAAACATTAACATTACAATTACATAAAGAAAACACAATAATATTACAATTAAGTAATAACACAATAGCATTATACACTAAAAAAACATTAACATTACAATTACATAAAGAAAACACATTAATATTACAATTAAATAATAACACAACAGCATTATACACTAATTAATTTATATATAATTGTTAATAATTAATGGTATTGCATTTTGATAACATATATTTATTCATGAATGAGTGTTGTCCTTATTTTTCGCGTTTTGTCCAGAAATTTACCGAGGTTTATCCAATTTTCTGGATTTACCAATAACTCGTAGCATGCCAATCTTTCCCGATTTGAATTTAGAAATCTTTCCGGTAATAACTGACGTCTCCAATATTCTAAATCATTACATTTTCCTAATATATGTATCTCATCTTCAAAGTTCCCGCACATTGGACATATTCGCATATCGTGATCGTCGCTAATTTTTAGAAATTTCCATGCCCCTAGCCTAAACCAAGCAAGCCCTGATCTCTCCTTAAATCCTAGGTTGAGTATATACGATTCTTTTCCCCAGATGTGTTTTAGGTCTCTTTGTAAACACAGTGAGCGTTTTCCTGTACATTCGGCGAAAGTATCTTGTTGGTTTATATCTAAGTACCTCCTCCTTATTTTTCTCCACACGTTCTTGCGATTTTCAGTCCCTTTTTCCCATATCCAGCCCATCCCAATCTTTTGGAGTTCTCTCCTAACCTCGTCTGCCCAAAATTTAACATCTATGTTTTTAATTTGGTGGTCGTAACAAATTGCTCTAAGCATTGTTTGTTCACCTTGGATTACTCGCAACCAGTATTTGAGTACACGAATTTTACAGTTAATGTCGTCCTGGAATGACCCGAATTCATATAAAATTCCACAGTTAGAAACGGCCTTACTAAGTCCTGTAATATACTTTAGAAAATGCGTATATACCTTATTTAGTATTTCCGTTCTTTGGAAACCCCAAATCTCACTACCATAGTGCATTACTGGCCTGACCATCGCTCCATACATTTTTTCTAATGTGCTGACTGGAATATCAGGCACTCGACCCAGAATACCGAGTACACTGTTAAGTTGTCCCCTCCCTTTAAATAATGCTATATCAATATGTTTTTTCCACTTTCCGTTCATTTTCAACGTCGTACCAAGATATTCAAAATGTTTCACGTTTTGAAGTACTTGATCTCTGTATTTCCATTCCTCTGCTCTACCATAAACCGTCCCATTTTTAAAGGTCATTGTTTTTGTCTTACTAACATTTACAGTCAATCCCCAATTCCTACAGTATATTTCCAGTAGGTCAAGACCTCTTTGCAATCCCTTGATTGTCTTGGAACAGATAATTAAATCATCTGCATACAACAGGACTGGGATTCTAACATTTCCTATCTCCGGAGCCTCAATTTCTCCTTCTAGCATTACGTCTACAATATCATCAACGAATAGATTAAATAGCATTGGTGATAAAATGCAACCTTGTCTCACTCCCCGATTGGCTTCACTGCTCTCTGTAATGTGCCCTTGGTCTACTTTTATACAAAATTTAACATATTTATAAATTGACATTAAAGCATGTATCATTTTATGAGACAATCCTTTCCGATTTAATTTTTCCCAAAGTGCGCTTCGGTCCACAGTATCAAATGCCATCTTAAAATCAATGAATGCACAAAATAATTTACCCCCCTTCATTTTCAGATTGTCATCAATTAATGTTCTCAGAACAAATACGTTGTCCACCGTGGAGTACCCTTCTCTAAAACCTGCCTGATATTTTGAGAGCCTATTGTTCTCTTTAGCCCATTGTCTTATTCGTTCGTAAAGTACTTTACAATATATTTTTCCGAACACTGACAAGAGACAAATTCCCCTGTAACTTTCTGGTATCTGTGCCCCACCTTTCCCTTTGTATAGCGGTTGGATGACACCTGTCGCCCAGGCTTCCGGATAATCTCCTCCATTAAAAAGTTTGTTGAACGCAGTTTTCAAAACGTCTAATAATTTATTGGATGATATCATATTTTTCAAGAATTCCCCTGGTATTCCATCAATTCCAGGTGCTTTACCATTCTTTAAACATTTAATGGAAGAAACCACTTCATTTTTCGAAATATCCTGATCCAGTAATTGAATATGAATTGGGTCAGGGATCTCAACTATATTTCCTTGATTATATCTTAACCTCTCATTTCCCAGCACCCTATCAAAGTAACTTCTCCATTCCCCGGGCGTTATTCTTGTCCGATTTATGGACTTTACTTTGAGTTCCCTTAACGCTTTCCATATGTCCGCAATGTTCCCACTTTCAGTCGCGACTCTCATTTCTTCGGATTTCTTATTTTGCCATGCTAGTTTTGTTTCTGCCAATAATTCTTTATATTCCTTTCTCTCTTGCGCATAATTTTTTCTGCTTTCATCTGTGCTTTCTTTTCTAAACTTTAAAAGACTACTTTCGACAAATTTCTTCTTCTTTCTACATGCATTATTGTACCACCCTTTGTCCTTCTGGTTCATTGCGTATTTAACCTTGAATTTTTCCCCTGCTTTTTGAAAACATTCTGTCAAAGTTTTAATAATTTCCTCCCCGCTAAGATCATTTAATTGCAGATCCTGTATTAGCGTTTCCAAACTCCTGATAAATTCTTCTCTCAGATCCTCGATCCACCTGAAACGTGTAATTGGCCGCAATATTGTTGCCACCTCATCATTAACTGTCTCACTAATACCTTTCATATTTAAAATAAGTTTGTTTGGGAAGTGGTGTGATTCGATTCTGGAAACTATACAGAAATTACTTAGGACTGGAATCATGTCTTGTGTGCATATTGAATAATCGATTACGCTACTTCCATTTTTATTAATAAATGTCAGTTCTCCATTTTATCTTCCCCATATTTCCCATTCAGAATTTCAAGTTCAAATGCATCGCAAAAAGCTAACAATTGGTTTCCTTCTGAATTTAAAATCTTATCTTTGCTTCTCCTACCCTCACCTCGTGTTTCATTATCATCCGATTTTATAGTGATATTTTCCTCCCCAATCCTACAGTTAAAGTCCCCTAAAATTATTATTCCCGCTTCCGGAAACCTATCTTTTATTTCTGCCAACGAGTCAGACAATTCAACGAAAAAATTTGGATTGGCATACCTGGAATTTAGTGGTTGGCGGTAAATAGACAACAGACACATTTCTGCTCTTTCTGTATGGTAATATATACAAATTGCCTCTTTTAAAGTAATATTTACCTTTTTAATATATGGGTCTAAGTTAGCTTTATATAAAATGGCAACACCGCCTGGATATCTACCTCTCTTTCCTCTATTTTGATTACCCTTAAAATAACCTTTCATATTACATAGATTTACGCATTCATTAGCTTTTAACCATGTTTCTCCTAGAGCTAATATATCAAAAGTCTCAATAAACTCTACACATCTGTCCATTGAAAGTTTTTGTTTTAACCCTTCGATATTCCATGAACCGACTGTCAACAAACCCTATTGTGTTCCCTTGTCATTAGTCTTACCTGTATTTTTCGAACTTCCCCTCTCAATAGTTCCTTTTCTGCGGGTAAATTCAGAAGTCTTAGTGATTTTCTTGTTGGAGTTCTTGTGTCCGCCGGTCGTTCACCTCTTAGAGGTGGGGTATGCTTTTTGCGTTCGGCCGTTTTTTGCTGTATGTTTATTGGATTCCTGGGAGTTAGTATCGTAGTGCTCCCTCTCTCTTTCTCTCGTGTAGAATTTTCTCCCTCCTCTGCTGTAAGGAGACCACCTGCTGTTGAAGCGTCCCCTGTAGGTTTTGGGGACTCGCTGTCAATGACCTCTTCAAATTCATTTTCAGAGTTGTCCATATTTTGTAGTTGTTCCCTGCTCCAGATTCGTCCATTTATAATCAATTTATTAAATTGCATGATTGCATGGCAGCCCTGCCTCCTCGCCTCGAGCATGTGTCGCTTAAGAAAGTCCCTTTCGCGGCGCACCTTCTCACTAAAGTCTTCGGCAATATTGATACCGGTCCCTTTAAGATATTTACTGTCTCTAAGGATCCAACATTTTATTTTGTAGTGTGATAATTTGCATACAATCGGTCTCTTCCCACTATTCCAACGACCTACTCTGTGCGCTCTTTCAATATCACTGTCCACCAAATCAATCCCGATTTGCGCCACTACTCTTTTAACTATATGTTCAGTTTCCTCCCAGCTCTCTCTGTCTTCTTCATGCACACCATATATCACAATATTATTACGGCGACTCTGGTTTTCGAGATAGTCTAATTTAGATTCCAGCCATTTCAATCTGTCCTCCATCCGATGCATGCTCGTCTCAATATCACGATTTTTTTCACCCACATTGCACTTTTCAAACCCCTCTTTCACTTCAGTTGACAATGTTTCAATCAGCTTTCTAACTTCTTCCATAATGCTTTGTCCCCTGCACACTTCAACCACTCTAACAAAAACACGTCCGCTCTTCTCGACGGCTAGCACAAAATCGCCTTGAGTTTTTAAGTGGTATACTCCCATCAGCATGATGTGCACAATCGAGTCCATACACTAGCCCTCTGGCCCCACTGTTATTATTATAACAATGCATTCAGCCAATCACTGTGTGACCACCTCGAGTACCCCTACCCATCATCATCATCCTGCCAGGTATTAGTCCTAGAAGAACTGTTACGGCCTGAGAAAGCGGTTTTCGTGCCATCTTTTCATAGGTCGACCACAAGTGACTGTTTCCCATTTGGACAGTGGTTCATTATTGCCTTGGGGATCCTGGATCTAGCCATTCTTGAGATATGTTCCTTCCAGTTTAGCTGATATCTGGAGATGTAGTCAAGTATTGGTGACACATTAAGTTCTTGAAGGATTTCTACATTTTTCTTTCGATCCCATTTGGTGTAGCCAGCTGTTCGGTGCATAAATTTCATCTCACAAGCTGTTATATTAATTTCATATACAATCAATTTTAATGGGTTTATTATCTTAATCATTCTTACTTCAAGTCTGCTTTCATCTCTCGTCCTTATAGTCCACGCTTCACTCCCATAACATAGGACTGGTCGAGCCATTATTTGATAAAGACAAGTATGAGTTGATTTTTGCACTAATGAAGGTTTTAAAACTCTATTAATGATTCCCATTGATTTGTTGAATTTCAGAATTTTCTCTGATAAATCCAGATTTTCAACAAAAGAGAGTTTATATCCTAAATAAGTAAACACATTAACTCTTTCTAAAATTTTATTATTTAAACAAATTTTGCTTGGTATTGGGGATTTTCCACAAAAGGCCATTATTTTAGTTTTATTGGTAGATATTTCCATTGAATATTTCTGGCTATCAAATTTAAATTATGTACTGACCATTGTAAATCATCTTCAGATGCTGCTAGTAAAACTAGATCTGCAAACATTATTATATCTAATTTTAAATTTCTATTGATAGTGATACTTACATGTTTTGTTTCTCTAAAGTCTTTTACAATGCATTCATATATATGTTAAAAAGTAGAGGGGAGAGGCCACAACCTTGTCTGACTCCTGAGTTTATTTCTTTCCACTGAGTTATTCTTTCTTTTATTTTTATTGCAATGGTACCCCTACCCAAGAACCCGAACTCTTCCTCAAAATATTTTTAAATGTTGAAAGTTCTTCAAAATACTTGCATGTGGTTTTAGTTCACATTTTGTTAATTAAAAGACAACATGAAAGCAGAATAACGGCTTGTGAAATGAGATTCATGCGCAGAACAGCGGGTTACACCAGATGGGATTGGAAAAGGAACACTGATATCTTAAAAGAATTGAAGACTACGCCAATTTTGGAATATATTAAACAGTACCAACTAAATTGGAAACACCATCTTGAAAGAATGAGTTCAAATCGGATCCCCAAAGCTGTTTATAATTATATACCAAGAGGATGAAGATCTCTGGGCTGTCCTATGAAACGCTGAAGGGAAAATTTTCTATAGGATCGTAACAGGCCTTGGCCTAATACTTGGAAGGAAGAAGAAGAAGAGTTTGTTATTCATTCATATTGTAAATTCGCAGTGCTCATGTGAGGGATGTTATGTGAAACATACTTAATTTTCAGGAGAGCAAGAATAAAGTTTGCGCCTGTGACATTAATTATCTTGTAATAACCCATTCATCATGAAATATTGAGCAATGTAATAATTGTATTAATATAATAAATTTGGGAATTTTACATTATGAGGTTTTCTTAATAAGAATCAAATGAATTGTGAATTCCTCTTACCTCATACATCTATGTTTTTTAAATACAGAACTGCAGTATCGCAAAATACATCATTTGCATCTTCAGCTGTTTTCACGACACATCTTTGTTGTAAGGTAGGAAGAAGCATTCTCCACGATTCTCGAGTATCACCACCAGAACCTTCGCTTTGTAACTCTGTTGTAACTGAACCAGTTACACACTCTTCACTCAGTAGAACTTCAGGTGCTATTTTTGTAACATCACATGCTATTGGTTTCCCTGTCCTTCGGTCATATGTCATTTCAAACTCAATTAAATCCCCAATCTTAAGATGTTCAATGTAACCATTAAATTGGCTGAAGTGGAAGAAGAGTCGTGCTTGGTGCTCACAGCACTATATAAATCCAAAAGAATACTAGTTTCACAGGTACCTTGGGTGCTAAGTGCAGAGTCGTTTTAACTGGAACTCGTGTTATTTGAAGAGCCTGTATTGTTTGTTATCACTAGAGGGCGGATTTATATGCACTAAAAACCATAAATATATGCATGAAACTATGCAGCAAAAAAGTTGAAAATATGCTGTTAAAATTAAAAAATATGCACAAAAATTAATTTTATTCTTATAGTAAATTACACAATTTTCTCACATAATTTTTTGTTTTGTTTTTTAAGCAAAAATTGTAATATTTTTATTTTTTTGCTCCTAATTGAAGTTAATAATTGTATTTTATGTGTCATTCTCATTAATCTTGTCTGTTGTATGAAATATAAGTCAACAATCATTTAATGATCACTTATCAATTTTTGTTACAATAAATAACCAATTTTTTTTTCAATTTTCTGGTAGAAAGCCAGCCCTTCCTTCTGTCACTTAAAAAGTGTTAGTATGAAGAGAATGATCTCTCCACTTCACATGAGGTCACAGGGCAGTATCGCAAAGAGGCTATGTCAATCAGAGGAAAAGAATTATATTGATTTAATAATGTGATAAACTGATAAGTTATTTAAAATACTCACATGTTTGTCACAAAATTGGCATAGGACAATTTTTCCATTTGTTGTTAATGTAGGATTCCCACCAATCCATTGATGAAGCAAAGATATTTTTCCTTCGGCATTGAAAACACTTGTCTTGGTCCACTAACACTCACAAAATGGTATTTGAGAAAATAATTTAAACTTCGATTCCCGATTTGTTTTGCCACCGTAGTCAATAATGTACAACAGGCTTCCTTTATGTGAAATGAAGTATATTTTGCACAGATGAAAGTATATTTTACGAATGATTTTTGAGTTTTTGACATGTATGCCGACAGTCTCAATAAAACTGATGTTCAAACTTCAAAGAATATCACTGGGTGATAACGAAAACAAGGAAATTACCACCAATAAACTGTCCATTGTTGGCAAGCAGTTCATCTCTTTTGAAATCTTCCTTTCAGGAAATGGTTTAGGCCAGATTGATTTATTGACCTGTTGAGATTTAAAACTGCAGACCCCTGCTCGGCATTATCACTGTTGTGTGAAAATGCAAAATAGGGATTCTGGCTTTCTATGAAAACAAGATTGTCTTCATTTGCTAAAACATGACAAAGCAGAAACTTGTAATTTTATGGGGTTACAAACTAATATTTTAATATTAAATAGAGAAAAAAGTATAATATAAGCACATATTAGTGAAATATACGCTAATCCCTTGAATATGCATTTATATGCACTATAAAATGTTGCCAATTGATTCCAAATTACATGAAATGCATTTTCCTCTTCCATGCATATGTTTATCTTTGAAGGAATAAAACACGCAAATATGCACAAATCCGCCCTCTAGTTATCAGCATTGTACATATTGTTGTTGGCTTCATTTCCCATAAAAGTACCTCTTGCATTGTTGGTAGAAGAGCATGAATTATAATTGAGTCATGAAAACAGCTGAAGATGCAAATAATGTATTTTGTGATACTGCAGTTCTGTGTTTAAAAAACATAGATGCATGAGGTAAGAGGAATTCACGATTCATTTGATTCTTATTGTAATTGTATATTCGATGGAAATATTATTTAACTCCTTTTACACAAAAAAGGTTATAACCATTTTGAGTTAAAACGATACTTGAGGAGCTTATTGTCCATTTATGGGATCTAAGGTTTTTGTATCAGTTTCAATACAGTAACTAGTTTTATCACAAGTTTATAGCAATCCAAATGATGACATTTTTACAAAGAGTAATCTGTAACTTGGAAGCAAACAAAATGCAGTGCGAATACATTCTTGCATTGAATGTACACTTAGCGACAAAAAGAATGAGCCGCTTCAAAAAGCAGAGTTCCTGTTATGACCCACTGCACATGCTCGAAAAGTCATAGCTGCAGATCACAAGGTAACGCATTGTTGAATGTTTTAAATACGCTGTATTTGGTTTTAATCGTCTTAAATAGTTAAAGAACAGCGAAGGAGACATGTTTCTAGATATTTATGAGTGTTCGACAAATGCAATATTACTCAAATTGCGACATTTTAAATAAAGTTCAAGTCTCGTTCATAGTACAAAAGTAAATAAGGCAACTTAGTATCCGGCAATCGAATAGCATAGATCGTTAAACTACTTACAACAAGATGAAATCTATGTGAAAGCCAGGGTTCGAATCCTCCAATTTTTTTTTATTCATTTGTATTTTTGCAAAATACATCCTATAACATTTAATTCCTGCCACATAATCTACGTCCACTCTACACTCTTAAACTCCTGGTGCGACAGGCCTAGAAGGCCCTTAGCCTACCAGCCGGCTGCTGGCCCCTCACATCCACATGTGTCAATCACAGAGGTAGATGATCATCAGCCAGTGTAGGGGGTGACATGTGGTCAGCATGTTGAGTCCCCCAGCCATTACAGCTGGTTTCCTCAACCTGGAACCACTACTTATTGTAGCTACCCAAGTGCCTCACGATGCTGGGTGGGCACCGGTCCCATACTGGCCAAAATACCATGAGAAAATTTCTTCCAGACTGGACAAGCTGACGATAAAACATAATTGTTTTGAAACATGCTCAAGAACAAATCAACATTAATATTCAGGTAAGATGATCAGACAAAAAAATAATATAATATATTGTACGATTTTAAAAATTGCTAATTTTTTATGTGATGTACTTTTTGTTATTCTGAAATCATCAACTGGACAAGCTGACGATAAAACATAATTGTTTTGAAATATGTTCAAGAACAAATCAACATTAATATTGAGGTAAGATGATCAGACTAAAAATAATATAATTAAAATAACTTCAAAATATCACTTCCTAAAATTAAATATTAACGTACAATATATATTTGTAGAATTCTGTAAAGTGGAAGTATCATAATTTATTATAGAAAACAATTTTAATGTTTGATGCAAAAAGCCTTTAAATGAAGTCAATTTTTTAACAACTCTGTAAAACTATTACCCTTTAATGTATAATATAAATTACATTGGAGTAGCTCCGTGGCACAAGTGGTCAGACGCTTGCTTCTTACCGCTGGGGTCCCCAGATCGAGTCTCGGTCTCTCCATGTGGGTTTCGTGGTGGATGAAACAGAGCTTGGACAGGTTTTTCTTAGGGTTTTCTCCTGTTTTCCCCTGCCACAATTTCATTCCACCATTTCTCCATACTAATTTTATTCACCTGCCCCTGTGATGGAGCATCTGCCGTAGGAGAATTAATCTCATCTCATCTCTCGGACCTGACCCTGAGTTTGACACAAATTGAGGATATTATTATTTATCACATTGGAGTAGTTAAAAAAATGTGTTACATAGTACAAGCTAAATGTGATGCAGACATGCCCCTGCAGTATGCAAATGCCGGCTGGTAGGCAATATCTGATTAGTGTTTGAACCAGAAAAAGACTGTCTCCAAATCTAATATTAAAATATCACCAAGTTGGGGGAAAAAATACAAGGTTGGCCACTTTGAAGAGTACTGAATCGATAACAATACTTTTATCCTTGACTGCTTGATGATGATGATGAATAATGTTTAACTACATTTTTTCTAGGTCCATTTTTACTTGTCCCAGTCATGTAGTCCTAGGTCTTTCCAGATTTCTTTTGCATTTTATATTAATTTCTATAACTTTATGTAGTTGTAATTGGGAATGAATACAAGAGGATGAAATGATGTTGGACAGAACTGTATGAAAGGAGCTATATTCTGAAATGATCAACAAAGTTGAAAGATCTCAAGAATGTGACGACTTTTAATTAAAATATTCTACAAAATTGAATTGTCATCCTTTTCACTGGTAGTGGACGTGTTAAGAAAACAAAAACATAAATATGGTGCACATGTCTCACGCCGTAGCCGCGTGATTAAGGCAGGAAAGTCTTGGTGCAGAGCTACAGGACTTGCGCTGGTTCGAGTCTCCATGGGGAAATAAATTTTCTCACTGTATTTCAGCCAGTATGGGACCAGTGCCCACCCAGCATCGTGAGGCATTTGGGTAGCTACAATAAGTAGTGGTTCCAGGTTGAGAAAACCAGCTATGACAGCTGGGGGACTCAACATGCTGAAAACATGTCACCCCTACACTGGCTAGATGATCATCTACCTCTGTGATTGACACATGAATGTGAGGCCAGCAGCTGGCTGGTAGGCTAAGGGCCTTCTAGGCCTGTCACACCATGGAATATAATATATTTAAATGCTATGTAATGCACAGCGTAGCCCTTTAATTGTTTAGTGATATTTGTTATTAACTGATATTAGAAAACCAGAGTCTTAGATAATGGGTGTGCACTGTCTCTATTCTCAAAGACACACAAATAGAGGAGGTAGCCAAATTTCGGGCTTTATAAGGTTCTCGCAAGACCAGTATTAAGATATGGTTGTGAAGCATGGACAATACGAAGAAGAGATGAAAGCAGAATAACAGCAAATGAGATGTGATTTATGCACCATACAGCAGGCTACACAAAGTGGGACCATAAAAGAAATGAGGAAATTATGGAAGAGTTGGATGTAGAACCCATTCTTCACCACATACAAAACTACCAGAACAACTGGAAAGCCCATCTTCAATGAATGCCATCTCATAGAATTCCAAAAGCCATACTTCGCTACTGCCCCAAGGCAAAAGATCGCTGGGATGTCCAAAAAAGCGCTGGATGGAAAAATTCTCTTTGAGACCATAAAACCAGCCACACGGCCCCTATACTTGCATGGATGATGCTTGATGATGGGAAGAGGAGCGACAGAGGATGATATTAAGGTCAGAATTAAAAAATCAAAAACTGATATTCTCACAATATTGTCACCCATATGGAGATCCAAACAAATCTCAACTAGAAATAAATTGAGACCATATAAAAGCAATGTGAAAAGTACACTGCTATATGGTTATTAGAAAGGAACAACTCCATTATATAAAAAAACTGGAGGTATACATAAATAAATGGCTGAGATTTATTTTGAGAGTCTAGTGACCAAAACCCGGTACCAAATGAAGAAATATGGAACATTACACCACAAAATTAAATCTGGTAGGAGATTAAATATTGTAAATGGAAATGGACTGAACACACTCCCAGAGAAGAGAATTAAACAATGTGCCAAATAGAGCTCTGGAATGGAATCTACAGGGATTCCATTAATAGTAATTCTGGCCAAAGGCAGATCCTTCACTGCAAATCATAACATTCTCATGCTATGCTTGCAGCTTTTCTAGGGAATTGTAGGTGTGGTAGCTACCCGTTGCTTTCCACACCGGTGAAGGATGATGATAATGATAAGGATGATGATGGCCATGCAATTTTGGGGACCGTTTGGGCCTTAAAGTTTTCCTGACATTTGTCTTACAGGTGAGGAAAAACCTCACCCAGAAAAACTGCCCCGACCGGGGATCGAACCCGGGCCCGCTGTGTGACAAGGCAGCACGCTACCTCGAGACCACAGGGATTAACTATGAAAAAAATGAAGACGAAAAATTACGTTCCCAAGTAATTACTGAAATTGAACAAGAAGGAAAAAGCTGGAATTAATCTAGAATTTAGTAAAGAACATTACAGTGGCATGCTTTCAGGAGCAGTAGCAGGAACTACTATACTACCCACTGTCTCTATGGCAAATACCCAGGAATTTCTGCTGTTTTTGACAAAACATTGTGAACTTGAAAACAGTTGCCACTGCCCATACTCCATCTCCCATTAACTGATGTACATAAATCCATCACTTTATTGCGGAGTGTACTTAATATTTAAAAATCATTTGAAAAATAAAATAAGTTAAAATATACCTTCTTAGGTAAAATCCTCAACTTATAAAATATGTATTCTTTATGCCTGTAGGCCTTGTAGAACATCCGTTCCATCTTCAGCAGGTACTTCTTCGCTACAATATCTAATATGATGGTTGATGCTGCTGGTCCTAATGTGGTGTTGTCATGACTAAAGCTTCTTCCTGACGATATCGTATATTGGGTTGTTTTAGTCTGGGAGTGCTTTCATTTATTAAAAGCTTGTTGTCTATTTCCTTGATAATTTCCAGGTCTTCCAATATGTTGATTTTTGTTGGATTTCCCTCTTTGTGTACTATTGTAAGGGTGTCTTCTATTGAGTTCATTCTATGACCGGCGTTTATTATGTGTTTAGCGTAATTAGACTTTCCATATAAAGGTTTAAAGAACATCGTAACGATTTTGTATATGCATATGGAAAGTCTAATTCATGTATAAATATATTCCCTGACTCCAGGAGGTTTTACGTTTTCCTCTGCCTCAATATAACTTAAATAAATAAAAAACATCTAAATAATTCATTGCTAGTTATTGTTAAATAAAAAAAAAATCTTAATAATAATTAAAGATGTTTCAGTAGATAAAGATATTTGTAAAGAATGCTTTTAAAAATTGTTTTAGTTCATTGTTGTCAAAATTATAAATCCTTCTATTAAATTAAATTAATGTCGGGAAGTAAACATTATGAGGTATAATCATTAAAAGTCATCGGAGAACATTTTGTTTAAACAACTCACCTCATAGGATTCATGCTTCCATGATACCGTGGTTTCAAACCCAGTCGTGTTCATCCTCAGCCATAACTCCGACTGACAAAATTCTTTGGCCGTCAACTGTTCTATTGTCGCCATCTATGATTGAATTTATGAACTTCAAAATCAAAGTAATTTCGTTAGGGATATCAAAATTCATTGATCTATCTTTATTTTTCTGAATGTATATTTTCTCCCAAACTGTCAATTCCAAAGGCTTCTCTACTTGTTTTAAAAGTTTAGCTTCTCTTCCAATTTTATGATGTTCTAATAAACTATGTGCAGCAATTGCAGATTTTTCAATTTCACAATTTTTAATATTTCTGAAATGTTCTTTTGTCCGAATTTCTAAATTCCTTTTTGTTTTTCCTATATAAACTTTATTGCAATCTTCACAACTTATTTGATAAATTCCAGATTTCTTACTGTCTGGGACATTCACTTTTTTTATTGGTACTTAGAAGATTACCCAGACTAAATTTATTTATTGGTGCCAAAGAAGTGTTGTATTTGTCAAAAATGTTTTGAAATTTTCTATGCATTTCAGGATGGCAAGTAATTTTCTTGTATTTTTTTTCTTTTCTTTGCAATTTTGTAGAGTAGTATATTCATTAAGTATTTTTTTGTGTTTGAATTTCTTCAACTTATTTATAATTAATTCTTTATCAAAACCATTTAATCTAGTAGTGTTTAAGATATGTTTATACTCTTTGTTGAAATTTTGTTCGTTTAATGGTACATTTGTCAATCTGTAAATTAAGCTATTGAATATTGCATGCTTATG
The DNA here is from genome assembly GCA_030220185.1 of Diploptera punctata. Classification (NCBI taxonomy): domain Eukaryota; kingdom Metazoa; phylum Arthropoda; class Insecta; order Blattodea; family Blaberidae; genus Diploptera; species Diploptera punctata. The sequence goes on from JASPKZ010010253.1 coordinate 1,331,812, forward strand.
AGCAATGTGATTGAAGCCTGATGATTTAATGTAATTATCTGTATGAGTTCCTTTCCTAAATATATCAAATTCACTTTTCAGTGTTTGCTCATCCCTAATTAAACATAAATCCAAAAATGGAATTTTGTTTTCTTTTTCTAATTCAATGGTAAACTTTACTGATTCATCCTGAAGGTTCAATAATTTAAGAGCATCTTCAATATATTTGGAATTTATTATTGCAAAAATATCATCCACATATCTGAACCAAGTCTTAAACATCCATGGGTATGCTTTTGTGATTTGACACTCCAAGTAACCCATGAACAAATCAGCTAAAAATGGTGAGAGCGGATTGCCCATTGACAAACCCGAAACCTGTTGGTAAAATTTTCCATTATAGTACTATGCTATGTGTCAGTAATTCTTATTTTACCTATAATGAAATTTTACACACTTTTTAAAACAACAATATTGATCAGTCACTTGAGAATATTTCAGCACCAAATTCTTTCACGAAATTGGTCAGTCTGTCTTTTATTGTTGTCCATTCTTTAGGCATCGTAAAACAACTGTTCTAAAGGTAAAAACAAATAAAAATAAAAAATAAATAAGCCACGTGCATTTGTCACACCACTTTGTCTTCGAATCACCTCTCTGTGAACGAGGACTACAGACTGAATTCAGTGTTATCAACATCAAAAATAATATTGCCAGTCACTTAAAGGTTTCTATGCAATGATATGTGTCATGAAGTTTGTCCATTTCAATTAATTTCATTAAAATACTAAGTTAATTTTGGGGGAAAAATGGCAAATAGGCATTTATAGGCATTGTAAGCTTAAATAGGCAAAATTAACTTCATGGAAAACAACTCTAGGGTTGTCGGTATGAACTAATATGAAGTCACTTTTGCAATATCTATAATAAATAACTGTAGGCATTTTCCCTAATATCCGGTCTCTAGTAATAAACAAAAATACTGTCTTGCTCAGGGGTTCCAGATGTTTTTAGTTCATGACACACTGTTTAACTATGTGGAATTAAGGAGCACATTGCCAATATAGGAGTAAACTTGCATGCTTTAGAGGAATTTATAAAAGGAAAAAAGTTGTGCAGAAGTAAAATGGGAAATGAACTGAAATGACACTAAAATATTATTAAATGGACAATACTAATTTCATTTTTTTAAATGAAAATTACAGCAGGAAGTAACACTATGAGGTAATTTACAATTTATAAATTGAGTCATAAAACAGAATGTGGGCAATATTGGGGTTAATACCATTGCTATTAAAAAGTAACATCACATGTAAAAAAAATATAAATCACAAAATAGTTCCAGATCATAAAGTTCTTTGCAATCATACACAAATGTGGGTACTAACCTTCATGTTTATAAGTCAAGTACTTGTCATATACAAATTACACACATAAAATAAAAAAGAAACCATTCAGATATTGCAGATAATTACAGGAAGCACATATTCGGAGAGTTTCATTCTACAAGTAAAATTTCTTATAGTTAAAATTTGTCATAAATACATTTCAACTCCACTTATTTACTTTAGAACATGTTTTAGAAGATCTATTCCCATCATAAGCTAACTGCTTTCAGGCCCAGCGCTTTTTATTTATTCTTAAAAACAAAAATATTCATCCATCATAATCTATGAGACTTAACTCTTATTATATCTGGTTTCCCATAAATATCATGGAGCTCACTGTTATGTATTGTTCTCCAATCACCTTTAACCATCTCTCTTTGGTCCAAAAATGTTCTTAAATTTATTCTCAATTGATGCGTTGACGTGGAAAAGGTTGTAAGTCATGAAAGCAAATTTCACAGGGGAAGCAAAAAAACTATTTTCCCCAACATTAATTTTAATATAATTTTGACACTACTATACAAGAAATTTTATTTGCAAAATAGTTACAAAATGTCCATATTAGCTTTACAAAACAAATTTAAATTTAAAAGTGTCACTTTTTTTTTGCTTTTACTGTAAAATTTGCTTTTTATGAGTTACAACCTTTCCCATGTCAACGCCTCCATTATTTGTTATCTTTTCTCCCCCCTTAAAATAAGAGTCTATGTTTCACATCCATATAATTGAAATAATAACAGTTTTATACATTTTGAGTTTTTTTTGAGAGAGAGAGAAAATGGGATGACAAGAATCCGTGTAATGCATAATAGCATGCATTTCCAGAATTGAGCCTAGGCTTAATTTTTTTTCTGCACCTCATTCCTGTTTGTATTTGAGATTTTTAATTCTTAAAAAATAGAATTGAAACATTTTGGGGTGTCAGCAGTTAACTCTAATTTTAACACTTTAACTGGAGAAGCTAAATGTATTTTTAAAATTTGATTTAACAGCAAAAAATTGTAACGAGTAAATTATTTTAAAAAAATAATTTTTCAATCATGTTCACTGTAATACACACACTGGGCATGAAAGAGTTAGTTAGTTGATAGTATTTTACTTAATGTCACTCTTTAACACCTCTGGTCATTACTGACAATTTTAATCTGGACATGAGAGGCTTCATGTTGTTTTATGTTCTGCAAATTCACAACAAAGTTTTACTTGAACTTTTATAGGAATAAATCACTATGAGGTTTAATTTAAGATAAAATCAAATGTTTCACACCTCTCCTCATATTATTCTTCTAGTATATCGCGATTTCAAGACCATAGCAAGCAATCAGATGGTACTGAAGATGGGACCGCTATGGTCTAGAAATTGCGATCTACTTAGAAGATTAATATGAGGAGAGGTATGAAACATTTGATTTTATCTTAAAAGATTTACTTCCCTTCTGAAGGAAGCCATGCTCGAAATTTTTATGGCACTTAAAATCCATCAACCCTGGCTAGGTTTAAAACCACGAATCTCAGAACCCGAGCCGAGCAGATAAAAAGGCAATAAAGTGTATTTCCAACAAATTAGAACCTTATTTTTGTGTTGCTCAGTTCTTTTATTGATTATTGTATTTGCTCGTACAATTCACACACTTTTTAATTTACTTTGGCCACTGAAAAATTGGGGAGCGTAAAATATGTGGATTTTTAAAATTAGAGGTCCTGTTCTGAGTTATCTCAATTAGAGTAGGGATTGAAACAAGGGTGCAGTCTATCGCCAATTTTATTTAATATTTGTGTAGAATTTTAATATTAGTTTGATCCTTCCGGGAAATTCTCGTATAAGACTTGAAAGCATAATAATAGTCCCTTCAATTGGTTGCTGGCTAAAGGGAGGACGAAGATCACTGGGCCGTCCTATGAAACGCTGGAGGGAAAATTTTCTATAGGATCGTAACAGGCCTTGGCCTAATACTTGAAAGGAAGAAGAAGAAGAAGAAGAATTAATATTAATGAAATGGAAACAAAGCTGCAAAGGTATGGGTATCCTGATAGGCAACAAATTTTTGCTGACTTACAATTTGCTGATGATCAACTGGTTTTTGCACAAGACAAATTTTTGATATGGAATTCTTGATAAAAGGGTTGAAAAACATATATGAATCATGGGGTCTCAAAGTAAATTTACAAAAAAAAACAGAATATTTGGCAATAAATAGCAATGAAAGAGAAAATTTAATATTGGAAGAAGGAATTCAAATAAATCAAGTGAAACAAATTAAATATTTGGGAATAATTATGGATAACATTGTAGGTATAGGCAAAGAGAACATAAAGCACAGAATTGAATTGAGTAGCAAATAAAATTGTCGTTAAATTCCATATGGTGGTGTAAGCATATTTGGAAAGACACAAAAAAAGATATTGGTAAAACATTGGTGGAATCTGTTGCAATGTATGGAAGTGAGGTATGGACAATCAATAAGTACTACAAGAATAGACTAATAGCTCTAGAAATGGATTATTTGCACATAAGTGTCAGAAAGTCACAAATAGGGAAATTAGAAACAATGGAAGCAGAATCAAAGCATAATTGAAAGAATTGAGGAGAAGGTATTAAAATGGTTAGGACATATTTAAAGAATGGAAGATGAGCGATGGCTGAAACTACTATATCAATGGCAACCGACCAGAAAGAAGAAAACGGAGACCAAAGTTAACATGGAAGGAAAACATGAGGATAGTAATGCAAGCAAGAGGGCTAAACATTGAAGATGCCCAAGCTCGTAGGCTTTGGAGGTTTGGCATGGGAAGGCGGCAGCAGCTGTAAATCCCGAAGATAGAAAGTATAGTAATTAACAGTACAGTAATTTTGTCATCTCTTATAATTTTATAGCATAATACTGTAGAAAATCTTGAATTATACAAATAATAATCATGTAATAACAAATCTATAACAATAATATTATTATACAAATGAACATCTAGGGGATATGTGGAATGCGACCACAAGGTGCCCAAGCTGAGCAAAACATTTCTTCCACTTACTTGTGTTTTGCACTCTTTTAACTTTACTATCTAACCTCTCTTGGTTAACTCTTGTTTTTTTTCGACCCCGGTGCTATTAGGGCATCCGAGGGCTAGGGAGTCTTTCCTTTCTTCCATTTCTTCTTTCCTTTATTTTATTTTCTTCTCCAGAAATGCCTGACCATAGGCTATAAGATGGCAGCCCCATCACTGGTCTTGCCTTCCTTTGGCCAGCAAACAATCGAAGGGACTATTATTATGCTTTCAAGTCTTATGCAAGAATTTCCCGGAAGGATAAAGTTACACCAGATGTGATCAGAAAAGGAACACCGATATCTTAAAAGAATTGAAGACTACGCCAATTTTGGAATATATTAAACAGTACCAACTAAATTGGAAACACCATCTTGAAAGAATGAGTTCAAATCGGATCCCCAAAGCTGTTTATAATTATATACCAAGAGGACGAAGATCACTGGGCTGTCCTATGAAACGCTGGAGGGAAAATTTTCTATAGGATCTTAACAGGCCTTGGCCTAATACTTGGAAGGAAGAAGAAAAAGACAAATGAAACAATTCAAATAACATAATAATTATTTAGCGTGTCTTTTTGTTTCCTCCAATAATGCACATTGGATTCGAGAACTCCAAATTATCTTTCTGCTGCATGATTGCTGAAATGTTATGCAAAACTTATCACTTTCAATTTGTATGATTCTGTGTAATTGTTATTTTTCTTTCCCATCTTGAAATACCGTACAAATGCAAGTGCACATTACAAGTGTTGAAAGTCTTCTGAAATACCGGTATTCACTTTCTAAAACTTGTCTCTACCAAGGGAAAGCATTGTTAAAGTAGCAGGACTTTGGGTTTCTTTGTGAAGCAGGTAGTTCAGTTGTTGGTAAATTACCTATGTTGGAATGTAATCATTGGCAATGAAATTCAGGGAAGGAAAATCCCTACTACACTGAAAAGAAAAGGTACCTAAAATGTGCGCGCAAAGTATACGGAGCAAAATAAAGTTCAAAATAATACCTTAAAATTAGGGTGCACAAAATGTGCTGGGGTGCAAATTACGCGAGCAAATACAGTAATCATATTTAATAACTTTCTTGGTAGCTGGACCAATTAGAAGACATTTTTCCCCAATTCCACCTCCAGTTTTTTATTGATCACAATGAATAACAGTCAGTCCCAGCGATTACTGTATAGTCCACAGACGAGAAGAATGAAAGCAAGGGCGAAGGGGGGCACGGGGAATTGCAAGCGATACAATGACTTACTACCTGGGAATTTAGGAACAGTCCATGATGTCACTCACATCTGTAGATTATTTCAAGCGTATTAAATTTTATGTTATATATTTTATGTTTTACAGTAATTAAATCTGCTCTTCTTATTCAGATTAGTTAGTTACTTTATATTTAAATGTTTTGCAGTTCACTGTGAGGTAAGGGTGATGATTAAAATTTTGAAGTGTGTCCGTCAGACTCGGAACTAACATGCCTGCTCAGAGTCTAAATGAAGGTAAGTTATAGTACAATCCTTCATGATGTAATGTGCTGAGTATGAAATATCTACTGCTTTCATACACTTCGTCTTTGCACTGTACTTGTATGTGATTCTGAAATTCACAGATTCAATCCTAACTGGGATCAATAAATGAGTATGGTTAATTACGGAAAGAAAGTAAAACCTTAGGTCCTCTGCTGTAGATTTATGGCATCTACAAGAAATTAAAGTCCTGTGAAATAGTAACATGACTTGTTGCAGAGCTATGGAACTTGAACTGCTTCGAGTCTTCATGAGGAAAGAAATTTTCTCATGGAATTTCAGACAGTAAGGACCACTGCCCACTCAGCATCATGAGGAATTTGGGTAGCTACAATAATCAGAGATTTCAGGTTGAGAAAACTACCTTGAGGAACTCAACATGCTGATAACATGTTACTCCATTGCTGGCTGGGTGATCACCCGACTCTGTGATTAACACAGGTGGGATGTGAGGCAAACAGCTGGCTGGTTGGCCAAAGGCCTTCCAACCCTGTCACATCATGGAGTTCTAAAAGAATCCCACACCTTGAAATAAGAGGCTTCTAAAACAAATATTTGTCAAACCTTTCATGTTCAGGTAAAAACTCTTTCAAGCCAAATACTTTAATTTTTCTTAATGATAACAAGATGCTAATGATTTGAGTTGTTAAAAATCATCATTAAGTAAATATTACCACTACAACTACATACAATAGATTCTAAATTAGCCTTATGTACATTCAATTCTATAACCTAATTTAAATTTAAGGCTATTATAGCACAAATGACTACATATGAATGTTACAATGCACCATTATATTGATTATCTTCCACTACATCTCATGTTGCCAACATACATTTTCTTTCTATTGCTACATCTAATGACATTCGATACTACAGTGCTTTCAGATTAAGTTGCAACCCCAAGCACCTGGCAACAAGCCAGCAGGCCAAGCAGTCAAAATACCTCTGTTTCCCAGTCAGTGAACTGGCAGGTGGGCAGTAAACCACATTCCTGCTACCCCTAACCATAAGGTACACATGTGTTCTCCGAAGTTTTTTTAACCAATTTTAGTTCAGGTGTGACTGTGGTGAATTCAGTTTAACATGCTGTATACCACTGAACAGAGGGTATCTACTTTTGACAAATCCAAAGAAGAAATTTTACAAAAGTTGTCATCATAAATTTTGTCATCAATTCTCTAATGCAAATGTCCCAAATAAAGCTACGATTTCAAGGCCTCAAACATTAGAGGAACTTAAGGAAAATATTCAAACTGTGAACTCCAATATTTCAAGGCAGGAATTTGGATAGCGTGTTTCAAAATCTTCTTTGCCGGTTTGAATGTTGTATTGAAGCTGAAGGAGATAATTTTGAAAATCTTTTGTCAGAAAGTAAGGAATTAAACGGCACAAAAATCAGTTTTATTCCATTGTAATCTCTAATCATTTTCACACTAATTAGATTTATTTGGTGAGATTGCCATACGAGATCCATGCAACGAGCAGTTGCCAAGCGCTAGTGTTGAATCTTAAAACGAAGAACCTATACTTTCTATATTAATACATAATGTGATTTTTTAACATATTTCAGTAACTAAAATTCATACCACTATTTAACTTTTGTAGGAATTAATCATTATAAGGTTTAATTTATGGTGAAATTAAATGTTTCTTACCTCTCCTCATATAACTCTTCTAAGTAGATCGTGATTTCGAGACCATAATGGTCTCATCTTCAGTACTTCTTTGGCGACTGATGTTATGTCGATCGGAAGAAACTCTTCTTCTTCCCTCTGTTGGTGGACTGATGAACCTCTGGATCAGGTCAAAATTTGTGGGAATTTCAAAGTTCATAAGCTGGATCAGGTCAAAATTCCCACAAATTTTGACCGGATCCAGAGGTTCATTGGTCCACCAACGTTATGAACTTAGAAATTCCCACAAATTTTGACCTGATCCAGAGGTTCATCGGTCCACCAACAGAGGGAAGAAGAAGAGTTTCTTCCGATCGACATAACATCAGTCGCCAAAGAAGTACTGAAGATGAGACTGTTATGGTCTCGAAATCGTGATCTACTTAGAAGAGTTATATGAGGAGAGGTAAGAAACATTTAATTTCACCATTCATACCACTAGTTTGGTTATGTTACAAAAGTTACCTTAAATTAGGTTAGGAAATTGTGCAGATTCCCTTAACTTGGTGGAATTCAAGACAACATTGATAACATTAAGCCAGCATACCCAGCAGTTATGAATCAACAGTCCCTCAAGTTGGCAATCCTGTCTTAACCATAATTCATAGCTATCTTTGCATGATCCATTATGTTTATACAACATTTGTTAGGTTATTTCAATCTCATTCATGCTTTCTTCTGATCAGAAACTGTACAAATATATTCCTCATGATGCTCATCATATTCTACAACGGTAATTCATCTTTGTTTGCAGGTTTCTTAATTACAGGAAGTTGTCATTTGCGCTACAATCCTCAAATTTAATTCTTGAGAGTTTTCAGATCTTATGATATTTTGGAAGAACCCTAGGGTTCAATGGAAAAATTAAGAAAATTATTCTTATTTTCTTTTCTTCCTTCATTATATTTTTCATTTTTTAACATTTTGGAAAATTCTGGAATCCATAGATTATTATGTAATAATAAAAACATTATTTATTTTAACTTTTATAAGATTCATGATGTGTTCCGTTGAGGTATTATTCAAAATTAATATAAAATTATGGAATATTCACCTGAAAGGTCCGTCTCCTCAACTTAATTAATCATTTAACTGTAGCGCTTTCAGGACTTGTCCCATCATCGGCAGGGTTCAAAACTGGTGTTTCACCCCCTCTACCAGATCTTCAGTGAAACACCAGTTTTGAATCCTGCCGATGATGGGACAAGTCCCGAAAGCACTACAGTTAAATGATTAATTAAGTTGAGGAGACGGACCTTTCAGGTGAATATTCCATAATTTTATATTAATTATTTACTTTACAAACCTATAACTTAGATAAATTATTTCTTTGCAGGAAACTTGATTCGTGTCCCAGCATGGGAAATAATTTCACTTTAGCATGTAATACACACATAGCTAGCGCAGAAATCAAATTTGTATACATATTAACGAAAAAATAAATAGATATATCATGACTAGCATAGACAGACAACAGTATGCATGATTATTGGCTTGGCAAATATAAAATGACTAGTATAAGCAGGCAAGGAATGTACACTGTTTCCATAAACTAAGAATAATAGATACATTCATGATTCATATTTTTAATTTATTTATTTTGTAACTCCAGCACTTTAAACACTGAAATTAAAACCATGATATGATAGTTCCAAGCAAGCAGGTGACCATATAGGTCCCTAAACATATATTACAGTTCATAAACTAATTATGGAAAATATTATTATGAGGTTTTCAAGTTAATAATTAATAAAAAAATGTATCATACCTCACCTCATAAACCGTGACCTTCAAGCATGGTACTGCAGTTTCAAGAGGTATACCTCTCATCTTCAACTATGTTTACAACTGTCAAAAGTAAAAAATCTGGAATTTATCAAATTAGTTGTAAAGACTGCAATAAATTATCCATAGTAATTCTGCCCGAAGGCAGGTCCTTCGCTGCAATCATAGCATTTCCATGCTATGCTTGCAGCTTTACTAGGGAATTGTGTAGGTGTGGTAGCTTCCCGTTGCTTTCCACACCAGTGAAGGATGGTGATGATAATGATAATGCTAAGGATGATGGCCATATGATTTCGGGGACCGTTTGGGCCTTACCAAGTTTTCCTGACATTTGCCTTACAGGTGAGGAAAAACCCCGATAAAAACCTCACCCAGGAAAACTGCCCCGACCGGGGATCGAACCCGGCCCGCTGCGTGACAAGGCAGCACGCTACCTCGAGACCACAGCGGTGGACATGCAATAAATTATATATAGGATAGACACTCGCACAAAATAACACTTTAGAAATATTTATTTTTTATTCAATGCCCCAGGTTGTCATTTCAACATTTATGGTGTTCTCTCCTGCCATTAGTGTAATTGTAACCCACTTCTGAGGTTGGGTGCCTGGAAGGCAGGGTTACAACTGCCCCAATGATATGATGGGTGATGATGATTGTGGTGCACCAGGAGAGTCCTTAATCCTAAGCTTAATCTAAGGTGAATATGAATGATGATGATGATGATAGTGGTTATATGATGTTCAGGGACCATTTGGGCCTTAAAGTATCCTGACATTTGTCTTACAAATAAGGAAAAACTCTAAAAAGGACCTCACCTAGGAAACTTATACTGACCAGGATTGAACTCAGGCCCACTGCAAGACAGGTAAGCATGCTACCTCAAGACCACAGCAGTGGACCACTTTAGAAATATTAAAAATTGTGAAACTGAAAAAATCAGTAATTACAACTCATAGTTTGCTAAAAAGTCGTAATATTGAAAAAAGATGCTAAACTTTTGCAAAAACCCTTGACAGTTTGGGAAATGATATACATTCAGAAGAACAAATTTAGTTCCATGAATTTTGAAATTCCTGGTAAGCAAGTTTTGATCTCAAAGTTCTTCAAATCAGCAACAGATGGCAGCTTTGAAGATGAGGGTGTGGACCGAGGTTCGAGAGTTGTAAAAAGGGCTAAAAATGAGAGGGATGTTTCTTGAAATTGCAGTACCGGTACCTTGCTTGAAGATCACGGTTTATGAGGTAAGATACAACTCATTTTTTATTAATTATTAAATTGATTTCAGTTTTGTTACATTTCATATCAAATTGTTATTCACTTGTCATGAGACTGAAATGTCCCCTATGTTTAAACAACAAAGCTATGGGATACTAGTCAGACATACTGTTACACCGCAAGTAATTATTTTCAAAATTGATAGGAATCAACACTCTCAGGTAATTTTATGAACAGATTAAATCAGTAATTTACACCTCACATCTAATTTTACTCTCTCACCCAGAACATGTTTCAGAGGACAATTCCCTCATTTTCAGCCAAACATTGACTCATATAAGGTGAGGCGTACAAGGGGGTCTCAAAAAAAATTGATCTTTTATTTTTAATGCATAACCTCTTAATTTATTAGTATAATGTTAAAATAATTTTAAGTACAATTTGGTGTACAAAGGCCTATGGTAACCCATGCCGACTTGCTTCAAAACATGTCATACTTGCAAACTTTGAACAATATTTTTTTTATTGTAAAATAATATATAGTTGAACATTTTGAGCATATTGATGTTTTATTTACTGAATAAACTTTTATTTCTAGAATCATTCCATACTAACCCAGTACAAATTTTCATGTCTTATGTTTGACATGAAGTCGGCACAGGTTGTCATGATCCAATCGCAATAATATTTACTATTTGAGTTATTACGGTCAAAGAGAAAATAAAATAGAGGACATGCGTATTTGATTTAGCAAAAAAAAAAAAACTCCATTATATCTTGGGACCACCAAAAAAAAATTGAAGTTTTTTATCTTTAACGCATACCCTCTAAATTTATTTGTATAATGTTAAAACAATTGGAAGTACAATATTTGGTATGTAGGCCCACGGCAACCCATGCTAACTTGCTTCAAAACATGTCAGTGCTTGCTAACTTTGAAAAGAAAATTTGAATAATGTTTTTTATTAATAAGTTGGTAAGAGGCACTCGAAAGAGCATTAAGTTATAAGTTTATGATTTGTCTTTTATAAGTTCGTTCAGTGATCCTGTCCATATTCTGCATTGTTTGTAATGGTATCGCTCACACTTTTGGTCGCATATCTTGCATTCACACGAATCACTCGGTTGGTGGAATTTTGTATTTTTGCACATTTTGTGATGATATCCGTGTGTTGCTATGCCTATGATTCTGTGCCTTTGTGGTTGGTTACTTCCAGTCCACTCTCTGTTTACCATGGCATCCGAGGCGTAGAAATCTTTGTCGATCTCTTTTTCTCTCTGTTTCTTTTTTTCGATGACTTTCTTATATGGCTCCGTTGCTGGCAGTAGTATCCTTTGCCTCAGGTCCTCTAGGAAGAAGGTTTCTCTGGCTAGCATATAGGCCATTCTATTTGGTGTGTATTTGCTTGCACCTAATGCCTTTTTGATGAATCTTGGTTTTACTTTTTCTAACCTCTCCAAATCGCTGGTCGATAGTTTCTCCCATATCAGTTCTATCCCATAGGTGACGATCGGGGTGATCACTGATGCGAATAATTTCATGGCTGTGACTAATTTTAACGATGTGATGTCTTTGATACTGCACATAGCTCTTATAGCTGCTGCTGCTCTCTCCTGCACATGTGCGCTGAAAGACTTTGTTGTTGGCTTTTTTTATTGTAAAATAATAAATAGTTTAGTTATACGTTATGGGCATACTGATGTTTTATTTACTAATTAAACCATAAAAGAAATGAGGAAATTATGGAAGAGTTGGATGTAGAACCCATTCTTCATCATATACAAAACTACCAGAACAATTGGAAAGCCCATCTTCAAGGAATGCCATCTCATAGAATTCCAAGAGCCATACTTCGCTACTGTCCCCAAGGCAAAAGTCGCTGGGACATCCAAAAAGCGCTGGATGGAAAATTCCTCTTTGAGACCATAACAGGCCACACGGCCTAATACTTGCATGGATGATGATGATGAAACTTTTAACTCTAGAATCCTTCCATACTAACCCAGTACAAATTTTCATGTCTTATAACTGGCATGAAGTCGGCATGGGTTGTCACGATCCAATCACAATAATATTTGTTATTTGAGTTATTTGCAAAAAAAAAGTCTTTATGTCTTGGGACACCCTAGCATACATAACCGATTCAATCTCTTGACTGAAATTACAAAGAATGAGAAAATTAAGAAGAAATATTTTCCAATATTTAAGATTCACTTATATGTGGTTGTGTTTCAAGTGCACTCATTTTAAGGTAATTTTCATATACAACAATTATTGTAGATATTTACACAAATATAAACAACTATTCTCAGATATTTTTCACTTTCAGTGTATATTGCTCTCAATTTCTCATAATGCAGCGATTAACTAAACTTTAAACAAATGCTATATTTAAACTTAAGCCCCACTTCTGTCTCTTTAAAGTAAAATACTTGTTTGCATTCTTAATCCCAGGATAAGGAAAACTATATTCTTTTCAATGTCCATCTCAATGTAAGATTCATGACATCATGTAACTAAACATTCTAATTATATTATTTTGGACATCTCTCCTTAATATTAATGTTCAAGAACAAATCAACATTAATGTTGAGGTAAGATGTCCAGACTAAAATAATATAATTAAAATAACCTCAAAATATAACTTCCTAAAATTAAATATTAAACATTCTAATATTTTGATAATTTCTTTCTTCTAAAGTACTGTCAACCACTGCATGCTAAAGCCTACCTTGAAATTTCTTCCAGAGAAGCATTGTGATGTATAAAGGCCGTGTCCAAGAAATTATGTCACTTCTAACTGCAAGGAATAGAAATTGAATCTAGAATTCAGCAATGGCAACCCACTGTGCATAGTAGATGGAAGTCCCTGCATGAGTTAAGCAGAGTGGAGTGAGGTGGGTGTGGTGCAGATGGCAGGTAATGAGGATTATCCAATCCATCAAGCGAGGAGTTGCCTGTAGTTTAAATGACAGATTTGATGCTGGGTTTTAGTGTCTCGCAGTTAAAAGCAGCAGATAAATTTTTGGGCATGGACTTATTACATCACAACTCTTAACTGGGAGAAATTTCAAGGTATGTTTCGGCATTGCAATGGTTGACAGTTCCCTTGAAGCAATTTGATATCTCAATAATATGTTTTTTTTTTTAATTTTGCCATTCTAACAGAAGTAATTAAGTCCATTAATATATATATATATATATATATATATATAAAGACTATTGTAAACACATATGAAAGAAAATCCACAGTTTTTCCGGCAAAAGAAATAAAGTTAAACTGTGTCAATATTGCGTAACATTTTTAAAAAATTAGTAAAAAATCATTACATCTTAAGAATATAGGTGTGACTTAGTGATTTCTGCCAGAATGACAATATAATCTGTCACTTTTATTTTTGTAATTGAGCCAAAATTAAATTTTGAAACATACATTTTCTTTTATTTCATACTATGTCTCATCTTAGTATTTTGCAAGTGACCAGAAAATAGAACTTTACAGGACCATCACGAAAATGGACAACTTTTTCCAACTTATCAATAAAATGAGGTCTTACACTGCAATCATAGCATTTAATGCTATGCTTTGCAGCTTTACTAGGGAATTATAAGTGTGGTAGCTTCCCATTGCTTTCCACACTGGTGAAGAATGATGATGATGATGATGATGGTTGGATGATTTTCAGGGACCTTTGGGCCCTAAGCTTCCTGACATTTGTCTTACAGGTGAGGAAAAACCCCGAAAGAAACCTCACCCAGGAGCCTGTCCTGACCAGGAATCGAACCCGGGCCGCTGCATGACAAGGCAGCATGCTACCTCGAGACCACTGCGGTGGACCAATAAAATATGGCAAACTTATTAAGATATAAGAAACAAGCAATAGAAATTTATGGGCACAAATAATAAGTTCATATCATCATTGATTATTTCATTATAAGACTGAATAAAATTAAATGATTTAATAAAAGAAATGTGCTTTAATTTCTGTAACACAGTTTGCATTTAATTTTGCCAATTGTCAGTACTAACTGAAACAACTTAAAATTTTTTATTGTTACAGATGATAATCCAAATAGCTGACTACACATTCATAACTAAGTTTACTAACTAACTAACTTACTAACTCACTGGCACTATCGAACCCATAGGTTCATGGCCGCATGGACATATGCTCTCCGTACATCCCTATCGTGAGCTAATGTTTTCCAATCATTCCCTGTATAATCTACTTCCCTCAAATCTTAGTTAATGTTATTCTCCCACCTCATTCTTGGTCTACCAACTGGGCATTTTCCCTCTGATTTTTCCTACAAGAAGCTCCCATGCATGTCTTCCATTCCCCATTTGTGCCACATGTCCTGCTCATCACAGTCTATGAGACTTAACTGTTCGTATTATATCTGGGTACCTATAAAAACCATGTAGTTCACTGTTATGTAGTCTTCTCCATTCACCTGTCTGTTCATCTCTCTTTGGTCCAACAATTTTCCTAAGAACTTTATTCTCAAATACTCGTAATCTCCTTTCCTCCCTTAAAGTAAGAGTCCATGTTTTGCATCTATATAATATAACTGGTAGAATAATAGTTTTATATATCTTCAGTTTAACATTTCTTGAAAGGAGTTTGGACGTCAAGAGTCTCTGTAACGCATAATAGCACATTTCCAGAATTGAGCCTATGTTTAATTTCTTTGTGCATCTCATTCCTATTTGTGATTATTGTTGCTAGGTATTTGAATTCAGCCACTTCCTCAGAATTTACCTCATTTGTCATTAGCTGTCCATTTCCATTATATAATGAATTGATACATGTTATCATATATTTAGTTTTATTGATATTTACTTCCAGTCCCTATTTCTTAGTGTTACCCAATAGTTTGTGCATGTTGGCCTTTAGTATCTCTTTGCTATTGCCCAATAGTACATAAAATAACTAAGTTTACACAATGATTAATTTTTGTTGGCATATATTATTTTTATTCATATGTTATTTTGAAATAGTTCTAACAACCTAAAGATTACATTCATTGTGAGCATGTTGGGGACTGTCATTTTGTATCAGTTTTTGAATAGGTTATGTCCATCCATAATAATTCTGCCCGAAGGCATGTCCTTCACTGCAATCATAGCATTTTCATGCTATGCTTACAGCTTTACTAGGAAAATGTAGGTGTGGTAGCTTCCTGTTGCTTTCCACACCGGTGAAGGATGATGATGATAATGATAAGGATGATGTTGATGATGATGGCCATATGATTTCGGGAACCATTTTGGCCTTAAAGTTTTCCTGACATTTGTCTTACAGGTGAGGATACACTCCGATAAAAAACTCACCCAGAAAAACTGCCCCGACTGGGGATCGAACCCAGTCCCGCTGTGTGACAAGGCAGCACGATACCTCGAGACCACAGCGGTATAGTCCATGTAAATATTTATTTATTGGAAATAAAGATATTTGACATAATATGAAATAAAATTATGTACATTGCAAGGAGTGAAAATGTTTTACGAATTTGTTTTGAAATTTAGGTCTAAGTGTAAAACCTTACATTCTTTGCATGAAATATAAATAATTATTGCACTATTAATCCACCAACTGAACTACTGAGGTACACATGCTGACCAACATATAATTCTCATGTTGTTCCACAAAAATTTGTTTGTCCTTTCTTAATATTAAAGATACAGCAAATTGCACATTGGCTTCATTTAGCTGTTTATCAAATTCATATGGAATGTAGCATTAGTCTAAGCTATATTTTACATTTTTACTGAGTAATTAATTATTTTTACAATTTTTTACCAAGTTACCTAAAAAACATCTGCATATTACATCACCACTATATGGGTCTAGATCTTTAAGCTATAAAAAAGTTACAAATATTTATTTTGTACTGGTATGTGCTAAAAACTGAAAAAAAATTTAAAATATGACAAAATTGAATACTGGAACTCACAAATTGGACTTAAACATCAGGTTTTACTTCACTACTCTAGTGATCTGACAAACAAGAAATCTTAATTATAAAAATACAATAGGAAGTAACATTATGAGTTTCTACTTATAAATAAGTTGTGTCAGCCGTTATCTTGTCTTACATTTTGTTGTTTCTTGTAAGATATGTTTCAAAGCATCTTTGCTCCATCTTCAGTTGGTACACAGACTGATGATCTTTAAGTTGCCGGCCCTGGATCTCAACTCCTCCTCCTGGCATGACAGGCCTAGAGGGCCCTTAGCCTACCAGCCGGCTGCTGGCCTCACATCCGCATGTGTCATTCACAGAGGTAGATGATCATCAGCCAGTATTGGGGTGACATGTGGTTAGCATGTCGAGTCCCCCAGCCATTATAGCTGGTTTCCTCAATCTGGAGCCGCTACTTATTGTAGCTACCCAAATGCGTCATGATGCTGCGTGGACACCGGTCCCATACTGGCCGAAATACCATGAGAAAATTACTTCCCCCCATGGAGGCTCGAACCAGCGCAAGTCCCGTAGCTTTGCACCAAGGCTTCCTGCCATAACCACTCAGCTAGAGTGCGGGACCATCTCAACTCCTGCTCTCTCTTCTGATGGTTCAAGCAACTTGCTTATTAAACTTATTTCCCTGGGAATTTCAAAATTCATAATTTATTAAAACAGAAAACACAAATGAACTCAGCATATGGGAAAAATCTACATACAGAAGAACAAGGAGAGAATCATGAATTTTGAAATTCCCAGGGGGAGAAGTTTAATAAGCAAGTTATTTGGAACACAGGGAGCAGAAGTCGAGATCCAGGGCCGACAACTTAAAGATCATCAGTCTGTACCAACTGAAGATGGATTAAAATAAAGATGCTTTGAAGCCTGTCTTACAAGAAACAATGAAATGTCAGGTAAGATGACGGCAGACCCAACTTAATTTATTAAGAAATCTTAAGTCAGAGTCAATGTGTCAGATTGTATGATGTAATCTCTGTACTTCCCCCGACACTTGCAACTGAATCAGCAGGAACCTACTGAATTCTTTTCAGATAAGTTTTGTGTTGTAATGTGAGGAAAGTACTAAAACTTGTATTTACAGAGAAATTATCAAAAATATTTATTTATTTAATTAATATTTAAAGAATATGACACTATGAGGTTTATTTTAATTAATAAAAAATTAGAACTTTCTGTTAATTAAAATACACCTTATAGTCTCACTTCCTTCAAATATTAAGAAAATTTCACCACTCAAGTCATAAGGAAGACAAGAAACAACATGGTGTCACTTCCTTTAAATATTAAGAAAATTTGACTACTCAAGTCATAAGGAAGACAAAAAAAAACAACGTAAGTTGTTAACAACTGTTGAATAACAATTAACAAGATGGGGGTGTCAAAAATACATAATCCAATTCATGAATTTAACAATACTTTTTTTTTTTGGAAATAAAAGAAGAAACTAAAAGATATTTAAGACTAAAAGAAAAAAGGGAATATAATACAATTATGAGGTGAGTCGTTAAAATTCTAACCTTTCATTAATATTTATTTAAATAACATCTGAAAGTTTTAAAATACATATTTACAGGGAAAATATCAAAAATATTTGGTTACCCTTTAAAAAAAATTTTTAGTTGTTTACTCACAAGAAGACTAACAACAGGAATGTTAAGTTATGTAGGTAGGAAATAACACTATGAGGTTTATTTTATTTTTGTTGAGTTGTTTCTTGACTCACCTCATACTTCTTACAGCAAGGGAGTTTAGAAGTATGAGGTGAGTCAAGAAACAACTCAACAAAAAAAAAAAAAGGAATGTTACCTGATTTTTACAAACGATCCCTTCCTTTATAGCAACATTACTATCCATGGTAACTGTATTTAAAAAATAGTGCAAGAACAACAAGTAAAGAGAATATTTATGAAGGCAAATGTTTTCTTTCATTAGTTATACCTATAGATGCATTTGTTCATATAATAATAAATCCCTCGCTCCTCCTCATCACTCCCCGCTACTCTTCTCGTGAGTAACAAACTGTTTGCTTTTTTTTATGTGAAATAAAACTTTGAATGTACACTTGTCAAACCTTGATTGGAATACATACTATGTTTGGGAAGTACATATTAGGAAAAAAAAAATTTTTCATAAAATCTAATTAATTAATTAATATGTACATAAATGCAAAATTTAGACCATATCAATCTGATATTTTAGTGATTTTTGGTTGAAACTTTCAATACTTATAAAGAATCATTAAACAGAAAAATATGATCATAAATTATGAAAATACAATAAGAAGTAACATTATGAGGTTCTGCTTAATAAATAAATCGAGTCCTTATTTATTACATGATCATAAATGTAATTACCGTATATCTCGGCACATAAGGCAACCTTCAGATAAGACGAGGTATAGATATTTGTCAAAGTTTTATAGTTTTAGCATATATCTATCCTATTAGATGACCCCCAAACTATCAACGGTCTATGAATTTAGTTTAGATCAGCGATCACTACTAGCTTACTGTATAGCGTATACAAAATTACCGTATTCGTAATTTTTCAAATTAAATTTTGTTATATATTTTAGCCCCTCATTATGATAAATAAATACATTTTATTTTCATTCAACTGGCAACACTTTTACACTTTTGATAAGTTGTACTAACACGAGAGATGAGACCTGTCACATGGAAGGCGGAGGGGAAAAGAGATTGTTATGATAAGGAAGGAAGACTTGCGGGTGAGAAATTTCTTGTTACGCTACTATCAAACCCAAAGATATAAGTTATCTGCACTTTGCATCATGCATAGTAATAACAACACCATATTAATAATTAAAAGAAACAATGCAATATAAGCAATAATGTCCATGTTTATTTACTATACAAAACAGACTGCAAAAGAATTGAATAATCGGATGTTTTCAGAACTGGTTTGATAGTAGCTGTACTCATGGGGATTCATTAAATCTCTAACAGTTCCTCCCTCCCACATGTCAACTGATCGGTTTGTCACCGCGCACCATTATGTCAGTCGCAATCATTGGTTGCATTGTTATTTGTGTGTCGTGTGTTCAAGTAATTTTTATTATTTGCCGATGATGATGAATGTGAGGATTTTGCAGGATTTTAAATACATTGGTGAGTTATTTTTTCATTTTATAATGGTTTTAATTTATATAAATATCAATCTATTTTTTTTGTATCTGTCCTTTAAGATGACCCTTGATTTTGGGTTTTTTTTATGGTTCAACTATCGTCTTATCTGCCAAGATATACGGTATTTTTAAAGAAAATTTTCAAACAGCTTTAGTATAAAATTAAATAATAGTACAACTTGCTAAATTATGTTCCTAGTATAAAGGACAAAATTAATATAAGTGTAAAAATTTTAAATATGAATTTCTAGTGGTGAATATAATCAAAATTACTTTGGTTTGGAAATGTGCAGTTTTCTCACAATTCTTTTTTTATATGTTTATAGTTGGACTGGTAAAAACTGGCTAAGTTTTTATACAGTGCATAGGGGAAAATCATATAGAATAATTTTTCCTTTGGTATTTTTCAATCACATGGTCAGTTGCAACACAAATTAAAATTAGAAGAGAAAAAATTAAATAAACATTTGTTATTAATATTCTGCATGGAAAGTTAGCAACAGAGCAGCCATATTTTGTGTGTCTTACTGAAAAATACTAAAGGAATTTTTTTTTTATTTCATTTCAAGTTCCTTATGCACTGTAAATTAGGTCAACACTATCACTATAAAATAACACATGAATAAATTGTGTTCAAAAATAATTTCTTTGTAAAATGTACAATTGCAAGCCAAAGTCTATAATACATTTTGATTATATTTATTAAGAGAAATTCATACTTAAAAATCTATGCACTTACATTACATCCACCCTTATATATATATATATATATATATATATATACATTTATTTACTTATTTCAAGAGTATTTTTCATGTATGTATAGTTAGTTACTCAATACTGAACAACAGGTCCATGGTTGAGTGACTGTCTTTTAAACAATGGTCAAGAGACTTTGATTTCCTCAACATTTCACCACACAGTGGATCTATCATCCTCAAAGGTTGGTTTAAGACTAACAAGAGAACCGTCAACCATTGCACGCCGAAACCTACCTTGAAATTTCTTCCAAACAAGCGTTGTGATGTACCAAGGACATGTCCAAAAAATGATCTGCCTTTTTAACTGCAAGACATTAAAATCCAGCACCAAATTTCTCATTTAAAATATAGGGAAGTAATACAGCTTGTAAATTGGTAGATTGGATAACCCTCACTACCTGCTGTCCATGCTGCATCCCGCTTTATTTCACTCTGCTTTTACTAATGCAGAGAGTTCATCTGTACCGTACAGTGGGTTACCAATGCAGCATTCTAACATTGATTACTTTAAGTTATGTAGGTAGGAAATAACACTGTGAGGTTTCTTTTAATATTGTTTAGTTCTTTCTTCACTCACCTCATACTTCTTAACTCCCATGCAGACTCAAGTTTCTTCACTTCATTTGTGACATTCTCAATGCTGTATTACGTTCACAACTGATGTCCAATGGTCTCCTATCCTGCAGACTGACCTCAGTGCCATCTGATGGTGCTGAGGTCAGTCTGCAGGATAGGAGACTGTTGGACATCAGTTGTGAACGTAATACAGCATTGAGAATGTCACAAATGAAGTGAAGAAACTCGAGTCTGCTTGGGAGTTAAGAAGTATGAGGTGAGTGAAAAAACAACTAAACAATATTGATTGCTTTACCCTGCAGTTAAAAGCAGCAGATAATTTAATTTTTTGGACATGGCCTTGGTATATCACAATACTTCTTTGGGAGGAATTTCAAGGTAGGTTTTAGCAAGCAATGGTTGACAGTTCCCTTGTAAGTCAATTGTCAACTGCTAACTACATTTATATCTTTGGAAACTCATTATGGCAACAAACAATTGACAATTAATCAGTCTCAAACCAACCCTTGAATGTGCCAGATGTATTCTCTGCGAAAACATTTGGGAAATTCAAGCCTCAGACCACAGCCCAGAATAATCTCTGTCAATATTGTCATTCTGGCTGTAAAAGCCTCAATAATTACACAACAAGCCCCATGTTCCTGACAGAATCATGGTTTGTCAAAAGTCACAATAGTGGCTATTAATTCTGTATGAAATACTGGTCAAATTACACTTTTCACAACACATTCAAACAAAAATATCCCATTTTATTATTTCAATCGTAATTATTTAGTATACAGAAAAGTCTCTGACATTTTCTCAGCTTCTTGGTAACAGCATCAGCATTTGTCATTGCTGGTGAATGGAATCTGCTACAGTCACATGCTATAATCAGTCTTTCTCTTTCTCTCTCTCTCATTTTCCTGCCTTCAAGGATGAAGCAGATGGACACATTGCTACTGACAGCTACATTACAGTTGAAATGCCCGTTTTGTTACCTACATCCTTTCCCCTTTCTCCCTTCCCTTGTACAGTATAGGGTAAATTCTCCTATCTTTCCCTTTGGAACACACAACTCCTATATAAAGTGAGGACTGAGCAATTCAGTCCAATCCAGCATAGTTCGCCATAGTCAGCTTCAGTATTCTCAGTTATCATGGATTTATGGATTTGAGTTCTTCATCAAGAGTTATGTTACAGCATGAGTGGCAAGCGGACCAAGATCTAAGTCAACAACGGACTTGCTTTCATAACTGTCAAGCGAAGAAAAAAGTATACTTTTTATTCTGTATGTTAGTTATATCCTATGTCTACTCTTTTACAGATAACTCATTTTATAAAAGATGGTATGTATGTATTTTTCATTCTCTGTAAAGTTTATTATTGTCATTTCGTGTTTATTTTGGACTATCTGTTTGTAAAACATTTACGTTTCATATTTTATAACATGCAATATTTCAGTTATCAATTAAACATCAAACATCATATTTATGGTATCTGTTGGTAAATTTAATTGGATTGTTTGATTAAACATAAGTTTGTAGATTATATGTTGTTTATGGAATTTAAAATTATATCTGGCTCGAAAATAAAAAGAAAATTGATGTCATGATGATATTGTAACGCATTGTATAGTAGTGTTTGGATTGTGCAGGTGATGGCAGGAATAGGGATCTCGCATAGTTTATTGGATGGAAAAAAGTGAGTTGAAAGACCTGCACAGAAATTTTGGTATGCATCTGAACCTCCATGTAGAAGGTTCTCTATACATCTACCCTCCATATCAGGAAAGTTTGATGTCAGAAACTTCTATACTAGAAGAATCTCAACTGATGCCAAGAACTTTCTTGTCATCACTTGGAAATAATTGTGTGACAAATAAACTGTAAAGCAAGATTAATTATTGCAGCAAGTTGTATCGAAAGTATCACTGAAATTTTATGTGAACCAAATAAAGGTATTGTGAAAATTTTACCTGGACATATGTTGTGTATGTTACAAGTAAATAAAATGAGAACAACCCCCAGTAGTGTTGCACAATATAATCTCTTGTAAATAAAGCTATATGATCTCAATCATATTAACATAATCACCTATCAAAATAGATTTCATTTAACATATACAGTACGCCATTACGCATGACCTCTGTTGGCATTTGAATTGATGTACATTTTAATTGAAAAGTGAAGATTGTTGTTTAAAATGGCACCACAAAAGTTTACAATAAAACAAAGGATTTATTTTGTCAAATGTACTTGAGAGAAGAACTAGTGCAATGATTATTAATGTTGAGTTGTTTTTGACTCACCTCATACTTCTTAACTCCCTTGCATACCCGGGTTTCATCACTGCATTTGTGACATTCTCAATGCTGTATCACGTTTACAACATTGTGATACAGTTGTGAACGTGATACAGCATCGAGAATGTCACAAATGCAGTGATGAAACCCGGGTATGCAAGGGAGTTAAGAAGTATGAGGTGAGTCAAAAACAACTCAACATTAATTAAAGAAAACTCATAGTGTTATTTCCTACCTACATGACTTAAGTGCAATGATGTTTTGGCATTTTCATTCCATATAGGAAGACTACACGAGAGAGAGATATAACAGACCCTGTTCATTGGGAGCAATAAGTGCTGATGCTGGACCTGCTTATCGTCATGTGCCATAGACCATTCTGTATTTCTAAAATAATTGAATTTACTTTCATAACTATAAAATTAACTGTGTACTGAGTGTATGCTGCAGGACTGGACATTACAAGGGGGAAAAACGGCTATGGGCAATTCTCTCACAACTTCCCACACTGTAAGTAGGCCAATTATGCTGTTGCCAGTTTGGAAGATGGCAGTGGCAAGTAACAGTTATTCTTTGAATTGGTCAGTTTGTAGTGCCCAGATTTAATTCCACGTGATATTTACTTGTATTCTGTTGATGATCTAAATTTCAATATGCAGAGTGGAAGTAATACAAGTGCAAGGAGATGTTATATTACAATAAAACAAACACATCTTCTCTTTTCTTTATTTGTAGAGAAGAATATATGCGTGAATCAAAATTTGAACCCAATGTCTCAGATTCCTGATTCAGGTGTATAGTTTTCTCTTCAAATAAAATTTGTCTTTCGGTGAGAAGTGAATTTCAATATCTAAGATCAACATCTCTCTTTCAGTTGAATGCATTGAACTCTTATAGGAATATAGTTGAATGCAGGCTTTCACGGCCGGTAATCATAATGTTGAGCTCTACTTAGAGCTTCCGACCAGGAAACACGCCTAGAAGCACTCGCCACTGAAGATGCCCTCCGCAGTTGAGGGCGAAACGTCTGGTATCAACACCAACTATGGACCACGGCCACAGAACCCGGAATCACTCAACATCTCTCTTTCATTTTGTAACCCCATGGTTAATGAAATAATTAAGACCAAGCTTTGTGCAACGTCCCAACCAACAGCACACAATAAGATTTGCTCGATCCTTGTGCCAGAGACATAAACAGCTGTCCTGGGATGTATTCACAGATAGTCACTGCACTCGCACAGGTCAATGTTGCAACATTTCTCTTTTGATATTTGGCATCAAAATATTAAACTTTATTTTTGTGTTCCACCCAAGGAATAAGTTGTTACAATCTGCGTACTTATATTACTTCCACAATGTATAATGCAAAGTTCAAGCAAAATATCTATGTCAAGTGATTATAAATGTGTTCAAGAGATGCAAGATGTGCCCACATGTGATGGTCATCATTTTGAACATCTTTTTACTCATAAGGTAAGTCTTTATTAAATAATTTGCTGGCAGTCATTTAATGACCATTGCTTTCCACAGGATACCAAATGGACCTTTCAATTCAGACACTAATTTAAAATTACAATTTTCTTGAAAAAGATGCATATTTTTTTTTTAAGATATCTTCATGAAATCAATGCCATTGGAAAAAGAAATGTTTCCTTTTATAAGTTTGTGGAACAATTTTTATTTAATTTTGAAATGGTGCAATAGTCAGATATGAATTTTACAGCTTTATTCTGGAATTATATGAAGAAACCCTTACTACTGAAAAATATTTGCAGAGACTCTACTGATATGCGATCTTGCTTGAGTGTACATAATTATGCTGACAAGGCATTTGATTAATGCAATTTTTGTGTCATACACAATTTTTTTTATCTCCTTACACTCCACAGGGCTCTCAAGGCCATGGAAAACATAACTCCTTCAGTCAATAAATGGAGTACAGAAAAAAAAGTCACTGTACATGTCATCAAATGAATATTATTCCATTCATTTTGAGATTTTTCTATTTTGCTATAAACTAAACAAGATAAGCCATGTTTTTATAAATCTAATAAAGATACTCATTGTCAAACTATAGACAGGGAAAAAAAATTTACAATAGAAGAAAATCTCATATTATGGGAAGGACATCTTAGTTGGAAACTATTTATTTCACACAAAAGAGTCAGATTAGGGAAGGGGAAAATTCTGATTTGTGAAAAATCCCTAACTGGATACCTGTAATATTTACACAGAAAAAGGAACAGGTAATACGGTCAACTTGGTTAAGAGTAGAGCTATGTTTCTAGACAATTATCATAGCTCCCTTAAGTTATATTTAATTTCCCATAACACGAGCACAGATGCAATTTATACTGCCTGCACTTCCTAAAAGGCATTGTAAAATGGGATAGAAACACAGCAATTATCTCCCTTATTTACGTCATAAGGGATGACCATGGGCAGGTATCAATCTTATCTCATTGGCATTCGTGGGTGGATGTGATAAATGCAGGAAAATCAGATCCAATTAAAGAAAAGAAAATAATCAATTGAGTTTGGTGTTTACTTGATGAAAATCCATATTTATTAATTAAATGAAAATAAAACGTAGTTTTATTTGATTTTCATACTTATTATATAATTCAGTGACAGCTGTTTCGGTACACTGTACCTTCTTCAGACATGTTAAATTATGAATTGTGTTCCAACTGATCTAAGCAACAATACAACAATATTTATTTAAATTTTTGAATTTAACAAAGGGGATTCATTCAAATCAAGTTGAGAATTTAACAGTTTTTTACTACTTTTAAACCTATTAATTTCTACAGCCTCCAAAAGATCTAACTTCTTACCCTTATCACAAATATGTAAAATTTCAAAATTTGGATCGAAACAATGATTAAATTGGAATCGGTGGTTAGCATACTTTGAATATTCAAAATTTTGAAATTTTACATATTTGTGATAAGGGTAAGAAGTTAGATCTTTTGGAGGCTGTAGAAATTAATAAATTTAAAAGTAGTAAAAAAACTGTTAAATTCTCAACTTGATTTGAATGAATCCCCCTTTGTTAAATTTAAAAAAAATTACATAAATATTGTTGTATTGTTGCTTAGATCAGTTGGAACAAAATTCATAATTTGTTAACATGTCTGAAGAAGGTACAGTGTACCAAAACAGCTGTCACTGAATTATATAATAAATATGAAAATCAAATAAAACTACGTTTTATTTTCATTTAATTAATGAAAAAAAAAAATACAATATTCATACTGGATATTGTACACATTTACAATCAAAATATAGATAGGGTGGATTTAGTGAACAGGATACCATCAATTCGGAAAAAAAATTATACAAGAAATAATTTAATTCATCCACATTATGGATATTGCCATATACAACTGGAAAGCCTTGCATGTAGAATACATGACACTCTTAGATATTCGTCTTGCTATTTCACATTGGTCTGGTTCGAAAAGTGCTACTTGCCACACATACATCTCTCGGGGACTAAAAATCGTCAAAATCTTCACCACTCCAACAAAAATAAAAATATCTTATTTAAAAAATACCGGCCAAAAAAAAAAATGCAAGCCAGCGATATGCATTGTGGAGATGTGACCCTCTATTTAAACCCTTGTTTCATGATATACTACACTCAAATAACATGTAGAAATAAGATTATTATATTTTAATAGTATAGGTGCATTTACAAAAATAATAAATTTAGAAATTATAATACAAAAGTAAATGCATCGTAGAGAATCTTGGTCCACAACCTGCTGCGGACATTTATGCTTGACACAGAATCTCCATCCATAACAGGGAATGGGTTGAGATTTTGATACACAACTTTTACTGCAGAATCTGGGTGAGATTTAGTGGCTTTATAACAATAGTGTAACAACTTGAGTGCAGGATATGTAATTAGCCATGCAGCACACACTGTATTATCAAAAAAAAAAACTTTGTTCTTACAGCATAATGTAATTTTGGACACATGAATTACATTTATTTTCCATGTTAATCTATACATGAAAATTTTCCTTCATGAATTATTTCACGGATAATCAATCGCTTCATGCAGAAAAGGACCTCAGTCCTGTTTTTATGAAAGTAAGATTTTTGTGTTAAGAGTGTAGAGCATGTTTTTCATGAATACTGCTCACAAAATTATCTTATACACACAACAATGAGCACAGACAATCTCTTTTATTGTGAAAACATGCAGAACACGGTAATAAATTCTATATTTAGTAAATACACAATGGACTCAGAACCTTTCAGCATGAAGTGATACTAAACTGAAAATGAAAACAGAAATTAAGAGCAAGAACAGATTTTTCAAGTACATATAAAATTATTTAGCATCAAATGAATACAAAATGTAACTTATCAGAATATATCGTGTGCCAGTTGTTACAGGACACAGAAGACCCTTGGGTGATAGGAGGTTAAGGCTCCTACTTTTTCTAGACAATTGGCACTTGATGTCAACTGGGTTGTCAGCCATTTACCCCCAGAATAAGCATCTGGTACTCATTTCCATTAGAGGCTGAGTTGACCCCAGGGCCATTGTGTCACCAGAAGGTTTGGATCAGTTTTTAAAATTCTGACCCCATCAAGGATCAAACCCTCGACCTTCCAGGTCGTAGCATATTGCCTTAACCAAATACATTATGGAGTGTCCCCAGTTGTGCTCAGTACTGTCACTATATATGGAAAATGGAAAGATACTTCTTAATCATGTCCAGCATAATGACAGATTGAGGGATGAGAGGAAATTACGCCCCTATTATTGAAAGCCTGCGAAATACAAGGATGTGGCTAATCAGACCTGCCACATCATCACAGGAGTAGATGAAATGACATGGAATGAAATGGATGAGTATGGAGAACTGCTGAAATTAAATTATTGGTAGGGTAATACAGGAAACCCCCAAATAAAAACCTGTCTTTGCTCTGATTCATCTACCATGAACCCCACGTTTAATGAATGAGATGCAAACTTAGGATTGAGAGACGGATAATGAGTGTCGCTACTTGCACCACCTAGGAAAAATAGAAACCAAACTAATATTTCATTCTATAGATTAACAGAAATAAAATGTTTTATCTTGTTTGATTTCCAGGCTCTTGGCTGTGGTCTTGAGGCTTGTAGTTCCCCGACTTTTTGCCAAAGACTGCATCCGGCATCCTCAAGGGTTGTCTTGAGACTGGCAATTTTGTCAACTACCTGCTCTATTTATACATTTATCCATGATGTGTTCTCTGCATGATCCATTACTTTGTAAATTATATCTGCCTTCTGGTTGGTTAGCATTAGGGTCTTCCATTGCACCAATGAGGTTGCTGTCTGATGTTCTAGTAGATTGTTTTGTAGGGGTCTACATCTGGCTTTTTTTAAGACTGGAATCCATGCTTTGTTGACTTTTAAAGATTCTTCCTTTCTATTGTAACTATTTTGATGTTTGAATATTTCAATGGCTTCTCGTTGCAGACGGGTAAAATAGTGTGTGCAGTTAGATAATATATCTGTGTTGTTGTATTGTACTGTATGACCTTCAAGTAGAGAGTGTTCTGCTACTGCTGACTTTTCCATTTGTTTAAGATGGCTGTATCTTTCGTGTCCTTGAAGTCTGGTTGTGATGCTGCGTTTAGTGGTGCCTACATACACTTGGCCGCAACTGCATGGGATCCTGTATATGCCTGCTGATTGAGGAGGATGAAGTTGAACCCCTACAAGAACAATCTACTAGAACATCAGACAGCAACCTCATTGGTGCAATGGTAGACCATAATGCTAACCAACCAGAAGGCAGATACAATTTACGGAGTAACGGATCACGCAGAGAACACATCGCAGATAAATGTATAAATAGGGCAGGTAGTCGACAAAATTGTCAGTCTCAAGACAACCCTTGAGGATGCCAAATGCAGTCTCTGGCGAAACGTCGGGGAACTACAAGCCTCAAGACCACTGCCAACAGCCCAGAAATCTTCTACAAGATCATCATAATAATTCCGGCCGTGAAAGCCTAAGTCAAGAGTAATTTTTCTTCATGATGAGCCAAAGTCATTTGCTGATGAAGAACAAAATACAATCAAAGTTTGTAAAACTTAATTTAAATATCAACTAATATCCACGTGTATAATGGATAATTAACAATTTTCAAAATGGAATATTTTAAAGTATTTACTCCATCAGTTTCATATCTCTCTCTTCCTGACTCTAGATTAAGAAATCTGTTCTCACTTGGAAGTTCCTTAGCATGTGTCAGCATTGTATATCTGGCAACATCTGGAGGAAAACGACACAACGACATACCTCTATTAATTATTCTATTTTGGAAGTCATCATCTTCACCTCCCCAACCAAAAAAAATATTTGAAAAACCATTCACAAGTTCAAATTGTTTTTTTAATATGGCTACAGCACCACCAAACAACTCCTGATATGGCAAATTGTAACGGAAAGTGTCAAGGCTGGAAGACATGTGGCGTGGCTGATGTGTACAAGCGTACATGTTGTTTAACTTCTGGGGAATCAAATCTACATCATGGAATATGAAGCAATGATAAGCATAAGTTTTCAGAGCTTCTACATAACCTATATTTAGAAGTTTGGCACGATTAAATGCTCCTTTTGTCCCTTGTTCAATGACAAATATCCGATAATTTAGAAGTTGTCTTTGAAGAAACGGATGCATGTAAGACAAGAATATTTGAAGTTGCAACGTACGGTTTCGAAAGGGTATTACAATTGCAACTTCATGTTGAGATATGCAATCAGGTGGTTTCCAGGCGCCACCTACACCAACATTAAATTTATTTGCTAAATCTTTCATATCAAAATCTGTTACAGATATGTTTGGATGTTGCAAAGTATTTTCTAGATCAGTAGGAATAATTGAGCATAAAGATTTGTCACTTTCTTTCACACATGACAGAGCATTTGGTGAAGGTTCGAGTTCATCAGCAATCTCATTGTGTTTAATATATGTGTAGTATGATGAAGCAAAACGACCTGGATGCAGTGAATAACATAATGTTATAAATATTACAATACCTAAAGTAATTTTCTTCATTAGGTCTTTACTCTGAAAGACAATTAGTCTTGCTCTTGTAAACATTGTCGGTTTTCCATCTGGCAGATACAATTTCATTCTTATATGCCAAAAATTGAATAAATAAATAATCCACTACAAAAACATTATCAGTATTTTATAAATAATAATATTTAAGTAATATCAATTTCATTAGGCAGGCAGTTAAATGGCCTTCAACTCAAAAGACGAGTTTCACTCGTTTAACTCTGCTGTTATATATTTTGCAATAATTTGTACATCCCTCAGCAGGGCAATCTTTTGCTAACATTCATGAATAGTAGAGGAATGTGTTTTGGCCTTTACCATTTTTGTGATCTCAAGTACCATTATATTTTGTTCGTTTTGAATGTCTGAAAATAAACCGTATAATTTACGGTAACTAAAATATTGTTTCTGGGGAAATGCATTGATCATTTAAACCTGAAGTGAATGGGTTAAATAAAGAAACAATAAAAGGAAACTGAATATTTAGAATATATGAATGTGGCATTTTATATAAATATGTGATTACTTAAAGCTATTACGTACATGAAACTACGTAAGTGGGCATTTCCTCGGCACAATTCTTATATAGCAATGTGATTTACACTTAATAGTAAGTATTCATCGCTTTCATCTAGTGCTCTCAAATAGTACTCAAATGTGCCATGGCATGCAAATCAATACATTTTATAAACATTCATCAGTAATTTGTACTACATATCAGTTGTCATCAAAACCATATAACTTGTGCATTTCAGATGTCAGGCTAACACTCAGAGATGAGTTCTGTCTTTCTTAACACACCCACACGATGGATTTTGGCGCACAGCACCAGGCAAATCTGTTAAAAAAACTACACTAAATACTAAATTTGCAAGGCGTAAAGTAACAATTTTTCAATTTATAATGATAATTAAGGATAATAATCGTATTATATTATTATTATTATTATTGGAAAAAAATGGGAGGAATCTGTTGACAATATATGGACAATCCAATAAGTACTTACAAGAATAGTTAAAGCTCAGCAGAAAAGAAATGGATTATTGTACGCAGAAATGCCAGAAAGTTTAAAAATTAGGAACATGTCCCAAATAAGGAAATTGGAAACATATGGAAGCAGAAGAAGAAAAGAAAGCATCATAATTGAAAGGAATTGAGGAAAAAATAATTAATTAATGGTTAGGACATACTTTGACAAAATGGAAGATGAGAGATGGACCGAAACAAACTTATATCAATATCTATTGACCATTGAGACCTTTCACAGCCGGTGTTGCTAGAATGGTTTTGAAGAAGATTTTCGAGCTGTATGCCATGGTCGTGAGGCTTGTAGCTCCCCGCCTTTTCACCAGAGACTGCATCTGGCATTCTCAAGGGTTGTACTCAAGATGTAATAAAATTACTTCAAAACAATAACCTCATTGAAATGGTTTAGAATCAACATGCAGATGTAATAAAATTACTTCAAAACAATAACCTCATTGAAATGGTTTAGAATCAATGTGCAGATGTAATAAAATGACTTCAAAACAATAACCTCATTGAAATGGTTTAGAAGAATCCGGGATAAGCAACAAAACACACACAGACATTAAACTGAAATCTAAAAGTCACACCAGTCATAACCTACAGATTAGAGATTATTTGTGAATACCTAAAAAAGAAAACCCTGGAAGACATAGAAAAAGTTAAAGTCAACTTCCTCAAGAAATCACTAAGTTTATCCAAGCATACTCCATTGGCTCCATTGAGTCTCACATGCTAACAAAAGAACAATTCTTCATACAAAAACTATGTCAAGACCTGCTTCTACAATACATCGAAGCCTACAGGGAACTACTGCAAGAACTTAACAAGAAGAAACAAGAAATACGACCGAATTTCTTTCCCACGGATGTGATGGTTTACAGGGAATGGACACAAGACAGATATGACTTGTAACACACCATGAACTTCGCAGTGCATGGTTTCCATCACCAGATTCTCCAGACAGAGAAATACCACGAACTGGAAGTACTAGTGCAAACTACAAGGATCAAAATGTGACCGATATTATTTAATGTGGTGCAAAAAAGAAAGAGTAACACTTACAGACATCTGTAAAACTTAGAGTGAACAAGAAACATGCACATTGTGCGATATCTCCCCGATTATTATTAAATTCCTCACAATGTTGGGTGGATCTGGAGCCATAAACTGGAGAATATTTCTTCCCCCACAGAGACTCAAATCTGCATGAGTCCCATAGCTCTGCACAATGGTATTATATGCTTCAGATTGCTAATCCAATTATGCCTCATAGTAAACCAATTTATTCTGAGTTATAAAATCAATGTTTAGTAACATAGATTTAAATTTTTTATTAATATTGAAAGAGGTTATGTTGGATAAAGTACTGAACAAAGATTATTATTATTTTTTAAATAATAATTTCCACAATTAGGGTTAATGTTTTGGTTATTCATGTGTGTTTGTATATGTGTGTGTGAGAAAAAAAAACCTTAGTCAACAAATTATGCTCGATATGGGCTTAAGATAATTCACTTCTGGTATGAAGCTAGTTGAAATGCCATAGGGTGAGTTCCTACATCTGAAATTGAATTTCTTTTTCATATTCAAGGTTCTATAAAATGCCACACTTGTCTGTGATCTGTGTATCAATATCTTTTAACTATCTGTCCAAAGTAATCTGTGTTCTCTCAAATATTCCTCACATGAGAATTTTATTAAAATAAATACCACATTTTCCACTATATAAAAAATCATCATCCTGTCAGGTATTAGTCCTAGAAGAATTGTTACGGCCTGAGAAAGCAGTTTTCGTGCCATCTTTTCATAGGTCGACCAGGTGACCGTTTCACATTCGGACAGTAGTTCATTATTGCCTTGGGGATCCTGGATCTAGCCATTCTTGAGACATGTTATTTCCAGTTTAGCTGGTATCTGGAGATGTAGTCCAGTATTGGTGACACATTAAGTTCTTGAAGGATTTCTACATTTTTCTTTCGATCCCATTTGGTGTAGCCAGCTGTTCGGCGCATAAATTTCATCTCGCAAGCTGTTAGTCTGCTTTCATCTCTTGTCCTTATAGTCCACACTTCACTCCCATAACATATGACTGGTCGAGCCATTATTTGATAAAGACGAGTACAAGTTGATTTTTGCACTAATGAAGGTTTTAAAACTCTATTAATGATTCCCATTGATTTGTTGAGTTTCACAATTTTCTCTGGTAAATCCAAATTTTCAACAAAAGAGAGTTTATATCCTAAATAAGTAAACTCATTAACTCTAATAATATTAATATTTAATTTTAGGAAGTTATATTTTGAGGTTATTTTAATTATATTATTTTTAGTCTGAACATCTTACCTCAATATTAATGTTGATTTGTTCTTGGACATGTTTCAAAACAATTCTGTTTTATCGTCAGCTTTCCCAGACTGGGAAGAACAAATCATCATTAACTCTCTCTAAAATGTTGTTATTTAAACAAATTTTGTTTGGTATTGGGGATTTTCCACAAAAGGCCATTATTTTAGTTTTATTGGTAGATATTTCCATTGAATATTTCTGGGCTATCAAATTTAAATTATGTACTAACCATTGTAAATCATCATTGAATAAAATATCCCTATGTATGAGACACACCCAAGGTAAGTATTTGATAAATATAATATCCTAGAAAAAACATAAACCTTAACACTTTGAGACCTGCGGTGGTACTAGTACCAC
This sequence comes from Diploptera punctata, assembly GCA_030220185.1. Taxonomy (NCBI): domain Eukaryota; kingdom Metazoa; phylum Arthropoda; class Insecta; order Blattodea; family Blaberidae; genus Diploptera; species Diploptera punctata. Next base: position 1,365,990 of record JASPKZ010010253.1, read on the forward strand.
AGCATTTAAATGACACTGAAGCTGGAGAAAGTTAAATCCCTCGGCATGCCTGTGTCGGCAGATTTACAGGGGTGTTGTTCTGAACCCGGCATGCCTGTGCCAGCAGATTTACAAGTGTGCTTTTCTGTAAATCAGCTGGCACAGGCATGCCGGGTTCAGAAAAACACCCCTGTAAATCTGCCGACACAGGCATGCCGGGGGATTTAATTTTCTCTGGCATTAGAGTAATTTAAATGCTGTGGTACTAGTACCACTGCCGGATTCAAAGTGTTAAAGAAGATTTTGGCATTTTTTTAATAAGTTTTGTTTTTGTAACCATAAAAAGTACAATATGTTTCATGAAATGGTAACAACTTAAGGCATCACTTTTAAAATCTTCAATGTTACACTTAAAAGAGTACATTCACTGCATGTGAACGAACCATTTTTTTAAAAATTACAATGCCATTTTGGCTATTTTCTTGCAACCTTTTCAAAAGTTTGTTTCTAGTTCAGACAATTCTGACTTTCAGATGTACCGTGCACTTGCTTTGTGTAAATTGTACAATATCTTCTTCTAACCTTCCCAAGTTCTAATTATTTTTTTCTGTAGACGTAAGTCCAAAATATCTTTCAGCTTCCTTATTCTCCCTGCAATTTGCAACTTGAAGTATATGTCACCTGCTTTTTCCATAAATGAAAATTACATACTGTACACAAAACATCTTAACATGTTTAATCAATATTGATAAACATTATCAACTAATTTCTCAGATAAGATATTATGAAATTTGAATAGCCAATCATGTGCTAGAAATCAAGTATCTACTGACTGTACCATTAACTGCCTTCAAAAAACTTGGAAGATAAAAGGGAGTACTTATGACTAAGAAAGAAACAATGACAATCGTGTCTTTCATATATTATGCAATTTTTAAAAAAAATGCAATAATTAGGTCAGAAATGCATTGAAATATAAAATTCTACTTTTATATTTTCATCTACAAACACTCCATTTCAGTGCAGAAAATTATATCAGGCATATGTCTATCTCCACTGTCTCGGCAGGCAGTTACACAGTTTACAAAATTCGTGATGACCATTTCACAGATATCTTTGTTGATGTCGTTGATGACACGTTGAATTTCCTCCTTAAGTTGGAGAACTGTTGGTGGTTTGTTCACGTAGACTTTGGACTTCACGTAACACCATAAAAAGTAGTCACATGGAGTAAGGTCACAAGATCTAGTAGGCCATTTCAAATCACCACAAATTGAGATCACAGACAGTGAATTTTTCACAGAGTAGGGTTATTGTCTTGGGGGGATGTGTAACAGGTGTGACAGGTCTGACAGGTACAAATTCTACGTGGACAAACGACAAACAGTTTTCCAAATTAAGGAAGAAATTTAACATGCCTTCAACGACATAAACAGAGATGAGATAAAAACTTAAAATATGTACCTTTTTGGCAGGTGCCATCGTCCTCAACCATGTTAAAATATTATGTTTAAAATATTATCTGGAGGCCTTTCGGAAGTTAACTTCCATCAGCAGCAGGATGAGCTTCTGCTACTAGTTGTTGTTGTTCTTGTTGTTTATGAAGATGTAGACTCCAAGTCTATATCGTTATAAACAACAAGAACAACAAGAACTAAGTCTACATCATCATTACAACAACAACTAGTAGCAGAAGCTCACCCTGCTGATGATGGAAGTTAACTTCCGAAAGGCCTCCAGATATTTTAAACATAATATTTTAACATAGTTGACGACGATGGCACCTGAAAAAAAAGGTACATATTTTAAGTTTTTATCTTATGACTATTCATCTTATCGGAATTTGATATGAATTTTATTAGTATTGAATCAACAGAGAAGTCTGTGAAAGGGTCATCACAGACCGAATAACTGCCTGCCAAGACAGTGGATGTGAACATATGCCTGATAAAATTTTCCACACTTTTATGGGAGTATGTGTACATGAAAGTAACAAAAAAATATTTTATTTCAATGCATTTTTGACTTAATTATTGCATTTTTAAAATTTGCATAATATATCAAAGACCCTATATAATTATATAAGGAGTCCCCATTTTTAAATCAAGTTTTAAGGTTAAATAATAGCTATTCTATGCCATCGTGCCAGCAGTAAATATTCAATCACAGAACTACTGACTTTTTAGCTTTGAGCTGACCAATGTGATAACACATGTTCCTGCTAAAACCAATTGCCAATATGTTTGCTCACATATAAGGGGACCTACATTAGTGGGCAAGTTAGGGTGAGAAAATGTTCAAGTTTGTGTTAGATAGGCAAGGTAGTGTTAGTTTGGGCAAGTTAGGGTGAGAAAATTGGCGACTTAGTACACCAGAACAGTTTAGTGTTCACTTGTTTGTTAGCAGGTATTTTTGTGATAAGTTGGCAACACTGTCTGAGCAATGACTAGTACACATTTTACATTGCAAATATGTTTATTTTAGATTAATTTGAGCTCAAATTCTCACTTCATTTTAAGACATTTCTCACATTTGTTTTGGGAAAAATTCAACACATATATTTCTCTCGGGTAATTATTCACATACTGAAACAATATATTGTGTATTTTTTAAATTTATGTTGGTGGCATGGTTACATAGAATCCCGAAAAAAATCTTTATACACTGGAAAATGTATCATTGATGAGACTTTCATCAATTCGTTCTAAAAAAAATATTGAAAAACCAGAGAATATTCTCCTTTTGTATGTGGATATGACCCAAAAAGACCTGAATCAAAAATCATAAAAACCGGTATTACAGTTTTGGAAACTGAATATCAATTAATTTCTCAGTAATATACTTACTGAGTTTTAAAGAAGGTCATTTATTGTAGGCAGAAGTTTGTATTATCTGAAAATAAAAAGATAAATGTTCTGATATTTTTCACTAACAGTACCCAGTAATTGTGTAGAAAGCTACCACTTCTACCCAAATATAATTGGCTCAACAGTACATTACCTTTCCCGGCTCAATTGCACTTCTACTAGCGCTTGATTTTTCAGTTATATTGTTGTAAACTATAGCTCTTCTTCTGTATTTACTAACATTATTTAATATTTTAAACTTCTTGAAACAATTTTTATAACATTATTAGACAATTTTTGAGTATTTATTTAAATATGCAAATCACAATATTATGACACTGTTAGACAATATTGCGATGCTAACTGCTATTTTCTCCAGAGTATATTACTTAGTCTATGATTTTTCTATCGCTGTTTTGGGTTATCGCTGTTTGGATCAGCGTTATGGAGTGATAAGTAAGTGTGCACCAATTTTTAATAAAATTTTGGTAATTTTAATATTTATTAATTAAAATCAAATAAAACTACGTTTTATTTTTATTTAATTAATAAATATGGATTTTCATCAAGTAAACACCAACTCAATTGATTAATTTTAATATTATTAATATATTTTTTAACATAGATTTGGGGATTTATTGCAAATATTGGTCATTTAAATTTCATAGCGACGGATAGTAATCAAGCTTGATAATCGATATGTGGTTCGATTGTGGGTTATCACTGGCTCTATAAACTCTGGCACATTCGCACTGTTGTTCTATAGGACTTTGAAAATATTTCACGCTAGTTTAAGTGCAGTTTTTTCCCTTTCCCTTCATTTTCCATACTATATTCTTGTAATACTGTTACTCTACGTACTTATTTTGTCTTTACTAACATTTTGTAATACTTTAAATGTTTTTCAACAATGCTCATAACATTTTTTACAATTTTTACATATTTATTTATTTACAAGAAACACGGTAACATTGCAACATTTTTAGAAAATATTGTGATACTCACTAGCTATTTTCCCTTATCTTCCAATATTGCACCATCAGCACTCAATTATACTATTTTTGTTAACGCCGTAGCATAGTGGTTAAGGCACTGAGCTACAAGCTGGAGGGTCGAGGGTTCAAGTCCCATTGGGGTCAGGATTTTTAAACTGACCCAAATCCTCTGGCGGCACTATGGCCCTGGGGTCGACTCAGCCTCTAATGGAAATGAGTACCAGATGCTTGTTCTGGGGTAAAGGCGGCCGTCACGCAGGGCTGACAACCCGGCTGACATAAAGTGTCGATTGTCTAGAAAAAGTGGGAGCCTTAACCTCCTACTACCCCGAGGTTCTCCGGGCCTGTTGTGGGATCACTTTTTTTTTACTAGTGTTAGTTTACATCAGATTAGTGCATACTTCAGTAAATAATATGCATGTAATTTATTTTGTTAGGTTATGAAGGGTGAAGTTAGTGTACTCCATTTCTAATAAATATTTGGGAATTCACTTTAAAGGTTGGTATTACTGCACTTGCTGCCATCTAGTGACAGATCTATACATTTTCTGTAGGACTTCAAAGATATGTGGTTCCACCTAGCGACAGCTCTATGAACTGATGTGCATATATATGCACTGTTATTCTGTAGGACTTAGAAAATATATTGAGAAAGGTAAAATACCGTATTTACGCGTGTATAGGCCACTCTTTTTTATCTATGTAGTCGAATGACCAACATTCGCAATAAATTCCCAGACATGCTTTTAAAAATGGATGTACACTAACTTGTAATTCATAACCTAACAAAGTCAGTCATTTACATATTTCAATAAACTATTAATTATTTGGTGTATACTAACATACACCTTAACATAACAAAATAAAAAAGTAGTAGTGCAATTTCTTATTATGTATCTTGGTCATTCCGGTTGCAAAGATAACCCTGCCATCTGTTGACAAGGCCTTGCGCATGTGCACTATGGTTCTGTAGAACTTGGAAGAAATAATTGAGACAAGTGTAAAAAATATTTTAAGAATCACTATAAAATGTTGGGAAATATTAGTAGAAACAGAAAAAGTAAATAGGGCAACAATGGCCTACGAATCTTGCATGGTGTAGCATAGTGAGAACTAATCTATAGTTAAGCCAAATTTGTATGAAATTTGATTAATTTTTTTTTTTATTTTAACATCCATTAGAGCATCATAGATGCTTTAGGACGTGTCCAGATTACAACCTGTACATAAACAACAATATAAAATAGAACACACACATACATAAATATATAATGAAACCAATTTACATTGCAACTAAAATACACCAAAATACCAAGGGGTAGCACTTAAACAAGAAAAGATTGAGATACAATTCCAATCAATTATTACTTACAATTTTAAATTTAGGTATTCACCCATACTTAATGGTAAGTAAGACAATATAATATGCTTTACAGCAAGCTTAAATTGTCTGTCCTTAAGAAGTTTAACGTTGGAAGGGAGATGATTATATAGATTACTACCTCTATGTGATATGCTGTTAATACTTCTGGTAAGCCTGTGACAATTTAGGTGTATATTATTAGATATTCTAGTGCTATGTTCATGTAAATCTGAATTTATTTTGAAGAGTTTTAAATTTTTATGAATAAAGCAAACTGATTCTAAAATGTAAATACAAGGAACCGGTAATATTTTTAGTTCTTTGAAGAGTTTCTTACTCTCTGTTCGGAATGATGCTTTCTTCATGATTTTAATTTTTTTTTTTGTAATTTGAATATTTGAGTAGATTTTGGTGATGATCCCCATAGTATCATACCATATGTTAATTGTGAATGTATGTATCCAAAATATACAGTTTTTAATACTTCCTCTGGTAATATTCTAGCGAGGACGCAAATCACATAGTATAATCGGTTAAGTTTTTCTGATAAGTGTTGTATATGGCAGTCCCATGACAGATTGGAATCAATCCATACACCTAAAAATTTGGCACAACTTGCTTCTTTAAGCAAAAAATTAATAAATTACGTCTAGAATTACAAAGTTTGGCTCTACAGCATGATTCTTAAAAACTTATTTTGGGGATTCTATACCAGAATACACCTGTTAAAACAGAAAAGCCAACTTTTTTTATAGTCTACACCCAGATTAACCACAAAGTGCAAACTAATCTGGTGTCACCTAACATGGCCCATACCGGTATCCATGCATTTCTCATCTAACAAATTGAAATGAGTAAAAGTGGACTCCTGGCATAGAATAATTGTATAATATTACCCTTAAATTGAATAAGGATTAATATTCAATTTAGGTGTATATTATTAGATATTCTAGTGCTATGTTCATGAAAATATGAATTTATTTTGAAGAGTTTTAAATTTTTATGAATAAAGCAAACTGATTCTAAAATGTAAATACAAGGAACCGGTAATATTTTTAGTTCTTTGAAGAGTTTCTTACTTTCTGTTCGGAATGATGCTTTCTTCATGATTTTAATTTTTTTTTTTTGTAATTTGAATATTTGAGTAGATTTTGGTGATGATCCCCATAGTATCATACCATATGTTAATTGTGAATGTATGTATCCAAAATATACAGTTTTTAATACTTCCTCTGGTAATATTCTAGCGAGGACGCAAATCACATAGTATAATCGGTTAAGTTTTTCTGATAAGTGTTGTATATGGCAGTCCCATGACAGATTGGAATCAATCCATACACCTAAAAATTTGGCACAACTTGCTTCTTTAAGCAAAAAATTAATAAATTACGTCTAGAATTACAAAGTTTGGTCTCTACAGCATGATTCTTAAAAACTTATTTTGGGGATTCTATACCAGAATACACCTGTTAAAACAGAAAAGCCAACTTTTTTTTTATAGTACACCAGATTAACCAACAAAGTGCAAACTAATCTGGTGTCACCTAACATGGCCCATACCGGTATCCATGCATTTCTCATCTAACAAATGAAATGAGTAAAAGTGGACTCCTGGCATAGAATAATTGTATAATATTACCCTTAAATTGAATAAGGATTAATATCAATTTAGGTGTATATTATTAGATATTCTAGTGCTATTTTCATGAAAATATGAATTTATTTTGAAGAGTTTTAAATTTTTATGAATAAAGCAAACTGATTCTAAAATGTAAATACAAGGAACCGGTAATATTTTTAGTTCTTTGAAGAGTTTCTTACTTTCTGTTCGGAATGATGCTTTCTTCATGATTTTAATTTTTTTTTTTTTTTGTAATTTGAATATTTGAGTAGATTTTGGTGATGATCCCCATAGTATCATACCATATGTTAATTGTGAATGTATGTATCCAAAATATACAGTTTTTAATACTTCCTCTGGTAATATTCTAGCGAGGACGCAAATCGCATAGTATAATCGGTTAAGTTTTTCTGATAAGTGTTGTATATGGCAGTCCCATGACAGATTGGAATCAATCCATACACCTAAAAATTTGGCACAACTTGCTTCTTTAAGCAAAAAATTAATAAATTACGTCTAGAATTACAAAGTTTGGCTCTACAGCATGATTCTTAAAAACTTATTTTGGGGATTCTATACCAGAATACACCTGTTAAAACAGAAAAGCCAACTTTTTTTTTATAGTACACCAGATTAACCAACAAAGTGCAAACTAATCTGGTGTCACCTAACATGGCCCATACCGGTATCCATGCATTTCTCATCTAACAAATTGAAATGAGTAAAAGTGGACTCCTGGCATAGAATAATTGTATAATATTACCCTTAAATTGAATAAGGATTAATATTCATGTAAAGATTTCCAGGGATTTTTTTTTTCCGTAAATGGTCCAGAGAATTTGCACACTATAACCCTAAGACATAACCTCTAAAATAACATTGACATTTTACGCTTTATGTAGCCGTGTATAATGCATCCTACTCACAGCTAAATATTTTCATAGGGAGCCCATCAAGATTTTCCAATAGCGTGTATTATGATAACTATTATCAACAGTACTAACCATCTCACGTTGCGTGGCAGTGTCACAGTCACCAACAAATAAAATAAACATCGTAGAGAACGAAGATAAGGATTGAACTCAGAGATAACCCGCTTATGAGCATAGAGAACAAAGTTTATAAGAGCTTACAAGTTGATGAAATAAAAAAAGACGAAACCGGGATCTTTTCATGATCGAAGCAATGGATGGCAATCTTTTCACTTTGGAGCAATGCGAACGCGAGAAAAATTCAATAGATAAATTAACTCTCCATGGCGCGACAAGCCTATAAGGCTGCTGGCCTCAGATCCACGTGTGTTAATCACAGAGGCAGACGATCATCCAGCCATTGTAGGGGTAACATGTGGTCAGCACGTCAGATCCCCCAGCCGTTTTCAAAGCCTGGAGCCGCTACTCATTGCAGCTACCTATTATCTATGTCAACGGAGTTGATAGAAGGGACGTCATTTTACTACCCCCCCTACTGTAGGGGTGCATACAATAACTATGGCCAAAGCTAGGAATGTGGCTGTTACCAGTTATAAACCAACTCCCCCAAAGCTGTGAAAACCAGAAAATAAAATATTATAATTTATCCTTTTTTCAGAGGATTTTTGTAAAAACTATGATATATAGTTTTAATTCCTGATTTATTTTGTTATACTTTGAATTTATATTAAGATTTCTATAACTAATATAATACAAAACACCCAGTTTTAGTAATTTGTGGGGTGGCAGACCGGCTGTCTCAGCTGTTAGTACTATGAGAAGTGTACCTCCTCCCACTCCCCACACTCCCTCCCCCTGCAAACACACAGAGCTTGGACTCGAGCTGTACCTTCCCCTTTACTAGCTGCTGTACCTGCTAGTGGAGTGAGTGAAGGGAGGATCTCTATTATCAACTGGTTTGAAATTGAGAATAAACTTTTCTCTGTTGTTTTATTGATTTCAGTCTGTATTTTCCCATTTGCATTTATCATTGTTCCTAAATATGTAATTTTTTCACTTTTTATAGATTTATGCCTGATAACTTAATATTCCAATGATTGATCTGGTTTCTAAATATTTTCACGGCCCATTTTGTTGATATTTATCTTTAAAGCATATTCTTCTGCAACTGTTTTCCAACGTTCAAGTCTATGTTCTATGCTATTTTTTTTAATTTTCCCATATCAATACATCGTCTGCAAAGATGAAGGTTTTCATGCCTGCTTTTTTTTTTTTTGCCTTTCCCTACAACTTTATTTGTAATTTAATCCATTATAACGTTGAACAAAATAGGCGATAACACACTTCTTTGTCTAATTCCAACATATGTTTCAAACCATTGTGTATTCCTACTGGAGTCTTAATGCAGTTTTCACATTTCCTTTGTGTGTATAGAAATTAATGTTTCCAAAAAAACAAAAAATTGGATCTGACCAGGGATTTGAACCAAAGATATCCAGCTATATCATTGAGCTACTAAGGCACACCTTCCACAGCAAGCACAAATTCCTCTCTCTGAAACCCTCTGCATAAAACTTACAAAATCTGTTGGTAGATTGCCATCCACTGAAGTGATTGTCATTGCTGGTAGTTTAAGTGTCTGACAGGTAGCAGACAGAAGCATCAGAGCTGATCTAATTGGTGTAAGGCACCTAAATATCATACTTACAGGAGTCTTGGGGAATAAAGAGAGAGGAATTTGTGCTTGCAGCTCAATTGTAGAGTCACAGCACATGAAGCTAAATATCATAGGTTCAAATCCCAGCTCAGTTGCAAAACTATTTCTGTCTTGTTATATTAGAAAGTCCACCACTGTGGTCTCGAGGTAGCATGCTGCCTTGTCACGCAGCGGGCCCGGGTTCAATCCCCGGTCGGGGCAGTTTTTCTGGGTGAGGTTTTTCCTCACCTGTAAGATAAATGTCAGGAAAACTTTAAGGCCCAAACGGTCACCGAAATCATATGGCCATCATCATCATTCTTATCATTATCATATCATCATCCTTCACCAGTGTGGAAAGCAACGGGAAGCTACCACACCTACAATCCCCTAGTAAAGGACCTGCCTTCGGGCAGAATTACTATGGATGAATATTAGAAAATAGTTATATCTATCAAAAGCTCAGAAACATGGGATTTTCACTGTAAATTAAATTCTGCAGAAATGGATTTTTGGATGCATTCAGCTGGAATTTCTAGAAGAGATAAAATAAGAAACAGCATAATTATACAAAAGATCATCTTCATAGTACATTCACGAATTTAGGCCATTTGTTGACCTGCTTCGGCCTCAAGAGAAACACCATCCAAAAGTCTTTTGAGTGGACGTCCTGGTCTTCTTCTTCCTGCAGGTTGATATCTTAACATTTGTTTGGGTATCCTGTGATTTTCCGTTCGATGAACATGTTGCATCCATCTTGACTTATAATCATAAATTTTGTTTTCTAAAGGTTCCATGTGTAATTCTTCTAAGATGTCTTCATTTTTTTTTGTGATCTAAGTCTCAACATGAAAAAATCCAGGAGGAATTGAACACTATACAAAAGATGAATTTTAATATTTCAAGGAAGAATACAACGAGGTTTATTTTAGATAATATGAAATAAATATGCACTAATAGTGAGTGGAGAATATATTTTTAACGACTCACCTCACATGATTACCCATTTCTTTGATACCGGCAGTTTCAGACAATATCATGTCCCACTTCAGTCATCTGAGTGGAAGCCATGACTGAAGAGGGACATGATATTGTCTGAAACTGCCGGTGTCAAAGAAATTTGAAAACATATGAGGTGAGTCATTAAAAATATATTCTCCACTCACTATTAATGATATAACCTCATAATGTTTACTTCCCAATATTAATTTAAATATAAATATGCACTACTCATCTTATATTTGTAGCTTTTTTGATGACTCTGAGTTTCAATGCCCTAGGCATCATTGTCAATTCTTTCTAACCATGACAATGATGCCTAAGCCATGAAAACTCAGAGAGTCTTCAAAAAAGCTACAAATATGAGGTGAATAATACATATCTACCTCATATTATCTAAAAGATGAATGTTCAAACTTCAAATGTGGGTTTCATAAAAAGCAAACAATTAAAATGGTATGGTGATGTAAAAAGAATGACAGAAGAGAGTTTCCCAAGAAGAATACTAGAATGATAGAAGTAGAAGACGGCCAAAAAATAACATGGGTTGATTGTGTTTTGAGCAGCATGTGGGAAAGATTAGATGATGGAGATTAAAATGGCAGAGAGATGTTGGAGGAGAATGACAGTAAATTAATTGGGCACATGAAGATGTGAAATCTGCTAGATAAAGATAAATATGACTGCTTTTTCTAGAAAGTATCCCTGAAAATCAATATTATATTGGTTTAATAAATGAGTTGGAGAAAATGTTTTAACATCTTACACGACATAAAAAATGTTTTAAAACATTTTTCTCCAACTCATTTATTAATGTAAATACCTCATAGTGTTTCCTCCCACTGTAATTTTAATTAAATTATATCGGTTTTCTGAGTACATGGAAATAAACATATGGTGATGCTTTGCTGGATCTCAAGGACATAATGCTTTTGGACAGAAAACCATGTTGCACCGTATAGGTGCTGGATCAAACCATTATTGTTGATAACTATTTTGATTGGAAAGCATAGATTGTTCAAACTGTGACATCTTTGCCCGGCCCCATAGAGGCAAAGAGGAATTCAACTTTCTTTACTCAATTCTCCCAATATGTAATGTTTACGGAGTTATAAAATACAATTGTGGAAGCTTTGGGATAAAGGAACTAACACACGCTTGAGCAAGCTTTTGGATTTTGACTTTGATATCTGACTTATGTTAACTACTGAATGAATAGGCATAGATTAAGTAAAAAAGCACAACTAAAGCTTTTAATGCGAGTCAAAAAAAATAGTCAGATATAATATAAAGATAAATAAATAAATGTTCAATTTACAAAGAAAAGAAATCATAGTAGATCATCTATACAAAAAGAAAATATGATATAAATCAATATACATACATAATCATTCACTCTAGTCCAGCCTCGGGTTGAGGGAAATACTGTCCTAGCTTCCCCACCCTGGCTTACTGGACTAAACAAACTAAACCAGCTCTCCTGAGCTGCTCTGACCAGACTCCAATGGTGACTAAATAGATGATGATTCGATGTTACAAAATACAGCTATTTATGAGAGTTCACAGGGAGAGGGGGGAATGCGCGATAGCACAGGGTGCGCACTAGGAAAGGAAAGGATAGTTAGGAAAGCATTTGGCACTGTTCATAAAGATGACACTTGAGATGGAGATGCGATGATATATAGTTTGTGCAGTAAGATGTAATTCCTGTACCGAAATGTCCATTTCGGTAGAAAGTTAATGGCAAGTATGTTTTCAACTTAAGGTAAAATCAAATTTTTTTATCTTAAATTAAACCTCATAGTGATTTATTCCTATAAGATATAATGTTGAGTGATTCCGGGTTATGTGGCCGTGGTCCATAGTTGGTGTTGATACCAGACATTTCGCCCTCAACTGCGGAGGGCATCTTCAGTGGCGAGTGCTTCTAGGCGTGTTTCCTGGTCGGAAGATCTACTTAGAGTGAGCGCTGCAGACGTTGTATTAGTGGTGCGTGCAGGGTGAATGGGCGTGGCTCTTGCTGATTGGCTAATGGTCGTCTCCTTGTTGTCCCTAGTGTTAATGCGTTTATTTTCTAGTGTATGATACCAGGCCTTAGCCAGTTTGATACCTTCCTCTTTTCTGTTGATATTTCCCTTATGCTTGTATATAATATCAACAGAAAAGAGGAAGGTATCAAACTGGCTAAGGCCTGGTATCATACACTAGAAAATAAACGCATTAACACTAGGGACAACAAGGAGACGACCATTAGCCAATCAGCAAGAGCCACGCCCACTCACCCTGCACCCACCACTAATACAACGTCCACAACGCTCACTCTAAGTAGATCTTCCGACCAGGAAACACGCCTAGAAGCACTCGCCACTGAAGATGCCCTCCGCAGTTGAGGGCGAAACGTCTGGTATCAACACCAACTATGGACCACGGCCACATAACCCGGAATCACTCAACATTATGATTACCGGTCGTGAAAGCCTGCATTCAACTATATTCCTATAAGAGTTCAATGATTTCAACTATTCCATATTATCTGCCATGAAATAATCCACTCCCTTTAACTATAAGAACCTTGTGTTTACAAGTTTCACTTGTTTTTTTGGTCATTGATTTGACTTTATATCTGTTCTTATCGGCCGCGGTGGACTAGTGGTTATGCTCCATGCCTCTGGTCCCGAGGGTCGCAGGTTCAAACCTGTCCGGGGTCGATGGATTTTTTTAGGATGTAAAAATCCAAGGAGCAAGTCCTCCAGGAGGGACTTTAAGCTGTGAGTCCCGAGTCTGAAGATTTTCAGGCTCGTAAAAGATCCTTATGCCTGAATGGAAAGGTCTCTAAGCAAAATTTACTGAATTTTCCCATCCTAGTACTACCTTGGTTTCCTAGATGTCAGTATGAGGCAGAACAATGACCATGGACCACTCAAGTGACATCTATACGAAAACAAGTGTAACTAAATTAGTATGGTTCAAATTCTTCTCTGTAGGGGAAGAGCGCCTAAATCTCTGTTAAGGGAAACATGGGCTTACAAGATCTGTCCTTACACTATCTATATACAATGGCATCACAGATTAATGTTGGGCTTTAGCCTCTCCTTTATAGGAGTTATTAGACCAAGTTAATTTAGTTATGCTTATTACCCTAAAGTTCACTGTTGTGGTCTTGAGGTAGCATGCTGCCTTGTCATGCAGTGGGACTGGTTCAATCCCCGGTCGGGACAAGCTTCCTGGGTGAGGTTTATTTTTTTGGAGTTTTTCTTCACCTGTTAAGACAAATGTCAGGAATCTTTGATCAGTGTCAGTTCGAAGGTTTTGAAGACAAATTACTTGTAAACATGTAACAGGTACGGAACCTATGATAGGTTGCTGCAACATGATGGAACTGCAGCTCACTTCAATGCCAATGTGAGGAGACATTTGGATACCACGTATCTAGATCGATGGATTGGCAGAGGGGGACCAGTCCCATGGCCTCCAAAATCACCTGATGTTAATTAACCCTCTCGACTACTTTTTGTGGAGCGACATGAAACAGTCTGTTTATCAGACCCCAGTAGAGTCACGTATCGATCTCGTAGCCCGAATCCATGCTGCTACAGAAATAATTCAAGCAAGGCCAGGCGTATATGAACGTGTGCGCCAATCACTACACCACTGATGTATGCTCTGCAATGAGATGGGGGTGGATATTTTGAAAATTTATGTGACTGTAACAGTATTGTTAAGTATTGAGTCTTGAAATCCAACTAACAGAACTCTTGTGAAGTTAGCTACTCGTATAGTGAAAACTCATCATTTCCAGCCATTGGTACCTTATTAAAAAATGATCAACATATTGTCGGTTTGGAAGAAGACTGTCACAACTCAAAATAATTAATTTTTCTCTTTACCATTTGATTACAATAATTTGGTAGTGCACTTTAATATACTTATTTCAATCATAGTAACAGCTTTAGCTTCTTAATATTAATTTAATAATTAATTTGATGTTGCCACAATGAAATGACTGCAATTGTCTATATTTTTATGTGGAAGAGAGTTACAAGCTGTAATTCTTACTGCGCCTGCTACATGGCACAAGTGACAGTATATTTTTTGACAAGTCGACAACTTTATTCTGAGCAAGAGAGTCACAAAATGCTTCCCCTGAAACTTTGTTAATCAGAGTTATGACAGTCTTGTTTCAAGCCGACGATATCTCAATATACTACCTCACCTCCATGGTTGGTGTTTTTTTTTTGCAACATCCTTTATATATATATGGTGGAGTGGAGACTGAGTTCCCGCTACATCTGGTAATAATAGTGAATTTGTATAAGAAAAATAAATGTTTGTTCTGGATTCGCCTGGTAGCATAAGTGGTAGCGTACTGAGATATCAACTCAGAGGTCCGGGTTCAAATCCTGTCCAGGCATTTATTTTTCTTATCTTGTCATATATATATATACAGTAGTAATAATAATAACTAATAACAATAATCCTCAACAGCTGTAATAGGACCTATGGCCTGCACCACCTTGGTGTATCTTCATTACACCTGTGATACAAATAAGTTTGGGCAGCTCTGGACTAGTGAGTTACCATGCTTGATTCTGGTTCTGAGGTTCACATATTCAAACCCAGCAAGATCTATGGACTTTTCAGGATGTAAAAATCTTGTGTACCAGTTCGAGTCTCCATGGGGAAGATAATTTCTCACTGAATTTCGATCAATATGGGACTGGTGCCCACCCAGCATCATAAGGAATTTGGGTAGCTACAATAAGTAGTGGCTCCAGGTTCAAAAACCCAGCTATAACGCTGGGGACCCGATATGCTCACATGTCACATATACACTGGTAGGATGAATGTCTACCTCTGTGATTAGATTTTAGATTTAGATTTATTTAGCCTGGTGGAGTTAAGGCCATGTGGCCTTCTCTTCCACTCACCAAGACAAACATATATTACATCAGAATATAACAATTTCAATTAATCCTAATATTAAATACTAAATAAAAATTTGATCAAAAAGATAATATCTACTATATTACAATCTATAATGCAACCAGTTAATGTTAGTTAAAATTAAGACTAAAACTAATAATAAAATGTATACAAGCAAGACATATTAAATTGTCCCTGTTTAATGTATATAAAAAACAAAGAAAAATAATGAGATATAGAAAACTAATTTTACGATTATACAATATTTAAAACAAAACAAAAGAAAATATTTGTTAATCTTAATATTACTTTCATAAATAATTAAATGTATTAATTATTAAAGGAATACTATCAGTAAGGTGTATAAGTTAGTTTGTTATTAAATAATTCTTTATTTTGTTTTTGAAGGATGTTATAGTTTGTCAGTCTCGGACATAGGGCAGAAGCGAATTCCATGTTTTGGTAAGTGAGACCATAAAAGATAATGAATAATATACAGTGTGATGAGGAGGGATATAAAGGACAATGTGCTGATGGGATCGAGTGTCAAGATTACGTTTGTCGGATAGTCTGATGAAGCGGCGTGATAAATAATTAGGTGATGATGTGTGAAGTATTTTATAGAGAAGGGATAGGGAATGCACAGTTCTACGATCTCTTAGACAAAGCCATGATAATTGTTCCATGTTAACATGTAGATATGAGGTCAGCAGTTGGAAGGTAGGCCAAGGGCCTTCTAAGTCTATCATGACATGGAGTTTGTTTTTATGTGTTCCTTCAGAAGGGAACTAAAGCAGTGGGTCCCATGTTGTAGCTTTATGGCATTTAAAATAACCTCAGGTCTGAAAAAATAGGCCTCTAACAAAATTTGTTGGTCCTTTCTAGCCTAGATTTAAATTGAAATGCTAATGATCTTAGCTGTTATAGAGGACCGTTAAATAAAATAATACTGATACTAAAACTGTTTTGGATTTCTATGATTAGCAGCTCCAGGTTAATGAAAACTGGCTATAACTACGGACTAACATTCTTCTATTTGTGCCAAATATTCTCATGTGGGCCAACGATGCTCCCTTATGGGAGTTACTTTACTTTATTCCATGGAACAACAAGCCTAGAAGGCCCTTGGCCTACCAGTCAGCTGCTAGCTTCACATCTACATGTGTTAATCACAGAGGTAGACAATCATCCAGCCAGTGTAGGGGTGACATGTAATTAGAATCTCAGGTCCCCAGCCGATATAACTGGTTTTCCCAACCTGGAGCTGCTTCTTATTGTAGCTACCCTAATTCCTCAGGATGCTGGGTAGACATTGGTCCCATACTGATGAGGGAGTTAGTGTAGGTTGCGATCGAAATTGCAAAAAAATCTGGTTTGATTATAAGAGTTTTACATGTACATTACAAATATATGCACAATATTTGCCAGTGAGAATTACACTGCACTTTACAATCATGCACATGTTCAGTCACAGAGTTCAAAAAATGTTGGTAGCTCTTGGCAAAAGTGTTATAAACATTTTTTTATGAGAAGAACATTGGGAGCAGTTTGTGTAGAAAGTACTGGAGAAGAAGACAATAATTAGGAGGTAAGTCCACCACAGTGGTCTCGAGGTAGCATGCTGCCTTGTCACGCAGCGGGCCCAGGTTTGATCCCTGGTTGGGGTAGTTTTCTGGGTGAGGTTTTTCCTCACCTGTAAGACAAATGTCAGGATAACTTTAAGGCCCAAACGGTCCCCGAAATCATATGGCCATCATCATCATCATCCTTCACCAGTGTGGAAAGCAACAGGAAGCTACAACACCTACAATTCCGTAGTAAAGCTGCAAGCATAGCATGAAATGCTATGATTGCAGTGAAGGACCTGCCTTTGGGCAGAATTACTATGGACGGATTAGGAGATTTTGATATTGTCTCACACATAAGGCTTGGCCATTTGGGATGGATTGGACATATTAATAGAATGCTAAATAATAAAAAGGTGAAACAAATATATGAATAAATGCAAAAGATTACGAGGAGGAACATGTTCACTGAGTGTAAAGTTGCTAAAGTCACGATATCATGTTATGTATGGTCCATTGTGAGCAGAGTATCGAATCTTCGTAGCTTACAGTGTTATTGGCAATGGTACTTGGTTTATACATTTTTGTAATCAGCACCACAAATATATTCATACAAACCAAAACTTTTTTGCAATTAAGTTAGTTAGACTTATACGAATGTGTTTAAATGGCACAAAGAGTAGGGTGCGTGTAGGCAAACAGTTTTCGGACACTTTTGAAATCCAGAATGGGCTGAAGCAAGGAGATGCACTCTCTCCTCTACTATTTAATTTTGTACCAGAACATGCCATTAAATCTTTAGAGAATGAGGAAGGCTTACAACTCAATGGTATTAATAAGCTGTTAGTTTATGCTGATGATGCAGTATTATTGGCCGATAGCGAGGAGATACTAAAGGACAACACACACGCACTATTGAGCAACACTAAGAAATTAGGACTGTAAGTAAATATCAATAAAACTAAATATTTGGTCACACATAGAAATTCATTATATAATGGAAATGGACAGCTAATGACAAATGAGGGAAATTTTGAGGAAGTGGCTGAATTCAAATACCTAGGAACAATAATCACAAATAGGATGAGATGCACAAAGAAATTGAACATAGGCTCAATTCTGGAAATGCGTGCTATTATGCATTGCAGAGACTCTTCATGTCCCAACTCCTTTCAAAAAACATTAAACTGAAAATACTCATATATAAAACTATTATTCTACCAGTTATATTATATGGGTGCGAAACACGGACTCTTACTTTAAGGGAGGAAAGGAGATTACAAGTATTTGAGAATAAAGTACTTAGGAAAATTTTTGGACCAAAGAGAGATGAACAGACAGGTGAATGGAGAAGACTACATAACAATGAATTACATGGTCTTTATAGGAAGCCAGATATAATAAGAACAGTTAAGTCTCGTAGACTGCGATGGGCAGGACATGTCGCACATATGGGGAATGAAAGACTTGCATGGAAGCTTCCTGTAGGAAAGCCAGAAGGAAATCGCCCAGTTGGTAGACCAGGAATGAGGTGGGAGAATAACATTAACTATGATTTGAGGGAAGCAGATTATACAGGGAATGATTGGAAAGCATTAGCTCAGGATAGGGATGTATGGAGAGCTTATGTCCGCGCGGCCATGAACCTAAGGGCTCGATAGTGCCAGTGAGTAAGTAAGTAATTGTGGTCACTACTTGTACTAATTTCCTCATAAGCAAAATTTCATGATAAAAATTTTTCCCCCATGGAGACTCGAACCAACACAAGTCCCATAGCTCTGTGCCAAGGCATCTTGCCTTAACCACTCGGCTATGGCATGGGATGAGAGTTACTTAACCATTAACCAATCTAATTTTTAGTTATGCTTATTTCCCTACAAATGTGAGTGAGTGACAAGAAGTTGGCCCATCACCTCAAAGAGACACTAAGTAGGCAACTAACGTGTTACTTGGAGGGGAAAAGCTGATTAAATTTTGCTCAGAAGCTATAATTTATCCAAAAAAATCTTCACACTTGGGACCTACAATTTAAAGTCCCTCCTGGAGTATATGTCTCTTGGTTTTTCCAACCTAAAAAAATCCATTGAACCTGGCTGGGTTTGTACTCGCAACTCTTGGGAACAGAGGCAAGGAAAATTTATGCCTGAACTGGGAATCGAACCCTGAACCTTCAGCTTTCCGTGCTGATGCTCTATCCGTTGTTGTCTAATGATAATGAAGGTTATAATTGGCTTGTACCTTTTTTCACTTGCTTCCTAATAGAGACCTTGAATTTTCTGTCCAAATGTTTACATGTCAAGAGATGTTCCTTATCCTGTTTCATTGAATACTGTGCATTTGCCATCGTAAACAATTCTAATTTCCTGAAGGTGGTCAGATAAACACTGAACAGACAGAATGCAGCTACAACAGATTACCTGAGGATTCCAAGCCAACATAAATTCAAATAAAAATAGAAAAAAAACACAATTTATTTAAACACTATGTAAATAATTATCCGAGAGCAATATGTATGTTGACTTTCCCGAAAAAATGTGAGAAATGCTTTAAAATGAAGTGAGAAGTTGAGCTCAATGTAACCTAAAATCACCATATTTGCAATGTAAAATATATATTAGTCATGGTCAGACAGTATATTATCAGAAAAACCCGCTAATAAACAAGTGAATGCTAAACTAATTTGGTGTGTTAGCTAGCCCATTTTCTCACCCAAACCAGCCCTTCTATCACTAACTCCCCCGTTGTCTCCCTCTAATTTGCCCACTAATGTAAGTGGACTCCTGGGATGGAATCTCCTTATATGTGAGTAAATATGTTGGCAATTGGCTCCAGTAGGAACATGTGTTATCACATTGGCCAACATGATGCTAACAGCATCTTTCTTCAATCAAATATTCACAAATGGCCGATTATCTTGTCATTGTCAGCATCTGGAGCTGGAGGGTGGACAACATGAAAGGAAGATTATGATATTTGTACACTCATTTCTAAAAAGAACTGCATTATTTAAAATTAAAGCTGGTAATTAATGTGAATGAAATGTGTCCACCGCTGGGGTCTCGAGGTAGCGTGCTGCCTTGTCATGCAGCGGACACGAATTTGATCCCGCTCGGGACAAGTTTCCTGGGTGAGGTTTTCTCGGTGTTTTTCCTCACCTGCAAGACAATTATCAGGATACTTTAAGGCCCAAATGGTCCCTGAATATCATCTGGCCATCATTATCATCAATATCATATTCGCCTAGTTAGCTTAAGTTTAGTTTAAGGCCTCTCCTGGCGCATCATTACCCATTGTCATCACCCATCAGGCCCCCCAACCTCAGAAGTGGGTTACAATATGCCAATGCCAGGAGAGAATACCTGAAATGTCGAAAGACAAAAACAGGGTGGCATTGAACAAAAAAAAGTGAATGAAATATTATGCTTTGTCGTTAAATATCTTATACAAGAATATGGAAATAAAAATAAGACAAATGTCAGGATAATTTAAGGCCCAAACGGTCCCCGAACATCATCTGGCCATCATTATCATCAATATCATATTCACCTCATTAGATTAAGTTTAAGTTTGGGGCACATCCTGGCACATCATTACCCACTGTCATTGTTCATCATATCATTGGGGCAGCATAACCTCACCTTCCAGGTGCCCCAACCTCAGAAGTGGGTTACAATACACCAATGCCAGGAGAGAATACCTGAAATGTCAAAAGACAAAAACAGGGTGGCATTGAACAAAAACAAAAAGTGAATGAAATGTTATGCTTTGTCATTAAATATCTTATACAAGAATATAGAAATAAAAATGCAATTTATTTACAACTGCACAAAATCTCACAACAGAACAAGCAGACATTACATAACACTATAACCATTGCATGTAAAAAATGCTTTCTCAAATTTTGTGAATGCATGATTACTAAAATTACTTTCACACTTAATGACATTGGCTAAGAAGCAGCAGCAACTCTGTTACATAGTATAATTGCCATGGCTATTGCATACATTGAATATATATCACAGTTGCATCCTATTATTACTTATTCTCTGCCAATTGGCATGCTACTGCACAACAAACTTAAAAAAAAAATCAAGGAAACATAATATAGTGTTAAGTAGCATGCACTTCCTGCTTCACAGGGAATATAAAACAAAATTATCCTGTAACAAAAAATCAAATATTACTGATCAAAGTTTATAAATGTCAAACTTTAAATCTTGGATTTAATTTCATTGGGAATTTCTGTGCTAATGTTGTTGACACTTTCCCATTTCTTCACCTGGCATCCTCAGTTTAATTTGAGATCATAAAAGTATTAATAAAAACACACAAAATCTAGACATTCTTATAAAAAAGAAAAAGGTAGTATAAAATGGGCAGACTTTAATCAGGTGTTAAAAAAGTTCGTTGACCTGATTTTAAAATTTCTGGACTAGTAAAACACTGGGGAATTGCAAATACAGTGCTCCAGATAAAATTCAGTTCTGCCACATATTTGTATTTCATCTCCTATCAGGGCTGATTCACTAGAAAATAGTCTTAAAATCAATTTCATTACAATTTAAAGTTATTTACCGCATTTGCCTGAAAATAAGCTACACCTTTGGTCCAAATTTCAACTGTAAAAAGCCAGGTGTGGCTTATATTCACTACCTTGGCTTTTTACAAATTTTTTTTTAAATTTATGCTCATTTGCAACAATACAGCTAGTGTCTGTAACCAAAACTCACAGGATTTTATCACCCAAAATGCAAACTTTACTGCTATTTTAGCATTAACAATGTATCTATTATTTTGTTAGATTCTAATTCAATTAGAAGTTTACGTAGATATAGTAGAAGAAAATAAATACTTTTAGTCATTTTTTTCCCCCTCAGTTCAGGTCTAGTTTATTTTCATGCCAATTTTTTTTCTTTTTCCTTCTTGAATTTTAGGGGTGATGAATATATCTGGGATTGCTTAGTTTTGGGCCAATACGGTTTAAAATAAATATTAAATACAATATTTAAACTAGTATTGGAGACAAAAATACAATATGTTGGCTGGCAATCAAATCTCTTTAATTCCATTTGTTTGTAAAAAGCACTTTTATATTGTATATATTCTAGCAATGAACAATATTTTCACATTCTTCTATAGCTTGTAACTCCAAGTAAATAAAGTAATTTGCTGGTGAATTATAAAAACACATTTCCAAGACTTGCATCTACAAGCCAACAACATATGCTCTCTGTTGTACAGTTCCTTAAATGATAACCAATTAGCTTTACTTTTAGAAATGTTATTACAATAATATTCCTTTGTTTTGTAAAACTGTGAAATTTGGAGTTACAAGGTTTTGATCACCGGCCGACAAATAGCTGCTTCAATATAAGAGTATACTGTTTATACTGAAACATGTAAGACAATGCACTTATATTGGTCTACAGGTCATACAATGTGAAATCAAGAATAGCCGTGCTCAATTCTCAGTTAACAGGCAAGCAATCAAATGTTCATTTAAAAAAAAATTAGCAATTACACCTGTTATTTTACAGTACATTTTCTTTAATAATATCATTAATAGAATAAAATAAGTACAGTAAAACCCCACTTAACCAAACTTCGTTTAACCAAAATATGGAAAAAAAAAAAAAAATTCTCTCTAGTTTCTCCCAGAACAAGTCTTAGAAAGTCCTTAACTTACAAGCAAGCTTCTAGCCTCACATCCACATGTGTGGAATAATTCAGACAGAAGAGGGATGACATGTGGTCAGCATGTAACGTCCCCCAGCTATTACAACTGTTTTTTTTTCAACCTGGAGTTGCTACCTAATAATTTGCTCAAGATGCAGGTGGGCAAAACTTCATGAGAAAATTTCTTGCCCCATGTGGACTTGTAGCAGCATGTCCTGTAGCTATCCATCAAGGGATAATGCCTTAGAATGTTTGGATATGGCATGAAACTTCCTCCATATACAACAAAGAAAAGATAGAGTTCCATTTTTTCTTTATAGCGAGGCTAGAAAAAAGGAGTTACCTTTTCTTCTGGAAAAAATTGAACAATCTTTTGGAAATACATTAAATCTCCTTTCCATGTAACTGATCACTGCATATGATATTCTATTTTTATTACAATAAATTTTAAATTATATAACAAGAAAATATTTGCAAATAAAACCAAAATTGTGGTCTTTAATGGAAAATAAATATTAAAATGTAAATTAGCTATTGAAAACCCTATAACTGAGCAGTTTTCAGAATTCAAGTGTTTAGGAAACATTATTAGTTTTGATGGAAGGAGAGAATGAGAGAGACAGAAATTTATAAGAAACTATTCTATTTTGGAAAGTAAATGAATTCACACACATTTTTTAAATGAAACTATATGAAATGATCTCTGTCGGTAATCAAATTTGGAAGTGAAACTTCAATACAGCAAGTGAAAGATGAAAAGAAAATTGAAGCTGCAGAAATCAGAGTCCTGAGATATTTGACTGGAAACACAAGATTGTTGCTGCTACAAACAGTTGGAGTATACATCATTGTACACAACGAGTAGCAGAAGCTCAACCTGCAGAAGATGGAAGATAACTTCCGAAAGCTCTCCAGTTAATTTTATATACAATATTTTAACAAAGTCGAGGATGACGGCACCTACCAACAGGTACAATTTAATTGTAAATCAATGGTAAATAGAGAAAAATTTCTGCCTGAACCGGGAATCGAACCCCGAACCTTTAGCTTTCTGTGCTAATGCTCAGACCACTGAGCTAATCCAGGCTTCACTCCCATCCAAGCAGAAATCCTTCCTTTACCTTACTCTACTGGTCCTACATTCAATTGCAATGAATCATCATTCACAAATACATAATGAATGGCTTCTACCTGAAGAAGACATGAAGGGACTCCACACAGCTATAGCATTATTTATTAAATTAATATTGAGAAGCTAAAGCTATTACTATGATAGAAATAAGTAAATTAATAAACACAATTAAATTATTGTAAATCAATGGTAAAGAGAAAAATTTCTGCCTGAACTGGGAATCGAACCCGAACCTTTAGCTTTCCGTGCTAATGCTCAGACCACTAAGCTAATCCAGGCTTCACTCCCATCAGGCAGAAATTTTTCTCTTTACCATTGATTTACAATAATTTAATTGTGTTATTAATTTACTTATTTCTATCATAGTAATAGCTTTAGCTTCTCAATATTAATTTAATATACAATTAAATTTTTTAACTTTCATCATATGACTTCACCTCAACGGAATTTGATATGAATTTTACTAGTATTGATAACATAGTTATTTCCTTTCATACCAACAATAGTTCCCATATAATATCTTCAAATACTTATCCAAAATAGCTTCGCACACTTTATTTTCAAAATATGGGGTTTTACTGTAGCTAAAGTAGTTTGTCGTTATTTTCACTGTTAAATAAATTAAACAAATGTCAATCAGTGAAACTTCCTTAGGACGATCCATAATTATTAATACATTTTTTATGGTCCCTTTTTATAGTTAAGCTTTGCAATGTTTATTTCTATAAATACACATAAAAACTTTGCTAAACTTTTTTAGAAAGCTGTGCTTTGGGAAAATGAAATTAAGCTATAAAATAGGGTCTTCAAAATTAAAATATACATTTCCAATAATTTTATGAGTTAAAAGAACTTTAGAATGGCATCTTATGATTATGGCTGAGGCAATGGAGAAATTATAACAGAATTGATATTTCAATGTTTACAACAAAGAACACATCAGAACAGAGATGTTGGACTGTACCTATTTCCAATACAGTCGGTTGCATCCATCATAAAGAATCAATATTACTATTGTCTCCAGATGATTTCCATAGGGTGTATTTTGTGATGTAGTAGAGAATAAGAAATTAACACTTTGAGTCTGGCGGTGGTACTAGTACCATGACATTGAAATGACACTAAAGCCGTAGAAACTTAAATCCCTCGGCATGCCTATGCCGGCAGATTTACAGGGGTGTTTTTCTAAACCAGAAAACACTCCTGTAAATCTGCCTGCACGGCATGCCAATGGATTTAATGTGTCCGGTTTCAGTGTCGTTTAAATGCCGTGGTACTAGTACCACTGCAGGACTTAAAGTGTTAAACATTTGTCCTTAGTGTTAAAGAACACCAAGAAAATACAAGTTTAAAATTTTATAAGGTGATGGTAGTTCCAGGATTGTTACATGGAAGTGAAACTTGGAAACTGTGAAAGGGAGATTGGAATAAAATACAATCAGCAGAAATGAAATTTAGGGATGTTATTAATTAGAGGAAACAAAAAAAAATGAAGATATCTGCAATGACCTCAATGTCTTTCCCCTCCATGAAATAATTTTGTATCACGGAAGTAGATGGAATTCCCATGTAATGACGATGCTAACATTCTGCATTCCAGGACAAGTATGTGATTACAAAGCAACAGGAAGACGGAATCTGGGATGAACAAGGAAGCATTGGAGAGTTAATTTAACTGCAATATATGCTGGAACAGGAGATTCTCCTAAACCTTGAAGTGATGATAATTTAGTGTCCAGATATGTTTACTTTTAATTTTTTTTTGTCTAATGCCACCAGGTTGTCTTTATGACATTTCTGATTTTCCCTCTGGCATTGGCCTAATTGTAACCCACTTCCGAAGTTGGGGCTAGGTGGAGTTACATTACCCCGATGATATGATGGGTGATAAATGATAATGAAGCACCAGGAGAGTTCATCATCATCATCATCCAGGGATTAAGCCTGTTGGCTTGTTCCGGTTTCATGAAAGCTAGAATTGTTAAAATTGTTCAGTCTGTGTGGGTGACCAACATTTCTCCTTCCATGCAGTTTATAATTTAGCAATCATTTTGGAAATCTTTCTTCTGGCATTCTATCAATGTGTTCTTTCCAGTCGTTCTTATATTTAACTATTCGGTCTGTAAGTTGAAAATATTTAGTTCCTTTCTCTCACCAGGAGAGTTCTTAACCTAAATTCCAAACCATGGGCAACCACAGGAATAATTTCCTTTAAGGAAAAATTCTTATGGTTTGACCAGGAATCGAACCCAGGATCTCATGAACAGTAGACACAAACGTTGACCACTAACCCATGAGACTGGTCTATTTTTCAAATATAATGGACTGAATTCATCACTCACATATTTATTATGTTTTAGCTATTCTGGTTACCATGGAAATAAAGTGATCCCACAACAGGCCTCAGGAGGCCTTTGGGGTAGTAGGAGGTTAAGGCTCCCACTTTTTCTAGACAATCGGCACTTGATGTCAGCCGGGTTGTCAGCCCTGCGTGACGGCCGCCTTTACCCCAGAACAAGCGTCTGGTACTCATTTCCGTTAGAGGCTGAGTCGACCCCAGGGCCATAGTGCCGCCAGAGGGTTTGGGTCAGTTTAAAAATCTTGACCCCAACGGGACTTGAACCCTCGACCCTCCGGCTTGTAGCTCAGTGCCTTAACCACTACGCTACGGCGTGCCCCACCATGGAAATAACGAACAATTAAAGTTTTTTGTTGTATGTTGCAAACTATTAATTTATGTGACATCTGTTGATTTAATTGAATCTATTAAAATGGATCGGAATACAAATATTCTTGATTTTGATGAATTTCGTAACCAACCACAGATATTTTGAAGGAATCATCAATCAAACAGCATTACAATTTGTGTGTAACAATGGTGGATGCAAATTTGAACAATCCCTACAGTTCATCAATAGCATTTACTAACAAGGGAACTGTCAACCATTACATGCCAAACTTATCTTGAAATTTGTTCTGGGGCAGTACGTTGAAGGCTGTTAATGTCAATGTAGTTCGCTGTTTTAATTATTGTAAATTGTTTGTTTGCCCTTCTTCAGTAGCTAGTCGGTTCCTGTTGTTTCAGGGTGAGCGCTGAGATTCCTATCTATAAAGGGTTCGGAAGGAGAACTGCATGAGAACAGACAATTACGAATAATGAAAATAACTTAATTTAATTAATGAAGTAAGCTCTTAAAATACACTGATACATTGTGCACCGTTGAATTGGTGTTGACTTTCGATGCCTAACTGCATGAGGACTCTCACTTTAAGCTTAAGAATGAGTAATTTTACAGGAATATCTAAGTCCCATGACTTAGATCCCTTCTCGAGTACCGAACCTATGAAATCTCTGATATAAGTCTTCTCCCTATGAACTGTTGTGTATAAGTAAGTTAATTTGTCCTCGTCCCGTGCCGTAGCCGAGCGGTTAAGGTAGGAAGCCTTGGTGCAGAGCTACGGGACTTGCGCTGGTTCGAGTCTCCATGGGGGAAGAAATTTTCTCATGGTATTTCGGCCAGTATGGGACCGGTGCCCACCCAGCATCGTGAGGCAATTGGGTAGCTACAATAAGTAGCGGCTCCAGGTTGAGGAACCAGCTATAACAGCTGGAGGACTCGACATGCTAACCACATGTCACCCCTACACTGGCTGTTGATCATCTACCTCTGTGATTGACACATGTGGATGTGAAGGGCCAGCAGCCGGCTGGTAAAAGGGCAACCGCTGAAAAGTGGAAAGACCCTCAATCGGAAATTTGTCCTCATGAGTTTCGTATCGAAATCAGGACCCTTTATTCCCATATATGGTTGTATACCCTAACTCTGATTTTGATTGGTTAGAATATTCAATCACATGTCTTCTAAGGGCGTTAATATTTTATTTAAGCTCCCACCTACATTTGTAATTTTATTATCACGGCTAGGGAGCGTGTTTACCAGTTTGGGCTTTCCGCGATTGTAAATTTTGGAGTTTGAATTTTCTCCCAAACGTGATTTTTCAAGCTAGACCCAGCTTAAGGATTTCAGGTCTAATTTCAGGGGTTACATATTTATGACATCTTGTTACTTAGGTTCTCCTACCGCTCCTTGTGAGAACTAGTTACCAATACAATATTTATTTAATTTACTTTTTTTTAAAACTATATTCAGTTCATTCCTTGTTTATTCATTAATCATATTTCTTAATCACTATAGAAGATTAGGGCCGTATCTTATTCGCTACAGTTCCAGAGAAGCATTGTGATCTACAAAAGTCACATTCAAAAAATTACCTGTCTTTTTACTGCAAGTCAAAGAAATTGAAGCCAGAATCAGCAATGGCAACCTGATGTACAGAGCAGATGGACTCCCCCTCTGCATGAGTAAGAGTGGAATGAAGTGAGGCAGGATGTGGCAAGGATGGTAGGTAGTGAGGGTTTTCCAAACTACCCAGTCTGGAGTTGTATTACTTCCTATAGTTTGAATGAGAGAATTAGCGCTAGATTTTAGTGCCTTGCAGTTGAAAATAGCAGATCATTTTTTTTTAGAATGGCCTTGGGAGAAATTTCAAGGCAGGTTGCATCATGCAATGGTTGACAGTTCCCTTGTTAGTATCTGATTTAGATAAAAAGTTACTGCGTAACGTTGAAAGTAGAGAAGTAACTTTCCAAATTGAATTTTTTCCTTCATATCAAAAACATATGTCGATAGAAATGGATTTCTTGAGGAGAGCAGCAAGATGTTCGAAATTAGACAAAATAAGAAATACTGTCATAAGAGAAAAAATGAATATTGGTTATTCAATAGTAGATTATATATGGTATAAGCAATTAAATTGGTATGGGCATGTACGATGAATGCAAGAAGAAAGATTACCCAGGAAAACATTGGAATGGTGTCCACCTGGAAGAAGGAGAGGAAGACCTCGAAACTCGTGGATGCAGGAAATAAGAACTGGAATGAGAGCAAGAGGACTGGAGGACATGGATTGGATAGAGAGAGAGAGAGATGAGTGGAGAAGAAAAATAAAACTTTAGGCACAGAAAGATGTGTAAATATTAAAATTCTGTATATAAATAAAATCATATTCAACTGAGGGAGAAAAAAAAAAGCGTTTTGGGACACTTTATGTTCTCTTCACATCTAGGAACAGTTACTCTCATACATCCTATAATATTCTATTACTGTCTTCAATAGACTGTACTGCAAAAAGGCAAGAGTTAACTCCCTGGTCTGTTGTGTACTCTGTTTCAAGAATGGTACATTTCAATCCTGATACAATATCTCATCCATAGTTATGATATTAAATGCACATGAAAAGGTAAATAGGTTCCACTACAGGCCCTTTGGTTAGTAGGAAGTTAAGGCTCCAACCCTTTTTTTATACAATTAGCTTATGATGTGAGTTAGGTTGTCAGCAGTGGTACTCATATCAATTTGAGGCTGAGTTGACCCCAGGGTCATGGAGCCACCAGGAAGTTTATGCATATATAAATTTATCTAATGTAGGTAAATTGAAATGAACAATTCTTCAAAATAATATTATAATTCACAATTTTCACATAAGTATGGAAAAATAGAGTCTATAGAATTTTTTATGGATCCCAAGGAACTCATATCTGTGGGAGCCCTAAAAAGTTTCAAAGATTTTGGCCTAAAACAATCAAAATTGGTCAAATGTTAAAGGCATTCTTTTCAATCCTCTTTTTATCATCACATATAATTAACTCATTGGCACTGTTGAATCTGAAGATACATGACCACAAGGGCATAAGCTCTCCTCCAAATCATTCCTTGTGAAATTCACTCTTTCAAATCATGGTTGATGTTTTTTTACCCGTTGCATTCCTGGCTTAATGGATATTCTCCATCTGATTTTCCTAAAACAATTGTCCATGCCCCTCTTTCATTCTATATCAATGCCATGTGTCTAACCCATTCATTCTACGAGACTTAACTGTTCTTAATACATCTGGTTTCCCATAAATATCTTGTAGTTACTGTTATGTAGTTTTCTCCATTTTGCATTACACTAATAATTTATTCTGATCTACTATTGTAATTAGCATTTTAATTTAATTTCTGTATGTTTGATAATGTCCACCGCTGTGGTCTCGAGGTAGCATGCTGCCTTGTCACGCAGCAGGCCCAGGTTCGATCCCCGGTAGGGGCAGATTTTCTGGGTGAGGTTTTTATCTGGGTTTTTCCTCACCTGTAAGACAAATGTCAGGAAAACTTTAAGGCCCAAACGGTCCCCGAAATCATATGGCCATCATCATCATCCTTCACCAGTGTGGAAAGCAACGGGAAGCTACCACACCTACAATCCCTAGTAAAGTACAAGCATAACATGAAAATGCTATGATTGCAGTGAAAGACGTGCCTTTGGGCAGAATTACTATGGATGGATTTGATAATAATAAATAGTAATGGATACTTAAAAAAAAAAATTGGGAAATTTTGAAGAATTGGAGAAATTTAAATCCCTAAGAACAATAATTACTAACAGGAATGAGGTGCAAAAAGAAATCAAACATAAGCTTAACTGTGAAAATACACGCTATAATGCATTAGAGGGACTCTTGTCACCCCAACTTCTCTTTAAAAATGTTAAACTAAAAATATATAAAAAGCCTATTCTTCCATTTATACTAAATGGATGGAAAACATGGTGTTTTACTTTAAGAGAGGAGAAAATATTATGAGTATTTGAGGAATAAAGTGCTTAGGAAAATATATATCAGTGAACTACATGATCTTTATGGGAAACCTAAAGAAATAAGAAGAGTTAAGTCTTGTAAACTGTAATGAGGGTGGCCATGTGGCATGAATAAGGCATGAAATAGAGACATGGAAACTACTAATAGGAAAACCAGCACCCAATATGTATCCCAAGAATGATTTTAATATTAATTTGAGAGAGATGAATTATACTGGAAATAATTGGTAAATATTTCCCGTGGAGATGGAAGAACTTATGTCTTTACAGTCATAAACCTCTGACCAATATTGCCAATGGGTTAGTTAATAAAACCATTTAAATAATGAATAAATTTATAAAATTGTTTTATCAGACATTCTAAAATATTTCACAAAACTTATGTTGGAAATTAACATTATGAGGCTTTCAAATTAATAAAATTAAAATGAGTCGTGATTCATCTCACCTCATACATACATTAACGTTGGGAATTTTACATTATGAGGTTTTTAAGTAATAAAAATCAATATTCAGTCACGAATATTCTTACCTCATATATCTATGTTCATCAACACACAACCGCGGTTTCGGGAGCCATTGCTCTCCTCATCAGCTGCTGTCACGACTGTCGATTCTTCATCATGCCATCTAGTGTTGATTTGATGAAATTAGTAATCAGATTTTATTTGTCCGGACACTCAAAATTCATGGATCTAACATTGTTTTCTTTGAATGTATATCTTTTTCCAAACAAGCCTTTACAATTAACAGTTTGGGAAAAGAAGTAGATTAAAAAAAAATGTTAGATTAATGAATTTTGAGTTTCTGGACAAACAAAATCTGATTACTAAATTCATCAAATCAACACTAGATGGCAGGTTAGAAGATAACCGGCATGATGAAGAATTGACAGTCATGACAGCAGCTGATGAGGGGAGCAATGGCTCCTGAAACTGCAGTTCTGTGTTGATGAACATAGACATATGAGGCAAGAATAGTCATGACTCAATTGATATTTATTACCTCATGCACTTTGTGTTCTTCACAGCACATTACCGTGGTTTCAGGAACAGTTTTTCCTATCTTCAGCCAACTTTAAGACTGTTGAATTTACATCTTCAGCATCATCTTCTAAAAGAAGACCATCTTTAGAAGATGTAAATTCAATAGTTGTAAAGATGGCTGAAGATAGAAAAAAACTTCCTGAAACTGCAGTCCTGTGCTGTGAAGAACACAAAGTGCACGAGGTGAGATGAATAAAGACTCATTTTAATTGTATTAATTCTAAAACACATTATGCTTCCTGAATCATCACAGGCTAACAGTTCATTTCTGTAAAAATAAGCATTCTTAAAAATGTAATATTTCCTTTGGACACAACATGACTAAAGCTATAAGATTAAATGATTAAAAATATATGGCCTTTCATATATTATGCAATTTTTAAAAATACAATAATTAAGTCAAAATGGATCAAAATAAAATTTTTATTTTTTATCTACCTACATTCCCATTTAAGTGCAGAAAATTATATCAGGCATATGTCCACCTCCACTGTCTCGGCAGACATTTACTCGGTCTATGAAGTACATATTGGGCCTTTTACATACTTCTCTGTTGATGTCATTGATGACAGATTTAATTTCTTCCTTAAGTTGGAGAACTGTTTGTGGTTTGTTCACGTAGACATTGGATCTGTCACACATCCAGCAAGACAATAACCCTACTCAATAAAAATTTCCCTCAGTCTGTGATCTCAATTTGTGGTATCTTGGAATGGCCTCCTAGATTTTATGACTTCTTTTTATGGGGTTATGTGAAGTCCAAAGTCTACGTGAACAAACCACAAACAATGCAGATCTTGATGAAGATTTTCGGGCTGTAGGCCGTGGTCGTGAGGCTTGTAGTTCCCCAGCAACTCCGGCCGTGAAAGTCTACGTGAATAAACCACAAACAGTTCACCAACTTAAGGAAGAAATTCAACGTGTCATCAACATCAACAGAGTGTCTGTGAAAGGGTCATCACGAACTTCATATACCAAGAAACTGCCTGCTGAGAGAGTGGAGGACATATGCCTGATGTAATTTTCCATACTTAAATGGGAGCATATGTAGATGAAAATAAAAAATATATATATTTTTTTTATTTTGATAAATTTTTCACTTAATTATTGCATTTTTAAAAAATGCATAAAATATGAAAGAGCCTTTATTTAATTCCAATGACACTTCTAATATTTAATTTTTCCTAATGGTAATTTTTTAATGGTTTTAATATTGTTTGTTTCTATTGTGAAACTAATGGCAGTGCCAGAGGGGTGAGCTGCTAGACCTCAAATTTTGTCAAGGATATGGTTTGCTTTTAACTTGCTACAAATCTGTGCAACAACTTTTAACTTCCATTTGAAAGAAGTCTCATCCTACACCTAGACACCAAGGCTAACAGTCCACACATCTAGTGCTAAATATTTTGGAGTGAGCATTCGAATGACTACCAATTTATCATCTCTGCAGTAGTGTAAATATATTTGTTTAAATTGTACAGAGTATTAAATATTTTTGGGTTCAAAATTAGAATTATTGGTGATAAAATGCATAAGTAGCATAACAATGAGGATGATTAACAAAATTATAAAACTTTCCATAGTACAAATGAACACAATTAAAATTCTTTATATCTCACCTCATATCCAGTCTTCTAATTCTGTTTCAAAACTTAGGTGGTTTCATCTTCAGTAATATCTCGACCAACTTTATGTCATTCAGGAGAACTGCTTCTTACTATAATAAAACATTAATCGAAAACAGCTGAGGATGGGAACGATAGTTCTCCGATACCGCGGTGCTGTGTTTAAAGAAACATAGTTGTATGAGGTAAGAAGAATACACGATTCATAAAACCTCATAATGTTAAAATATCCAAATTTATTATATTAAATTAACATAAGTGTATATTACCAATTCAATCTGCTAACTTCTTATTTAACTCATCAAACATTTTTCCACTACTGCAGATTTCAATTTTTGTTGTTGTTCATATTAAGTGAAGTTATTAGTATTATTTTGTATTCAGAGTGTGTGAAATGTTGATAAAATTGTCATGTTCTTACTTTGGACAATTAATTACATTTTTGTATGGAAATCATACTAATGGAGTTCCACTGTCGAAAATAAAACATCATTGGATACAAAACAGATAATTTCTCGTTTCACAAAGCCTCCATTTACAATGATTAATTAAAATTATGGCTGGATTGTGGAAGGCAGATTTTTTTATGACAGTGAATTGCATCCTGATAAAATGCATTTTTGTGTGCATCTAAAGAAAGCAACATGCGTACTGTGCATGACAACTAAGGCTTGCATAAAATAAATCACTTGAAATGTATAAATTATTAAAGTCCATCTGGTGAAAGATGATCTTTGCATTTTAACTGAAATGAGAGAGTAAACTTTTGGGAAGAAGACAATCAATCACAATAAAAAATTGAGGAGTAAATGATGAAAACATTTGAAAGATCTACACTAAACTAAATCTTAGTAGTTATTTAGCTGAACACATTTCAGGAGATCTTACTCCATTTTCAGCTATCTTCTACTGGTTATGTGAACTCATGGTGTGATATCCTACAACCTATCACAAACCCTTTCTTAGAAGAGGAGGTTGTACAGTTTGAAATTAGTGGTGGGATCTTTTCTTTCTTAGAAGAAACAGACTATAGTAAAATTTTATTTGAACAGGAAAATATACACCTGAATTGAGATTCAAACCCAATATCTGATTATGTACACCAGTGCTCTAAACCATTGAGCTACCA
Source organism: Diploptera punctata (assembly GCA_030220185.1). Classification (NCBI taxonomy): domain Eukaryota; kingdom Metazoa; phylum Arthropoda; class Insecta; order Blattodea; family Blaberidae; genus Diploptera; species Diploptera punctata. Next base: position 1,400,216 of record JASPKZ010010253.1, read on the forward strand.
GGTTTCAGATTCAAATGTATATTAATTCTCTCTCCTTTATATGAATTCCCGCATGCCGAAGCTATGAACTTTTCATTCTACATGCGTCTACAGATTGAAAATAAGCTTCACTGGGTATAAAAGTGGTACTAATTCTCAATAAAGTCTTCTTGTTAAAGAATCCACAGACTCCATGTAGAACGAAAAGTTCATAGCCTCAGAGTGCAGGAATTCAAATAAAGGAGAGAACTAATATGCATTTGAATTGGAAGCCTGGTGGCTCAGTGGTTTAGAGAACTGCTGTACAGAACCAGAGACATCAGGTGTATATTTTTCTCTTTAAAAAATTGTTTTTCAGTGAGGAGTGATAAATTTAATATGCAAGATAGACTATAGTAAATTCAGTTAAACATAATTCCTGGAGAACTGATAGTTTGGGAAATAGCGTTTATTACAAAGAATAAAAATATTATAAATTTCAACATCCCATCCGAGAAGTCTTAGTTACAAAGTGCATAAAATCACCATCAGCGACGTATGTATGCATCATTCCTCGGGATTCATGAGACCGGTTGGAGATAATGATAATAGTTTGTTTAAACTAGCAGATTTAAGAACATAAATCCTTCTCTTCTACTCAACCACTGAAAAAATATTACACACAGATAATTTTTACAAGATCTTAAGTTCATAACATAGAATAAATCATTATAAGAAAATATCTACACAAATTAACCTAAAATTAAAATGAATAGCATGTTGTAAAAATAAATACCTACAAAGTGGAGTTTTATTGTAGCTCCAACTAATGTTTTTATCATCATAATTATTATTCTTAATATTTAAAGGAAGTGACACCATGATATATATTTTAATTAATATATAGACACCTCAGATTTAAAATATGAGGTGAGAAGTGAACATTTATAATTCTATATATTAATTAGAATTATGATTGTTTTTGTTGCTATTTAAACCATATGATGTTACCTAACTGGAAGCTTCTTTTGCATGTATATTCCCTCACAAGGTTACAACAGTTATGGATTTACTGTTTACCAATTGACCAAAACTTCTGTAGCATAGGTTTTGAGCAAAAGCGCAGTAGTCTAGGGGTTGGCAATTTTAATTAAGGAAAGAGCCAAATGAATGATAAATATAATTTTAATTTAAACAAATGAGCCATGTAATCAATAAAATTTAATAATAATAATAATAATAATAATAATAATAACAATAGCCCATAGAGAACAAAATAATATTATTAAAAAATAAATTTGCCATATACTAACAAATCCACCGCTGTGGTCTTGAGGTAGCGTGCTGTCTTGTCATGCAGCAGGCCGGGTTCGATCCCCGGTCGGTGCAGTTTTTCTGGGTGAGGTTTTTATCGGGGTTTTTCCTCACCTGTAAGACAAATGTCAGGAAAACTTTAAGGCCCTAATGGTCCCCGAAATCATATGGCCATCATCATCCTTCACCGGTGTGGAAAGCAATGGGAAGCTACCACACCTACAATTCCCTAGTAAAGCTGCAAGCATAGCATGAAAATGCTATGATTGCAGTGAAGGACCTGCCTTTGGGCAGAATTACTATGGATGGATATCCTAACATTTAATCATAATCAATATTGATAATATTCATTATAAAATTCTGTTGAGGTATTAGTCACAAAATTGTAATATAAAATTGTTACCTTATAAAAGTAAGAATTTACAAATCTGTCATAAGACCAGTTCTAACATATAGTTGTGAATGCTGAACAAAAACTAAAAAAACAAAACAAAACTGAAATGAAAGTTTTAAGGAAAATCGTAGGAAAATCACTGAGAAAGAAAATTCACAGATCTGTTATTAGAGAAGAATGTGAAATTGAACCTATAAACCTCTGGATAAACGATAGAAGACTAAATTGGAACAATCACATAGAATGGATAACAGTAGATTAGTGAAGAAAGTAGTGACTGGACACCTCGGCAGAAAAGGCCTTTATTAAGACCACAACTACGATGGAAGGACGTTACCATACCCTGGACTTGTAGTGAATGAACATGCAACAAGCTGCCAGCTTTCATGCATAGAGGAAGATGAAGAAGAAGTTACCTTATAGGTGCGCCTCAACTTTGTAAAGTATTAATTATCTGTAGGTCTTTTGGGATTAGTCCCATCATCAGCAGAAGAGGGTCTATATATCGACTGACTCTGAATGCAATACAGTGTTGTATTCAGGGTCAGTCGATATATAGACCCTCTTCTGCTGATGATGAGACTAATCCCGAAAGGCCCACAGAGAATTAATATTTTACAAAGTTGAGGAGACGGACTATAAGATAATAATTTTATAATCTTAATTTAATCATATATTTAAAAAAAAATAGTTTTTGATCATCGTTGAAGTTAAATATTCAAGTTAAATTGTAAGAACGTAACTGAATGACCCAGTCTCCCTAAACTATAATATCGCACCCCTTGGTTATCCAGGGGTTAAGTTCCGTGCCTCTAGTTGTGAGGGTTCCAGGTTCAAACCAGGCCAGGTTAATGGATTTATTTAAATAAAAAATCCAAGGAAGAAGTTCTCCAGGAGGAATGTTAAGTTGTGGGTCCCGAGTCTGAAGACTCTTGGGCTCACAAATGAACCTCAAGCCTAAATTAGAGGTTCTGAGTAAAATTTAACCAGCTCTTCCCATTCAAGTAATACCTTAGTTGCCTACTAGATGTATCTTTGAGGAAATGAGCTAACTGCTCATAACTCACATCTGTAGCGAAATAAGCATGATTAAGTATCTCCTGCAAGGCAGCGGGAATGTACAGGTGCAGACAGACACACTGTAATAAGGCCATAACTAAGAAACACCAACTTTTCAGAGAAAAAATTAAATATACAAAATCAGGTTTTAAATACAACACTTTATTTTTTCCACATAATACTTTGTTAATATATATATGGCCTTGTTACACTAAATAAAAGTTATTTTTAGATAAGGTTTTATTATATTAGAGGAGAAAAATTATATGCTCAGACCAGGACTTGAACCCAGGACCCTTGGTTCTCTAGACCAAGTGTTCTACCATCTGAGCTACCTGAGCAAGTACCGATCTAAATGCAATTTTTTTTCTCTATATACGTTGTAATTCTCGCCCACCAAATGCTATGAAGCCTTTGCTTCTATCTTTGCAAATGGCGGCTTCTATATTAAGAGCGTATAATTTTTCTCTTCAAATATGATTTATCCATCATTGAGATGTATGAAATTAATAATAAAAACATCGAAGGTCTTATTACTTCAGGAGTGTGATGATATGGTTGAAGATAACTGGGGTCACTCCAGTAGTATATAAAATTTAACTTAAAAATTCACTTCCTCAATTTCATTTAATAATAAGATTTCAAATACATGTCTCTCTCATTTATTTCCAATCAAATTGCAGCTAACTCCAACTGGCATTAAACAATCCTCATCAGTGAGTTTCCTTCAAATAAAAACAAGAAAATGTAGACAATTCCTTTTATATTATTTGGGTACTTGTAAAAAAAAGATATCCATATTAAATTCAATTAATAGTAATAGCCTGGCCTCATTGGCTGGTGGTCAGAGCTCCTGACTACAGTTTATGGGGTCCCAAGATCAATTCCTAGTCAGACAGTAGGAATTTTTTCTTGAGAATTATTCCTGTGGTCACCCATGGTCTCAATTTAGGTTAAGTTTGGGTTTTAAGGACACTCCTAGCACTTCATTATCATTCATAATCTATCATATCATCGGTGTAATATAACTCCACTTTACAGGCACCCAAACTTAAAAATGCCATGAAAGAATATAAGAAATGTCATAAAGACAACTGTGGGCAACGGTTAAAAAAATATATAATAGAAGCAACATAAATTAATTTCAGCTGCGATGGTCTTGTGGTTATGTTCCTTGCCTCTAGTCAAGAGGGTCATGACTTCAAGCCCAGCCAGGGCCGATGGGTTTTTTTACGATGGATAAAACCTCTGGAAGGGACACTAAGCCATGGGTCCCAAGTCTTAAGATTTTCAGGTTCATAAAAGAACCACAAGACTGAATAAAAAATGCACCTGTGCAAAATTTAACTGAAATTAAATCCATCCTAGTTCCCTACGAGATGTCTCACCGAGTCAGAATGCTTACATGTACCACTCATTGACATGTGTAAGAAAATAAGTGTAATTGAATTAGCAAGGCCTAGATACTGTCCCGCAAGGGTACATCCATGTCTTAATGAGAAACGAAAGGATATTCTAAGAACATAATTAATAAATAAGTAACTAATACATTTTGTGATGATAAAATTAACTCAGATGTTATTACTCATCCAACATCGGTTATATGTTTGCCTCTGATTCCAAGGTTTGCAGGTTCAAATCTGGCCAAGGTCAATGGTTTTTTAAGGCATAAAAATCCTGAGTATGGGATCCTTTGGAAAGAAAATACATCCGTGGGTCCTTATCTTAGATTTGCAACAGTTAAAGAACATCAAGCTTGAAAAAATATGCATCTTAGCAAAATTTTGTTGGGTCTTACATGCCTACATCTGAACTGCAATGCTAATGAGTGTGAAGACATTAGTTGTTAAAGAGAATCCTTCAATAAAACAATAATACAGCATTTTGCAATAAGAATTGCTATAAAGTGTAAAACACATTTTTGTCTTACAGCTGGGGTAACAGCTGTGACCACTGCACACCACTAAATTTTGGTACATATTTTTGCATTATTTTATATTTTATAAACACATTAAAAAGTGGTTTACCAGTCACGAAAAATGAAAATACAAATCTTATTGAGCATTATGTTCTATATCACAATTGTGAAAAATCACCACCCCTATTCACAACATAATTTTAAGATTTTTAGAACTTAAAAAAAACAGACTTTTGGGCCCTTAAGGATTATCTATCTGTTCTTGGATGGAATTAAAGCATTTCACAGTGATAACTGCAGAAATAATTTTTTTAGAAACTCATTTAACAACAAATTTATGTTTTACCAAAAAAATTGAAAGAAAAACTGAATTTTGAACCATGTTCACACTAATACATCAGGGAATGAAAGGGACCCATATTCACTATTTTAGAAAGAAAACTATATCCAATTCTGGAAGATATAACATCAAAGCAATATTCACTGTTATTTATGTAGTCTTCTCCAACTTAGGGTCAGTTTCACCAACAGAGGTAACTGTTTATTTTTTATTATTTCACTCACCTCATACTTCATAATTCATAGCAGACCCAGGGTTTCTTCACATCTTTTGTGACATTCTCAATGACAGCATTGAGAATGTCACAAAAGATGTGAAGAAACCCTGGGTCTTCTATAAATTATGAAGTATGAGGTGAGTGAAATAATAAAAAATAAACAATATTAAAAAACCTCATAGTGTTATTTCCTATCTACATAACTTAATAAGAGGTAACTGTATTATGCCAGTTTTCTCCATGTATAATACATAGCTTAAACTGGCGTAATACAGTTACCTCTCTTGGTGAGACTGGCCCTTAATCAGTAAGTGATTTGCAGGCAAGTATATGGCATAATTTATCACTTGAGCATATTGATAAGAATGTCGCACAGTTACACCCTTATTCAAGAGAAGTCTTCAATGTAGAGAAATTGACTTTTTAAGAATTTACACTATGAGGTATTATTTATTTTAGAGAAATTGTATCACCTCACCTCATATCCTTCTTCTTATTAGACTGGTTTCGGGACCTTATTAGGTTCCACCCTCGGTACTTGTCTTGGAGTATGTAAGCAGTATTTGGAATGGTTTGAAGAAAAGATGTTTCATAAGAAAATAAAAAATAGATTCAAAAAACAAAGATATAAATAAAAGTACTCTTCAGACAGATAAAGAAATTAGTAAAAAAATTCAGGAAATTTACATACCATCTTTTGACATTTCAAAATTTTTCAGCAAATTTAACATTAAATTAGCACCAAAAAATCATTACAGCCAGAATAAATTAATTAAAAATAAGAAAAATGAAAAGATTGATGAAGACAACAAATCAGGAATTTATCAAATTGATTGTAAAGATTGTGAAGAAGTATACGTAGGAAAAACAAAAAGGAACTTGAATACAAGATTGAAAGAACACCTTAGAAATGTTAAGAATGGGGAAATAGAAAAATCTGCATGGTTAGAAAAACACGGAATCGAAACAAAGGCCAAATTACTGAAACAGTTAGATAAATCTAAGGAACTCACTATTTGGGAGAAAATTTACATCCACAAGAATAAAGAGAAAATTATTAATTTTGAAATTCCTGGGGGAAAAAAAAAAAAAATTGATTTGGAAGTTCATCGGTCAGCCAACAGAGGGTGCAGAAATCACAAGATCATCAATCGCCGATTCAACAGTTAGAAAGTATTGATAATGGCACGTCGTGTTGAAAACACGGTCTGCAATAAAACTACAAGTATGAGGTAAGTTACAATTAATCTAACTCAAAATAATTAATATTTGTCACTTTGAAGAGCTGCCTTCAAAACAACATAGCAATGGCCATGAAAGTACTGTCCCAAAACTGGTCTGATAAGGATATGAGGTGAGGTGATACAATTTTTCTTAAATACATAGAGAAAGTTAGGCTTTTAGAATCAGTTATATTTAAATTAATATTGGGAAGTAAACATTATGAGGTTATATCATTAATAGTGAGTGGAGAACATATTTTTAACAACTCACCTCATATAATTTCAAGTTTCTTTGATACCGGCGGTTTCAGACAATATCTTGTCCCTCTTGCCGCGACTGAAGAGGGACAAGATATGGTCTGAAACCACCGGTATCAAGGAAATTTGAAATTATATGAGGTGAGTCATTAAAAGTATGTTCTCCACTCACTATTAATATTAGAATCATCTTGACAGCAGTCAGGAGAGTGTAAGTGACAACTGGAGTGAGTATGCGAGTACACTTATTTTCAGCCTCATCAGAACTTTTGGTGCTACAGTACATTGGGTTAACTGTGACAGAGAAATATTTTTCACAGCTGTTACTGACACACACAGAAAATCCATAATCTTTGTGGAATTGTGAAGGAATACACTTATCACCATATGGTAAATTTCATCATGAAAAATTATAAATTTGATTAAATATGACATTAAAAATGCCATATAATCTGAAGACAGTATGGTAATAGGGAAGTGTTAGTTAACGAAAGAAAAAAAAACACTCTGGAATATATTTTTTGAAAAGAAAAATTAATGGCCTGGACTGGGAATCGAACTCCAGACCTCCAACTCTGTATGTCAGTGTGCAGTCTATTACACCATTCGAGACAATAATGGACTGCACACCAATGTACAAATTTGGAAGTCTAGGGTTTGATTCCTGATTCAGACTTAATTTTTCTCTACAAAAAAATTAATTTGTCCAGGGCAGGAAAATGTTAAAATAAATATAGCATAAAACTCTGGAAAATAATTTAAGAGCTCCCTCAAAAAATGTAACCATTAATTTTTGGAAAACTAATTTTAGGGAGTTAAAATTAATGCAATATTAAGCTAATATAGTGCAAATGACTACATATGCATGTTACGTTAGGTCACATTTTCAAACTATTATCTCCCAACATTATTTTTCCCTTGTACTGAGACATTACTGATTATTTCAGTACTATATGTTACATCATTTAGTGACTTCATTTTCTAACAAATTTTTCAGTAATTAACATTTAGATTACTAGTCAGGTTAAGTTATGAAAGCTATTTTAAGTTATACCAGGTTGTTTGGATATTTTATGAAAATGTGCTTATCTGACATGGAGTCCTCTATACCCTAGTGGAATTCAAGATGACATCGATAATGACCGAGTCAGCATGGTCGGTAGTATGAACCAATATTCCCCTAAGTTGGCAATTATGTTTTAACCAAAATTTATTAAAAATCTAAGTATCATCCATAATTTATGGTGAAATTAAATATTTCTTACCTCTCTTCATATAAATCTTCTAAGTAGATCGCGATTTCGGGACCATAACAGTCTCATCTTCAGTGCAATCTTGGCAACTGATATTATGTCGATCGGAAGAAACTCTTCTTCTTCCGATCGACATAACATCAGTTGCCAAGATTGTACTCTGGATCAGGTTCATCGGTCCACCAACAGAGGGAAGAAGAAGAGTTTCTTCCGATCGACATAACATCAGTCGCCAAGATTGTACTGAAGATGAGACTGTTATGGTCTCGAAATCGCGATCTACTTAGAAGATTTATATGAGGAGAGGTAAGAAACATTTAATTTCACCATAAATTAAACCTCATAGAGATTAATTCCTATAAAAGTTAAATGATCCATAATGTTTATATCGCATTATTAAGGTTATTTCTATTCCTACTTCTAATTAATTTTTTCTCTATTTTCTGATCAAAAATGTAGGTATGCTAGTGAAATGAGGTTTGTATGTTTGGCTTCACCAAATGGGAATGGAAAACTATAGAATATATATTGGATCAGTTTAAATGTTAAACCAGACTTAAACTACATTCACTATTACCAGAGAAACTGAGAGGAATATCTTAACAGAATGCTTAGAACAAGGATCCCTAGAGCCAACACATGTATCAACCACATGCCAAGAGATCATTGGGTCATTCAAGGAGGTTATGATTTGAGATATACCATAATAGTTCTTGTAGGAAGGACCATCATATATATTTTTTTTAACTATTGTAGGAAATGTCACTATGAGGTTTAATTTAAAATTTAAAATTAATATCGGGAAGTAAACATTATGAGGTTATATCATTAATATAGAATGGAGAACATATTTTTAACGACTCACTTCATATAATTTCAAATTTCTTTGATACTGGCAGTTTCAGACAATATCTTGTCCCTCTTAGAAGCCATGACTGAAGGGGACAAGATATTGTCTGAAACCGCCGGTATCACAGAAATTTGAAATTATATGAGGTGAGTAGTTAAAAATATGTTCTCCACTCAATATTAATAAAATTCTTTTTACCTCACGTCATATCCTGTCTTCTAATTAGACCAATTTTAAAACTTAGGCAGTTTCATTATCAGTAATTTCACAACCGATGTTCTGTCGTCCAAGAGCACTACTTCTTACCTCATCTGTTGGTGGTTCAATAAACCTCCAAATTAAATCAACTTCCCAGGAATTTCATAATTCATTAATTTCAGGAGAAGTTGATTTGATTCGGAGGTTCATCCATCCACCAACAGATGGAGTATGAAGCACTGCTCCTGGACCATTGGACATGAAATTACTGAAGATGAAACCGTCTAGGTTTTGAAACCAGTCTAATTAGAAGACAGGATATGAAGTAAGGTAAAAAGAATTTTATTTTAAATAAATTTATTTATTTTTAACTTTTATAGGAATTTATCACTATGAGGTTTAATATATGGTGAAATTAAATGTTTCTTACCTCTCCTCATATAAATCTTCTAAGTAGATCGCGATTTCGAGACCATAACAGTCTCATCTTCAGTACTTCTTTGGCGACTGATGTTATGTCGATCGGAAGAAACTCTTCTTTTCCCTCTGTTGGTGGACCGATGAACCTCTGGATCCCACAAATTTTGATCTGATCCAGAGCTTCATTGGTCCACCAACAGAGGGAAGAAGAAGAAGAAGAGTTTCTCCCGATCAACATAACATCAGTCGCCAAAGAAGTACTGAAGATGAGACCTTTATGGTCTCGAAATTGCGATCTACTTAGAAGATTTATATGAGGAGAGGTAAGAAACATTTAATTTCACCATAAATTTATTTATTTTGATTTCTCAGATCAGTTACCATATTCTACAACAGTATTTTTCCCCCATTTTTTTGCTGTTTTTTTTTAAATTATGTTATGTAGCCAGTTGCACTAGCATCCCCTAATATTCAATGATGTTTACATGATTTTCTCCAAATTAATTAATGAGTAGTTATATTACTCAAGTATGTGACATCATTTACTCCCTCATTCTGTTTGGCTATGAAATAGTGTTCCATCTTAGAGAATGTTGCACATAATAGTTAATTATATCCTTATTTGAGGGAAGTGTTCAGTTTATTTCATCTGAGCATATGCAGTGATAAACTTGTTCTGACAACATAAAATACTCTCAAAGACCTTCTTTCACTGGAAGTACTATATACTGATTGGTATTCTTAAAAAATCTAACTTTTCCATTAGACAGTAGTGTAATTTTGCTGATTTTATCTCCTTACACGTTAATTAAAACTTCATACAATAAATAGAAATCTTTCACATTGCAGTCATTCTTGTTAATATGACTTGTTGAGCACATTTCTGTGGAGTTTTATCTATTTTTTTCACTTAGTGATGGTCTGTGTTACTAGTAATAATTTGCAATGCGAGTACAGAGATGGCCAAACTATACACAAAAATCTAAAGACTTAAAAATATATCATATAGAACTTTCATAAAACTTATGCACTCATTCTCTTTATTTATATAAAATCTGTACATTCCAAGCTACCACCTGCACTTCCATGCTTCGGGTTCCATGTTAAATGGACAGATGGCATTAATGTGATCTATTTTCAATTTACACACCACTTTACATAGATCCTACGTACTTGTAATATGTAGACAGACAAGTGTAGGATGAGTGTACATTTAAGTGTTTGTGTAGTGTAAGTGTGTTGTATGAGGGATGATGATGATGAAAGAGAAGGTAGAAGATGAAATCTGGAGCTGGTATGTAGTCTACTGCTATCAAAAAGAACTAAAAGTGATTGCCAGGCTTAACATCACCATTCAACGGACGAATCACTATCAACAATACCACATACATTCTATACATATCTCGGGTGGGTGAATGGGCAAAGAGAGATATCTCCATCTTGGGTGGATGGGTGTGTAAAGAGAGATATCTCCATCTCGGATTGATGGGCAAAGAGATATCTTCAAAATTGACAAGTGAGTTATCTAGCTAGAAAGAGCAATAATTTGTTCTGTATCATAAAAAAGAAAATACTGATATTGTAGGACAGACCAATACCTTATAGTGACAATGATGATTAGCATATTTCATGGTAAAACTCATAATTTTGGATTCTTGGTGTGTAAAAAAATATAATTGGAATGGAGATGCCTCTCTGCACCCCCACCTAAGATGGAGATACCTCTCTTTGCAAACCCACCCAAAATGGAAATCTCTCTCTTTAAACACCTACCCAAGATAGGTTCTGCAGGGAGGCTTGGAATTTAATCCAGTAAATTGATGCACACTCTAGCAATAAAAAACTTATACACCACCATCTCTCCTAGTCCCATGAAGGGGGTCTACCTGAAACCCTTAATTAAAAATTGACTGTAGCAACTTCCATGTTTGGTTCATTATAATGTATACCACATAATTTGATTAACTCTTAATAAAAATCTTACAATTAAAATTTATAATTCTGCCGGGTATTGAACCAGATTTGCTGGTCAGGAAGCAATCATGCTACCACAGAAGTAAATAAAATGTTATTCAATAGCACCTTGTATATAAAGTGTAGTGCTTCAGCCATTCTGAATCAAAACTTATTAAAGGTCTGAGATGTACAAGAATGCCAGGTTAACCAGGTCTGTTGCATTAATTACCTCAGTGGCCGGAAAAAATGGTACAAAACAGAAAGATGACTATGGAGAAGTTCTAGAATGAAGATTTTTACAAGAGAAAAAAAGCAGATATCCAGAGAAAAATCCACATGGAGTGAATGGAATGCAAACTTTGGACCTAGAGGTTGAGGGAACTGCTAACATTTCAAAGAAAGATGAAAATGGTTTTTGGATCTCCCAAAGAAATGGATTGTACATGTGACAATAAAACCAATGGCTGAAATTACAATAAACTAACTGCAACAAAGTTCTGAGGCTTAACAATATTGAAAAAATACATATAATAGTTAAAAAGCAATTTCAAAGTAAACTTTTTAGTAACAAGAACAAGAGTGAGACCCAGAACCAAAGAGAAGAAAGACCTTCATATAATAAATCATTAAATTTTTCTACCTAATTTCAAATTAAATGTAAATTTTCACATTGCAAATGAAATAAAGATAATAAATTAATTATTAATGAGTCGTAAATATCTCCATGTTCTTCAAAGGACAGGACTGATTTCTGGAAACATCTTTTCTATTTTCAGCCACCTTTATGACTTATAAAATATAACCAACGATACAAAAATACAAATTTATATATCAGAAGGAAAACTCTGAAATAAAACCAGTCAACAGCCAGCCTAGCAAGCCACTTGAGATCAAGCTCAAAGTACCAGAAATGAAGAGAGCCAGACTGATTTAATGAAATGGAGGGACTCTTAATTCTGGATGGAACAGGTTATGGACCTAAAACAAAGAGGAGGAGGAGGAGAGGAAGAAGAAGTTCGGAACACCATAATATATGGAGCTGAAACTGAATCAAAATACTAGATTAAAATCAATGTCAACGGAAATGTGGATTACTTAAGAACAGTTAGACACTCTAAAATGGGGGGAAAAAAAGAAAGAAAAAAGGAATATTGTAATTAAGCAGGAAATCAAGCTCCAAAATTCTATATTAGACTTCATTAAGTATAGACCATTACAATGATTGTTCATACCAGAGCAGAGATTACCTAAAAATCAATTTAATGGACTCTCCAGGAAAAAAAAAAAAAGGTTGATGAAAGATTACATGGATACAAAAGAATTGAAGATGAATAGAGAAAATAAAAATTAAAGTCCTATAACTTTGGATACATTGTACCCCTGTTTAATAATACATTAATTTTTTTAAAAAGATATTGTGAAATACTGAACTTTTATAGGAAAATTCACTATGAGGTTTAATTTAAGATTTAAATTAAAATGCTTTATACCTTACCTCATATCCAGTCTTCTAATTATACTGGTTTCAAAGCTTAGGTAGCTTCATCTTCAGTAATTTCTCGTCGACTGATGACATGTCGTTCAGGAGAACTTCTGTTGACAAGAAATTACTGCCTAAGCTTTGAATCCTCCTGAACAACATAATATCAGTCAACATGAAATTACTGAAGATGAAGCTACCTAAGCTTCGAAACAGTAGTAATTAGAAGACTGGATATGAGGTGAGGTATAAAGCATTTTAATTTATATCTTATAATGCAAAATATTTAGGTCTATAGCCATACCTGGAGTATCTCTATATAAGAGTGGGAACATGACAAAAAACACTGTCATTTTTGTTCCAAAGTTAGGTTTTGATGTTCATGGTAAGGGAGTAACTTTATTAATTTTAGTAACTACGTAATTAACTTGTTGAACTATCAAACCTGAAGGTTCATGGTCATGCAGACATAAGTTCTATATACATTATCTCTATCCTAAGTTACAGTTTTTGAATTGTTTCCTGTATAATTCACTTCTATCGAATCATGACTAATGATGATGTTTTTATTATTGATTTAACACTTCTCACTGAAGGATAAATTATATTTGTAGACAAAAATTTTTGCCTAGACCGAGACTCCAAACCACGACCTTTGGCTTTCCGGGCCAAATGCTATACCAACTCATCGCAACTCACCTCGGTAGCTCGGTTGGTAGAGCATTTGGCCCGGAAAGCCAAAGGTCCCAGGTTCTAGTCTCGGTCTAGGCAAAAATTTTTCTCTTCAAATATGATTAATGTTGTTATAAATGCCTATGCCCCTTTTTCATTCCCTATTCATGTCATATATCCTGCTATATCTGGTTTCCCTTACAGGCCAGTTATCACTTCAAGTAGGTATCTCTGTCCACCTGTCTGTTCATCTTTCTCCTAGGTCCACTAATTCTCCTAACTATTTTATTCTCAATTAATTGTAATCTTTTTTTAAAAATCATTACGAAGTTATATTATGAGGTTTAATTTAATATTTGAATTTTTATTTTTTAACATTCTTTCCTCACATGTTTATTTTGTTGGACGATCATTTCAAAGCTATTGTTCCAATTTCTGACAAGCTGAAGATGGAGCAATAGTTTTGAAATGATCGTCCAACAAAATAAACATATGAGGTAAGAATGTTAAAAAATACAAACTCAAATACTTGTAATCTCTCTGCTCTTTTAAAGCAAGAGACCACGATTCACATCCATAATACTGGAAGAATCATCATTTTATATACTGTATTATTAATTTGACATTTATTGAGTAAAGTTGGAATGACGACAAGTCCTTGTAATGCACAAAAACGTGGTTTTCCAGACTGCTAGACTAGCCATTATTATTATTATTGTTATTATTATCATTACTATTACTTTTATTATTATTGATACATACCAAACATCTAATTTGCATACGAATCAAACATTTGCACAATCTAAAGATCCGTAATGGTCACGAAAATGTTTTATAAATAAGCAGTTTTAATTAAAACAACCAAGTTACTGGATATAGAGTAAAGACAGAAAACTAACCTCCTATCTCACAACCTGTTTTTAATACATATTTCCATAGCAAGCATTTCTATCACCTTGAATTAAAGTGATATGAGCATAATCTTGATATTATATAATTAATGCATTAAAAATTCAGTTTTTCTTGTATTTTAATGTATAAGTCGTCTTTCAAACTTCACTCTCTCTTATATCATTTGTCATATTTTATGCAGTCCATGTTGATCACTAAAATCCTAGGATTGTTGGTCAACAAGTTAGATATATAATTTAATTAATTATTATTATATATCTCCATGGTGCAAGTGGTTAGATGATCGCCTACTGAATTGTTTCCTGTATAATTCACTTCTATCGAATCATGATTAATGTTGATGTTTTAATATTGATTTAACACTTCTCACTGAAGGATAAATTATATTTGAAGAGAAAATTTTTTCCTAGACCGAGACTCCAAACCGGGACCTTTGGCCCCGGAAAGCCAAAGTCCGGGGTTCGAATCTCGGTCTAGGCGAAAATTTTTCTCTTCAAATATGATTAATGTTGTTATAAATGCCCATGCCCCTCTTTCATTCCATATTCATGTCATATATCCTGCTATATCTGGTTTCTCTTACAGGCCAGTCATCACTTCAAGTAGGTTTCTCTGTCCACCTGTCTGTTCATCTTTCTCCTTGGTCCACTAATTCTCCTAACGATTTTATTCTCAATTACTTGTAATCTTTTTTTTTTCTTTTAATCATTACGAAGTTACATTATGAGGTTTAATTTAATATTTGAGTTTGTATTTTTTAACATTCTTACCTCATATGTTTTCCTTTGTTGGACGATCATTTCAAAGCTATTGCTCCAGTTTCTGACAAGCTGAAGATGGAGCAATAGTTTTGAAATGATCGTCCAACAAAATAAACATATGAGGTAAGAACGTTAAAAAGTACAATCTCTCTGCTCTTTTAAAGCAAGAGACTACAATTCACATCCATAATACTGGAAGAATCATCATTTTATATACTGTATTATTAATTTAACATTTATTGAGTAAAGTTAAAATGACGACGAGTCCTTGTAATGCACAAAAACGTGGCTTTCCAGACTGCTAGACTAGCAATTATTATTATTATTGTTATTATTATCATTACTATTACTTTTATTATTATTGATACATACCAAATATCTAATTTGCATACAAATCAAACATTAGCACAATCTAAAGATCCGTAATGGTCACGAAAATGTTTTATAAATAACCAGTTTCAATTAAAACAGCCAAGTTACTGGATACAGAGCAAAGATAGAAAACTAACCTCCTATCTCACAACCTGTTTTAATACATATTTCCATAGTAAGCATTTCTATTACCTCGAATTAAAGTGATATGAGCATAATCTTGATATTATATCATTAATGCATTAAAAATTCAGTTTTTCTTGTATTTTAATGTATAAGTCGTCTTTCAAACTTCACTCTCTCTTATATCATTTGTCATATTTTATGCAGTCCATGTTGATCACTAAAACCCTAGGATTGTTTGTCAACAAGTTAGATATATAATTTAATTAATTATTATTATATATCTCCATGGTGCAAGTGGTTAGATGATCGCCTACTGAATTGTTTCCTGTATAATTCACTTCTATCGAATCATGATTAACGTTGATGTTTTAATATTGATTTAACACTTCTCACTGAAGGATAAATTATATTTGAAGAGAAAATTTTTTCCTAGACCGAGACTCCAACCCGGCACCTTTAGCCCCAGAAAGCCAAAGTCCCGGGTTCGAATCTCGGTCTAGGCAAACATTTTTCTCTTCAAATATGATTAATGTTGTTATAAATACATGCTCCCTTCTCATTCCCTATTCATGTCATATATCCTGCTATATCTGGTTTCACTAACAGGCCAGTCATCACTTCAAGTAGGTTTCTCTGTCCACCTGTCTGTTCATCTTTCTCCTTGGTCCACTAATTCTCCTAACGATTTTATTCTCAATTACTTGTAATCTTTTTTTTTTTAAATCATTAGGAAGTTACATTATGAGGTTTAATTTAATATTTGAGTTTGTATTTTTTAACATTCTTACCTCATATGTTTATTTTGTTGGACAATCATTTCAAAGCTATTGCTCTAGTTTCTGACAAACTGAAGATGGAGCAATAGTTTTGAAATGATCGTCCAACAAAATAAACATATGAGGTAAGAATGTTAAAAAAATACAAACTCAAATACTTGTAATCTCTCTGCTCTTTTAAAGCAAGAGACCATGATTCACATCCACAATACTGGAAGAATCATCATTTTATATACTGTATTAATTTAACATTTATTGAGTAAAGTTGGAATGAAGACGAGTTCTTGTAATGCAAAAATATATGGCTTTCCAGACTGCTAGACTAGCCATTATTATTATTACTATTATTGATACATACCAAACTTCTAATTTGCTTAAAAATGAAACATTTGCACAATCTGAAGATCTGTAAAGGCCATGAAAATGTTTTATAAACAAGCAGTTTTAATTAAAACAACCAAGTTACTGGATATAGAGTAAAGATAGAAAATTAACCTTCTATCTCACAAACTGTTTTTAAAACATATTTCCGTAGTAAGCATTTCTGTCTCCTCGAATTAAATTAATATGAGCATAATCTTGATATTATATAATTAATGCATTAAAAATTCAGATTTTCTTGTATTTCAATGTATAAGTCGTCTTTCAAACTTCTCTCTCTCTTATATACTTTGTCATATTTATGCAGTTCTGTGTAGATCACTAAAACCGTAGGATTGTTGGTCAACAAGTTAGATAAATAATTAAATAATTATTATTATTATGTAGCTCCATTTGCAAGTGGTTAGATGCTCGCCTACTGAATTATTCCTGTATAATTCACTTCTATCAAATCATGATTAATGTAGATGTTTTTATCATTGATTTAACACTTCTCACTGAAGGATAAATTATATTTGAAGAGAAAATTTTTTCCCTAGACCAAGAGTCCAACCTGGGACCTCTGGCTTTCCTGGTCAAGTGCTCTACCAACTGATCACAACTCGTCTCTGTAGCTCAGTTGGTAGAGCATTTGGCCCGGAAAAACAAAGGACCCGGGTTCAAGTCTCAGTCTAGGCAAAAATTTTTCTCTACAGATATGATTAATGTTGTTATAAATGCTCCTGCCCCTTTTTCATTCCCTTTTCATGTTATATATCCAACAATATCTGGTTTCGCTTACAGGCCAGTCATCACTTCAAGTAGGTTTCTCTGTCCACCTGTCTGTTCATCTTTCTCCTTGATCCACTAATTCTCCTAACGATTTTATTCTCAATTACTTGTAATCTTTTTTTTTTAAATCATTAGGAAGTTACATTATGAGGTTTAATTTAATACTTGAATTTGTATTTTTTTAAATATTCCTACCTCATATGTTTATTTTGTTGGACGATCGTTTCAAAGCTATTGCTCCAGTTTCTGACATGCTGAAGATGGAGCAATAGCTTTGAAATGATCATCCAACAAATAAACATATGAGGTAAGAATGTTAAAAAATACAAACTCAAATACTTGTAATCTCTCTGCTCTTTTAAAGCAAGAGACCATGACTCACATCCATAATACTGGAAGAATCATCATTTTATATACTGTATTATTAATTTAACATTTATTGAGTAAAGTTGGAATGACGAGTCCTTGTAATGCACAAAAATATGGCTTTCCAGACTGCTAGACTAGCCATTATTATTACTAATGTTGTTATAGAGTAAAGATAGAAAGTTAACCTCCTGTCTCACAACCTGTTTTTAATACATATTTCCTTAGTAAGCATTTCTATCACCTCGAATTAAAGTGATATGAGCATAATCTTGATATTATATCATTAATGCATTAAGAATTCAGATTTCCTTGTATTTCAATGTATAAGTTGACTTTCAAACTTCTCTCTCTCTTATATACTTTGTCATATTTTATGCAGTTCCGTGTTGATCACTAAAACTCTAGGATTGTTGTTCAACAAGTTACATAGATTATTAAATTAATTATTATTATACAGCTCCATGGTGCAAGTGGTTCTGACGGGGTCTCCAAATCTTGTTTATTCCATGTGGGTTTCATGGTAGATGAAATGGGGCATGGGTGGGTTTTTCTCAGGATTTCTCCCATTTTCTCTGACACAAATTCCATTCTAACATTTCTCCATACTCGTCTCATCCATTTTGTACATCTGCCCCTGTGACAGTTCGAGAGGCATGGTTGGCCAGCACACTTTTTGTTCACAGATCTCTATAAATATAGGTGCTTCATCTCATCTCATGGCCTGACCCTGAGTTGGACACGAGGTGAGAATATTATTTTTTAAATTATTATTAACACAATTTTATGTTAAAATTACAATTCTCCAGCCTAAATATTTATTGACAATATTTATAATTTGATTGTGATTTGCACATCTAGTTATAATTTGATTGTATTTACATCTTAGTTTTAATAAAAATTTATTTAAAAATAAAAAACATTTAACTTCAACAAAATAATGCTATTGTAGGCTATAATTTTCTATTTAAAATACTAGTTATCAAAACAAATTTGCATATGATAACATACAGTGAGATCAGTTTAGTAGTGGAAGGCAGATGCGGGGCTTGTGCTGTGCAATAATGAAGGCTTACACGTGCTGGCACAGGATCTGAAATATGCGCTGACTCAGCAGTTTACGAGTTCACGGCCACAGTCAGATAGTGTACCTCGAGTAGATAAGGTGCTTGATCGCTTTTTCTTGTGAACTGAATGACGTGTGTATAATATAAACTGAATGACATGTGTATAAATTATTTCAATTTTAAAATTTGTAGCTTATAAATCATAAGTGTAAAGTGAATCACGTGTGTATGATTGTAAACTGTATAATGGCTAATAATTTTTCTACTGAACAATAGTCGAGCGCTTAAGGTAGGAAGCCTTGGCGCAGAGCTACGGGACTTGCGCTGGTTCGAGTCTCCATGGGGGAAGAAATTTTCTCATGGTATTTCGGCCAGTATGGGACTGGTGCCCCACCCAGCATCGTGAGGCAATTGGGTAGCTACAATAAGTAGCGGCTCCAGGTTGAGGAACCAGCTATAACGGCTGGGGGACTCGACATGCTAACCACATGTCACCCCTACACTGGCTGTTGATCATCTACCTCTGTGATTGACACATGTTGATGTGAAGGGCCAGCAGCCAGCTGGTAAAAGGGTAACCACTGAAAAGTGGAAAGACCCTCAATCAATCGGATAATGGCTAATAATTTTTCTACTGAACAACATGTATTTATTTATGAACAATATTTATTAACTCAGTCTGCCAGTCAAGTATGAACATGTTTTGAAACACGATTCCCGGGTGTAAAAATTCCATCATGTTCAATACTCCATAATATGTACAACAAATTTTATAAAGAGGTGTCAAAAATGTATGGACAACGAAGATGAACAGTCCCAACACATGTTTCAATAATGTTGGTAAGTACGACAATTTGTAAAATAGTTACGAAAATGTGTGTGGTTGTATCACCGCGATTATACACTGTCCGTTTCCTGCAGCGAGTGTGTCAGCAGTGTATAGTGAAATCCCCGCATCTGCCTTCCACTACTAAACTGATGTCACTGTAGTATAACCTCATTTGGATATTATAAGCATTTAACCCTCTGCATGCCACTGGTAAAATCTCTTGTGTCAGAGATTTAAATTGCATCTGCCGATGTGATCGGCTTTGCAAGTAGTTTAAGTATATTGTATGGCAGGTAATGGACAGAAACATCATAGCCGATCTGATCGGCTCACAGCACCTACAGGGTTAAAGGGCATTTATAACTGACAACAATATAATATTTTTCTTAAATCAAATAATAAAAGAATAATTAGGGAATTGGCATTGTTATAATAATTCATATGTTGTTATTCGTATAAGCTGCACACCTCATATAATGATTAAGAAGTTGTTGAAATTTTCACTTTAATGATCCAATCTGTGAGAAGTTTGGTATTTCTGGGAAATGATTTCAATAAATAGATATGTTCTGTCAAATAAAAAGAGAGAAACCAGTCATATAACAATATAGTAATGTTGTTTTTCAACAATATACATTTCTTTAAAATCATCATGACCAAGAACGACCAAGGGTGCATGAGTTAAATATCAAAACTGTAGACCAAATGGCTACTCTCTTAGAATATACAGGCTCTCTAGATATGGCATATAACTTAAGACATTCTGTGGAA
Source organism: Diploptera punctata (assembly GCA_030220185.1). NCBI lineage: Eukaryota > Metazoa > Arthropoda > Insecta > Blattodea > Blaberidae > Diploptera > Diploptera punctata. The sequence continues at coordinate 1,420,858 of JASPKZ010010253.1, forward strand.
ATGGAAAATTAAGAAAGACTGAAAAAAGTTAATATGTAAAATAATATTTTGTACCTCTATTAAATTATATAGCCAAAACACCGGTAATAACAAAAAGAAAAAAGATAAAACAAAAGAAAATACCAGACAAGATAGAATTAGAAAATGGCTGGGTATTAAGGTAATTAATGGAGTATATTGAACAAAAGAGTTTACAATACTTTGGACGTTTTAAGCGAATGGCATTAGACATACTAACAAGAACATTGGAAAACAAAAATGAGAAGAAATAGGAAGCTGCTATTGGGAAGACCAAGATTGAGGTAGTTAGAGTAGATACAGGATAACCTACAGACAAAAGGAGTAGAATGGATAAGATTATAATGGTTTGGACATATCTGGAGGAGGGTAAGTTGGACAATCCAGATAAAAATAGAAACATCCTAAAGAAGAGGAATGGGTTTTCTTTAATTGATCGTGTTTTATTCTGTAAAGTGGATAGTTTGTGGTGATGGAGTTGCTGTTCAGACAGTCATGACCAGTGATAAGGCAAAAGATGGCCAACGCTGACTTACTAAGTAATTATTTTAGGGTTTTGTGCAATCTGTAGCCATTTACTAGTGCTATCAAACAGGTATGATTAGAATTTTTTTTTTTTTCCTTTTTGTGATATGTTTGATTCTTATGGGAGCTGTGTTTATATCTATGTAATTTATTTCCACTTTGCATGAATGAATTATTTAATTAATTCTCCACTATTTATAAGAGTGCATTAAGTTTATGAATATTCTAATATTGGATGTATGCAAGAAACTATATCCCATCCATTTTTATTACATATATACATTAGTGCAGGAAATGTTTGTTTCTCCTTCACAGAAACATTTCACACATAATATGGAAGGCATTCCATTGTTGTGCCTTAAAGTGTAAATACATATAATATAGAAATTATCTTAACTCTTCAGAATTAAAAAAAAAAAAGCTTTCATTATTAAGCTTTGAAAGTCTGAGCATAACAAAAACTAAAGCTCAATAAGGAGCTTAAGTTAAAGCAATATAAATATTTATATCAAAATTTAAGGAACATAAATAAAATACTAAATGTAAAAGCAATGTGATACTTTGTGACATGAACACATATCTGTTTACATATCAGCACATTGATCAAACAAACTAAAGAAATTAATTCACTCATACCACTGCTAAACTATGCTCTGCAAGTGCAACATACATTTGATTATGCAACATACATTTTATTATTAAATTAATGCAAATTGTCTCAATCAAATTTTAATGAGAAAAATTTTTGCTTGAACTGCTACTTGAACTCAAGACCTCCAGCTTTATGCACTGGCCTAAATTAGTGTAAAATATATTCCATCATAATGTCTTCGTAATATAGAAGTAACCCAACTGCATTGTGAATGGTGTTTCACTACTACTGGAACGCAGGATTATAAGAAAGAAAAATTTGCATCAAGACAGGAACCTGCCTGGGCAGCTCAAGTGGAAAGAGCACCAGTGCTTAAAGTTAGAAGGTCTTGTGTTCAAGTCCTGGTTTAGGCAGAAATTTTCTCTTTAAAAATCTATTTATATGTTTCATTATTTTACAAAACAAATATTTTCAACATTCATGTTTTTGTTACAATTTAATATCATCACAGTAAGGTAAAATGGGCCATGCAAGTAGTGACTTGTCAAAAAATGGAACATAATCTAGGAACAATCTACAGTTTTAATCTCAAAATTGATAGGAAGCAACACTATGAGGTATTTATCAAATGAATTGATTATTTACACCTCACCTCATATTTTGCCTCTCACCAGGCACATGTCTCAAAAAAATTTTAGTTTTCTCCATTTGATGTAAATAACTGATTCAACTTCTTTGACAACCTTCAGTATCAATAATTGATATGACGTACTGTAACACCATGGGAAAATATTATTAAGAGGTTGAATAAAAAATATATACATCACTTCTATTATATTGTGGATGATGGCGAGAGTATTGGTCTAGCATTGGTGGAAATAGATTCATGAGTCATTGACTCGCAGGTTGAAAGTCCCATGCAGAAAGTTTGCTGCATCTAAAACTCCATGTCTGGAAGATTCTGTACACATCTACTCCTCCTTTCCAGAGGCTTTGACTCCCAAAGTCTCAATTGACAAGCTGATATAGTACCTTTCTGGCTTATACAAGCTTGCCTGTGTCGGGAGGTTGTTAGTTGTGATGTGACAGCGATACAATTAACAAAGTGAAATTGTTAGTGACTGGAAATAATTGTGTGATAAATAAACAGTAAAAGGATAGTGATTATTGCAGCAATTTATTAGAGAAGTATCACTGAAAGTTTATGTGAACCAAATAAGGTTATTGTGAAAATGAACATCTGTTGTTTTTAACTTTTATAGGAATTAATCACTATGAGGTTTAATTTATGGTGAAATTATATGTTTCTTACCTCTCCTCATATAAATCTTCTAAGTAGATCGCGATTTCGAGACCATAACAGTCTCATCTTCAGTACTTCTTTGGCGACTGATGTTATGTCGATCGGAAGAAACTCTTCTTCCCTAGAGAAAAAGATTTTCTTCTGATCGACATAACATCAGTCGCCAAAGAAGTGGGAAGAAGAGTTTCTTCCGATCGACATAACATCAGTCGCCAAAGAAGTACTGAAGATGAGACCGTTATGGTCTCAAAATCGCGATCTACTTGGAAGATTTATACGAGGAGAGGTAAGAAACATTTAATTTCACCATAACATCTGTTGTGTTTATTACGAGAAATTGATTGGTACACAAAAATTATGAATTTCTTTTGAATGATTTTTAAGATCAAATATCAAAGTTAACACTTATTACAGTAATTACACACATTTTTAGGGGACAGCTCAATGGCGTAAGTGGTAAGACAATTGTCCTCCAATTCCAGTTCCCGAGTTTGTGTCTGTCACTCCATGTGGGGTTCGTGATGAATGAATTGAAGCAAGAGCAGGTTTTTCTCAGTTTGTCCCATTTTTCCCTAACAAAAATTTCACTCCACCACTTCTTTATATCAGTTGCATTAAATTAAATTTCATTTATTCCTGTGATGGTTCAACAGGGCTTTCAATGAACATCTTTATATATCATAGACAATAATAGGGGTTACATTTCGTCCCTTAATCTAAATTACAATATACATAAACTATTACATGTATTTATAACATGTAATGGTTTATGTATATTGTAATTTAGATGTAAGACTATTTTTTTTTTGTATTTTTTAAAACCTGGTTGAGTGGCAGACAAGGCCTTAAGGCCTTAACTCTGCCAGGTAAAATAAAGCTATTATTATTATTAATCTGGAATTACTGGACATGAGTAGAGAGTTTAGATTTTTTACATCCGTTTTTATTTTGAAACAAGCATGCCCTTACATGACCCACTTTTTAATAGCCTTACGATGTCATGTAACTGCAAAGGAGCAATATTAGCAAATTGGAACAATGTCACTCTTGCAGCCCAATCATACTCCAGTTGACAGTGGTTTAAACAATTCCAAGTCCACTTTAACAAAATACTGTTATTTTTTCAAATTCTATTATTGGCACATTTTTCTGATATAAGAAAAACATGAATACAATTGAATGGTTTTACTTCTGCTGTAAATCTCGACATTTGACAGTAGTGGAACATGTACATTACTAATATTATTATTACCATAAATGACCAACTAATTATGAGAAATCAAGTAAATTGGGACAGAAGGGCTCAGAAATTTTGGTGTTTCGAAATAATTAGTCTCAAATACCAAGTTAGACATGCAATAGCTTATAATAACCGGGAAAGAAAAATTTTAATACTTCTGCCATCAGATGACATATTCAAACAGTATATTGCTCATCACATTTTTTGGCTAAAATTTCAATTACCACATTATACAACGTGTTCACAAATATAGTATCACATTTTAAATTACTACTACGTCACTTTGGATAATCGTATCTAAATGAAATTGGTGACAATCAAAAGAAAACTCAAAAAGTTTTGTGCATGTTAACAATGTCAACAATGGAGAATAATGTACAACAATTAAGTAAAGTAAAGTATTCCCACTACAGGCCTCAGGAAGCCCTTGGGGTAGTGGGAGGTTAAGGTTCCCACTATTTCTAGACAATCGGCACTTGATGTCAGCAGGGTTGTCAGCCCTGCGTGATGGCTGCCTTTACTCCAGAACAAGCATCTGGTACTCATTTCAGTTAGAGGCTGAGTCGACCCAGGGCCATAGTGCCGCCAGAAGGTTTGGGTCAGTTTAAAAATCCTGACCCCACCGGGACTTGAACCCACGAATAGACAACAATACAGAAACTAAACTTAATTTAATCATGTTTTTTTTGTGGTCGATATGGGTTCATTGCTGGATATTTAGCAGACAGCAATGTCTGCAGAATCATTCATGTGGGGCCATATTCAATGTCTATGAGGTGTAGCAAAAACTTTTTGAGTTTCTCTTTCAATTGTCACCAATTTCATTTAGATATGATTATCCAAAGCGAGGTAGTAGTAGTTTAAAGTATGATACTATATTTGTGGACACGATGTACATCTGAGCCCTTCATTTAACACTTTTAGTAAATGTTTGAAGGGTGCATAGTAGACCGCTGACACTAATTTATCTATGTCAGGTTGATAGTACTCGTAGAGAGACATAATATTGTGACAAGGGTGTCATCGTTTAATCTGGAGAGTGTTTTAGATTTGATATGATTTCTCAGCAATCAATTTTGAAATCCAGTAACTCGCATGTACTGAATTCTCTGAAAGTGGTTGTCTGCTATCGTTTTGGAGTGTTTGCTGCTTTAGATTATTTAAAAATCCCATCCTGTCATCCCCTGTGTAAACAAAACATACAATGTCCCCTATGTCTACTATATTTAATTTATGGATTTGAACTCCATGTATGTTACCTAATGCACTTTAAAAGTATATATCATTAATATGTCCCTGTGAAAATATAGTTATATATTTCTAATTGTGCCTGTTCCTGTCCGTATTGATTTGCATGTGAAGATCTGAAATGTCGTGGGATATTATAGTGTTTCACATGATGGAACCGCATAGAACACAATAAACAAACAACTTTCGTGCCATTCTGAATGCAAAAATAATCATTTACCCAGTCCGTATTAAAATTATATGGGTGTTTAGAATTTGCCCCTTTCATGCTGGATTGAACGCCACTGAATCTCACTGTGTACTGTCAATCACTGTATACCTGCGTTTCCAGTGCAGGTACAAATGAGTGGAATGGGTATCGGCAAGGATTTGTTATGAGCTCTCGGAGCCCAAGCTCCCAATGCCTGATTTAGCCAGTGTAGGGGTGATGTATTTAGTGAGTCCAGTCCCCAACTGTAATAGCTGATTTTCTCAATCTGGAGCTGCTACTTAATGTAACTATCCAAATTTCTCATGATGCTGGATGTGCACCTGTCCATTACTTGTCAAAATTCCATGACAAAATTTCTTCTCCAATGGGGACTCGAAGCAGTGCATTTCCCCTTGCTCTATACCAAGGCACGATGCCTTAAACCACTCAGCTACAACATGCAACAATTTTTTTTTATATACATGATGCAGGACAATTTTTTTCTTTATACAAGATTCATATTTGAAGAAATTATCATACATGTCAGCAATGTTGTAATTTCATTGTTATCTTGTGTTAAGTATGTAGGCCTTAAGTTATCAAGTCCCATTTTACCAATTTCACAGCCACTTTTTTAATACCATATTCTCTCAAAAACAAGAGCCTTCCTCAATCACAGTACAGCAGGAATCAGCAACGAGATGTTGATATGTATTAGTTCTCACCTTGTATTTTGTAATTCTGTACAATTTTTAATTTAGTTTCATTTGATAAATACCAGAATGGTTTGCCAAGAACTATTAATAATTTAATTGACTTTTTAGGTAGTCCTCAAATATAAAGAAAAGGGAGGGATTTTATTTTATTAGAAGAAAACTAAATTTGTTCAAGAATGGAACACATTAAACTAAATAAAACATCAAAATAAAGGGAGGGATGATTGTAATAGTTAACTTTAACATGTTATCAAGGTGTTACGAGGTGAAATATTACAATTATTCATACTGCAGACCCTGTTTTCAGTGTTCTGCTTAGCATAATAATACAATGATAAGCTATCAAAGTTAACTATCACAATATTCCCTATGTCACAAGAATACTTCTCTTTACCATATTTAACATGAAATTTCCTCCTCATCTCCAGATTAAACCACTTTTTAGAAAAGTGCTTCATGCATAAAAGGTTGTTGAACCCTGCAGTATAGTACTAAAATAAATCCCTTGAAAGTATACACAGATTTTTTAAGTCACATTTTGTGAAATTTTTTAGATGGTTGAATAATATTACATTGTGGTATTCCAGCTGGCATCTCATGCCGATTCTCATGTGAAGTAGGGGCCTTAACCTCATACAATGCCAAGATCCTCCTGAAGACCCTAGTGGGATCACATTATCATTTATTTAAGTATTTATTATTTAAAATGTTCATTTGTTCAGATTAAAAGAACTGTGAGTTATTAGGTATAATTGGGAAGGTTCTCATTTTAAGTTAAATATGGTATACGCCCTGCAGACTGCATGTTCCACTACCTTCTACGTAATGTATAGAAGTAAATGCATTCCTAATAAATAATGATGTGATTGTCAAAATGGAATGAATGGAAACATGAAATAAACTATCTATTCATTGTAAAATATTAATTCTGATATCTAGAAGAATCTTGTTTCATTGTGGCATCCCATGCAATAAGCACAGATACCAAAATGTTCTCAGCTTACTGAGTTCGTGTATACTATGTAAAATGAACAGGAACATGATCCTAGCTTGAAATAATGACATTTCCAGCATCTTAATGCTGGCCAACATAATACTGTCATATTATCAAAATGTGAAGTTCACAGTGATCGGTTTTTTAATTTCTTGCACGCTTAATATTTATTTCATTCATTAATGAAATAAATAAATATATGTATATACATATAATAGATATATAAATAAAAAAACAAATATATAATGAAAATGTAAGTTAATTAGATGAAACATTCTTAATAAAAGATCTTAAAAACATGTCATTAGTTGCACTTGTATAAATAAATAAATATAAATATCAATCTGGTATATAACTCTGTAATAATTGCATCAACCTTAAAAGCACTTAAAATGTTTAAAAATGTGGGATATTGAGTTTGGCCAACTCTGATCAAATGCATACAATCTCTCGACCACAACTGGAAGCAAGAACGAGTGGTTACGTGTTGGTGGGAATCTGAGGTAATTTGGTAGAGTGATGAGAGTGCCGCGAGTGAACTGTGCTAGCTCTATCATCAGAAAGCTGAACCCTAAGTTTATTGGTGCTTAAACCACCGCTCCCGATAGTGGTAGTTTTGCTAGAATTTCTAGATGAGGATGATGACGTCCGCAGACCAGAAGACTGAGCATCAGTTTTGTCAGCTGGAGGCCTTGGCAGTCGTCTCCTGAGCCACGCATGACGCAAGGCCGCAGCTGGAGTCATTCTTGCATCTGGATCCCACTCCAAACAACGTCGAATAAAATCCAGAAACAGAGGATCATCACAGCCTTTCAGAGCTCGTCTAAGTTCTTTAGAACCAGGAGGTCCTCGCGTCTTACCTCTTCGCGACAGTCCACCACCCAACACAGTCGTTCCATCAGGAAGAGTAGTAGCAGTGCAGTAGCGAGGATATCCTTTCGAACTGATAAAGTTCTTTGAACGTTTGGACAAGTCCAGTAGTTTCTGAGGTGGCATTCCCAATAATTCAATGATACAAGCTAATTGGTCTCCCTCATCTTCACCTGGCAGCAGTGGGAAACCTGTCAATAGTTCTGCCAATATACAACCCAAGCTCCACATGTCAATTGGCATGCCATAGCGTGCTCCAAGAATCACTTCTGGAGCACGATAGAAACGAGACTGGATGTAGGTATAAACACGCTGATGCTCATAGCAACTGGAGCCGAAGTCTATTACCTGAAACATTCATATATGTATCAAGAGAACAATAATTAGTAATACAAGCTATTTTAAACATCAAAACTGAAATTAATTTCACTTCTTCAGAACATATTGCAAAATAATGCACAACCAACTCATCAAGAAATTTATTGGAAAATTTTGTATTAGGTTACTTTTATAACCTACATTCTCACAAAGGATCAGTCAATAAGTAATCCCTTATATTTTTTCTCCTTAAATAAGTTACATGAAAATTTGAATTTGGCGCAATTCCTCAAACTCTCTTCTCCAACCCATAGTTGCAACAACTTCCTAAGTCAATAGATGGCAGGTCTGCATCCTCTTGCAAAATGGCTGACATCAACGTACATACTAGACAGAATTCGAATGCAGAAAGTGAAATGCCCATTCGCATTCATGAAAAGCTGGAAAAAGTGTATGGAGATGCAACAGTGGATGTCAGCATTTTTGACAATGAATTTGTTGCAGTAATAAAGCTGAAGGCAAATACCGTTGGCTGATGAAAAACGGAGTGGCAGGCCAGTGACTTCAGTGACTCCATGTAAAATTCAGCAAGTCCAGGAGCTAAATTGTTATTCAGATATAAACAAATGACACTAAACGGTGATATGAACTAGCCGCCTCCTCTATGGTTTTGGACAGAAAAAGTCGTACCAGGCGGTGAGAAGGTTCATCGGATGGGTCCTTACGCAACGCCAAGAGGAGGGCACCCGCAGACAAAGAAGGGATTAGATGTAATCTAGCCATAAGTTAGTTGTAAGTTAGTGTTAGTAAATTAAGTATTAGTTTTAACACTTAGGTCAAACAACACCTTGTAAATATTACTAGATTAAGTAGTAGATTTAAGACTTAAGACTTAGGTTAAGGATTAATATGTAAACAAAACTGTATATAAGTAGTATTAAGAACAAACACCCGAAACTTGTATCCAGAAAATGAACAAAATAAAAACAGCAGAGAGTAATTAGGGACAAGAGCAGACCTTGAATATGGGCATTAAGACCAAGGAAATCCAGGGGGATGGTGGTGGGGCTCTTAATAAAAAAATAAAATAAAATAAACAAATAAATTGTGTTGCATTAATTTCTGTCAATAAAGGCAGTAAGATGATGATTATTCAACAACTGGGATATTCAAAATTTGTTCATGGTGGGTACCGGTACCAAGAATGTTAATCGACCAGAATAAAGAGTCAAGAAAAACAATGGCCTCCTCACTCTTGCAGAGCTTCAATCTGGAGGGAGAGGTGTTTCTGGAAAAAATTGTGAATGGAGACGAGACTTGGGTTCATTTTTTTGAACCTGAACCAAAGAGGCAGTTAATGGAATGGAATCACGCAACTTTGTCAAGGAAGAAAAAATCCAAAACTGTACAATTGGCAGGGAAAGTTATGGCAACAGTGTTTTGGGGTGCAGAAGGTGTGATTGCAGCAGAGATGCACAATAAATTCTGTCCAATACTTCAGCACCTTCAAGAAGCTTAAAGCATGTCTTCAGCTAGTTCACCCAACAAAAGCCATGACAGATGTTCTTCTTCTACATGACAAAGCAAGACAATGCACCAGTTGCCAAACCACTGAAGAGATAGTAAAAATTGGATAGGAAGTCTTGTCTCATCCCCCCTACAGCCCTAACCTAGCACCATCAGACTTCCATCTGTTCAGGCCACTAAAGGAAGTTCATTGTGAGATTCACTTTGTAGATGAGGAAGTCATGAAAACATCCGTGCTTCAATGGCTTACAAAGCAAAAATATGCATTTTACTGTATTGTAATACGTGCTCTTGTTAAAAGGTGGACCAAACTTGTGGTAAAGGACAAAGATTATGTTAAAAAGTGACAAATTAATCATCATGTTTTGGTTTTATGCCATGTAAATTAAATTTCGTTTTCTTGGCAATTGGAAGAAAAAAAAATAGGAGGCATTACTTGTTGACTGACCCTCGTACAAATGACTTGCATGAAAATACAAACAAATAAATAAATGACAGGAAAATTATAAGAAAATATCATATATTTTGAAACTGTGTTCGGTCCGTTATTAGAAAAATCACCTGCTTATCATACTGGAATAGAATCTCAAAAAAAATCATATGTTTGAATACTAAAAACAAATATTAAAACAGGATTTATTACATTCAACTTATGTTTGCTCACTTTTATTTACTGTCTAGATGATCGTACACTTCTTTTATTGGCAGATTTGGTTGTGAGGTCAGCAACCAGATGGTAGACCATGTGCCTTCTAGGCCTATCATGGCATGGAGTTGGCCTAAAGTATTTATTACTAATTAATCAAGATATTTGTCTTATAACTAGTGAGAAATTTTGAGAAAAGTGTGAAGAAAAAATTACATTCAGTGCTTTTTTATTTTGAAGTTGGCAACACTACCAGTGATAAATTACATATTCTAGAAATACTAATAAAATTCACAAATACTGGTCTTAATAGTTTATTATTAAAAATTAAAACTTAATTGAAAATCCTATCAATGTCTCCAAACAAAAACTAAATGTCAACAAATAAAAAAAGTGTAATTTTATTTGTGTAATAATAACTAAAACTCTATGGCTCATGTAACCTGAAGGTTCAATGATGCATTCACTAAGCCTCTCTAGTGATCCTTATACTCAGCCAACTGAATCCAGTTCATATCTCCAATATCTAGTTCTCCAAGATTCAATAGGAGTCATGGGCGATAACTGAGCAAATAAAACTGAAAGCAATGGAGGGAAAAAGGTTAGGGAATATTTTGGTGCAAGTCAGCTGCAGCCGAGGGTTGCGGGTTCAAACCCAATCGTGAATGATGGATTTTTTAGGATGGAAAAATCCAAGGAGCAAGTCCTCCAGGAGGGACTTTAAGTCGTGGGTCCCTAGCCTGAAGATTTTCAGACTCATAAAAGATCCTTAAGCCTGAACAAAAAGGCCTCTAAGCAAAATTCACATATCCCAAACATCCTAGTAATACCTTAGTTGCCTGCTAGATGTCTCATTAAGTCAGTGTGTTGACTGTATGCCACTCATGACATCTTTGGGCAAATAAGGTAACTAAAATGAACTTTGTCTATTAACTCCTGACAAAGGAGAGGTTATGGCTCAACAATGGTCTATGCCATTAATCGTTATGAAATAGAGTCAATACTAATAAAATTCATTGTTAAAACTGTTGAGGTGGAGTCATAAAATAAAATAAGTTAAAATATGCCTTCTTAGGTTAAATCGTCGTCCTCAACTTATAAAATATGTAATCTTTATGTCGGTAGGCCTTTCAGAATATCCATTCCATCTTCAGCAAGTCCCTCTTCACTACAACATCCAGTATGATGGTTGATGCTGCTGGTCCTAATGTGATGTTGCCGTGACCAGCAGCATCAACCATCATACTGGATGTTGTAGCAAAGAGGGACCTGCTGAAGATGGAACAGATATTCTGAAAGGCCTACAGGCATAAAGATTACATATTTTATAAGTTGAGAACGATGGATTTTACCTAAGAAGATATATTTTAACTTATTTTATATCAAATATAAAAAAAGAGATTTTGCACTAAAACAGAAATAAAAAATCGGCCAGTGTTTCAAGGCGCACGGCTCATGATATAACGTGAAACATCTATGTCAGCCAGTCACTATGAGAGTATGAGATTGAAATGAGACCAAGACATGACTGTGTACCAAATTTTTTTTTTTTTTCGAATACCGTTTTCAAGCTTTCGTCTGCTGCACGTCAAAATCCTGCATCACATAATTTTTACTGATAGTCATAACCCTCAGATCAGATACATCTTCAACAGATGTAAGAGTGTCATTTTCACTTGCTATGTTCATTTGTTCGGGTAGAGCAGCGGTAAGGGTGATCGCGGCGGCATTCATGGAGTGCGATGTGTCAGCTTTGCAACTCTCCTCATACAATCTTGTTCATTCAATACTGATGATTTAAACTGAAAATATCACATTTTAAAACGTAATAATTTAGCCCTATTATTCATATTTTTTGTAGACGTTCAATAGGAATTTTTTTATCTCTTCCTTGATATTTTTATACTATTCCCTTAATCATTCACATTCAACATATATTAACTTTATTTGGGGTCATAATAAAAAACTGAATTCTGATCCGATTGAGGGTCTTTCCACTTTTCAACGGTTGCCCTTTTACCAGCCGGCTGCTGGCCCTTCACATCCACATGTGTCAATCACAGAGGTAGATGATCAACAGCCAGTGTAGGGGTGACATGTGGTTAGCATGTCGAGTCCCCCAGCCGTTATAGCTGGTTCCTCAACCTGGAGCCGCTACTTATTGTAGCTACCCAATTGCCTCACGATGCTGGGTGGGCACCGGTCCCATACTGGCCAAAATACCATGAGAAAATTTCTTCCCCCATGGAGACTCGAACCAGCGCAAGTCCCGTAGCTTTGCGCCAAGGCTTCCTACCTTAACCGCTCGGCTACGGCGTGGGACAAAAAAAAAAAAACTAAATTCAACCATTTAAAAAATCCTTCAAAATAGAGAAAACTTATTTTCATTATTTACAAATTATTTTACTCCTACTCTTGCATTATATAAATACTAAAAAAGTAATATTTAAAGTTAGCAATTAAATTTAGAACTGCAATATTTATGTACAAATTAACTCATAATCAGATACATAGTAATATTTACATTCAATATCATCAAAAATTATACTTTATGGTATGAGACAAAGTTATAAAATATATTCCTACCATTCTAGTTTAGATTTTATGGAAATGAAGGTCCTAAGAATTATTTAATTAAAATTTATAACAACTTACCACAGACAGCATTTCATTTAAAAAATACTAACAACTTTAAGAAACAATTTAAATTGTTATATCTCACAGCAAGTGAGATGAAGTTCTTGCACCGAACAGCAGGCCGCACCAAGTATGATCCTAGAGACTGGGTGTTAGGGAAAATGCCTATAGTTATTTATTATAGATATTGTAAAAGTGACTTCATATAAGTTCATACCAAAGTTTTCTATGAAGTTAATTTTGCCTATAAATGCCTATTTCAGCTTATAATGCCTATAAATGCCTATTTGTATTTTTTTCTCGAAATTAACTCAGTATTTTAATGAAATCAATTGAAATGGACAAACTTCATGGCACAAATCATTTCATAGAAGTTTTCAAGTGTTATTTTTATAAATTCCCTTAGAATATTTTAGGATAAGGGTGGCAATAACCCATAACCTAGCAGGTAGATGGTTTCCCCCTCAATGCACTCCCATTAGGTAAATATTGCATTTTTCCACCTCATGCATTCCCGTTAAGGGAAATAGCCCTAAGCTATGTCCCATTATATTATGCTCTGGCTCTAAGGATTGGAGAAAAGTTCTTTGCTTCTTTTTTAATACAAACATTGTTGAGTAACAAAGAGGGTTCTGCCCTTTGTAAAAAAAGGCAAAACATATTCCAAAGGCATCTCTGATATCTTTGCATGCTATTGATAGCATATGTTTATATTCTTAATGTAAGACTGTAAAAAGTTATGTTGTAGTCCATTTGTAAGAGCCTATTTTGAATTTTTAGTGCCTACATTAATGATTTTGGTGCCTTTTTGCCTGCCTATTTTGATTTTTTTAAGTGCCTAACATTCGGACTCTAATGATCACATAAAACAAAGACATACTACAGGAACTTAACATGGACCCCATTATGGATTATATCCATAACTACCAAGATAATTGGATAAAGTATGAGAGACGGATGCCCAGAGATAGTATCCCCAGGGCAATTCTGAACTACCAACCACAGGGAAAGAGATTGATTGGACGTCCACCAAAAAGATGGAAGGAGAATTTTTGTAGACGTAACAGATCTTAAAGGACTATAACAAGCCAGGATGATGATGATATCAGGAATTGTATCAAAATTTATGATAACTTCTAATAATTATTATTATATGTATTATTTTATTTCATTATGTCCCAAAGTGAATCTTGGCTTCTGTAACAACAGCTCTCCAACTCATTCTGCTCAGCCAGGTCTTGCATAAGGGATTCTATCCTTGTTCCAAGGCTTTTGTACGAGCTTCTCAACAATTTTTTTATGGATGTGGGGTGTCAAACCCACACTCCAACCCCCAACCTGGAGGACCAGGGATCTCTTTTTGTTTGGGTCATTGTCTTCGACCTGTCTGGCATGGGAAGCCCTACCAGTATCTATGCTAATGCCAGCATAGCTCTCAGAGTAATTTGGCAACCCAAGCCCCACCACTACATCAAAATAGATACCGTCGGGGGACTAATTTTACTTATTTAGTCTAAAATTAATTTAAAATTATGTATATGTTCATTGAATTGAGCTTAACAGAGGGTCTTTGAAGCAAAATAATAGAAAAAGCATCTGCAGTGAGTTCTTTACTATTTTAAATATACACCAAGAAAACTGCAAAAAAATAATTATGCATCCTTCACCCAAACAATCTCTTTACTCCTGATACTCATCAACTACATCATCAGGGTATGGAGCTATTGGCCCATTACACTCCCCTTCGTAACATGTGGTAGGTCATCTTTCCAGCACCCTCTTGGTCTTCTTATATTTCTTCTACCCTTAAGTCTACGGTTCACCATTTTTTTAGACAAGTCTCTGTAATGCATAATAACATGCATTTCCAGAATTGAGCCTATGTTTAATTTCCTTGGACATCTCATTCCTGTTTGTGATTATTGTTCCTAGGTATTTGAATTCAGCCACTTCCTCAAAATTTCCCTCAATTGTCATTAGCTGTCCATTTCCATTATATATTATATAATGTATTTTTATGTGTGACCATATATTTAGTTTTATAGATATTTACTTCCAGTCCAAATTTCTTAGTGTTACTCAGTAGTGTGTGCGTGTTGGCCTTTAGTATCTCCTCGCTATTGGCCAGTAGTACTACATCATCAGCATAAACTAACAGCTTATTAATACCATTGAGTTGTAGGCCTTCTTCATCCTCTAAAGATTTGATGGCATGCTCTAATACAAAATTAAATAGTAGAGGAGATAGTGCATTTCCTTGCTTCAACCCATTATGGATTTCAAAAGTATCCGAAAACTGTTTGCCTACACGCACCCTACTCTTCGTGCCATTTAGACACATTCGTATAAGTCTAACTGACTTTTTAGGAATTCCGAACTCTAGCAGGATACTATATAACTTCTCCCTCTTAATTGAATCGTATGCCTTTTGGAAGTCTACGTATAATTGGTGTACAGTACCATTATATTCCCATTTCTTTTCTAAAAATTAATTAATCTATTGTTTCCACCATTGATAACATTTGAATATTGATAGTAATGTCAAAACAATAATGCCATTACATTCTTCAGGCAACATAGAAAATAGTGTTTTATAGTATATTTTGTAAATGTGGACAAGTGCATTAGAGGTTGAAATGGCGATAAAAATATTAAAGCATCAGGTTTATATGGGATCCCAGCAGAACTGAAAAAAATCAGGAGGAGATAAATTGATGGATAAGGTACATCAATTGCTTACTATGATCTGGTAAAAAGAGGCTATTCCAAATGAATGGAATGAATTGATAATATCATCATACCAATCTATAAGAAAGATAAATCTGATTGCAGCTCCTACAAGAACATCACATTACTTTCAACTTTGTATAAAACTCTAACAAATATATTAGTATTTAGACTCATTCCCTATAGTAATGACATAACAGGATCAATGTGAAGTTAGATGGTAGATCAACAATAGATCAGATATTTATTACAAGACAAATTTTAGAAAAGAAATGGGAATATAATGGCACTGTACAACTATACGTAGACATAAAAAAAGCATACAATTCAATTAGGAGGAAGAAATTGTATAGTATCCTACTGGACTTCGGAATTTCGAAAAAGTTTGACTTATTCAAATGTATCTTCTTCTTCCTTCCAAGTATTAGGCCAAGGCCTGTTACAATCCTATAGAAAATTTTCCCTCCAGCATTTCATAGGACGGTCCAGTGATCTTCGTCCTCTTGGTATATAATTATAAACAGCTTTGGGGATCCGATTTGAACTCATTCTTTCAAGATGGTGTTTCCAATTTAGTTGGTACTGTTTAATATATTCCAAAATTGGCGTAGTCTTCAATTCTTTTAAGATATCGGTGTTCCTTTTCCGATCCCATCTGGTGTAACCCGCTGTTCTGCGCATGAATCTCATTTCACAAGCCGTTATTCTGCTTTCATCTTGTCTTTTTAGTTTTCATGCTTCACTACCATAGGTCAACACTGGTGTAGCCAAAGTGTTACATAAACGTAATCTGGTGTTTTTTTGTACAAGGGATGGTTTCATAACTTGATTAATAATTCCCAAACTTTTATTATAACTAGTAATTTTTTCAGAGATATTCTTTTCATCCCAGATAGATAATATCCAAGACATTTAAATTGATTAGATCTCTCTAAAATTTTATTCTGGAGACAGATTTTACTCTGTATGGGGTCCTTCCCATGAAATGCTATAATTTTAGTTTTGTTAATTGATATTTTCATATTAAATTTGGCACCTATTTTTGTAAATTGTAAATTGATCATTGCAAATCATTTTTGGAAAGTGCCAGAAGAGCTAAATCGTCTGCAAAAAGAATAGCATCAAGTTTGAGGTTCCTATTGATGGGTATATATCCTCGCTGTGTTTTCCTCCGTTCGTTTATTAATCTATTCATATATATAATGAAAAGCAAAATTAATGAGGACCTTGACATACTAATGACTTGGGCAGAGAA
Organism: Diploptera punctata; assembly: GCA_030220185.1. Taxonomy (NCBI): domain Eukaryota; kingdom Metazoa; phylum Arthropoda; class Insecta; order Blattodea; family Blaberidae; genus Diploptera; species Diploptera punctata. Next base: position 1,437,664 of record JASPKZ010010253.1, read on the forward strand.
ATATGGATTTCAACAAGATCCTAGAAAATCACAAGCAATCATTAAGGGTCATCATAGACTATTAGCTTCAATTAACATAAATATAGTATCACATGTGCACATGTGTCACTTAATGGTGTCTAAATCCCTTATAATGAAACAGTAACAAATCTGGGAATATTTTTGGACAAAAATCTAAATTGGATAAACAAATAAAACACACTTACAAAACAATCTTCTCAATAATTCATTCGCATAAGAAATTGTTTACCAGTTGCTCTCTAAAGAAAATATTAGTAGAAACACTTGTAATGCCCCATTATTATTGTGATACTCTTATTTACAGATGTAAATACTGTTTTTACCCCAAAGACTTTATCATGTTTATAATTCTTGCATACATTTTATTTGTGATGTTTGAAGATTTGAACATGTCACACTATCTCTGGAATAACTGTCATGGTTTCGTCTACAAGACTGTAGAATCTTCCATTCTGTATCTCTTCTCTATTAAATACTATACATATCATCACCTAATTATTTAACACACTACCTCGTTAGACACTCTGATGCACATAAATTAGGCATTGCACCTAATCCCATCAGCACATTGTACTTTATATCCCTCCTCATCACACTACCCATAACAATCTTTTACAGTTTCACTTTTTAGAACATGCAATTGTCTTCCACCCCATGTCAGAGACTGCCAGACTATTGATATTTTTCAAAAACAAACTGAAAAACTTTTTATTAACTAATGGAAACACCTCACTAATAATATTCTTTTAACAATAAATAATGTATTTTATTTTATAATAATCCTTATCTTTTGAGGGACCATGTACAATTCTTCTTCTTCTTCTTAAACTTAATTTGTAGGATTTTCATCCTATTTATCACGTACAAATACGATTACAAAATCATGTTGTTTACACTTTGGAATCATATATGATATCTTATCGCTCTGACAAACTAAATATCTTGAGTACGGTAACGGAGAGATCCACTTCTGGACTAAAAAAATCTGTTCCAAATTCAGGACTTGCTGCACCCCCATAGTATAACGCAAAACTTCCTGATTCCTGACTATCTTCTCCTGGCCATCTAACTTTTGTATAGCAACTACATCCAAGGGTGATTTATCTATTGAATGGAGAAGACTACATAACAGTGAGCTACATAGTCTTTATAGGAAGCCAGATATAATAAGAACAGTTAAGTCTCGTACACTGTGATGGGCAGGACATGTGGCACAAATGAGGAATGAAAGAGGTGGATGGAAGCTTCTTGTAGGAAAATCAGAGGTAAACACCCAGTTGATAAACCTACAATGATGTGGGAGAATAACATTAATTATTTTATAAAATAGTTTTAAGATTTGTCAATAGTTTAAGCTGATGTCATAGGCCTATACTGTATGTAAACGATAGATCAATTTATTACATTTTATTATTTACCTTCTATTTTTTTTATTATCACAGACAGGGGATGTTCTTTCTTTGTATATTCCTTATGTCAGTTGTAATCAATTTATTAATTAATATTTATTAGTTTTAATTTTAATTAACATCAACTTTATTATGTTTTCAGATCTTAATTTTAATATTGTTCAGTGTGGCTAATTATCATAAGTAATGCCATGAGTGATTTCCAATTTATCTAGAGAATTTGAAAATCAACAGTGGCATTTGTTAGGACTATTTAACAAATAAAATTAAACTGTTTACTCACAAATTTGTTATTTAAATATAGTTATTTTAAAATATTTATATATTTAATGTAAACGGCGAGGTTTGAAAACAAATGAGAAACGATTGGTATGCTTCATTTGCTTCTTTTGTTCATCACTGCAACCTGATCATATTATTTATTGCCAAAGGAACGCAATATTGTAAGAATGCACTCTAGTGGAGAAAAAATGAAACACATCAAACTGTATATTAATTCATTTCTGATGTCCTATGATGTAAATATGACAATTATACTTTTCTCGAATGTTATTACCTGGGGAAAAGTATATTTAAGAAAGTGCAAACAGTGGTTTCTTTTTTGGTGGTATAATCAACTGCTACAAATGTTTTTATATTAACTCCCGCATGCACTATGTGTTGACATTCTTGCACTATATATACAATCTGGTGGCCATACTTCTTACAGAGTCAGTCACTGCAAAATAATGCTATGACCTATTCAGAATGTTAAAAAGGAGGTGCTTTCTTTATTATGATAAACTTTAGTTGGTAAATTCTAGGCAAAACACGACTGTGATTGGTTGTAAATAAAAAATCATTGAAATGTGATTGGTCATTTACTCCCATTTGGGGCATGAGTTAAATAGTCATTTTAAATCTTAATTATTTAGTGATTTGTGTATTTTAACATAACATGTGTTTGTCCTGGTGAGTGGAAGAGAAGGCTACATGGCTGTAACTCCACCAGGCCAAATCAATAAACAAAATAAGTGGCACAACAAGTAGGACGTGGGTAGGCAAACAACTATTAGATATTGTTTATATTTTATTATTTCACTCACCTCATACTTCATAACTTCTGGCAGACCTAGGTTTCATCACACCATTTGTGACATTCTCAGTGCTGTGTCACGTTCACAACTGACATCCAACAGCCTTCTATCCTGCAGACTGACCTCCGCGCCATCTGATGGCTGACCGACGAATTTCCTAATCAGTCCTCTCTCCTTATAACCAGGTATTTCAAAATTCATAGCTGTATTTTCATTCTTGCATATGTACATTTTTTCCCAAATTTGTGAGGTCCTTCGGTTTTTCCAATTGTTTAAGTAATTTTGTTTTGGTTTCTATTATATGTTTTTCTGACCAGGCATGTGCAACTATTGCAGATTTTTCGGTTTCTCCATTTTTAACATTTCTGAGGTGTTCTTTTAATCTTGTATTTAGATTCCTTTTTGTTTTTCCTATGTATATCTTTTCACAATCTTTACAATTAATTTGATAAATTCCCGATGAATGAAAAGATTTAAGACGGCAAAAAATTGGGAATTTATCAAATTAATTGTAAAGATTGTGAAAAGATATACATAGGAAAAACAAAAAGGAATCTAAATACAAGATTAAAAGAACACCTCAGAAATGTTAAAAATGGAGAAAACCGAAAAATCTGCAATAGTTGCACATGCCTGGTCAGAAAAACATATAATAGAAACCAAAACAAAATTACTTAAACAATTGGAAAAACCGAAGGAACTCACAATTTGGGAAAAAAATTACATATGCAAGAATGAAAATACAACTATGAATTTTGAAATACCCGGTTATAAGGAGAGAGGACTGATAGGAAATTCGTCGGTCAGCCATCAAATGGCATGGAGGTCAGTCTGCAGGATAGAAGGCCGTTGGACGTCAGTTGTGAACGTGACACAGCATTGAGAATGTCACAAATGGTGTGACAAAACCCTGGGTATGCTTGCTAGGAGTTATGAAGTATGAAGTGAGTGAAATAATATAAAATAAACAATACTTAAAAACCTCATAGTGTTATTTCCTATATACATAACTTAACTATTAGATACTTTTGAAATTCACAATAGGACAAAGTAAGGAGATGAACTATATCCTCTACTTGTCAATCTTGTACTTTCTAGGATAATGAAGACATACAACTCAATTGTATATCTAAGAAGTTGATATATGCTGATGAAGTAGTATTAGTAGGTGATGGCGAGGACATACTAAGATCCAATATTCACACTCTATTGAATAACACTTAAGAAATTTGAGCTGGAAATACATATCAATAAAATTAAATACATGGTCACACATAAAAATATATTCCATAATTGATAACTGTTGGAGAATCAAAACAAATAACGAACTAAACAAATTATTCAAAATTCAGAATATAGTTAACCATATAAGATCTCTCAGAATTGGTTGGCTTGGTCAGTTGATAGGAATGGATGATCAGAGACTGGTCAAAAAAAACTCTACAAATGGAAACCTATAGGAGGCAGAGCTGTTGTAAGACCGAAGATCAGATGGGAGGATGACACAATGAACAATCTAAAGAAAATTAAATTGACTAATTTGAATATGGCAAGAGACAGATTGCCATGGAGGAGGATTGTTGAGAAGGCCAAAACTTTCACTTTTGAAGTTGTCGTGCCTTAAGATGATGATGAATAGAAATGGATAGTTAATGACAAATGAAAAATGAAATTTTGAAGAAGTGGCTGAATTCAAATACCTAGCAGCAATATTTACAAACAGGAATGAAATGCAGAAAAAAATTACACATAGAACCAATACTGAAAAAGCATGCTATCCTATTACACATTACAGAGATTCTTGTCATCCAGTCTCTCATATAAACTGAAAATATACTTACTTACTCACTGGCACTATCGAACCCGTAGGTTCATGGCCACACGGACATAAGCTCTCCATACATTCCTATCCTGAGCTAATGCTTTCCAATCATTCCCTGTATAATCTACTTCCCTCAAATCATAGTTAATGTTGTCCTCCCACCTCATTCTTGGTCTACCAAATGGGCGTTTTCCTTCTGGCTTTCCTACAAGAAGTTTCCCTGCAAGTCTTTCATTCCCCATACGTGCAACATGTCATGCCCATTCGCCAGTCTACAAGATTTAACTGTTCTTATTATATCTGGCTTCCTATAAAGACCAAGTAGTTCATTGTTATGTAGTCTTCTCCATTCACCTGTCTGTTCATCTCTCTTTGGTCCAAAAATGTTCCTAAGAACTTTATTCTCAAATACTCGTAATCTCCTTTCCTCCCTTAAAGTAAGAGTCCATGTTTCGCACCCATATAATATAACTGGTAGAATAATAGTTTTATATATTTTCAGCTTAACGTTTCTTGAAAGGAGTTGGGACATCAAAAGTCTCTGCAATGCATAATAGCATGCATTTCCAGAATTGAGCCTATGTTTAATTTCTTTGTGCATCTCATTCCTATTTGTGATTATTGTTCCTAGGTATTTGAATTCAGCCACTTCCTCAAAATTTCCCTCATTTGTCATTAGGTGTCCATTTCCATTATATAATATTTTTCTAAGTGTGACCATATATTTAGTTTTACTGATATTTACTTCCAGTCCTAATTTCTTAGTGTTACTCAATAGTGTGTGCGTGTTGGCCTTTAGTATCTCCTCGCTATCGGTCAGTAGTACCACATCATCAGCATAAACTAACAGCTTATTAATACCATTCAGTTGTAAGCCTTCCTCATTCTCTAAAGATTTAATGGCATGCTCTAGTACAAAATTAAATAGTAGAGGAGATAGTGCATCTCCTTGCTTCAACCCATTCTGGATTTCAAAAGTGTCTGAAAACTGTTGCCTACACGCACCCTACTCTTTGAGCCATTTAGACACATAACTGAAAATATATATCACTGTTATTCTTCCAGTTATGTTATATGGGTATGAAACAATGGACTCTTACTTTATGGGAGTAGAAAAGGTTATGAGTATTTTAAAAATATGGTTATTAAGAAAATTTTTGGACCAAAAGGAGATGGACAGACAGGTGAATGGTGAAGACTATATAACAGTGAGCTACATGATCAATGTTGAAAAACCAGATTTATAAGAAAGTTAAGTCTCGTAGGCTGGGTCGAGCAGGACATGTGGCATAAGTGGGAGATGAAAGAGTGATAATGAAGCTCCTTGTAGGAAATCCAGAGAGAAAGCACCCAGTAGGTAGACCAAGAATGAGGTGGGGAAAATATTAGACAAGGATAGGGATGTGTGGAGACCTTATATCCATATAGCCATGAATTTTAGAGTATGATAGTGTTAGTTACCACAGTTAATTAGATCATTAGTTTTAACTTGTTATTTTTCTAATTTGTTTATGCACATCTCCTTTATATATATATATTTTTTTTTTTTCAATGTTTGATGTTCCTTAGCTTCATTTTAAAACAAAAATTGGAAAAACTGCACTCAAACTAGCGTGAAATATTTTGAAAGTCCTATAGAATAATAGTGCACATGCGCCAGAGTTTATAGAGCCAGCAATAACTCACAATCGAACCACATATCGATTATCATCCTTGATTACTATCCGTCACTATGAAATTAAAATGACCAATATTTGCAATAAATACCCAAATCTATGTTAAAAAAATATTATAAAATACCAAACGTTTATTAAAAATGGGTGTACACTTACTTGTCACTCCCTAATGCTGATGCAACCAGCGATAACCCAAAACAGTGATAGAAAAATCATAGAGTAAGTAATATACTCTGTGGAGAAAATAGCAGTTAGCACCACAATACTGTCATAATATTGTGATTTACATATTTATATTAAAACTTCAAAATTGTCTAATAATGTTGTAAAAATTGTTTGAAAAAGTTTAAAACATTAAATAATGTTAGTAAATACTGAAGAAGAGCTGTAGTTTACAACAATATAACTGAAAAATCAAGCGCTAGTAGAAGTGCAGTTGAGCCTATGATAGTGTTAGTTACCATAGTTAGTTTTAATCTGTTATTTTTCTCATTTGTTTGTGCATCTTCTTTTTATATATATATTTTTTTTTCAAATTTTTGTTGTTCCTAAGTTTCATTTTAAAATAAAAATTATCTCAAAATTCAGGTCTCCACTCTTTGCACTATACCCAATTACCAGAATATTTTTTTTGTATAAGATAATCATCATAAGTAATGCCACGAGTGATTTCCAAATTATCGATAAATTCATGACTCACGAAGTAAGGAGTGAATTTATCTAGATAATTCAGAAATCAAGAGTGGCATTTGTTTGGACTATTTAACAAATAAAATTAAGCTGTTTATTCACAAATCATTATTTAAATATAGTTACTTTAAAATATTTATATATTTAATGTAAACGGCGATGTTTGAAAACAAATGAGAAACGATTGGTACGCTTCATTTGCAACCAGATCATATTATTTATTGCCAAAGGAACGCAATATTGTAAGAATGCACTCAAGTGGAGAAAAAATAAAACACATCAAACTACTGTATATTAATTCATTTCTGATGCCCTATGCCTAAGATGAAAATATGACAATTATATTTTTCTGGAATGTTATTACCTGGGGAAAAATACATTTAAGAAAGTGCAAACAGTGGTTTCTTTTTTTGGTGGTATAATCAATTGTTACAAATGTTTTTATATTATCTCACTTATGCGCTTTCTGTTGACATTCATGCACTATATATACAATCTGGTAGCCATACTTCTTACAGAGTCAGTCACTGCAAAATAATGCTATGACCTATTCAGAATGTTAAATAGGAGGTGCTTTCTTTATTGTGATAAACTTCAGTTGGTAAATTTTGGGCAAAACACGACTGTGATTGGTTGTAAATAAAAAATTACTGAAATGTGATTGGTCATTGACTCCCATTTGGAGCATGAGTTAAATAGTCATTGTTATGTCACCAGATCAATATCAACCATGTTCTAATATTTATGATGTTGACCTAACAAATTTCAAGACTTGCAATGGTTTACAAAGTTGTTATAAAAGCTTTTGGGCGGGGTGTATCACGATCGATTTTTACTTACGCATTTTAACACAACTTAAATACAACAAATACTTACTTACTTACTCACTGGCACTATCAAACCCGTAGGTTCATGGCCACACGGACATAAGCTCTCCATACATCCCTATCCCGAGCTAATGCTTTCCAATCATTTCCTGTGTTACTTCCCTCAAATCATAGTTAATATTATTCTCCCACCTCATTCTTGGTCTACCAACTGGGCATTTTCCCTCTGGCTTTCCTACAAGAAGCTTCCATGCAAATCTTTCATTCCCCATATGTGCAACATGTCCTGCCCATCGCATTCTACGAGACTAAACTGTTATTATATCCGGCTTCATATAAAGACCATGTAGTTCATCATTATGTAGTCTTCTCCATTCACCTGTCTGTTCATCTCTCTTTGGTCCAAAAATTTTCCTAAGTACTTTATTCCCAAATACCTGTAATCTCATTTCCTCCCTTAAAGTAAGAGTCCATGTTTCGCACCCATATAATATAACTGGTAGAATAATAGTTTTATATATTCTCAGTTTAACGTTTTTTGAAAGGAGTTGGGATATCAAGAGTCTCTGCAATGCATAATAGCACGCATTTCCAGAATTGAGCCTGTGTTTAATTTCTTTGTGCATCTCATTCCTATTTTGTGATTATTGTTCCTAGGTATTTGAATTCAGCCACTTCATCAAAATTTCCCTCATTTGTCATTAGCTGTCCATTTCGATCATATAATGTATTTCTACGTGTGACCATATATTTAGTTTTATTGATATTTACTTCCAGTCCTTAAATACAACAAATATGCATATAATTATATAATTATTCTTTTTAGCACTGGAAAATTATTACCTTATTCACATTTTAGTCGTAAATATAGAAAACAAAGTGGGACTATTTCCTGTCCCAACCGCTTCAATAATACATCATGGAGGTAATGACCATACTAATAACTGAGGTTACAACTATGTTCTACGAGTCATTGTATGAACCAGCGATTAACTCTCTAATAACCAACGATAACCACATTAATTATTAATCAAAAATACACACAAGTTGTGCATTATTAACCAACGATATCAGTATCACCAATAACTCACTGCTAATAAGTATGGTTACTTTTTATACAATTACATCACTTTATGTCTGCTTTTACATATTAAATTAATTTAGAGTATGTTAGAGTAATTGATTTAGGTTAGGTTAGCTTTTAGTTTCCTATACGTGTAGGTTAGGATAGTTTTTAGTTTCATATACATATATAACAGTTGTCTACAATAACAGTTCTTCTATTACATTCCAAAATGGCTGACGGTTAAAAACGAAATTACATATTTAAGCTAATTTATTTCATATAATGTTTAAATACTTCAATTGTGCTTATTTTCCAAAGATTTATTTCATGAATACCATTACGTAATACGAATATTTGCATTAAAATTGTAATCAATAGCGTAATTAAAAATCGACTGTAATACACCCCAACCAAGCTTTCATTTCAATTTGTTGAAAAAACCTTACAAAGTCAACCTTAGTTGTGAAAAATCTACCGTTGATTGTAGGAAAACATTCCATTGACCATCAAATCAAACTTGTATCAACAACTCATTTGGCAATTCTCACACATATTTTTAAACATCAAACATTTTAAAAAATGTCAATATAAGAATCCGTATACAAGAATGGAAGACGGAGAATTAGAATAAATGAGTAAAAAAATAAATATAATTCAGCAAATATTGTAACAGTTATTAAAACTTGCAGAATGGAATGGATGGAGATGAGGATACCAGATAATAACACAGTTACAAATATTTTAGAAACAAACCGAAGGAAGGAGACAAATCAGACGGCCCAGATTATGATGGATGGATGATGTTGAGGATAACCTCCTAAAATTAGGAGTGAAAAAGTACAGGCAAAAAGTCACATAAAGAGTTATGTGGACATTAATCATTAAGGAGGCAGAGGTCACACTCTGAGGACCTTCATGCCAAATGAAAAAAAAAAAAAAAGAATATGTCCGTAAATATAACAAAAATATTATGTTAAAACAGAAAAAGTCGGTTATATGTCGGAGATGAATTCTTCTAAGTTCCACAGAATCGCAGTGTGCATGCACGAGTTGCTGTAATGGTTAATATAGCCTCCGGTAGATGGCTCTGCAGTCGGCATTATCAACTCTGGGAATAAATATTCAAATGCAAAAAAAAAATGGACGTAAACTAACTTGCCATTTCCTAACCAAAGAAAACAATTTACATGCATATTATTTACTCCCAAATGCTTAAAAAATGGACGTAAACCAACTTCCCATTTCCTAACCTAACAAAACAATTTACATGCGTACTATTTAATAAACTATAAACTAATTTTACGTACACTAACACTAAATATGGTTTGAAATTATTTTCAAATGGTGGCAACGTTGGAACAACATGGGAAAGTAGCAAGTAATTAATGTATCCACGATCATGTTTTACGTAAATATATAAATACAAAATATTGTAAAGAAAGCTTGAAGATTGTTGCAAAATGTTTAAAACAGTACAAAACATGTTTACAAGTGTTTAGTGCATCAGTGGCATAAGAATGTAAGTGTAGAATTGTGACCAGTATATAACTTACCTCACCTGTTAAAACACCAAAATATTCACAATAATATAAAAACTGATAAAAACACTTTAAATATGCAAATAAAACATATAAAACATTAGAAAAATTCAATATAGTTATTTTTAACATTTTGACTAAATGAGGGAAAAAATACATGTCATAAATATTAGAACCTAATTCCTCACAAGATTTCCTAATCACTATCATGCTCAGTCAGTTACAGTGTGGAAAATGCACATGTATTTGTTTTGGTTTGTCATTTTCAGAGAGCAATGAATTCATAACAAAGAACAAAGGAAATACAGACTTATCCAAATGATATATCTCCATATTTAATTAATATTGTAAGTATGTTAATTATGATACATAGTTATTGTAATTGAATTTATTACTATTTCTGAAATGTTTATCATCAATATTATTTCTCATTAAACAAAAGAACTATAAAAAATCAACCATGTTGTTGAAAGAATGCATGGATTGATGACTCATTTAGGAGATGTCATAACATTCTATGACAATTTCCCTATCTCCAGTATGCATTATTTCCATTTGAATTAAATGTGCTTTTGAAAATATACATCAAACTCTTCCTTTGTAAGTTTTCTATTAACTATATTAACTAGCCCCCCTTCTCATTTCTTTCTTCATAATAAATTTAATGAATTTACTTTTCAGGTAAAATTAACTTGTGTTTCCAAAATATTTAGTCAAAAATTAACCAATAATTGTATTTGTTTTTACATACCTTTATACCACTCCTGCCCTGCTGTTTAAGCAGGACATTTTCAGGTTTCATGTCACAGTGAATAATTTTATTCTTGTACAGAGCATCCAAACACTGCAAGAGTGAGTGTGAGAATTTTCTCACTAACTGAAGACTAAAACCTTGAAATTTGTTCTTCTTTATTAGTTCATACAGGTTTATCGACAGTAACTCAAAAGTTATGCACATATGATTTCGGAATGTAAAACTATCATACATGTGAATGATGTTCATTGTGTTATCTTTATCCTGTTTACGCAGATGTTCTAGAATTCTAATTTCTTCTTGTGCTTGTCTGTGGAACCTTTTTTCATTCCGCACCATTTTCAGAGCCACATGTTCATGATTTTTATGGTCATATGCCTTTACTACCTGTCCAAAACTTCCCTTGCCAATCACTTTTAAAACCTCATACCTGTATGCTACATGATCATGTGGTATGTGTACATACGAACCCTGTTCATTGTCATAACCACAGTTATTTGCAGTACCGACTATTCCGGGTCTCTTTTTTGCATTGGCACCAATAAAATAAATTTGAGGGTAATTGAAAATTTCGTGGTGTTCGTAGGGTGTAAGCTTATTGACATATAACTTCATCACCTGATCAGGAGTAGCAACCATTGTTTTTGGTTTTGATGATCCATTTTTATTTTGAATTGGGCTATTTGTTCCATCAGATGCAACAGAATTGACTAAAGGTAGAGGCTGATTTATGGTGCTAGGTTGATTTGAAATTTGTAAATTCAGACTTGGAGGGCTTGGAAGGTGAGTGAGTGTAGTGTCCTCCAGAAGCTGTTGGCCTGTCTTCAGCGGTGGCAGATGGTTACTATTTTCCGTGATGTGAGACAAATATGTCTCACTGGGTGTACTGGATGGAGCCCCATTGATATTGGCCAACAAGGAACGTGTACGTGATAACGGCATGTCAGATGAAAATTGGTTTGCTACAATAGTTGCACTAGACATTCCCCATCGGTGCAAACACAGTCAATATAACTTTTTCACACATACCAATTACCGCCATAAAATATCGAACTCGAATTGTATCATCGTGAGATTCTAAAATTTGAGGTTCTCCATTACCGAGAAACCCCAAAAATAACACATTTTATTTCTAAACGGTCGCCATCAGACAGAACATATACATCCCAACGTCGCCATTTTGAAAACATTGAAGGGTTCTTTCTGTTTTGTACCTCGACACTCTGCCTCGACATAGGTAATCTGTGGCAAGCACTAGTGGCATAGATCAATCCCTGCTAGTAGCTTCTCGCTGCACAAGTGTTTGAATTTTATCTCAGATTATATTTGCTCCGAGTATTACGTACTTTTCTCTATGTTGTAATCAAAGGATTGATTATTTCTTATGTCAAAAATCCTAGAAATCCTTTTTTAAAAAATAAATGTTATCCTTCTTTATAGAAGAATAAATAAAATATAAACACAAAATATTTCATATCATAAAAAATCTTAACTCGCAGAATAAAAACGGCCGATCCCGTTGGACTAAAAAAATTCCATCCCTAGTTCTTCCATCGTACGCAGGTTCAAATCCGGCTGGGGTAGAAGAATTTTTCCAGGGTGAAAATATCCTTCACAGAGGGAGTTTAAGCCGTGGATTCTGTATTGTACATTTATGACACGTGAAAAATCCCAAGCCTGAAAGAAGAGGCATGTGAGCAAAATTTGTCGGCCCTTTAATGCCCGAATTTTGAATTGCGACGCTAGTGATCTGAGATATGAAAGAGCATAATAAAACACCACTAGCTGTTATAGGTTATAAAACTGCATGGCATGAAGGCACTTGGCCTACTATCCAACTGTTGGCCTCACTTCCACATGTATCAATCACAGAGGTGGACAATCATTCAGTCAGTATAGAGATGACATGTGGGTCCCCCAACCCTTTATGGCTGGTTTTATCAATCTGGAGCTGTTATTTATTGTAGCTACCCAAAGTTACAAATTTTTACCTCAGAAAACAAAGTGTGAACATTTTAAAAATAAATAAAACTCCGTATTTAAAAGTTGATATCTATTGTGTGTTCTTTCCTAACAAATTTTTAAACACATATACCCTCTCTCGATAGACCATATGTTCCAATGTGTTCTTGTTGAACATTTTCTCCAGGACGTTATCGTAGCTTTTACTAAACTACTATACAAAATAGAAAACAATTTACTAGTTTATGTACGTTAGTCTATCATGATCAGTTTGTATGAAGACGTGCATTGTCGTAACTCAATATTTTCCCGTCCTGCTACAGACTGTCTTACCTCACACTTTTAGTAGTACCGGTAGATGTTGAAATGCCACTGCACAAAATAAGGATTTGAAACTGGCATTTCACTCATTTTAATATTAATATCATCTGTTGGATTACCATATTTTGTGTTTTTAGTAAAGCAATCTCACAGCATTATTGCTGACTTACATAAGTACAGCACGAGTACAAAAGGAACAAACAAGAAATAAAAATAACTCAATACCTGAATCAATTATTTACATTTAAAACAATAACAATAATAGCAGGAAATAACAGATCAGAACAAAATAACACTGTCTCCTCGTTGCTGAATAAAACTGTTTGTAACAACTAGAGGTCGGGGGCATGCTATAGCTTAATTGGTTAAGGCAAAAAGCTACAAACCGGAAAGTCGGATGTTCGTTTTCGGATGCGTCAGGATTTTTAAACCGTCCCAAACCTTCTGGCGGAACCATGGTCCTGGTGTCGATTCAGCCTCTAACTCAAATGAGTACCACCTACTTGTTCTGGGGTAAAGGCGGCCGTCACGCAGGACTGACATTTCATGCCGATTGCCTAAAAAGTGGGAGCCTTAACCTCCTACTACCACAAGAGCCTCTTGAGGTCTACAGTAAGATCACTTTAATAACTAGAGGTCAGATTTTTGCATATTAGCATGTTTTATTCTTTGAAAGTTAAATATATAGATGTAGGAGAAAAATGTGTTTCATGCTATAGGGAATCAACACAAGACGTTTTCTAATGCATAGAAATGCAGAGCATATTTCGCAAGTATTTGGTTTTGAATGCATATATTACACTTTGTACCCAAAGATTGCCAAAACTTTATTTATTTTATAATTGCGATAATAAAATCTGATAAAACTGAAACAAATTAATTTAAGTTTCAAGACAATTTTATATTTTTGCACACAAACTAGTTTTTTTTATCAAATAGCATCACAGTGACCGAAAATAGACCAACTTCACTTACAATAGGTATAGAAAATGTCAAGAATGTGGTTGTCAACATTTTACATTTCATTGTTGATACCAATACAAGTCTGATTTATTTTTCTGTACAGTGGAATCCCTCGTAACTACCCTCAGGTTAACTAGTCGATTCCATTATCAATTAGAGATGAGCTGCAACTCACAAACATGTCTCAACACGTTAGAGTGTGTGTCATGGGTAGTTTTTTTGTTTTGTTTGTAATACAAACGTATAGTATGCACAGTACGGTAATGTAATACAATGTTTTCTTAACCCTTGGTGGACCAAGGGAGGATCCTTTTGTGTCCACACATTATTAAGACTGTTATAAAAATGGCAGTACTTAAATTGAAACAGAGAGATTCTGATTTTGTGTCAGAAATAGATTGAAATTCATGGTTCAATAGTCACTGTCACCCTAGTAATTTTCGATACAAAGTTTTAAAGGCTGAAATATGAGATGGGCTCAAATTAGCCCTCCTTTGGTCCAACTTGTAACAATTGTTTTCATTGGAAACACAAAATTGTTACTCTACAACGAGGTTTCTATTTCAAATTAAGTTTATTTCACGACGTTGTCAGGTCATTGGAAGCTGTCCTTGGAAAGAAAATTGTCCAAACACAGAAGTTGAAATCCGTCAGACAAAGGAAGATGCCATGTTTGTTCCATAGAATGCCTCTCCAAGAAATATAAAATGAACAAACTGCCAAAAAACAACAATAATTTGTAGTAAATGTGATACATAATATGTATGTAGTAAACATAGAAGACAAATAAGTGTTACATGCGTTTCAATGAAGTGGAAAACAGTGACTGGTTTTGCTTTGGTACAATGTACATGGCTTATTCCCATTTTATGCAAGTGTTCGTTTAGAAAATCTCGTCTAGTTTGTAGTCTAAAGAGTGCTGAGAAGATTTTCCTTGTTTGTTTTCATGTTTTCTTTCTGTATTCTATTATAATGTTGCTAGCGATGCTCTAGTGGTTATGTTCTTTGTCTCTAGTCCCAAGAGTCGTGGGTTCAGATCCGGATGGGGTCGATGGATTTTTCATCATCATCATCATACAACATTAATGAATATAGACCAATGCTGACCTGTTTCGGTCTCAACTGGACAGGGTCTAAAAGTCGTCGTCGTCGTCCTCGTGGACGATACCGAAGAACTGCATAGGGGACCTAGTTGGTGACATTCGGGATACATGTTGCACCAATTTGTCTCTGTAGGTAGATAACTTTTCTTCTAAACCTTGCATGTGTAGTTCCTTCAAAATATATTCATTCCTCTGATGGTCGAGTATAGTATATCCAGCAGTTCAGCGCATGAATCTCATGTCTGCAGCCATTAATCTTTTAGAACCCAGATTTCACTTCCCAGAAGGAAAGTCAGGAGGGCAAAGTTTTATATAATTTGAGTCTTGAATGTTTTTAACAATGGATGGATTGTTGGATCGAAAAATCCAAAGAAAAAATCTTTCAGAAGGTACTTCAAGCCATGGTCCTGAGTCTGGAGATTTTCAGGGTCGTAAAAGTATCTTCAGCCTGAAGAAAGGGATATCTAAGAAAAAATGTACCGACCTTAATCATCCAAGTAAAATTTTACAAGCAAACCTTCACCTCGGGTAAGAAACAAAACAAATGTCGTTATTACAGTTCGATTAAGCATTAAAAATAATGCAAAATTCGTACGTTGTACAAGTTGCTGATATTATGAATGACCTAAAAAAAGAGTTATGAAACTGAATCAGTTGAAGAAATTCATACTCTGTACATTGATGAAAATGAACCATGAGATGATGATGGTGACATGCCTCATGTACAAGAAAGCGAATCAGAAGAAACAATTGCCTCGTCAGAAGAAGAATCGAGTAGTTCACAGCATTCTGGTTCTCTTTATAGTTTGTCCCCTCCAAAAACATCCCGAGTCATTACTTTTGAAGAAAAATGTAAAGTAATTGAACATTGGATTCTGCCAGGTACACCAAGGAACAAAAAGAAAACCTTTAACCGTAGGTCATGGAGCACTATGAAACACAGATTCTCATGGTTAACAAACGAAAGCCAACTCTACAAAATGAAGCAAGCAGTTGAGCAACAAAATGATGTTATAAATAAAATGAAAAATGTGCACCGAATAACATTTGAAGAATTCTGTCTGCCGCGGTCTAGAAATTAAATTGTAAAAGAAAGTGACATAAAGAGAATTGCACTCGAAACAGCTAGTGATTTGGTGGGCACAGATCAAACCCACTTAAAAGTAAGTCCTTCCTGATTACATAGGTTTAAAAAGAATCATAAGATTGTCAGCCGCAAAATAACACCATATGTATTGAAAAATCAATACTAACCTTCAGACGTGAGTGCACATAACTTATGGACAAATACACTGATGAACAGGTTTTTTAATGCAGATGAAAGTGGTTTCAATAAGGAGAAGTCTTTCGGCATAACGTTAGAATGTCAAGGAACCAGTAAAGTGTATGGTGTTGTGCAATCAAAAGGAGCTAATACACACTCCTACACTATAATGCTGGTGGTGTCAAAGAAGTGGAAAACTGATGCCAAAGTTACTACTGATTTTTTCAAGAACTTCAAGGTATTAACACAAGAGTTGTGGAACGCATGTTCCAGGCTGACAACCTTGTAAGAAATTGGACTACGTCGGGAAAAATGACAAAAACGTATGGAGAGAATGCCTACAATTATTATTGCTTCCAACTCTGCAACATGCAATCTATTGCTGTTGGACTCATATGGTGTTCACCGAGACGGAAATATAATGAAAGAACTGTTAGAAGAAGTGGACTATGTCATTGAAAAAGTAGTGGTGAAAATCATACCACCAAATACAACTAATGAGTTGCAACCTTTGGACAGATGCTTTTTTGGAATATGATTTGACACATCTCCCATAATATAGCTTTTGGTGATTCTTCTTATACATTGCAGCAACGCAACAATATAATAACAACGCAATCACTTGTTTAGCAGCAGTTCCTTTCTCCAAGATTCCAACAGGCCCACCGATATGCGATATGATTGGGTGCTAGCTGGATTGGCACCCAGGGGTAAACAACACTTCGAAAACACAACGGAATACTGTATCCTAAATGTACAAGGATACTGTCAAAACTGTACAAGCGCAGCCATTTTGAAGTGCGGGTGGTACTGCAAATTTGTTTCCAACATTTTTTTTTTTTCAATTACTATCATTGTTGTTCCTGTATAATAACAAAAAGAGTGTCTGGAAATATGATTCAGGAAGCAATAACATGTTCACAATATTGTTTTCCATCCTGTGCGTGAACTAGTCACTGACAAAACGTAAGTTTTCTTATTGCTTAAAGCCCATGTTCTGTGCCCTGTATCACATGTGTTTATTTTAGTGGGGTTGTGAAATTTAGGGAAAATTAATATTATATTACACTGATTCCAATAACATTAGTTTCATTTCCATTGTTTTTTTTTTTTTTTACCCGAGTTGAAGGTTTGCTTGTTAGTTGTCTACCAGATGCCTCAACTAAATTAGCTTGGTCTGGAAATTCTTAACAAAGGAGAGGCTATGGGTAGATCCAAAGTGCCTTGAAGCCAATAAGCAAGTAAGTTGAATTGATTGATTGATCCAGTTTTTCTCGTTGTGGGACATGAGTGCTTCCATAGTGCGAAGTTTTTTTACCAGGTGTACTTAGTTACGATTAATTCCCTACATATGTCATCGAGGGACATGTGATTAGTCCATCGCCTCGAGGTGACATATAGTAAGAATATAGGGTATTAATTGGATGGATTAAGGTCTGTTAAATTTTGCTAAGAGGCTTTTTATTCGTATTTGAAATTCTTTAATGAACCCGGTTTGAATTGCTGAAATGCGGGTTTGTTCGCCACGAAAATGTCCTGGAAATTTTGTACCACCACCGTATCTTGTCCACGCAGATTTGAAATGTCTAATCTGAAGTCTCTCAGTTCTTTTAGTGCTAACTTATACAACTCTTCACAACTTAGGCCTATATCTTAAAAAATTACTCCCTCACACAACAAAATATGTTAACTGTTAATTTTTACTGATGTCCATAAATTCGTCACGTAGAATAAAAATAAATATTTCCTTCTCTTAATTTATATATATATATATATATATATATACACACATAAATTTTTGTTTTCAATTATGACAACACAACAGTTTATCAGTTCATTTTTTCTTGTTTTACTTGTAAGAGTAGACTTTGTATATATATTTGCAAGACAGTCTCTCAGAATTTCATCTGCTGCGAAATCTCGAAATATAAGAAGTTCCTTAAATTCCCCCTATCTCACCTTCAAATCCGTACTCTAAATACACTACTAAAAAAATAATAAAGCAACACTTGTTTAAACCAAAGCCACAAAATAAATATTGAAACAATTAAATTTTTTATATTTTGTAATTATGAATTGAAGATTTATGTAAAATAAAAATAGACGTTCAAAACAATATTTTATTGTACAGTATTAGAAATACGAAGAAATTATCATTTGTAACAGAAAACAAAGTGGAAATTTGAGATTTAATATTCTAAGGATCAATGTTTCCATGGTTATTCAACACTCAGTACATAGTGTGTCCTCCGTGAGCTTCAATGACTGCATTACACCTACAGGTCCACCGCTGTGGTCACGAGGTAGCGCGCTGCCTTGTCACGCAGCGGGCCCGGGTTCGATTCCCGGTCGGGACAGGCTCCTGGGTGAGGTTTTTTCGGGGTTTTTCCTCACCTGTAAGACAAATGTCAGGAAGCTTAGGGCCCAACTGTCCCCGAAAATTATCCGGCCATAATTATCACCCTTATCATTATCATCATATCCTTCATCGGTGTGGAAAGCAACGGGAAGCTACCACACCTATAATTCCCTAGTAAAGCTGCAAAGTATAGCATGAAAATGCTATGATTTCAGTGAAAGATCTGTATTCGGGCAGAATTACTATGGATGGACACATACAAGGCATGCTTCGCAGAAGCCTTCTTACAGAAACTTGTGAAATTCTCTCCCATTCTTCGGTGAGTACATTTGAAACTTCTTCCAGGTTCTGTGGTATAGCAAGACGCTTACGAACAAATTTTTCCAGCTTATCCCACATATGTTCGATCGGATTGAGATCCGGACTGCTTGCAGGCCAGTCAATCACGTGAGCTTGGCAATCTTGAAGGACATCTCTGGTAGTCTGTGCTGTATGATTTCTAGCATTATCAGGCATTAGAAGAATATTAGGGCCCATACTATAAGCAAAGGGCACGACATGTTGAAGCACAATGTCATTAATGTAAACATCAGCATTCATGCGCTGTGGCACAACAAAAACTCTCTCCCGGAATAAATTCGTTGCCTTCCAGAAAATACACGATTTCTTATTTATTAGCCTAGGCAAAACCCACTGGCTCACCTGCTTGCCATAGACTCTGGAACTCCAAGCTCTCGTCCCCTGCGACAGCGGAAAGGCTGATGGGAAGTATTTTGAACTGCAAACGTAGATCTTGACTGTCCGCCATTGTCAGGCATTATGACGAAAATGGCAGTACATGGGGAAGAGGTCTAATTTATGTTTATTTATGAACATTCTAAGAGATGTTCCCACATTATTACGGAGAATGGGTTCGTAATACTATTTACGAAAACAGGATATGGAACATTATTCTTAGTTACGCAATCATGTTATATTTAAAACTGAATATATTCGGAATTGTGCAATATGTCATATTCCTACCAAATTACATATGGATAATCGCCCATAGTTCTATCTTTTCTCAGCAGGTGGCTAACCGACCAGTCTGCTAATATTATTCCTTTTTTCATATGTAGCCCTACTTATACAGGATCATCGAAAAAGGTAGCAGCAATTTCAAACAATCATAGGTCAGGAACGAGATATTAAAACGAGTATTTTTTTTTGTTAAATGCACCAACTCAAAAAGTTTCATTCCTTACCTTAGAATGTTTCTATGTGCTCTACAAACATCTAGACGATAGTCGATTTCGGCCCAACAGCGCTGGATCATCGCTGGCGTGATTGTTGCAACAGCATCGGTGATCATTTGCCTTTAAATGTTGCAGATCTCTGATCAGTTCACTGCACACAATGTTCTTTACGTATCTCCATAAAAAAAGGTATAGGGGTGTCAAGTCGGGGCTTCTAGGAGGCCACTGAATAGGACCGGATCCACAAATCCACCGATCAGGGAATCTTGCATGCAGAGCGTCTCGAACTTTTTGGGAAAAATGTGGGGGCGCGCCATCTTGTTGAAAGAATAACGTTACGTTTTCTTCTTCAATTTGGTCTACTTGCGGGAAAACGTACTGTTCTAGCACGTCTAAGTAAAAATATTCTGTGATAGCCTGCTCAATAAAAAAAAAATGGGCCAATGACCTGATCGTGCATCAAAACGCACGACACGTTTACTTTTGGAGAACCTCTGACATACTCACAAATGTCATTGGGTTGTTGAGATCCACAAATTCTATAATTATGCCGGTTGACACGACCATTGACATGGAATGTAGCTTCATGTGTGAAGATTACATGTTTTTAAAACCTTTCGTGATCGTCAATTTTGTTAAGCATGTCATTTGCGAAGTGAACACGTTTAATGTAATGTCTGAGCTGAATTTTGTAAGCGTGAAGACGTGAACACTTGTGTAACACATTTTGAATTAACTTAGATATTCCAAGTTGCAAACTTTGCTTCGCAATTTATTATTTATTCTTTTTGGACTTCGAACATAACTCTGCCGTATACGCTCCACTGTTTTGTCACACGTTCTAGGGCGTCCGGGGGACTTCTTCACGTGAACGCTGCCAATTTCCTGAAACTGTTCATACCACAGTCTAATGCTATTAGCATAAGGGGAATCACCACCATAAACACGTCAGAAAGTGCGCTGAACAGTTATAGCAGATTAAAATTCCGCTAACCACAACACGCAATGTGCTTTCTGCTGAACTGCTCGCCATTGCAATCGCACGCTCTACTGAAACAGTGTGGCGTGGCCGCTTCCTATCAAACACTCGTCCTGAGCATGGGTTTAAGGTCAAAGGCGGAGTACAGTCACATCTAAACAAACTCGCTGAGTTCCCGATAAGTTTGCAGGTCAAATCATTAATTTATCTCAATTACAATGTGACATATGATTTTTTTAAATTGCTGCAACCTTTTTCGATGACCCTGTATTATGTCAAATACAATATGTAGACGAATAGCCTTTTTGCACAACGAAAACTTACTATAATTTTTTAGATCTATGTTAAGAAATAGGGTCGTTAAAAAGTGGTGTATGCGTTTCGGACTGGAGACGAATGTAGTTCAGAATCGAATCATAGTTTCTGCGTTGACCATCTAACTCAGTTTGTATTTCTTACCTTATATATACAAATTAGGTGCAAAGTTGTAAATATTGCTTCAAACATCTCCGTTCAATTCATACATCTATTACATTCTTCAGAATTTATATCACTATCCAGTCTGATCTGTAACTTATTTCAGAGTACTGAACGAAATAAGCGAATTTAAACTACTTACATATTCGTAGTCGTGTGAATGAAGCTTCGCATACGCAGTGCGGAAGACGTGACACTGAACATTTCAAGCACTCATTTGTTTCTGAGCCTTCTGAGCGGCAGTGTACTGCTCGGGACCCAACTCCGTGTGTCTGAAAGGAATTTGCTGTCTCAGCTGTTAGTACTATGAGAAGCAGAGAAGTGTACCTCCTCCCACTCCCCACACTTCCCCCCGCAAACACACAGAGCTTGGACTCGAGCTGTACGTAAACACGGGGCACTGAACTTTTTAACTGCCGTATGATCTAATAGGGGCGCCCCCACCTCTGATTCCAGGCTGCCAATGAGCTTTCATTGGTCATTTACTGTGTTACCTTTAAAAACACGTTTACCATGTGATTTGATTCAGCTTTCTTTTTAATTTTATTTATAACTTTTAAATACTGCTTATCACTAGAACCCAGATTTATGTTAAAAAAATTACGATCGTCAAAAGAAATAGCCTAATGTAATCACCTATAAAATATTATTGCAAGGTTTCATTCATTTTTTTTTTGTAGTTTGCTGGCTATTTTATACTATTCTGCCATTTTTGTAATTATTTATTTTTTAAAAATATAACATTTTAATTTAGTGCTGTTTGGCAGGAATTAGAAGTAATTGTTCCAAAGCAGATATTGTTTTCCCTCATTTAATATATCTGCCTGAATTAAACACTGAAAATAAGCTTATTGAACACATATTATTCTTTTATATTCTGTACTTTTATTATCAAGGTAATAATTTAATTATAATCATTATTTTAACAATCTTTGTACTTACGAATGGAATATGGTATCAAATATGGCAACTGTAAGCTATTGTTAACATAACTGAAGAGAAAATGTGCAGTTGAACCGGAATTTGACCCAAATGTTTCTCTTTAATTATATACCCGTACTTTGTACTTCCCTTATCAGCTCTATACAGTATTCTTTTATTTTGTGTAATTAATTTAACTATAGATCATTCATAAATGTTAATATATGTATAATTAGTCAAGAGGAAGAAAATACTTTCTGTTCTGAGGTCAATCATGTGAAAATTATAATTATTGCAAAGAAAGTCTTACAACAGATTTTTATTTCATAAAGGAAATGGGCTGATAATACTGGTCAACAGTGGTTTTGTTGCCCTTGATATAAGATTAATTTTGGATATATTTATGCTCACAATTCATGAAACTATCAATGGTTTTGGATGATTTGCTGTTTTTTTTTTTTAATCTTTATTTTCATTTTACACTACAAAAATCGGAAAATATGAAAAAAATATAAGATATATTTACAATGTCATTTTTTTTTAAAAAATTAGTATGCACTGACGTAAATAGATAGAAAAATATCGAAAACCCATATTACATTTCGGTGAAACACCTTTTATAAGATTTTCTTCTATAATTTTTTAGGGGACAATCTCTTTTCAAAGACCAGCAGTAATCTGCCATCATGTGATGGTCCCATCTACCCTGATACCTTTCCTCCATTACTTTTAGATCCTAGTGAAAGCACACTCCCTGTTTGTTGCTATAATTTCCTAAATTATTCGGAAATCTATCCAGGTGACTGTGGAGAAAGTGTAACTTTATACTCATATTTGCTCCCAGAATCTTGAAGCTTATCAACATGTTTTGCACAATTTCTTTATAATTTGGTGCTTTATAGTTACCTAGGAAATTTTCTACTACCAATACAAAACCCTTCCAAGCTTCACTTTCTGGAAAAATCTGCATCTTTCATCAATTGCCGAATTTGAGGACCATCAAATATTCCGCCTTTTAACTGTTACATACTGAGCTCAAAAAAAATTCTACAAATGTATTTGAAACATTTTCCTTCCTTGTCTAACGCTTTGACGAATTGTTTTATCATATCCAGATGCACGTCATGAGTACTTTAATTTTGTCAAATAACTGAGATCATGGCCGATGTGTGGAGTGAGGTTTGTGAGAGTGGGGATCACATGATGTTTGTACGGTATATGCAAAAAAAAATGTGCAGAAATCAAATCATGACTGGAAACATAAATTTTATTAGTAACAAGGCGTTTAGTGTTTAAGATATGATATGCAAGAATCATAAAAACTAGAGCACATTCAGCACTTTCATGAATATATTCGTAAACTGTGCACTTGAAAACATAGAAATTTGCTGAGATATCCAGGGCAACAAAAAAATTTTTTTTTTGTAGAGCTGTGTAATCTATCTGTATCTGACTGTCAACAATTTTCATTACGATGCCAATTGAAAACGTAATTGCATATGGATGGCTTCCCTGAATATATTAAATTTGCAATTAGCTGATATGGCATGGAATAAATCCCATAATAATGTCTTCATAGTAGAAGCAACCCTAATGCAATGTGGGTACACAAGGATTAAAAAGAGAGAAAGATTTGTGTCTATTCCTGGATTGCCTGAATAGCTCAAGTAATAGGGGCATCAGTACATAAATTTGGAGCTACTGGGTTCAAATTCTGCTTCAGGCAAGAAATTCTTTTTAATCGTAATAATTGAAGAATTTACATTATCTGACAAATGACATAATTTGATTGTTTATAATTTGAAGAAATTAGTGAACCAGTAATATGTGTCACATTAAAAACAATATAGCAGTGTGTTAGTTCTCAATATCGCAGTTCATATTCCAACCTTTGTTGACAAGTACGTAGTTATGTGGATGCTAATGTGTGTATCCTGCAGTAAATTTATATTTTCAGAATAAAAAAAAGTTGTGTGGGTATACCTGCACCAATGCAATAATTAAGGCTTCTTAACAGCTCAGAATACACATCACTACAAGATGATACTTTTGACTCCATTTACTGTAAATATTTTACAAAATCTCATTTAATGACAGAAGAAATAAACTTATCAACTTTCTGCAAAGAAGCATCATCTGGATTTCATTCACACAGTGACAGTTCATGTGTTCTAGGCTAGATGGGGCCAGATTAAAATAGTATATGATGATGCGAGGTTGGGAAGTGGTTTTTATAGAATTGAGGAAAAATGTTTAAAAACTGAGCGATAGAGAGGTTTTTAATTTCTGAGATTCTGTAAAACACTTCATAAACGTGCGTTGTACATTATTTTTTGTGCGATGGCGTTTTCAAAATAATAAATAATAGTAAAATAATAACATTTTTGTTGGAAATATTTGCGTTCATTATAAGCAATTGACTAACATTAATCTTCTTCTTCTTCTTCGTCAGGCTCTACGACTTCCAGTGGAATGTCTTGGCCTTCTCAACCAGTTTACGCCACTTCTTCCTATCTTGTGCAGTAGATTTCAAATAAAAAATCCCCATCTCTCTCAAATCTTCAATTACGTCATCTTCCCATCGATCCTTAGGTCTTCCCCTTGGTCTTGTTCCCTGTGGCTTCCAATTCAAAATATCATTTGGCAATCTTCCCTTTGGCATTCTTAGTGTATGTCCAAACCATTGTAATCTTTTGGATTTGATGAAACTAACTATATTTTCTTTATTATTCTTGAGGTATAATTCATCATTCCTTCTCAACCTCCAATTTCCATTTTCCTTTACTGGACCTAGCACTCTTCTAAATATTTTCCTCTCAAACGTTAATAGTCTTAATTTATCTGCTTCTTTTAGTACCGAGGTTTCAGCTCCATAACATATGATTGGTCTTATTATTGCTGTATATAATTTGAATTTATCATTTTTTGATATTAATTTGCTTTTGAAAATATCGAAATTAGCAAAATATGCTTTATTCCCTTGCGATATTCTTGTTTTGATCTCTTCTTCAACAGTATTATTATCGTTTAGTATTGTACCTAGGTACTTAAAGGAGTTAATTTGATCAATACAGTCACTATTTATAGGTAGTTCAGTCAAATTTGTTTTATTTCTCATACATCTTAAATATTTTGTTTGACTAATGTTAATAGTGTGGGCAATGTTTATTAGTTGAAACAACAGGAGGCCATGAGAACAATTATTGATAACATGACCGCAAGTACATATTTATTGTTTTATATTGTTTCAAATAAAGTTCAGTTCATTTAAAATGCAATGATTTGTTTTGTATAATGTATATTAACACTGCCTTTTGAATATATTCTGTATATACACTGTACGTAGTATACATAGAGGGCAGTGGATTTACTTCCTGCACGTGGGTGTAAATGCAATATTACAGTATAGTTAGTTAGGTTGGCAACCCCAAAATGTAGGAAGTTGAATTTTCAATAATGGTTGCCATTGCTGCTAAGTATGACAAAACGCACCATCGTGCAAAAATAAATTTATGTCTTGTTCCTTATGTCTCTACAGGCATCTCTAAATATGCCATTAATTAATTGCCCCAAAAATTTGCCTCCCTTGGATATAGGCTGCACCTTTATAATCCATCCATAGTAATTCTGCCCGAAGGCAGGTCCTTCACTGCAATCATAGCATTTTCATGCTATGCTTGCAGCTTTACTAGGGAATTGTAGGTGTGGTAGCTTCCTGTTGCTTTCCACACTGGTGAAGGATGATGATAATGATAAGGATGATGATGATGGCCATATGATTTCGGGGACCATTTGGACCTTAAAGTTTTCCTAACATTTGTCTTACAGGTGAGAAAATACCCCAATAAAAACCTCACCCAGAAAAACTGCCCCAACCGGGGACCAAACCCGGGCCTGCTGCGTGACAAGGCAGCACACTACCTCGAGACCACAGTGGTGGACACCTTTATAATATACATGTAAAAAAAAAGTTTGCCATGAAAATAAGCCATACCCGGGCTGAGGAGAGAAAATTTACTGTAAACATTTAAAATTAACCCATTGGAGACTTTAACGAGTCTCCCTTGTGAGCAGGTAGAAACTCCAAACTGCTCAAGCACGACCTACACTCGTTATTGTGTTGAAACCCGACACTATAATAAGTTGGCTCTATCTTTACTGATTAAAAATTTATGTTCGCCATCTGTAAAATTTGTTGCTGGTTTATATAAAGCGTATATATAGTCCTAGTATATTGTATAGTTTATTATGGATGGAATTTATAGAATACTATATTTTAGGTATTTATTACAAGAAAATATATATGTAGTTTCAATGTTTTTTTTCGAATATCATGGTTGTAAATTTAACTTTTTTTGAAACACATTCAGTTCAAACTCTTTAAACGGAATAAAACGGCACGATTTGGAATAACATATTAGAAATAGTACTCTTCAGGATATGATTCAAATAAACACTGGACACGATGCACATGAAAATGCAGATTTTCCAGCAAATGAGAGTGTAGTCCTGGAATTAGCAAACCCGTTCATAGAGAAAAGTTACACATTTTAATTGTGTTCTCCTAATTTATTTTTAGAGCTGAGTAGACGAGAGACATATTAGGGACAGTAAAATCTAACAGAAGAAATATGCCTATTGATTTGGTAAACATCAAATTGGAAAAAAAAAAAAAAAAAAAAAAAAAAAAAAAAAAAAGGAAAACTATCATCATCTATTTGGAGACTTCTAGACGAGAAGTGGAACGGTCGGAAAGCCATTTATTTATTATCATCCAAACACGAAAATGCCGACATGACTGACACTGACACCAGTAAGAAGCTATGGAAGAATAAAGACGGAGAACAAGAAGAAAAAATCATAAAGGCTAAATGTATTCTAGAATACAATAAAGGTATGGGAGGAGAAGACCGACATGACAAGGCTGTGGCTTTATTTTCCAGTAATGATGAGATTTGTAAAGTGCTATAGAAAAATTGCTTTTTACATTATCAATAATTTGAGAAGATATATAGCAAGAACTTTTTATGATTTGATAATGTATAGGCCTATGCTTTTATATGTTTAGTTTAATTTATTTTTATAATATGCAGTATTATATATTTTTGTTATTTTTTACCGTTCCTGTTAGAACATGTGATTCGTGTTTACTTTAAATATAATGACCGAGAAATGTTAGTAAAAGGT
The DNA here is from genome assembly GCA_030220185.1 of Diploptera punctata. Taxonomy (NCBI): domain Eukaryota; kingdom Metazoa; phylum Arthropoda; class Insecta; order Blattodea; family Blaberidae; genus Diploptera; species Diploptera punctata. Next base: position 1,465,314 of record JASPKZ010010253.1, read on the forward strand.
GGTTTTTGAAAATTTCATATTTAATGTTAGTCAACATACACAGCCTTCAAACTAACAATAGATAACTGTTAAATTGCAAGAAAGAGGGTTGTACGCAGGCCACATTCCTTTCCTATTCATAAAAGTACAAAAAGCTAAAAGAAAAAACAGGTGTAAACAATCTGAAATCCATTTGTGATAGAACACAGTATGCATGGTCTGGGTATTCAGATTTAAAATCCAATGCAGCCGGAGTAGCCTGGGGAGATTTAAATGGGTTTCCAGTGAACTTACCTGGCGCTTTAAATGTGTCTTCAATGGGTTAATGAATTATAAGAACTTCAATCTTAACACAATACTATGGACAGAATTTAACTCAAATACTAACTTTGAATTTCCAAGCAATGGTACTATATGCCTTTATATAGAGTTCACAATGCACTTTCACACTGCTGGGCTGGGCCCAAGGAATGCAAGACTATGATGGTGGGATAAGCTGTTAATTTTCAGTCCAACCTTCAGTGCTAAAATTAACTATGTGGAGGACTGTCTTTTTCCAGCCCCAGTCAGTCAATTCTGTCATAGAATTGCACCAATGTATAATGCATATTATTTTGCATTGTAAGTGCATGGAGAAATATGGATTCAGAATGAAATTTATTACATTATATTGTAATTTACGCTCTCAAAAATGGGAATGGAGCTTTCGTCCCCAATGGCCCATAAAGAGAATTGCCCCTGTATTCATATATAGATGCAGAATAGTCTTCTCAATAACTCTAAGAATACTGATTGCTCTTTCTGAAATTAGGGGAATATGAAATGTTTTCTGAGATTACTCCATATGAATAGGAGAAAAAAAAAATGATTTTGACTTTATAAGAGATAAGAAGAGGATTTCCTATAACCCACATTGAATGGCAATGACAGACATTCTCCTTCCAATGGTATATTTTGAGAAGCATAGCCAGCCTAGGTTCCAAGACAATGTCTATTTGCTCTGGTAATTATGAATTGGTGTTCTGAAATTTTGGTTGAAATTTTGAAACAATGTCTTTATTACTATTGCTGTATTGAATTTTGTTATTAATGTAGAATTCTAATTTTAATAATTTTGAGTAAGTTCCACTATGGTGGTCTTTTTGGGGAAACCACAGACACAAAGAGTAAACAAACTTCTCAATATTGAATGAAGGATAACACGGTATTAATGTAGAAAATAGAATTTTAATGCTGGCCTAAAAATAAAAACAAGTCTGCTCCCACAAAGTATGGAGATAACTTTTTTGTGCTCCTTTCAAAGAACCTTAAACTGAAGATATATAAAACTGTTATTCTACCTGTTATATTGTATGGGTGCGAAACATGGACTCTTACTTTAAGTATTTGAGAATAATGTACTTAGGAAAATTTTTGGACCAAAGAGAGATGAACAGACTGGTGAATGGAGAAACTACATAACAATGAACTACATGGTCTGTATAGGAAGCCAGATATAATAAGAACAGTTAAGTCTCGTAGACTGCGATGGGTAGGACATGTTGCGCGTATGGGGAATGAAAGACTTGCATGGAAGCTTCTTGTAGGAAAGCCAGAGGGAAAATGCCCAGTTGGTAGACCAAGAATGAGATGGGAGATTAACATTAACTATGATTTGAGAGAAGTGGATTATACAGGGAATGACTGGAAAGCATTAGCTCAGGATAGGGATGTATGGAGAGCTTATGTCTGCATGGCCATGAACCTATGGGTTTGAAAGTGCCAGTGAGTTAGTTAGTTGTTTTTGACTCACCTCATATTTCTTAATTCCCTCGCTGACTCGAGTTTCTTCACTGCATTTGTGACATTCTCAATGCTGTATCACATTCACAACTGATGTCCAATGGCCTCCTCTCAGTTGTGAACGTGATACAGCATTGAGAATGTCACAAATGCAGTGAAGAAACTCGAGTCTGCGAGGGAGTTAAGAAGTATGAGGTGAGTCAAAAACAACTCAACACAAATTAAAATAAACCTCATAGTGTTATTTCCTACTATATAACTTAATGGAGATAACTCCTTTGTTTAAAAACATAATTCTATTAAAATTACTTTATTTATACTAATTTTAAGTCCCACATCATGACCAAGCTGTCTAGGGCATTCTGTTTTACCACTGCTGGTTCAAGTCCCCGTGGGAGAAGAAATTTTCTTGTGTCTCAGTGTATGGGACATGTGGCAACCCAGCATTGTAAGAAATTTGGGTAGCAACAATAAATAACATCTCAGGTTGAAAAAACCGGCTGTAACAGCCAGGGAACCCATCATGTTATACTGGCAGGATGATCATTCACCTCTGTGAATTCAGCATACAGGTGGTAGGCCAAAGACTTTTCTAAGCCTGTCGTGCCATGGAAATAACTCCTAGTTTCATAATATAAAATACTCTCTTCTTTGTAATAGATTTTCAAAGGCTTAACTTTTAAATAACACTACAGACCACAAACAGCTAAAATTGATTTATTTACATTTTAAAAAATAAAATGCAAGATGGCTAATGATTTAGTTAAATTTGGTCCTGTGTTCTGTTCTGCATCATTTAAATACATTATTATCTAAGAGTAGGACTTCACACTCACTTCAGGTTAATATTATTCCAGGAAGCAAATTTAACTATAGTCTTCAGGCTGATAAATATTTGGCACTATTCAAAACAAGTCAAGAATTATTTTAAGTTAACCTTGTGTAAACAGGTATCAAAAATTTAATGTAGACACTGAGATCAGTAATTGCAAATTAAATAATTTTACAGGAACTCACAAGATTGTTCTATTAATCAAAATATTTAAATTTAGACATTAGAAAGTACCTAAAAACGAAATAATTTTATACAAGAATTCACAAGATTGTTGTATCAATTAAAATATTTAAATTTAGACACTAGAAAGTAACTGCAAATGAAATAATTTTACAGCAACTGACAAGATTGTTTTACTAATCAAAATATTTAAATTAGACAGTAATAAAGTAACTGTAAAAATAAATAATTTTACAAGAACTCATAAAATTATTCTATTATTCAAAATATCACTGAAATCAGTAACTGCGAAAATGAAACAATTTAATAGGAACTAATATTTAAACTTGAAATGTAATATTCCTAATGGCTTAAATGTTGTAATGAAATCAAATCGAGAATTGGTATGGAAGAAATTAAACATTTTTTTTCGAGTTTTATAAGAACACATTTATATTATTTCCATGATCACAACACATATGCTACTAACAGATTGGGTAACAAGCAGTGAATACAAGAACTAAGAACCAAGAACTGTTTTGGTATGACATTAATATACAGAAAAGAAATGACATGGTTTTTTGTACAGGTTGACTGCATGATCTGAAAGGAACCACTTCCAGATATACTAATAATGTTACCACATTGAATGCATGTACAGTACATAAATCCATAGATATTTACAAGGCATTTCACTTACACTATAACAACGTCCAGTAAATGCAAACCATGAAATGCCTTCTGTTACCCATCTCAACATGTGGAGACTTCTGATACGGATTTACAATGGAATTAACAGATATTTGGACTTGAGACAGATACAATTGGAGTCTAGATGAGGGGTACAATGTTGCCATTCATATATTAAGTTACAATAGAGATGGTGGCAGGGAGCACAAATTCACAAGAATTTGTTTTTCAGATGTTGCAACATCTCACCATGTATTTAAAAATAGGGATAATCAATAGCAATTGAATTGGCAGTATTGAAAAGGGGTCATCACCAATTTTATCACAAATTCGCTTATTCAGTCCTTGAGCATTGACTCATGCAATCCATGTGAAACCATTTAAGCACTTTTAGACAGGGTCCCATACAAGGATTCATGTGGAAAATAGATAATCTTGTGCTCTCAATATAGGACTTAGCTATCACAACAAATTCAGGTTCATTTCGAAAACAGGTCATCTCCCCAAAGAAAAAAATAATTTTCATGGGTTTCCTGTAGGTCCATAAATCATTATTTTACATAATGTATAATCCTCTTTTAAGGATAAAAAATAATTTTTAATTCATCTCTAAATACAATGGAATGCTTTTCTGCTTCATCCATAAAAAATGGAGATTACACTTTTCCAAAATGACTGATTAAATTATAACAGGCACACTCACTAATTAACTAAATATTAATATTTATAATAAAAATCAAAATCAAACACATTGAAAATCTAAACTAAAACTATGTTCTTTTATTTTTCAAAAACTCGTAACAATCCAAAAAATATTTTGCAGGAAACTTTGAGTTTGCTGGTAGGAGGGTAAAGAGTGACTGGCTATTGTTAAGGCCAAATGCTTTGTTATGGCAACACAGACCCACAATTCTCAAATTCTGAACCGTCAGAAGTCCAAACATCATTTAATTCTACTGTAAGTCTCTGATACCCTGGGAACTAGTGCAATTCTCTCCAACGTGAGTTCTTGTATTTCTAGAAGTGAAATGGACGGTTCCCACTGTATGTTCTATTACAGTTTATAAGGCAAACTGTCAAGTGTTAGGTTAAGTATGAGCAATAATCTCAATATGAGATTCCTCCAAAATAAAGAAGTACCATATCTACTCTAAAAAAAATAGGGGCAAGCATTTTAAAAGTGACGTCAAATATCTTTAACTTTATTTACATTTGAGATATGAGTAGACGTGGTACCGACACACCAGATATATCAGGGTATTCTTGTAATGTTACAGAACTTGAACATTTCATGGCAGGGTTCCTGCACAAGCATAACCAATGTGGCAATATGAGGTAGAAATCATGCATCATTCCAAATCTCGGCCAGTGGCTTTCTAATCTAAAAAGCACTAAGTTTTCAAAATTCAAGCAATAAATGCAATAATTTTCAAAATACACATATTCATAAGGAATATGACATTATTTTAATTAAAATTTTCATATCACTTTTTTTTAAATAAACCATCCTAAAACTTTTGGAGTTCTCTAATTCCAGCATTTTTAAAATATACCACTATGTAAATAAGACAGAATGGGTACAAACAATTAAAAGAAATCTGATAATTTTTTTATTCAGTTTACAAATCTGTGTCTTGGAGCAAGAACATGTTATGCACCAACATCTTTATTTTCAAATTAATTGTGCTTTTGAAAACATTCCACTCTTCAATATTCAACCTGATTTTGATTATGGCTGCCATTTCAGAAATAAAATAGAGTAAATTAAAATATAACAACATAAAACATCAGTAACTTCAAATGGTCAGATTGACACCTATATTTTGCACAGAAATCTATTACAACTATGTATGTTAGTTCTCTTATAATAATATTTTATATAGAATCAAATATAATAAAAACAGTTAAGACTCATAGACTTTGATGGGCAAGATATATGGTACAATGGGGAATGAAAAATTGGCTTGGAGACTTGTAGAAAACCAGATGGAAAGCACCCAGCAGGTAGAGCAAGAATCAGGGGGAGGGTGAATTTTACAAGGAAAGATTGGAAAACATCAGCTCTCAGGATAGGGATGCATAGAAAGCTTATATCCACGAGGCCAAGAAACTCCAGGTTTGATGGTGATTATAACAACATTCTTGTTTTTCTCAATACCAGTAAGAAAAATGTTTCTATTTTTTCTTTAATTACACATATATTAACTGCAGAATTTTAATTCCGGAAGGTCAAAAACTAGTTAAAAAATCATCTTATATCCATAACCGTTCAAATATTATTTCTCTATAAAAACTCTGCATTTAAACATTCTAAAAATGTTTTTCCTTTGCAATATTCCCCATTCTGCCTTTCCTAATGTACATTTTTTTTATTCACTTCACATTTCTATTTTGTAGTAAGACGTCCTGGAGTTCTAAGGGCAAGATTATGACATGTGTGAGTTATAGGAACATCAATATCTGGGCTTGATAACAATCCATTTGTTCAATAAATCAAACACAAACTTTCTTTTCCCTGAGTCCACTTACATTGAGATCAATTAATATATTCATACATCAGAAATAAAAATACCACTTATTACAGTTGAAACTGGTCCATACATAATGCATTTTTTTTTTCCAGAACTTGACTCTACATATACTTTTTGCTAAAATAGTTGATTTTGAAAAGCTTTAAGAAATTGTGATTGTATAAATTTTATAATGGTATGCATGCTAATTTTAAATGTAAAATATTTAGAAACTTGGTTAGAAAAAATTGTCAAAGTGCAGTACAATAACTACCAATATTGTGTATTAATAAATTTAAATACCTCAGTCACCTAATATCTGATCTAAGAAATGCTCTTCTGGCACTTTCTGAAAATTATTTGCAACGATCTATTTATAATTTACAAAAAATAGGTGCCAAATTGAATATGGAAATATCAATTAACAAAACTAAAATTATGGCATTTCATGGGAAGGACCCCATACAAAGTAAAATCTGTCTCCAGAATAAAATTTTAGAGAGATCTAATCAATTTAAATATCTTGGATATTATCTCTCTATCTGGGATGAAAAGAATATCCCTGAAAAAATTACTAGTTATAATAAAAGTTTGGGAATTATTAATCAAGTTATGAAACCATCCTTTGTACAAAAAAACACCAGATTACGTTTATATAACACTTTGGCTACACCAGTGTTGACCTATGGTAGTGAAGCATGGACACTAAAAAGACAAGATGAAAGCAGAATAACGGCTTGTGAAATGAGATTCATGCGCAGAACAGCGGGTTACACCAGATGGGATCGGAAAAGGAACACCGATATCTTAAAAGAATTGAAGACTACGCCAAGTTTGGAATATATTAAACAGTACCAACTAAATTGGAAACACCATCTAGAAAGAATGAGTTCAAATCAGATCCCCAAAGCTGTTTATAATTATATACCAAGAGGACGAAGATCACTGGGCCGTCCTATGAGGGAAAATTTTCTTTAGGATCGTAACAGGCCTTGGCCTAATACTTGGAAGGAAGAAGAAGAAATGACACAACCAACAAAACACTCCAATCATTCAGAACATAAGAACCATGAGCTCAAGGTAAACACATTGTATTACAGTGGGTACCGTCACATGTGGGATTACTGGGTAATGAACAAGCAGACTTGTTAGCAAAAAAAGGCTCCAAAATTAGGCTGAGGACAACAAAAGAGATATCCCTACAAAGAAGATAACAGGAGCTAAAACAAAAAATACATCTCAAAAGAAGAGAACAAAATATAAAAGATCTTCAAAATAAGAAATATGAAGACATAGCAAAATATGCTGAAACAATAAAACACCTCCTAGTAGAACAGCAGTAGCTCTCTTCAGATTGGAAACTGGCCATGACTGTCTGCATGACCACCATCATAGAAGGGGATTGTCCCTAGAACTATGGGATGCTCCTTGTGTGGAGAAAATGTTCTCCTAAGCAAGGAACATTTGCTAAATTGCAGGCGACTTGACCCCGAGAAAAAGAACAGGAAAGACATTGCAGGACTTTATTGGAAGCAAGAGGACTAATGGTGAAAACCAAGCTCCAGCCATTTGAAAACAACAACAACAATAAATGACACAGATAAAATTACAGAAATACAGTGCAATAAATGGAGTCATAAAAACAATTTTGGCAAACAAATGTCAAATGCAACCAAATTGAGATTACAAAATCTGGACTGAAATATAGCAGCTAAAATTGGATACTAAATTCTAAAATCAAATAAAAATTGTAAATTAAATTTTTACGTCTATTCCTAGGTATAAACAAAACTAGACAAGCAAAGAAACACAGATATACTCAATAAATTAAAAGTTCAAGATATAGTTGAACAAATTCAGAATTACGTATCAAAGCAATTGGTTACAATATGCCCAAAGAACAAACCAATCTCTTACTTAATCACTGGCACTTTCGAACCCATAGGTTCATGGCCACACGGACATAAGCCCTCCATACATCCCTATCCTGAGCCAATGCTTTCCAATCATTCCCTGTATAATTTACTTCCCTCAAATCATAGTTAATGTTATTCTCCCACCTCATTCTTGGTCTACCAACTGGGCGTTTCCCTCTGGTTTTCCTACAAGAAGCTTCCATGCATGTCTTTCCTTCCCCATATGTGCAACATGTCCTGCCCATCGCAGTCTGAATGAACCCATCTCACTCTTTCAAATTAGCATTGCAGTTTCAACATAAAGGACTTTGAAATAGAGGAAGATCAAAATTAAAATGGACTGATCAACCACATCTTAGGAAAATTTTTGGACCAAAGACAGATGAACAGAGAGGTGAATGGAGAAGACTGCATAACAGTGAATTACATGGTCTTTATAGGAAGCCAGATATAATGAGAACAGTTAAGTCTCATAGACTGCGATGGGCAGGACATGTGGCACAAATGGGGAATGAAAGACGTGCATGGAAGCTTCTTGTAGGAAAGCCAGAGGGAAAATGCCCAGTTGGTAGGCCAAGAATGAGGTGGGAGAATAACATTAACTATGATTTGAGGGAAGTAGATTATAAAGGGGATGATTGGAAAAAATTGGCTCGGGATAGGGATATATGGAGAGCTTATGTCTGCATGGCCATGAACCTATGGGTTTGATAGTGCCAGTGAGTTAGTTCTGATCATCCACATCTTGAGATCGCATGGGAACAGGTCAAATGACCCGAACTTAAGTATGTTCACGATGATCATGATAAATTGCTTAATATCTCAAAACCGATTTCAAGCAGATATCTGGTAAAAAAACATATTTTGAGATTTTCTGTTATTCAGAACTAAGGATGATTAATCCTTCATTTTTTTTACAATGTAAAATTAAAAACTTAACTTTTATCTTGTCTTTTTTTCTCTTTAGATAATATCATTAAAGGAGCAATTAAACAAAAGAATAAAAAGAAAGAACTCATTACAGAGTGGAAGATATGGATCTTGGACTTGTGACAGCTACTTCTGAAGACTGGAGAAGGGATACAATTTATCTGCTCATACATGGAGAGATGGTGGTGATGGAGGGGGAATCAGTGCGCCAGGATTTGTAATTTAGATATGGTAACATCTCACTATGAATAGTAAAAATAAGTATATTGACTTAGGCTTTCACGGCCGGAGTTACTATAATGATCTTGTAGAAGATTTCCAGGCTGTTGGCCATGGTCTTGAGGCTTGTAGTTCCCCAATGTTTCACCAGAGACTGCATCCTGCATCCTCAAGGGTTGTCTTGAGACTGGCAATTTTGTCGACTACCTGCTCAATACATGTGTAAATAAAGCAGGTAGTCGACAAAATTGCCAGCCTCAAGACAACCCTTGAGGATGCCGGATGCAGTCTCCGGCGAAACGTTGGGGAACTACAAGCCTCAAGCCCACGGCCAACAGCCCGGAAATCTTCTACAAGATCATGATAGTAAAAATAAGGATAATTACTAACAATTACAACAGAGACACTGACTAATTAACTGAATATTTGCAATAAAAATGAAGAACACGATGAATAAAATATGAACTAATACCACGTTGTTGAAATTTGAAGAACCTACAACATATGAAAATACTTTGTGGGAATGTTTGTGGATAGAGGGATGATCATGCAGTGATCTGGTGTTAATGTTGAATGTGCTGCTATAGAGAACCACAATTCTCATATCACGAACTGTCAGAAATTCAATGATCTGTTAATTCACCTTTAGTTATAAATATGTTCAGATTTATAATTATTGTATATCTATAGTTCTTCTTTAAATTAGTCTGTTTTATCATACATTTCCTGACTGAATGATTTATATGTTTCATTGAGGCTATGTGCTGACCACATATCACTCACTGACATCTGTAAAGAAAGAGCGTAACTAAATTATGCTTGGTCCAGAAACTCCTATTAGGGAGCATCTATATACATTAACATCCATCCATCCATAGTAATTCTGCCCAAAGGCAGGTCTTTCACTGCAATCATAGCATTTTCATGCTATGCTTTGCAGCTTTACTAGGGAATTGTAGGTGTGGTAGCTTCCCTATTGCTTTCCACACCGATGAAGAATGATGATGATGATAAGATGAATTTGAATGATGATGATTGCGATGGCCATATGATTTTGGGGACCGTTTGGGCCTTAAAGTTTTCCTGACATTTGTCTTACAGGTTAGGAAAAACCCCGATAAAAACCTCACCCAGAAAAACTGTCCCGAGCGGGGATCAAAACTGGGCCTGCTGCATGACAAGACAGCATGCTACCTCGAGACCACAGCGGTGGACATTAACATACATGTATGATTCAAAATCTTAAGTTTTTGATCCCAATATTTTTCTACTAACAAGTCACTATATTATTTTAAATCATGTCTGAATACCTATTTTTTTTTTTAAAAACTGCAATTTGCATAGTTATATCTATATTTAGAAAATTTTCATAGAAGAAGAAATAAAAAATAGGATGATGTTAGGCCACCAACTGCACATTTAGGGTCGAATGTTTGAACGCATTACACAGTAAAAGGCGTTCTCCGCTGAGAAAGTTTTATCCAAATACATTTTGTTTACTCAGAAATCTATTCATGCAATAATAATTGTAAGCTACCTGACGAGGTACCTTAAGATCATAGCTCAAGATAGAAACTTATCGTGAAAATCCCGAAGGGAACCGATGTAGTTTGAAACCTTTGCAGCTTTATCCAAGATGTCGGACTTTGAACACTTCGATCATGTTTTCGGTATACGCGGATAAGAGGAATTTGATAGAGTCTACCAAAGAATTCAACTGGAAGAACAGGAGAATGAGCATAATATTTCACGATGCAGACGTCGTTGTATACAGTATTATTTGCGGGACACAAGTGTAAATGCGTTCCTCTATAGCAGACGAAAATAACGGAAGTGGTTTTATTGCTGAGAATTCTGGGTAATTCGTTGCCAATATTACAAAAATGTCAACTTTCATGCATGACCGGTAAGTCGGCCGTTAATTCGATCTCAGCAATTGCTCACGGTGAGTCAGCTCACCAGTGATTGGAAGTAATATGAGTAGAGACTAATGTATTTGCATGCGACCCTTAATGCTTTGGGTTCTGTGCTAGATGATATGGACTACTTTAAATTTATGCACTACTTCAGCAGACCATTTTACATAGATATATTCTTGTATTATGAACAGAGAAGATGATGATGAGAGGGGGAAAAAGTGAATCCTGTGATGACACATAGCTTATTTCTTTCAAAAAGCACCAAGGGGTCACAATGCTAATTGTCTTCATCTGACGGACAAATCTCTATTAACATTACCACATGCCTTCTCAACACATGTACTGCAGAGAGGTTTGCAAGTTAAAGCAGGTATCTAGTGCACAATCCAGCAATTAATGATTAATGATTATAATGATTATATATAACTACTCTTACTTAGGAAGTATATTTGCAGAGTATAAGAGTGACATTGATTCAAAATTACAAAAATATAATAAAATGAATGGGGTAATACGAAGACATTTTGGTAAACAGATGAGGACAGAGACAAAACTAAGATTACATAACATCACATCAAAAGCTGCTCTAAAATACGGAAGTGAAATTTGGATTTTAAATAAAAGAAACTCTCATAAACTTCAAGTAAGCCAAATGCGCTTCTTACGATCATTGTTAGGAGTTAATAGACTGGATCACCAAAGGAACACTATTATCAGAGGAAAACTTGGAGTAACAAGTTTAAATGAAGATATACAAAGATACCAACAAGAATGGAAAAATCATCTGAGGAGAATGGCAAGAAATAGACTTCCAAAATTGGCATTCCAATATACTCCAACTGGACATAGGGACCAAGGAAGACAAAAACATCGGTGGAAAGATCAAGACCATCTTCGCTAGGTTTACCGTACAGGCCACATGGCCTAAAACAAATTTGTTCATGATGATGATGATGATATAACTACATCTCATGACCCCAAACACTGAATATTTTACAATTAAAATTTCCAATCCCACCTGGTAACATACTTTGGTATGTTAGTCAGAAAGCAGGCAGGCTTACTACCACCTGAGCTAACGCATCAGGCATAACATTGTTTAATAGTACATTACAATGCGAGGTTGGGGTGTGGTTTTATAGAAGTGAGGAAATTATTAAAAACTGAGCAATAGTGAGGTTTCTAATTTCTAAGTTTCTGTAAAACACTCCACAAACATGCGTTGTACATTATTTTTTGCACGATGGTGTTTTCAAAATAATAAATAATATGTGTTGGATGCCCATTTACTAGACGGGAAGATTCATTAATCCCACTTGATGTAAAAACAGCTCAAAAGGCCTAATTTCATGAAGTAGAAGAAGAAAAAGTAAAATAATATCTTTGTAAGAAATATTTGCGTTCGTTATAAACAACTGACTAATAACGTTAACAGTCTGGCCAATGTTTATAAGCTAATTACCAAAAATAATTTAATTGAAACATCAGGCCATGACACCAATCAGGGATAAAATGGCAGCAAGTACGAATTTATTGTTTTAATATGGTTTCAAATAAATTTCAGTTAATTTAAAATGCAGTGATATGTTTCATATAATGTATATTAACACTACCTTTTGGACATATTTTTGTATATACATTGTGCATATTATATATAAAGGGCAATGGTTTTACTTCCTGCACTAGGTAGGTAATTTGTAATATTACAGTATAGTTATTTATAGGTTGACAACCCCGAAATTTAGGAAAATGAACTTTCAATCATGGTCACCATTGCTGTAAGTATGACAAAATGCACCATCATGCAAATAAATAAATAAATTTACAAAAATTCTAAACTGAAATTGTATCACATGCTAATGAGATCAGTAGCAACTTAATCCTGCAAGTCTTTGACATTAAAAAGGGCAAACAAAAATTTTAGCTTTTGAAACAAAATATTAAGTTCAATATATGCTCCAATAAAAGACTCAACTGGTAATTGGAGTCTCAGAAGAAATAATTAACTATAAATTGATAGAAAATAAAACAGTAAATCATATCAAAGGACAGAGACTAAGCTGATTTGGGCATATTAATAAAATTCCTAAAGACATTAGTTACGAAGATAAATGGAAGTAAATTGCTGTAAGACTTTGTGGAAGGCAAAATATAGATGGGAGGATGAAATAATAAAATAGAAATAGCTCGGTTATGCATAAAACAATTTCAACTGTATTTCAACCACTTAAGATTTTAAAATTGTAATTCACAGGAAATTCATTTGATTCAAAGATAATATAGTCCAGTTCTGGTAACTGTAGCCGTCTTGGTGAATCTTAAGGCATGTGGCAGGAGGGAATATTGCCGAATGGGGAGGGAAGTAGTAGCTATGCAAAAAACATTTTCTTATTAATAATAATAAAATTAATTGTTATAAAAACAACACTATTCTATAATGAACACTCCAAACATATGAGAAAAAATAAGTATTCACTAACACAGAACTAGTATATAAAAAAAAGTTCAACACGTAACTATTATGTTTTCAAAACTGAGTATAGTTACTGGCAGTAGATGCAACTAGCCCTCCCCTCTTACTGCACCATACAACATAGACCCCTCAAATGGGGCTACAGAAGCCAGAACTGAACTATACACTATATATATATATATATATGTTATAAATTCTTATAATATAAATTATCATTCTTTTCTAAATAAACCTACATTCAGTTTCTTTGTCTGCTGACTTTTAAGCCACCAAATCGGTGACAGCTCTCAAATAATTTCTTCACCTCACTCATAATGACAAGAAATTTAATTATGGATAAGTCTAATGAATTTGTAAAACCCAAAGATTGATTTATTGGTAATTAATGATCAAAACCCAAATTTAATCAAAATTACAGTGGGAAGTAATACTATGAGATAATTAAATTATTTTTAGTCTGACCATCTTACCTCAATATTAATGCTGATTTGTTCTTGAACATGTTTTGATTATATCATCATAATCGAAACATGTTCAAGAACAAATCAACATTAATATTGAGGTAAGATAATTAAAATAACCACAAAATATCACTTCCTAAAATAAAATATTACTATGAGGTAATTTATAATATGAGTCGGCTAAAATGTTTTTTCATTTCACCTCATACATTTCCACGTTTTCACAATACTAGTTTCAAAGGCCTTTGTCTCCATTGTCAGTCAAAACTCCAACTGTTGAAATTTTTTCATTATCATTAAAAAAGTCTCAATAAAAACAAATCTGATAATGAAATAAATATTTGAGATGTAAATTCTTTTAAAGACCTCAGGATAATAGTAAACAATACAAATTCAATAACTAACTCACTGGCTCTATCGAACCTTTAGGTTCATGGCCACGGTGGACATAAGCTCTCCATACACCTCTACCCTGAGCTGTTTTCCAATCATTCCCTGTATAATATATGTACAAATTTGGTAGAAGAATAAATTAAAAACCAGGTAGTAATTTATAATAAAGCTTACTATGCAATTCTATCAACCCTTAAGAGTAAATTTATTTCCAGAAACTCTAAACATAAATATTATTTTACAGTAAAAAGACCAGTTGTAACTTATTCTTGCAAATTTGGACACTCAAGGTGAGACAGAAAAACAAAAATTTTTAATATATGAAAGAAAAGTACTAAGAAAGATTTTTGGAGCCATAAAAGATAAAGTAACACATGAAGAATGAGAACAAGTAAAGAAATAAATATATTTCTCAAAAATAAATATATAATTAATTAAAAGTTGATTTGGGCATATACACAGAATGAATTATTATAGAATGGTTAAAAAATACTTTATAAATGGGTCCACCACTGTGGTCTTGAGGTAGTGTGCTGCCTTGTCACACAGCGGGCTCGAGTTTGATCCTCGGTCGGGACAAGTTTCCTGGGTGAGGTTTTTCTCAACTGTAAGACCAAAATGGTCCCCGAACATCATCTGACCAATATTATCATGTTTACCTCACTTGATTAAGGCCTCTCCTAGAACATTATTACCATCATCATCTTTCATATCAACAGGGCAGCATAACCCTGTCTTCCAGGACCCCCAACCTCAGAAGTGGGTTACAAGTACACCATGCCAGGAGATAATATCAGAAATGTCTGACAAACTGGTGGCATTGATAAAAAAAAACTTTATAAATGGAAGCCATTAATTTGTAAATACACATATGGCGACCCAAAAACAGATGGAAAGAAGATAAAGTAATTATCAAATCAACAAAGAAAAATTTATAATCTTGAAGAAGATTTCCGGGCTGTAGGCCGTGGTCTCGAGGCTTGAAGTTCTCTGACGTCTCTGGTGAAACGTCGGGAAACTTCAAGCCTCGAGACCACAGTCTACAGCCTGGAATTCTTCAAGATCATCATAGCAACTCCGGCCGTGAAAGCCTAAGTCAATACAAAGAAAAATTGGTTTAAAATGCCCAGAACAGAGAGTTGTAGAAGTAATTTGTTGAGACAGCCAAAGGATTCCAAAGTTGAAGCTGAAGTGCCTTTGAGAAGAAGAAGGAGGAGGATTGAGTTAAGAAATAGTTGAGTCTCAAATTATTAGTAAAAGATTCATCATCATAATTGTGATTAATCCAGTACTTTTAAAGATATGAGATGTATGAGGATGCTAGCAGACAAGGCCTGTTGCGCCATGACAAGAGGCAATGAAGTGAAACAAAATGGATGATATGAGTATGGAGAAATGGTGGGATAAAAGTTTTTGAGAGGAGAAAACAAGAGAAACCCCAAGAAAAACCTGCTTCGCTCTGATTTATCCATCACAAATCCAACATGCAGTGACAGAGATGCGAATTTGGGACACAGATTGGAGGATAAGAGTCTAACCTCTCTATAAACTAAAAACGGATGTGTTAAAGTTAGAGTGGTGTAAGTCATATTTTTCTTCATTTCCACAAAATTAACATAACACGAAAAATACTATAATAAATTCATGAACTAAATTTTGTAATGTTATTTTTGAGGCATCACCTAGATCCAAATCTAACATGGAAGTCTGAAATGAATTTAATTTACAAGAACTGGAACATTAATAGTGGCAACACTGCTGTAGGGATGCCATGCGATAACAACTTAATGATGTCGCTGATAGCTAGACAGAATATTTCTGTTCCGATGCAAGTTAGGAAAGTTATTGAATAGTATAGCCTGGAGGTTTCAGGATTCAAACTATGTCCCCGAATGTTTATGTCAGGACACTACCATAGGTACAATTCGGTACATAATGATGGATAACTTTGTGATTTAAACGACATTAAGAATGTTGCATCTATATTTACTAGGATTATGGCTCCTCTGAGAATATCTACTTGCAGTTTTAAACTGCTTATACATTCGTGTGATGTAATAAATGCACAAGAAGAAACTACTTGATCCCCTCTACGTTCGCGAACCAAAATGCACTGCCTGCTGATAGCACACATACATTACCTCAGAACATATAAACTCTCCCTTCCCATATCACACGCGCAAACTGACAAGAGGAACAAAACCTTGTGTTAGCTGGCAGTCTAATGTAGTGTTAATACTAATAAAATTCATTGTTAAAACCGTTAAGGTGGAGAGTCATAAGATTAAAATAAGTTAAAATATATCTTCTTAGGTAAGATCTGTCGTCCTCAACTTATAAAATATGTATTCTTTATGCCTGTACGCTTTTCAGAACATTCGTTCCATCTTCAGCAGGTTCTTCTTCGCTACAATATCTAGTATGATGGTTGATGCTGCTGGTCCTAATCATATGCTGTCTAGCTATTAGATTAGGACCAGCAGCATCAATCATCATACTAGATATTATAGCAAAGAAGAACCTGCTGAAGATGGAACAGATGTTCTGAAAGGCGTACAGGCATAAAGAATACATATTTTATAAGTTGAGGACAACGGATCTCACCTAAGAAGGTATATTTTAACTTATTTTATCTAATGTAGTGTTGTCACAATGTTTTCAAAACAGGAAAAATTGAGTTGGATAAAGATTGATTGTACCAGAGATTGTACAGTACTGCAGTGTCATCAAGTTCTTCAAGATGCTTGTGGTGAATTTGCATTGCCTTACAGAACAGTGGTATGGTGGGTGGCTTTCACCCCCGTGCCACTGTTCTGTAAGACAATACAGATTCCTCACAAGCCTCTTGAAGATTTTTGATGACACTGTGGTGCTCTACTATCTCTGGCACATTCAATCTTTATCCAACTCTGTTGTTCCTGTTTCAAAAACATTGTGAACATACTACATTAGACTATTAAAATTCATCGGAGAACATATTGTTTAAACAACTCACCTCATAGGATTCATGCTTCCATGAAATCGCGATATCATGGAAGCATGAATCCTATGAGGTGAGTTGTTTAAACAATATGTTCTCCGATGAATTTTAATGATTATACCTCATAATGTTTACTTCCCAACATTAATTTAATGTACATTAGACTGTGTTCTTTTCGCCAGTTTGGATGTACTTGATATGGGAAGGGAGACTATATGTTCTGAGGTAAGGTGGGTATGTAACTGACGTTTGCTATCAGTGACATCATTAGGTTTCATCGCATGACATCTCTGTAAGTGTTGCCACTATTAAAGTTCCAACCCTTGTATACACTGCACTGCAATGGTTACAATTTTTCTGTTGATGAAAATGCTTTACAACAATTCCTTTATACTTTAAATAATATCTCTCTAAAATACAATTTAAGAATATCTACATCTAAAACAAAAATAATGATAAACAATGTAATTATAGACCAAGTTCAGAATTTTAATTATTTGGGATGCCATTTAGGCAATGACAGAAATTTAGATAAACACACTAAAATACAAGATTCAATTATCTATGTGGTACAATTAAACACACTTTATTGAATAAGACTAGAAAATAAACTATTTTGAAATTGTACAAAGTATTGGCAGTTCCATCTCTTATCTATGGATGTGAAACCTGGACATTAACAAAGGCAGATAGTAAACAAATAGAGGCTGCTGAAATGAAGATGTTGAGAGCAATAGCAGGATATGAAAGGACCGATAAAAAGAAAAATAAATATATAAGAACAGAACTTAATATATTTAAACTCTGTGAAAGAATAAAATATTATCAAAATGCTTATCTTCAGCACGCATTACGAATGAATGAACAGCACATACCAAGAAGAATGTATAATTATAAACCAAAAGGGAGAAGAATGTTGGGAAGACCATTGAAGAGATGGAAGGACCCCAATTCAACCCATAATGAGATCGGAACAGGCCATTGGGCTTAATCCTTGTTGATGATGATGATGAAAATGTCTTACATCATTGCAACTTTAAATCTTCCATACATAACACATTATCTGACTGAAGAGAAAGCTTTGTATTAAGGAAAATATTTATTTAACCCTTAACATACAGGATTTTAAAATGTCTGTTATTACCCAGTTGCCAGAATTTAAATGCCTTAATACCCTTCTTTTGCAGGGTTGTGAATAAAATGTTACTACCTGCAACATGTCAGACTTATCTACCTTTCAGTGGTAGAGAGGATATACTGGCTGTCGTGTATGTCCTTTAAAAGGTAGTAGTAGTAGTAGTAAGTCCTTGTGTCTCTCCCCTACTGTGGAGAAATTCAAGCATACTAATTTAGTTATACTTGTTTTCTGATAGATGCCATTGAGTGGCCTCATAGTGACATCTAGGAAACCAAGGTAGTACTAGAATGGTAACACTCAATAAATTTTGCACAGGACTTTTTATTCAGGTTGTTCTATTACATGCCTGAAAATCTTCATACTTGGGACCCATGGATTAAAGTCCCTTCTGGAGGATTTGTCCCTTTGATTTTTCCATTTTAAGAAATCCATCGACCACGATCGGGTTTGAACCCACATCCCTCAGAACTAGAGGCAAGAAACATAACCACTAGCCCACTGTGGCCGACAAAGGTTAATAATATTAATAAATATGGAAAAATTAAACGAGTTTCACAATTTAAACATCTTGGTGAAATAATTCAGGAAAATGGAATTGAAACTAAAGCCAATAACAGTAGATGCCAAAAAATGGAAACAGCATTTTGGCTTACTCACAACACTTATAATAAAAAATGCATATCTTTACATACAAAATTACGACACTATAACACTGTAATTAAACCAGAGTGCCTCTATGGAGCAGAAACATTAATTTTGAACAGAAAAAAATATCGAAAATATAGTGAAAAAGGAATGCAAAATTATAAGAAAAGTTTTAGGTCCACAAGTCATAGGTGAAGCATTTAGACTCAGATGTAAAAAGGAAATAAAAATATATACAGACATTCAAAGTGATATTAGAAAAGAAGGTTAAAATTTTATGGCCATATTAAACGAATGAACTCAAATAGGCTTACAAAACAGATAATGGAATTCTATGAAAACAGAAGTAAAGCTCCAGTGGATACTATGAAGTGGATTGATGAAGTCAAGAAGGACTTAAAATTGGCAGGAATTACTAAAGAAGATATCCCAAACAGAGATATATTTAGAATTAAGGTGAATAAGTGGCAAGTTAACCAAGAGGACAAACCGAAGAAAAAAAAAAAACTGGAACAACTTGGACAGATGATAGAAATCAAGCTCATAGCAAAAGAATGAAAGAAATTTGGGCTCAAAGGAAACGCTTCTAAGTACTTTGCGTAGTCCTACATGGGCTCATCCGCAATCAAAAAAAAAAAAAAAATTAATGACACTATGAAACCTGGAGGTTCATCCCCATGTGGATACTACTACTACTACTACTACTGTTACTACCATTAAGAGGTGACAAAGCCTATGCATCACCAACTATGCCACATAATGGAACCAAATGAGGCTCCCTATCAGCCAAATTACTAGCAATTATCGAGATGTGATTTAATCAATTAGCCTTGCACATTTCACGGCTTAGGTGTAGAGCCGAAGTTTACATGTAGACAAACCAATGTTGAATATTAATGCCCATATGGATATAAACTCTTCATAATTCCCTATTCTGAGCTAATGTTTTCCAGTTATTTCCTGTATAATTCACCTCTCTCAAATCATGCTTAATACTATTCTCCTGACTCATTCTTGGCGTACCTACTGGATGCTTTCCTCCTGGGTTTCCTACAAAATTTTATTAATAATAATAACAATAATAATAATAATGAGTCTGTGATGTGAAGAAAGCCTCTAGAGCATAGCTGAAATGTTAGCATACAACCATCTGATGGAGGTTTTCTCAAAAAAAGCAAATAAACCATGTTTTAAAATAGTAATAAATTTAAATATGATACAATAAGCTTTGTAAAACTGAGTTAAAATATTTTTTTAAAATTAATCTGAAATTAAAGATCTCATTGTAGGCGACCATTCTTATATTTGAGCCACAGCACTGACCAGATTGTTGAGATGGCAGCTCTGTGCAGAAACCTGTCATTTAAAGGGAATTTCATTAGATATGGAAGGATTCAATTACTTTCAACTATCGACAATAAACAACAATTCATTAAAGAACTGGCCAGCTTTAGATCAACGTAAAATATAAACATTAAAATAGATTAAACAACTTGACTACCTAACAATGTAATACTGTGACAAGTATTAGCGGATAGACTGTACATCATGATTCATAGAGCAGGGATATTAGTAAAAAAAATCATCCACTTCTTGCAATACAGGCTGTTCTGAAAAAGAATATATTTTTTACAGGAGATAATATTAAAAAAAATTCTATAACCATGGTTCCTAAACTTAATATCTTCCAAGTTAACGTCTTACCTTTTAGGAGCAGCATATCTTCTATTATGATCATTTTGGCAAGAAACTAATGAGGAAATATTGTGTGCAAATTAAGTTATGTAGGTAGGAAATAACACTATGAGGTTTATTTTAATTTTGTTTAGTTGTTTCTTGACTCACCCCATACATAACTCCCTTGCATATCTAGATTTCGTCACTGTTTTGTGAATGTTCAACAGCATTGAGAATGTCACAAAACAGTGACAAAATCTAGATATGCAAGGGAGTTAAGAAGTATGAGGTGAGTCAAGAAACAACTAAACAAAATTGTGTGCAAATGTTTGTATTTGCGTTGAGCAGTAACTAAACAATTTATTGGTATATCAGTCATGTAAGGTATGGTTTCAATTGGAGTCCAGCACTACAGTCTCATCATTGCCTCAAACACAGCAGGTCCAGTTTGGATCCCCATTTAGTACAAGTTCCACCCTATGTCAGAGACTACCAAACTTTACCATCTTTCAGAAACAAACTGAAAAAATATTATTAACTAACTGACAGAAACATATCACTAATATTATTTTCATTAATAATTATTTATTTATTATTCCTTTATTCAATAAAAGCAGTATTAAGATTTATCAATATTTTTACCTAATGTCTCATATATATATATATATATAAGCAATAGATTATTATAGCTTATTACCTTGTTTTTTTTTCTATTCATGCATAGCAGATTCGAGATGTTATTCCTTTGTGTATATACAGGGTGTAACAGGACCTCACCGACAAAATGATAGGGATGATAGGCCATGCAGAGAGGATCATTTTTTGTGAAGGAACATATAGTCGCAAACACATCGTTTATGAGCTATGTGCAGATAAAGGTGTTCACCCATAAGGGTCAGAATTGAATACACACAATTGTATACATACCATTTTATTGAAAAATGGCATGCTTTTATAATAAGCGTTTTGACGATGTCAAAATGAATCCTGCCATTATCGGCTGTTCTGTCTGATCGTTGCTGTGACGATATAAAACATGCAGTGAGGCACAGGGACGACTGTTTGAACACTTATTGTAAAACATGTCTTTTTCAATAAAATGATACGTGAACAATTGTTTATATTCAATTCCAACCCTTATGGGTGAACAGCTTCATTTGTGCAAAACTCACAAACGACATGTGTGCAACTATATGTTCCTTCAAAAAAAAAATATCCTCTCTGCATGGCCGGACAATTTAATATGTCTTGCTTGTATACATTTTATTATTAGTTTTAGTCTTAATTTTAACTAATATTAACTGGTTGTATTATAGATCGTAATATGTATATTAGATATTATCTTTTGATCAAATTTTTACTTAGTGTTTAATATTAGAGTTAATTAAGATTGTTATATTCTTATGTAATATATGTTTGTCCTGGTGAGTGGAAGAGAAGGCCACATGGCCTTAACTCCACCAGGCTAAATAAATCTTAAATCTTATCATTTTGTCGATGAGGTCCTGTTACACCCTATATATTTATTAGTTTTAATTTTATTGTATTATTAGACATATTTATTATTGTTCAGTTTGGCCAGACAATTAATTGTTTAGCGTGTAATATTATTGTGATTTTTTTGTATTTAAATGTAACATATGTTTGTCCTGGTGAGTGGAAGAGAAGGTTACATGGCCTTAACTCCACCAGGCTAAACAAATAAATAAAATAGTTATATGGGTGAGCTTTTCTCCAACTGTAGGACAAATGTTTGGAAACTTAAAGGTGCAAATAGTTCCTGAACACCATAATCTTGCTGTCACATAACCTTATTTAGTATGAACGTATGAGTGAATGATATGCTGTCTCTCAAATGATTGTAATGTCTCGGAGGTGGCTCCGATGTTGTGCTGATCATTCATCTGGGTAGGTCTTCCAGTCGTACAGTCAAAAGTATATGTCTGCTCCTGAGTTTGAAAGTCCTCTCCTGACAAGTTGTGACCCGGGTGATGTTGCACTTACAAAAGTACCTACAAAGGGAGAGGTTAAGTAAGGAGAAGTAAAAGAGTAGTCTTTAACTGGAGCATGTTTTGTTGTAATGCAACAGTACTGTAATGACTGAGGGCTGGTTTCACCAACAGGGGTAACTGTATTACGCCAGTTTAAGCTATGCATTACACACAGGGAAACTGGTGTAACGCAGTTACCTCTGTTGGTGAAACCGGCCCTTAATGTTATTCTCTTGACTCCTACAGTATATTAACACAGAATGGAGAGCTATTAATTCAACTGTGCAACATAAGAAATTAACTTACCATAGTTCAGTTACTGCTTCATACAAATACAAACATGATGTGCTACTTAACAGTAACACATATTTACATACAATATTTCTTTTTGTTCCTTTCCAAAGTGCTAAGAGCAGAAGATACGCTGCTCTTACAAAATAACACCACAACTCAGAAGATACAGTAATTATAAAAACAAAGCACATATTTATAATTGTAGGCTTTCACGGCCGGCGTCTTGATCCATATTTGGTTCGTCTTCCGGGCTTATAGGCTGTGGTCTGGTTGTCTTCTTAGTAAGAAGACAACCAGACCACGGCCTATAAGCCCGGAAGATGAACCAAATATGGATAAAGCACATATTAATGCAAAATTATTTTTTTAAGAAAGAAATATTGTATTTGTAAATTAGTTTTAATAATAATAATAATAATAATAATAATAATAATGATGATGATATTAAGAGAAAAAAACTTTTGAAAGAGAGTATGAGAAATGTAAACAAAAGTTTTATATATATATTTATTTTTTTGATGTATATTCTAAATTAACACTTTCCATTATCGGATGTAGTATGATTTTAGAAAGAAAAATTACTATAATATTATTTTGTTGGTTTCTTGACTCACCTCATACTTCTTAACTCTCAAGCAAACTCGAGTTTCTTCACTTCATTTGTGACATTCTCAATGCTGTATTATGTTTACAACTGATGTCCAATGGCCTCCTGGAGGCTGTTGGTCATCAGTTGTGAACATAATACAGCATTGAGAATGTCACAAATGAAGTGAAGAAACTCGAGTTTGCTTGAGAGTTAAGAAGTATGAGGTGAGTAAAGAAACAACTAAACAATATTAAAATAAACCTCATAGTATTTCCTACCTACATACCTTAAGAAAAATTACATTTGAACTTGGAGTCAAACCCCAGATCTCAGACTCTGCATCAGTGCGATAACCATAACGCCATTCGAACTTCCTATATTTTGATGTTTCTATTGGAATTTCGAATGGCATAATGGTTATTGCACCGACATACAGAGTTAGAGAACCAGAGTTTGAATGTAATTTTTACTTCTAAAATAAAAATTGTTATATATTTTATCCAATATTTTCCATTTATACATATAGTTGAACCTGCTTTATATGTAACTCAATTCTGCATAATTCTGTTTCATAAATAAATGTTTATAAGTCCCAGCTAATTGTAGTTGAAAAGCTATATAACTAAACCTTTCTTGTGTGTAATGCATTTATACATAAAAAAATTCTTAAGATATACCTGGGTTGTACATAGCCAAGAAATACAACATTATATTTTTAAAATGAATGGCAATACCAACATATGATGAGTCAATAAATATGAGATAACAGGTGGCACAACTTCAGTTACATACACAGGAGTGGCAATGTGTCATGTCTTTGGTGGGTCAAGAGAGTGTGCAGTCTAATTCAAAAGATAAAGACTGTTAAAGATAAATACATTTGTTTCAAATATGATAACTACTTCAGTTAAGTAAGATTCCATCCATCCATAGTAGTTCTGCCCAAGGGCAGGTCTTTCACTGCAATCATAGCACTTTCATGCTATGCTTTGCAGCTTTACTATGGAATTGTAGGTGTGGTAGCTTCCCGTTGCTTTCCACACCGGTGAAGGATGATGGCCATATGACTTCGAGGACCATTTGGACCTTAAAGTTTTCCTGACATTTGTCTTACAGGTGAGGAAAACCCCCGATAAAAACCTCACCCAGAAAAACTGTCCCGACCGGGGATCGAACCCGGGCCCGCTGTGTGATAAGGCAGCATGCTACCTCGAGACCACAGTGGTGGACATTAAGTAAGATTATACGATAAAAACTCCAGATAAGTGCAAATGTTTTGAACACAGGATATACATTTGTTGGAACAATCAGGGCATAAAAAGATGCTAACAATTGTGTTCTATAATGGGAATAAAACAGTTGTTCCTTCAGTTGGGTTTAGTCTGCTATGGAGAATAGAAAAGAGAAAAGTTATTTACTTGCAGAAAATAAAATTTATAACAGATGTGGATGCCGATCCACATCAATCAAAAAATTTAAATAGTTTGTGTACTTACAAGTTCAAAATTATAGTATAATGTTTATGTTCTTGTACTTATATGAAGTTCTAAGAATATAGGCCTAATGAATCAGTATGAATTTTGAAGTCAATTTGTGATTCTATTTTACAATTAACTGCAGTAGCTTTGTGTGTTTCTTGGTGGAATAATTTTAATTCAGTTTGAACAAACTTTATGCATAGGCCTAGTGCCGGCTATATCAGTACTGTTTCTAATTTAAAGTATTTTTGCTCTACAAAAATATTTATTTAAATCTAATAAACTTGTATATCATTAGCAATATTGTGGAATGCAGGCTTTCACGGCTGGTAATTATAATGTTAAAGGATTCCAGGCTATGTGGCCATGGTCTATAACTAGTATTTTTTCCAGACGTTTCTCCCCCAAATGCAGAGGGCATATTCAGTGGCGAGTGCTTCTAGGTGATGTTACCTTGTCATAGACTCGGCTGTAAGTGATCTGCAGAATGTTGGACGCTTGTATTTATACTTGTGCTGACCTCTGGACAGCTAGGCGGAGTCATAGTCATCATCAAACTGGCTTCTGATTGGTTCGGAACGGTCTCCTTGTTATTGATTAGTTTTAACTGTCTATTGTCTAATGTGTCATACCAGGCTTAAGCCAGGTTAATTCCTTCATCTTTCCTGTTGAAATTGTCCTTGTGTTTGTAGATTTTTATGGCCTCTCTGTATAATCTGGGGAAATGATATTATGATGTGGCTAAAACCTGCATTTCAGCGTACAGAATCTGATGTCCGTTTTCTGTAATGAAGTGTTCTGCTTGGGCTGATTTTTCTATTTGTCCTAAATCGGCCATAGCAGAACACTTCATTACGGAAAACGGACATCAGATTCTGAACGATGAAACACATGTTTTAGCCACAACACCATATTATTTCCCCAGATTATACAGAGAGACCATAGAAATCTACAAACACAAGGACAATTTCAACAGGAAAGATGAAGAAATTAAACTGGCTAAAGCCTGGTATGACACATCAGACAATAGACGGTTAAAACTAATCAATAACAAGGAGACCGTTCCAAACCAATCAGAAGCCAGTTTGATGAAGATGTCTACAACTCCGCCCAGCTATCCAGAGGTCAGCATGAGTATAAATACGAGCGTCCAACATTCCGCAGGTCACTTACAGCCGAGTCTACAACCAGGTAACATCTCCTAAAAGCAGTTGCCACTGAAGATGCCCTCCGCAGTTTGGGAACATCTGGAAGAAATACCAGTTATAGACCATGGCCACATAGCCTGGAATCCTTTAACATTATTAGTTATATTATTATTTTCACCTGTATTCTATCAGAAGAGCAAAAAAAAAACTTATTATCTAAATCTGATATGTGAATAATTCTGGTTGTAAGTATTCTATTCTCTTCACCTTGACATACGTATAACTCATGTTCAACTAGGTATATTTTTTAAATGTAAAAAAATTAAAAACTATGTTTCACAATTTGTTTATTGTTTCCATAAAAAGTATATATTTTTATTTTAATAATCTTACCCCAATACGGTAGAATCTCCCAAAAAATGACGAAGTATGCTTGATAATATAGAAATAAAACAATAAATATGGAAAATACAAAGACAGAAATCAAACTTGCAATTTGTGCAATAGGTATAACAAGATAGAACTACAGTGTAGTCGAAATGATAATTTTAAATGAAGGGAAAAATCAAGAATCAGAATTTGGAGACTGGATATAAATTATTTCTCAAGATGGAGACAGAGCCCTTCAGCATGGTTAACTGACAGTTCATGGAAATGACAATAAAGCCTTAATCAAGTTTCATATATTTTATCTTCAATCAACAGCTGTAGATTAAGTTATGTAGGTAGAAAATAACACTATGAGGTTTATTTTAATTTTGTTGAGTTGTTTCTTGACTCACCTCATACTTCTTAACTGCGAGGGAGTTAAGAAGTATGAGGTGAGTCAAGAAACAACTCAACAAAAAAAAAAAGCTGTAGATTTAAAAATTAAATTAGTATTGAGAAGCTAAAGCTATTACTATGATAGAAATAAGTAAATTATTGTAAATCAACGGTAAAGAGAAACAATTTTGCCTGAACCAGGAATCGAACCCCAAACCTTGAGCTTTCTGTGCTAATGCTCTGTCCACTGAGCTAATCCAGGCTTCATTCCCATCCAAGCAGAAAGCCTGGATTAGCTCAGTGGACAGAGCATTAGCATGGAAAGCTAAAGGTTCGGGGTTCGATTCCCGGTTCAGGCAAAACATTTTCTCGTTACCATTGATTTACAATAATTTAATTGTGACAGCTGTAGATGTTCAGTTTTTTTAAATCGCTGTTATAAAACAACAAAATATTGTAAAAGTGTGCTTGTGATTTAAACATTTTCATTCTTCCTGAATTAATTTAAGAACCATGGTTATAAAAACATTTCTTTCTTGTTTTTGTCGAATACTACCTCCTCTAAAAATATCGGAACATATTTTCAGACCACTCTGTATATTAGTCATATTGACAAAATGTAACTGTAAAATAACCATAGATAAAAAGTATTTAAATGTATACAGTATAAAACATTCAACATAACTGGGCACATATACATAGAATCAAAGTTCACTCGAGTACACAACGCTGCTCTCATTAACACAACATAGCCTAGTCTTCAGCCTCAGTTACCCTGTGCAAGTTTTTTTTTATTTATTTATTTTAGAAGGTAAATTCACCATTATAGGAAGGAAACAGAAACACATACTGTCTAATGCACTTTCTTCTAATCGAGACAGTAATGCTAAGTAAGAGGACTGTATCAAATAATAATTATACCACAATATTTAATTTAGACATATTAGAATCTTATAAAGTTGAAATATATAAATTTTAGAATACAGCAAACACTGGGATACAAGCACATCTCACTGTACAATGTTCATCATTTACATGCAAATACGTCATTTTCAAAGCTATGCTTTGTTTCTTAAAAAATATGTAACATTTTCCATTGCACTTTTGTCAAATGTTGCAATATGCAGACTTGTGTCTTCCCAGACAGTTCTACCGTACAATTTAAATCAAACTTTTGACTATACTAACAATTTTGAAACATCATACCAACCAATAAAGTAAGATTTCAATTTTTTTTTTAAATCTACAATAATTCTGAATATCGCAACAAACTTTGATAATTGCACAATATTAGGGCATTCTCTTTGGCCCAGTTAGATAATTCATCAACATGTTCTTTGACAATAGATTAGCGTCTAAATTCATGCCCTGTTCATTTTCACTTCAATATACTTAAACTATGAGCAACAGAAAATTGGTGGAAGTGCAATAACAATATGCTTTCTGCAATACCTAAAGAAAGACAAGTCCACAGAATCTAACAAAACAACATTTGGGATAACTCGCAAACAATCAAACTTCTAAGTACAGATATTATAAATTATATCTTCACAACCAATGTATCCAACATAAAGAGTACTAATATCAAAATATTTACAATTTAATAAATACCAATATTGCATATGTGCAGAAATAATTATGAATATCTAGGTTTTAAGTATAATACTGACATACGTATGAAATGGTTAAAAACAATACAAAATAAATAACTAGATATAAATACAATAATGATAGGTGAATTTTCTGATTTCTCACAATATTTAATTTCCTCAGTAATTATTATTAAGAAGAGTCGGTTGTCAAGAGGAGAAAAAAAAAACTCATAATCAAGAAATATTATATCTATGATTCCAATTATTAAAACAATCTGTTAATTAAGGATACATTTAGCTTTAAAAATATATATGTATTTTTAGACATCTTAAACAATTAAGTCTAAATTAATTTTTAAATAATTAAAATTTGGCTATCATATACATATTGTGGCACAGTTCTCTTGTCTTCTGTAATAAATAAAATTGTGAAATTTCAAGCAATCATTATATGTATAAACTCAAACAAACTCCACGGCATGACAGACCTAGAAGGCCATTTGCCTATCAGCCAGCTGCTGTCCTCACATCCACATGTGTTAATCACAGAGGTAGATGATATTCCAGCTAGCGTAAGGGTGACATATTGTCAACATGTCTGGTTCCTCAACCATTATAGCTGGTATTCTCAACCTGATTAGGCCACTGATTCCGACGTTTTGGCATGATCCCACATGCCATTATCAAAGAATGATAAGTTCGAGTCACAGGTCTAGGTCTTATATAATAAAACACATAGAGTTTTCGCTGTGGTCCGATTCCGAAGACATACACCCATCTAAGGTTTAGTTAAATACATAACTACATAAGAACTAAACTTTGGATGGGTGTATATCTTTGGAAACGGACCACAGTGAAAACTCTATGTGTTTTATTATGTAAGACCTAAACCTGTGACTCGAACTTATCATTCCTTGACAATGGCATGTGGGATCATGCCGAAATGTTGGAATCAGTGGCCAGAGGACAAACTTGAATCCAAGATGCAGAAAACCCAAGAAAACTTTCACATTCATATATATACATATATAAAAAAGTCTACCATACCATTTTATTGTTGTACCTGTAACATTTTGAGTACAGGATAAGATTGAATTTTAACTTCCAAGTTTTTATGAGACTGGGAAAATCTTACCTCAAATTAATGTTGATTTATTCTTGAAGAGGTTTCGATATAATCTTCCATAACATCTTCAGCTTACCCAGTTCGGGCAAGCTGAAGATGATATAAACTATGTAATTAACTCACTGGTACTCTCGAACCCATAGGTTCATGGCCATGCAGACATAAGCTCTCCATATATACCTATCCTGAGCCAATGTTTTTCAATCATTCCCTGTATAATCTACTTCCCTCAAATCATAATTAGTTACTCTCTCACCTCATTCTTGGTCTACCAACTGGGCATTTTCCCTCTGGTTTTCCTACAAGAAGCTTCCATGCACATCTTTCATTCCCCATTCGTGCCACATGTCCTGCCCATCACAGGAGTAATTTTCTTTTTTCAAACAAACTGTTGATGAAAATATGATTTTAAAGGACTATTTTACTAAATTTGCTACAAGAGCTTCACCATATAGCGAGTAAAGCATCCCGAAAATTTTGTAGTCTTACCTTGAATAGTTCTTGAGATACATGTATCAATAGAATGATTTTTCTGGAATAATTTATCAGACTGAACAGTTGAAAATATCTAAAAGTACATGTATACATTCTATATATATATATTTGTGTCTTAGCTTTGAAAGTCATTCCTTCCAGCACATGATATACACGTATCACTTGTATTCTTGCCTTTGTAGCACGAAGACTGTTTGTGTGTTATGTGAACTCAAGTGTAGAATTAATAATGTGTCCATTACAATATTGTGTTAAAACACTGTATATGTGACTATACCAGCAATTAAATATTGTTTACAAGAATGTGTATATTCGTACCATATGTACATAAAAAAATTACTGTCGAAGACTGGGTAAAAATTCTGAGAGAAGTTCTCAAATAACCCACACCTAACTGCAGTACGATACGAGGGTCACTAGATAAATTTTGAGACACGGCAGTATGGCAACAGGAATGCAATAAACTAATATACCACTTGAAAGCCCAACTCTCAAACGTCAAAACCATAGCAGGTAGAAACGATTCCTTTCAGGTGTCTCTGAGCAGCACCTTTGTGAAGTAGTCTGTGTGTGGTGAAATCAAACGTGTCCTATGGAGCTCGAGAGGGAGTATTTTCTTGCTATGATTTTGTATGATTATAAGTGCAGTTTAAATGAGCCACAAACACTTGAGCAACTCACACAGATATTTGGGGACCTTGCTCCTTCATGTGCAACAGTTTTCCGCTGATTTCCTGAATTTAATAGGGAATGAACATCCCTTAAAGATGAAGGGAGAAGTGGGAGACCAACAACAGTGGTGACAGAGGAAAATGTCTCTGTAGTGGAGACTCTGAGTAAGGAAGATCCACGACTGACCTATAAGGACATCAAGGGAGGAAAATTTCTTCTCAATGGGTGTTACACCACTTGTCAGAAGGGCATAAATGCACTAGGGTGGAATTGTGTAGAGAAATGCTGGCGAGATTCAACAACAGGGACTCCCACCAGGTGTCAGACATAGTGATAGGTGACGAAACTTGGATCTACCAGTATGACCGTGAAACAAAGCACCAATCATAGGTGTGGGTCTTCCCAGATGAGCAGCTTCTAACCAAAGTCAAAAGGTCTAGGAGTGTGGGGAAGAAAAAGGTGGCCACTTTCTTCTCAACATGTGGTCATCTGGCTACAGTTGTGTTAGAGCAGTGGTACTCACTAGAAATTACAAGAGAGCCAAATATAAGAAACATATCTGTTCGAGAGCTGCACCAAATTTCACAGTTCTCAGTCTTGGTAACACGCAGCTTTTTTATACTTAGAATTTAAAATTTAAATGTAATGTAATGAAGGTAAACTTATTCCAAGAGCCTTAATAAATATCTTGAAGAGCCGCATGCGGCCTGTGGGCCGCATAATGAATACCGCTGTGTTAGAGGATCAGAGGAGAGTTACTGCTAAATGGTATACAGAAGTCTGTCTCTCCAAAGTCTTCTCAAAGATCCAGGAGAAGCGGCCAAAGACTGGACTGCAGGGAATTCTGCTCCACCTTTTTGCACAGAGCCAATGCAACAATTAGGTTTCTGGAAAAGACACCTGTGTAATTAATGTCTCATTGAGCCTACAGTCTAGACCTAGCCCCGTGCGACAATTTCCTGTTCCCAAACGTGAAGAACTGCATGTGCAGACACCAATTTCCTAGCCCAGAAGATGCTGTTGGAGGAGCTAAGTGCAATGTCTGAGATTGAATGGCATGGCTGCTTCCAGAGGATGCAACATTGTATAGAATGTGCTGGAGAGTTGTTTGAAAAGATAAGATAGGTATGAAAACTCTATCATGGCTCATTGTTGCATATCTCAAAACTTATCTAGTGACCTACGTATGGCACCTTGGAAAAAAAATTCAAAAAACAGGGTCAGTGAATGATAGAAAGTGATGCATAAAATCACAAGGTCCTTACACAAGAAAAGCTTGACGAGATAGGTGCAAGACTTGAGCACAACCCCTAAATATCTCTTAGGCATTCAACACAGGAAACTGGAGTATCTGTATCCTCTGCTGGGAGAGCAACAAAATTATTGGTAAGTAAAAATACTAAGAACATGAATGAAAGCATTGTACATTACTCAGATATGCAGGCTACTTCGCCGGGAGTTGAGGCATGAATGCAGCAGTAAAGTAGTGCCATTTTCTGTTGTAAAGGGCAATAACATCCATATGTAAATATATATAAATCTAATATATAAAAATGAATGTTTGTTTGTACTTTTATGCATGGCCATACCGTTGATCCGATTGTGATGGGTTTTTTTGCAAAATGTTCAGGAGATTCCCGGGATGAACAAAGGCTATAAGAGAGTTGTGATACTCAACTCCTACACCTTCAAAATTGTCCTTTGTAGTGGAAAATGTGAAAAAGTAGCTCTTTCAATGCTTAAATAGCTTACGTTGCCTAAACCATAACAAATACACAAAATTAATGTACACAGAATTGAATATCTCAAAAAGCTCTACAAAAAATCCGCAACAGCATATGTTTCTCTCTAATGGATAACTCACAATAAGCATTTTTGATTTCATTGATGCCAAGAAGGTCGAGACAAGTACGTAGATTCCTGTGCAAGCATAGCAGCACATGGCTGGTATTCTTTTATGGATAACTCACAATAACAAATTTTGTCTTTTAGCTCATTTATGCCAAGTAGTTCGAGTAGATTAGCAGATTCCCGAGCAAAAACCGGGTAATAATCATGGGGAATCTTATAATAATTACGATTTACATTTATAATTATTTATCATTTTCTTATTCAGCTAATAATAAGAAGTACATTAATTTTCGTCTTTCAGCTCATTTATGTCAAGAAGATCAGGATGAATAGATTCCCAGACAATGCCGAGTAAACAACATGGGGTAACTAAAAATAATTATGATATAAATTTTTCCTCTTACTTATTTAACTAAACATAAAATCACATTAATTTTCATTCATTTAGGGGTAGCAGCACATGCCGGGTATTAGCTAGTTATTTATAAATAAAGAAGCATTACTGCTATAATGTAAATATTCTCTTTAAAAGTGCTTAATTGTTATAGAAGCTACAAGAGGGCAATGAGGATGATGTTCACATTGCCTCTTATGATTGAGAATCATATATAAGGAAGGAAAAATAAATATTCATGCTAGGAGCCTGAGTGGACTAGTGGTATGTCACTAAAATATAGAGTTAGGGGTCTCAGGTTCAAATCCCGGTTCAGGAATTTATTTTTCTTTTCATGTCATATATAAATACATAAGCAGTATGTACCCTTCATTAGCACAAATAATTGTAATAATTTTGGATAAATATAATGAGATATTAAACTTTCATCGGAGAACATTTTGTTTAAACAACTCAGTTTACAGGATTCATGCTTCATTGATACTGCAGTTTCAAACACAGTCGTGTTCATCCTCAGCCATAACTCCGACTGAGTTATGGCTGAGGATGAACATGACTGTGTTTGAAACCGTGGTATCATGGAAGCATGAATCCTATAAGGTGAGTTGTTTAAACAAAATGTTCTCCGATGAATTTTAATGATTATACCTCATAACGTTTACTTCCCAACATTAATTTAATACAATGAGATATAATTTTTTTTTATTGTAAGTTACTCTTTCAATACTAATAAAATTCATGATAAAATTTCATTGAGGTGTTAAGAGTATATAAAACATTATGTACCTTTTATGCAGTCTCCTGAACAATTACAATGACTATTTAACTCATGCCCCAAAAGGGATTCAACGACCAATCACATTTCAATTAATTTTGATTTACAACTAATTACAGTCGTTTTTCACCTCATTTTTATCAATTTAATTTTATCACTTTAAAATCAAGCTCCTCCTTTTTAACATTCTGAATAGGTCAGAGCATTATTTTGCAGTGACCGACTCTCTAAGAAATATGTTGAATGTAACAATTTATATATTAAGTTGTAAGAATTCTAGAATGCATGTGGCTATCAGATTGTATATATATTGCACAAATGTAACTAGACAGTGCTTGCTGGATATAATATAAAAACATTTGTAGCAATTGAATTTACCACAAAAAAAAACTATTGTTTGCACTTTCTTAAACGTATTATTTCCCAGGAATTTATGTTCCAGAAAAATATAATTGACATATTTACATCATAGGACATCAGAAATTAATTAATAACCTATTGTAGCAATTGATTATACCACAAAAAAAAAAAAAAAAAAAAAAAAAGAAATCACTGATTGCACTTTCTTAAATGTATTATTTCCCAGGAATTTACATTCCAGAAAAAATATAATTGACATATTTACATCACAGGACATCAGAAATTAATTAATAACATATAATGTAGGTTATAAACAGTTTGATGTGTTTCATTTTTTCTCCACTAGGATGCATTCTTAAAATATTGCGATCCTTTGGCAATAAATAACATGATCTGGTTGCAGTGATGAACAAATGAAGCATAACAAAAGTTTCTCATTTGTTTTCAAACATCACCGTTTACATTAAATATATAAATATTTAAAATAACTATATTTAAAGAATGATTTGTGAGTAAATTAATTAATTTCATTCATTAAATAGTCCTAACAAATGCCACTCTTGATTTCCAAATTATCTAGATAAATTCACTCTCACTTCGCAAGTTGTGAATTCATCGATAATTTGGAAATCACTCGTGGCATTACTTATGATCAAAATATTGTAGACCTTTCGGGACCAGTTCCATCCTCAGCAAAAGGTTGAGCATTACTCTGAAGCTAATATCCAGGTACTGACAGATTCTGATGATGTTGTAGATAGGGTTGCATATACTGGGTGCGTTCTTGTTTAAAATCAAACTGTAGTCAACTTCCTTTAAAATCTCTAAATTGTCCAGTATGCCACCTTAGATGGGTTCCATTCTTTGGGTAATATTGTTAGGATGTTGTCTATAATGTAAAATTTTATATCCTTCCCTTACTATATGTTTCAGATAACTTAATTTACCTTAATAATAATTAAATGAATCGTGATTTTTTCTTACCTCATACATCTATGTTTCTTTAAACACAGCACTGCAGTATCGGCGACCCTTTGTCGTCATCGTCAGCTGTTTTCACGACTGTCAATTTTTTCTCCTTTTTGCCGGTTTGAAGAGGAACTCCTTCAAAAGAACACCAGATGGCAGTCTAGATAATTACCGGCAAAAAGGAGAAAAAATTGACAGTCGTGAAAACAGCTGACGATGACGACAAAGGGTCGCCAATACTGCAGTGCTGTGTTTAAAGAAACATAGATGTATGAGGTAAGAAAAAATCACGATTCATTTAATTATTGTTAATTGAACCTCATAATGTTAAAAATTCCCAAATTTAATATATAAATTAATTTACCTTCCCCATTTTAAAATCCCTATCTACAACATCATCAGAAACGTGTCAGCACCTGAATAGTAATGTGCAACCTTCTGCTATGGATGGGACTAGTCCCGAAAGGCCTACAATCTTTTAATTATTTTAATAGTTGAGGAGACTGCATAGAAGGTTTTATATACTCTGAATTACTCTCTACCCTCTTCAAAACCAATTCCTCTTAATGTTTTTACAGAAATAGAATTTTATTCATAAACAATAAAATAAATTCTGTAAAAAAATATAGAAGAGAAGATGTAAGTAGCAGATGAAATAATTTCATCCATTACGTACAAATATTATATCTGCATATATTGACATCACATACTATTTCAAATTATGACAAGAAATTTGTTTCGGAAATAAAATTTAATCCTTACACAATAAAATAAACTCTCTAAAAAGATATAAAAGAGAGGATGTAAATAGCAAATGAAATAATTTAATCCATTATGTATAAATATTATATCTGTATATAGTGACTTAACGCATTATTTCAAATTATAACAAGAAATTTGCATTCAGAAACAGAATTTAATCCTTATACAATAAAATAAAATATAAATTCTGTAAAAAGATATAAAAGATGGGATGCAAGTAGCAGATGGGATAATTTCATCCATTACGTATATTATATCTGCATATACTGACATTACGTATTATTTCAAATTATAACATGAAATTTGCTTTCAGAAACAGAATTTAATCTTTCACAATAAAATAAAATAATAAATTCTGTAAAAAAAATACAAAAGAGAGGATGTAAGTAGCAGATGGAATAATTTCATACATTACGTACAAATATTATATCTGCATATACTGACTATACATATTATTTCAAATTATAACAAGAAATTTGCCTTCAGAAACAGAATTTAATCCTTATACAATAAAATAAACTATAAATTCTGTAAAAAGATATAAAAGATGGGATACAAGTAACAGATGGAATAATTTCATCCATTACGTTTAAATATTATATCTGCATATACTGACTTTACGCATCATTTCAAATTATAACAAGAAATGTGCCTGCAGAAACAGAATTTAATCCTTATACAATAAAATAAAACAAAATATAAATTCTGTAAAAAGATATAAAAGATGGGATGCAAGTAGCATATGGGATAATTTCATCCATTACGTATAAATATTATATCTGCATATACTGACTTTACGTATTATTTCAAATTATAACATGAAATTTTCTTTCAGAAACAGAATTTAATCCTTCACAATAAGATAAAATTATAAATTCTGTAAAAAAAATACAAAAGAGAGGATGTAAGTAGTAGATGGAATAATTTCATCCATTACGTACAAATATTATATCTGCATATATTGACATCACATACTATTTCAAATTATGACAAGAAATTTGTTTCGGAAATAAAATTTAATCCTTACACAATAAAATAAACTCTCTAAAAAGATATAAAAGAGAGGATGTAAATAGCAAATGAAATAATTTAATCCATTATGTATAAATATTATATCGTATATAGTGACTTAATGCATTATTTCAAATTATAACAAGAAATTTGCATTCAGAAACAGAATTTAATCCTTATACAATAAAATAAAATATAAATTCTGTGAAAAGATATAAAAGATGGGATGCAAGTAGCAGATGGGATAATTTCATCCATTACGTATATTATATCTGCATATACTGACATTACGTATTATTTCAAATTTATAACATGAAATTTGCTTTCAGAAACAGAATTTAATCTTTCACAATAAAATAAAATAATGAATTCTGTAAAAAAAATACAAAAGAGAGGATGTAAGTAGCAGATGGAATAATTTCATACATAACGTACAAATATTATATCTGCATATACTGACTATACATATTATTTCAAATAATAACAAGAAATTTGCCTTCAGAAACAGAATTTAATCCTTATACAATAAAATAAACTATAAATTCTGTAAAAAGATATAAAAGATGGGATACAAGTAACAGATGGAATAATTTCATCCATTACGTTTAAATATTATATCTGCATATACTGACTTTACGCATCATTTCAAATTATAACAAGAAATGTGCCTGCAGAAACAGAATTTAATCCTTATACAATAAAATAAAACAAAATATAAATTCTGTAAAAAGATGGGATGCAAGTAGCATATGGGATAATTTCATCCATTACGTATAAATATTATATCTGCATATACTGACTTTACGTATTATTTCAAATTATAACATGAAATTTTCTTTCAGAAACAGAATTTAATCCTTCACAATAAGATAAAATTATAAATTCTGTAAAAAAAATACAAAAGAGAGGATGTAAGTAGTAGATGGAATAATTTCATACATAACGTACAAATATTATATCTGCATATACTGACTATACATATTATCTCATATTATAAAAAGAAATTTGCCTTCAGAAACAGAATTTAATCCTAACAAAATAAAAAAATTAAAAATTCTGTAAAAAAATGAAAGATAGGATGTAAGCAGCAGATGTAATAATTTCATCCATTACGTATAAATATTATATCTGCATATAATGACATTATGTATTATTTCAAATTATAACAGGAAAATTTTTCTTCAGAAACAGAATTCAATCATTACACAAAAACATAAATTATAAATTCTGTAAAAAGATATAAAAGAGAGGATGTAAGTAACAGATGGAATAATTTCATCCATTACATACAAATATTATATTTGCATATACTGACTATACATATTACTTCAAATTATAACAAGAAATTGCCTTCAAAAACATAATTTAATCCTAACATAATAAAATTAATTATAAATTCTCTAAAAAATGAAAGTAGCAGATGTAATAATTTCATCCATTACTTATAAATATTATATCTGCATATGATGACATTATGTATTATTTCAAATTATAAAAAGAATTTTTTTCTTGACAAACAGAATTTAATCCTTACACAAAAACATAAATTATAAATTCTGTAAAAAGATATAAAAGAGAGGATGCAAGTAGCAGATGGAAAAATTTCATACATTACGTATAAATATTACGTCTACATATATTTACTTCAAATTATAACAAGAAATTTGCCTTCAGAAACAGAATTTAATCCTTAGAAAATAAAATAAATTATAAATTCTGTAAAAAAAATATAAAAGAGAGAATGCAAGTAGCAGATGTAATAATTTCATCCATTACGTATAAATATTATATCTGTATATACTGACTGACTTTACGTATTATTTCAAATTATAACGAGAAATTTGCCATCACAATCAGAATTTAATCCTTACACAATAAAATTACAAATTCTGTAAGAAAAAAAAAATTAAAAATACAAAAGATAGGAAGCAAGTAGCAGATGAAATAATTTCATCCATTATGTATAAATATTATATCTGCTTATGCAGCTTTACTTATTATTTCAAATTATAACAAGAAATTTGCCTTCAGAAACAAAATTTAATCCTTACAAAATAAAATAAATTATAAATTCTGTAAAAAAAATACAAAAGATAGAATGCAAGTAGCAGATGAAATAATTTCATCCATAATTTCATATATAGACTTTTACATATTGTTTCAAATTATAATGAGAAATTTGCCTTCAGAAACAGAATTTAATTCTTACATAATAAAATAAATTCTGTAAAAAGGTATAAAAGAGAGGATGCAATTAGTAGATGGAATATTTCATTCATTACAAACAAATATTATATCTGCATATACTGACTTTACGTATTATTTTAAATTATAAAAAGAAATTTGTCTTCAGAAGCAGAATTTAATCTTTACAAAAACATAAAAGATAGGATGCAAGTAGCAGACAGAATACTTTTATCCATTACGTATAAATATTACATCTGCATATACAGTAAAACTTGTTCATAGCGGAATCGCATGGGACCAATTTTTTTTCCACATTAGACAAAATTCCACATTATAAAAAACAACAAAATTATTAAGCAATCTTAGATTATAGAGTACTGTATATGTCTTTTTACGTACCTTGGATTAATTCTAGTTCTGCTACCGTTGAAAAGTGAAGTATAGTATGTAAGAGCAATTTCAACGGTAACACACAAAAAAATAGTCCATTTTGTCAGCGTTAAAAATGTCTCTTAGGCATGTATCCTGAAATTAAAGTATGCAGTTTCAGTTTCCACTCACTAACTATACTTTCGTCCACATCCTTTGATTTCCCGCAAGTTTAATTCCACACTACATTGTGTCGTCTT
This sequence comes from Diploptera punctata, assembly GCA_030220185.1. Lineage (NCBI taxonomy): Eukaryota > Metazoa > Arthropoda > Insecta > Blattodea > Blaberidae > Diploptera > Diploptera punctata. Next base: position 1,505,108 of record JASPKZ010010253.1, read on the forward strand.
TTAAAACTGTACAGCCAACCTGAAGATGCCTTGAAATCGTTATTCACTAGGGGTATAGCAACAGCTAGAGCTTGACTTTGAAGCATCAGTCTGGAAATTGGGAGAATTTTTCATGCACTTGTACAATACTCCCACACTACTTCGTTGATTTCTTCATTCATTTATTTATTGTCTTCCTCTTTGTTTGATCATTTCCTTGCATCCATTCATTACTTATTTTTTCTTTGTATATTAAAATCTCATAAACTTTGGTTTTTCCACATTTAGTCATTATGTTGCACACTGAGAGTTTGTTTTTCTTTATCTTCAATCATTTTCAATTTTTTGTTTAAAGACAATGATACATGCGAATTAGCCATCTTTATTCCGGAAATTCAGAATGCTACCTGTGGAAGATACATATACAATCGGTCTCAGATCTTAAACTAATTTAAGATTTTACAGTGCACTGGTTATTAGTAAGACAGATGTCACACGCCAAATATTTGTTAAACAAACCTGTATTTTGCATAACGGGTGTGAAGTGAAGCCAAAAGAAAATTTCAGAAAGAAAATCTACTTCACCCAATGGCAGGAATCATCCCTTATTGTAATTTCGCCTAACGGAAATTCAATGAAGTGAAAACTAATCTATTTCTCTCTCAGTCTTTCTGCCTTATAAACATTAGTTTTTGTGAATTGTGTAGAAATATCCTTCTGTTTCCGCACTGGACAGATTCCGTTATATACAAAATAAATACACGTAAAATTATTCTTATTTTGCCGCGACCAATAAATATGTTTACATTGGACAGATTTCCGCATTATTCACGTTCCAGATTAAACAAGTTTTACTGTATTTGAAGAGAAAAAATTTTTCCTTCCGTGAGAAGTGTTAAATTAATAATAAAAACATCAAGTTTTACTGTATCTACTTTACGTATTACTTCAAATTATAACGAGAAATTTGCCTTCAGAAACAGACATGAATCCTTACAAAGTAAAATAAATTCTGTAAAAAAAATACAAAAGAGAGGAAGCAAGTAGCAGATGGAATAATTTCATCCATTACATATAAATATTATATCTGCATATACTGACTTCACATATTATTTCAAACTATAACAAAAAATTTGCCTTCTGAAAAGAATTCAATCCTTACACAATAAAATAACTTACATATTCTTTAATAATAATATAAAAGATTGGATGCAAGTAGCAAATAGAATAATTTCATCCATTACGTATAAATATTATATCTGCATATACTAACATTATGTATTATTTCAAATTATAGAAATAAATTTGTCTTCAGAAACTGAATTTAATCCTTGCACAAGAAAATAAATGATAAATTGTGTAAAGAGATATAAAAGAGGGGATGCAAGTAGCAGATTGAATAATTTCATTCATTACATATAAAAATTATATCTGCATATACTGACTTTACGAATTATTTCAAATTATAACAAGAAATTAATTTATGGCAGTTAAAAGTTATTGATATCAATAAAATTATATACGTACATTTGTTAATATCAAACAGTTAGCTAACATTAACACAGGATTAAAGTAAAAACAACATTTAAGGCCATACAAATTGATAGCCTTAAACACTGTCCATTATTACAGTTATTTGTTTAGAAGTAGGAACTGGTAATAAATAACAATAACAACACTCAACCCACTTATAATTCAGAAAAATAAAATTTAACTAACAACTTGGTTAGTCATCTGTAGTGTTGTTGTTGGAAAATAGTGAGTAGCCTGCTTGTCTTTTAAAAGTTTTTAAAAATTTACTTATAATTTATAAAATTTCTCAATATCTAAAAAGAAAAGAAAAAAAAGCAGGGGAGAGAGAGAAGAGAACTATACTTTAGTCAGCAGTACAACTGGAAACAAATGTGCAGTGAAAACTTCAGAGGATCATTATGTTATTTGGAAGTAAGCATCATGGCTACTCTCTTAAAAAAAAATTGTAAAGCTCATGACTAGAGACCGGATGTTAGGGAAAATGCCTATAGTTATTTATTACAAATATTGTAAAAGCGACTTCATATAAGTTCGTACCAACGACCCTAGAGTTGTTTTCCATGAAGTTAATTTTGCCTATAAATGCCTATTTCAGCTTATAATGCCTGTAAATGCCTATTTGCAGTTTTTTCTTGAAATTAACTCAGTATTTCAATGAAATCAATTGAAATGGACAAACTTCATAGCACAATCATTTCATAGAAGTTTTCAAGTGTTCTTTTTATAAATTCTCTTAGAATATTTTAGGGTAAGGGTGGCAATAACCCAATAACCTAGCAGGTAGAAGTTTTCCCCCTCAATGCACTCCCATTAGGTAAATATTGTATTTTTCCATCTCATGCATTCCCGTTAAGCGAAATAGCCCTAAACTATGTCCCATTGTATTATGCTCCGGCTCTAAGGCTTGGAGAAAAGATCTTTGCTTCTTTTCGATATAAATATTGCTGACTGACAAAGAGGGTTCTGCACTTTTGTAAAAAGGCAAAACAAAATTCCAAAAGCATCTCTGATATCTTTGCATGCTATTGATATCATATGTTTATATTCTTAACATAAGACTGTAAAAAGTTATAATAATTAAATGAATCGTGATGTTTTCTTACCTCATTTAATTATTATTAATTGAACCTCATAATGTTAAAAATTCCCAAATTTAATATATAAATGTAAAAGTTATGTTGTAGTTCATTTTTTGTAAGAGCCTATTTTGAAAATTTTAGTGCCTATATTAATGATTTTTAGTCCCTTTTTGCCTGCCTTATTTAAATTTTTTAAGTACCTAAACATCCGGACTCTACTCATGACTATACTACTGTTTGGAATTTTGAAAGGAGCTCTACCTCTATGACAGTTTTCAAATTTTGTAAGATAAAAGTAGTTGTTTCAAATCCAGGCTATAGGTAGCAAGACAAGTGATGGTTGGCTCTCATACTGAGCAGTTGAGATGTTTCTTCAGTTCCAGGGGTCACTCCAGAACCTTCTGGAGTGTTTTGAAAGCTGGATCCTAGATGAAAGTTGTGCTATCATCAAGACAAGCAGGATACTAACAATTGATATCATGATAATTATCTACAGAAAATAGGAATGAGGAAAAGATAATCTAAAATTTACTTACAAGGGAACTGTCAACTATTGTATGCCAAAACATACCTTAAAATTTCTCCCACATAAGTGGTGTGATGTATCAAGGGCATTTCCAAAAAAATTATCTGCCTTTTTAACTGTAAGGAATTAAAATCCCGACTTGGTAGACTAGATAATCGTCACTACCTGCCATCTGTGTTACATCCTGTTTCACTCCACTCTGATCTTACTGAAGCAAGGAGTGCATCTGATCCATAAAATGAGTTGCCATTGCTGGATTCTGGCTATGATTTCTGTGCCTTGCTGTTAAAATGGCAGATAATTTTTTTGGACGTGAACTTTGTACATCACAATGCTTCTCTAAGAGAAAGGTTGGTAGTTCCCATGTTAGGAGGACATCCTGTGAGTGTTTCTATGAACTTGTCACTTCGTCACCAGAAGAGTCACTGTAACTTTAAGTGTAATTACATTGAAGTGATCACAGACCAATGAGGCAATAAAAAAATACACGAACTTCACACATGCTTCCAGCCACACACACACATACACACGCTTCTCTCAACCATAAAGCATACTAATGATGTGTTGTTTCCATCCCGTTACGTAGAAAGAAAAGCATGATTATCAAAAGCCACCAAAACTAATGTCCATTCTATCTTGTTTTATTCGATCGAGCACGTGGTTTGGAAGATAGCTGGGTTGGGGGTAGGTGCTATTTGAATACGGCGAGGGGTATGGATAATTAGGACTAGGCATGTGGAGACTATGTGTTGGAGTGTACGGGAAACTACTGGCAGGTGAACTGCTGTAAGAAGAGGCCCCATGCGAGTACTGACCATAGGGATATGGCAGGGAATTCATGCTTCCCATTGGATTGGTCAGGCTGACAGGAGATGCGAGAGACCCCATGGAACTTCCCATTCCACACGCACGTTCCATAATACCTCCACTCATGCTACTGCCAAACATTGAATTTGTTCCCCCCATCATGTGACTGCCCATGGGATGGGACGCACCCATCAGATTAGAGTACGAGTTTACATTGGAATAATTGGAAGCTAGGCTACTGACCGAGAAGGAGCTAGACACTTGCTCATGGTTAACAGATGCACTGCTGTTTGCAAGCGAAGTAACCGAGAAGTTCATACTAGCACTGCTATGATGTAAACTGTAACGTTTGGATGTACTGACTGAATAATTTGTACTTGACGAGGTGAAGTGTGGACTGTAGCTACTCGCATTGCTACTGCTTGAGCCGTTGTACTGAGAACCACTTGGATAACCTGAAAGATACGAGTCATCGTTAAAATGGCCAGCATGAGCGTGACCAGAGTCAAACTGTTCATCACTGCTTGCTGCATTTCCTGCTGCATGGTGTTGAGTCTCTCCCTCTGCGATACTCGGTATCTGATCCACTAAAGATTCTAATCCTGACAAGCTTTTAGAGGACACATCTTGATTTAAATTACGTTTGGTATTGTATTCTGGAGTAGAACCCTGGGAATACCCTATAACGGAATGATTTTCCGATTCTTGCCGGAAATTACTGTAATTCTGATAATTCAAACTAGAAGCTTCGTTGGAAGGTGTAGGGCTGGAGAAGCGACACTCATTTGGATTCTGTGGATTGTCCGATGAAATTTCTTCCTTCGTGGACCGTGCAGAATTTTGAGGGCCATCGCTTGTTTCTTCCGGCATACTTGTAGGAGGTTCAAAATCTGGCGGTCCAATACTTGGTGATGTGGGTGACGGAGAACCCAGATTGTGTTCTGAGGATATGGCAGCACTGATCTCTGAAGACAGATCTGAGTGAGTAAACGGTTGTGATGGTTGTGGTGAATGGTTGTAGTGATGAGATTGGATGGGAGACTGATGATAATTTGGAGGTTCTGAAGGAGACTGAGATTGATTCTGAGGATAAGATTGTGTCATGGCTTGGTTATTATATGAATTCATATTCTGTTGTCCAAAATTAATAGGAGACTGAATGGGTGGTGAGAAGCAATTAGGTATAGGACCAGATGACTTTGAATGGTCTGCAAGGCCATTAGAATTACTTATTATATCATCTGTCTTTATTTTTTTGGGTCGACCTCGCTTTTTCTTTGGTGTTCCGCAGGTATCATGTTCTTTCCTTATTACTTCACTACCTGTCTTTTTTACTTCTATACAATCAGATTTTATTTTCTTTGGTCTTCCTCTTTTCTTTTTAGCTGGAGGCTGTTCTCCTTCTTTTTTTACTATTGCATTACTCAAATCTGTGAGTTCCCCATTTGTTGCAAGACGGCCATATCCATAGAACGTATGTTCATCCTTTGGTTCTTCTTTTAGTTCAGGCTCAAAATAATTCTTCAGCTTTGAATCCGTGAACACTACTTCTGTCTCATCAATGTCGGCTATAATTCCATTCAGATAATCTCTAAACTTTTTCAGAGCTGCATAGAATGGAACCTTGTCGGCTGCTCTTGGTAACTGAGCACATCGTGCACTGGATGACGGCATTACCCACATGTACTGAAATCAAAACAAACTCACATTATCATTGGTAAAATTCAAGAGCTCCCTTGAAAAAAGATATAACCATTAACTTCTTGGAAGGTGATTTCAATGTGTTACAATGAATGCAATATTTACTGTAATTTTCCCCAACTTCCTCAGTAAGTAGTTGGCATATTACTAAGAATGTGACATCACTTACAACAAGATTGATCTTGGGTATAAGATTAAAGCAAACATTACATGTAACTTATGTAGGTAGGAAATAACACTATGAGGTTTATTTTAATTTAGTTGAGTTGTTTCTTGACTCACCTCATACTTCTTAACTCCCTCGCAATCCAGATTTCATAGTTGTGAATGTGAACAGCATTGAGAATGTCACAAATGAAGTGACGAAATCCGGAACGCGAGGGCGTTAAGTATGAGGTGAGTCAAGAAACAACTCAACTAAATTACATGGAACTGTTGGTTACATCTTTATTCAAGGAAGATCTTCAACTAGCCTTCATAAAAAATTATTGGAACTGTAATATGATGCAAACTAGAAATCATCTTTGAGCCTTGAACCTTGTGAATGACTTTTATTGAGCCAGATGTAGAAATAGTTACTACAACTTCTATCTATTACAGAGATGCCCATCCTTGATAAGCGTGAGTTTTTCTAGCTTAGTGAGGCATCAAAGCCTAAAAAGTGCTTAGATCACTTATATATTTTGACTCTCTCTGTCAGTCTCCTTTATAAAATGAATGTTCATGCAACTTATGAAAATATTATTTAAGGCAATGAGTGGACTTAACAAACAAGAATTAATAAAAGTTTATCGGTATTAAAATAATTCTATTATTAAATTTTTCCAAATGTTAACTCTTTATTTTCCTAAAACAATTACAAAAATATATCCCATAACATATATTTACTTAGGTTCTCATGGCCAGAGTTAGTATGATGATCTTGTACAAGATTTCCCTGTCATTGGCCGTGGTCTTGAGGCTTGTATTTCTCAAGACAATCCTTGAGGATGCTGGATGCAATCTCTAGCAAAATGTCGGGGAACTACAAGCCTCAAGACCACAGCCGGAAACCTTCCACATGATCATCCCATAAAATGTTTATGCAAGAAAATGCTGGTTCTAAAAATAAATCAAATTAGAACGTTTTAGGATTAATTAAGAGGGAGAAGTTATAATTATAGTATCCTGCTGGAGTTTGGAAAACCTAAAAAGTTGTACTTATTCGAATGCGTCTAAATGGCACAAAGAGTAGGGTGCATGTAGGCAAACACTTATCAAATATGATGATCTTGAAGAAGATTTTCGGGCTGTAGGCCATGGTCGTGAGGCTTGTAGTTCCCCAACGTTTCGCCAGAGACTGCATCTGGCATCCTCAAGGGTTGTCTTGAGACTGGGGGAACTACAAGCCTCATGACCACGGCCTACAGCCCGAAAATCTTCTTCAAGATCATCATAGCAACTCTGGCCGTGAAAGTCTACGTGAATACACTTATCTGATACTTTTGAAATTCATAATGGGTTAAAGTAAGATGATGTACTATCTCCTCTACTATTCAATTCTGTATTAGAATATGCCTTCAAATCTTTAGAAGATGAAGAAAGCTGGCCTACAACTCAATGGTATTAATAAGCTGTTAGTTTATGCTGATGATGTGGTATTACTAGGCGACAATGAGGAGATATTAAGAGTCAACATGAACACACTTACTGAAATCAGGGCTGGAAGTAAACACCAATAAAACTAAATATATGTTTACCACACAAAAATACAGTATATTGCAAATTGCCATTAATCATAATCTTACTTGAAATTTCATTAGTAGCCATGTTGTACCTGAAATTTAGCAAATTAACCATCTTTGCTGTAATGTCCTTATCCAAGAATTCTATTTTCAGTCATTGCACCAAGATATATGTATTTTGGGGGCCTTAAAATTGTAATATTGCCATGAACTTAAACCTACTTAGTCACCATTAGTATTTCTTGTGGATTTCTTATTTTAAATGATACACATCTTCAGCTTCAAGGCTACACTGTATTGTCAGTGGCCAGGGAATTTGTATATTTCGCATCTTTCTTCTATTGTTTTTTATGCAGGTCAGATGGGATTCATTTCCCACACCCCTCTCTGAAGATGCACAAATTAAACACTGAGATACTAAAAAAAACTCACCTCATATCCGATACTAATTAAAAAAAAAAAATCTATACATTATCTCAAAATACCAGTTTTAAAACATTAGTAGCTAGAAAGGGAAATTTTAAAAAAAGTTTGGTAGCATCTTCCACGAACCTAACCAAACTAAATAAAGCTTATGATCAATTAGGTACATTAACATTAAGCAACTAAAACCATGGTTGGTTGGTATCTAATGTCGAGCACTTGATAATGAAATCATTCGCTCTCTTGCACTCCAATATTTAGCAGAAAGGCTGGTCTCTTCTACAAAAGCTGGACAATGGAGGATATGGTTTCTTTCCATATCTTCATTTAAATTGCAAAAAGGGCATTTAGGTGAATCTGTTATGCCAATTCTGTGCAGGTGTTTATTCAAGCAGTCATGTCCCGTTAGCAGTCTGAATGTTGCTACTGCAGATTTTCTTTGTAATGTAGTAATGTCATAAGCTTGTAGATTTTCCCATCACTTTCCAGATGCTTTGGTGGTGTATTCTTCTCTAAGTTTATTGATGTATTTATTTGAGATAATTCTTTTGATAGAGTGAAAGGAAACTGGAGTAGAAGTTGGGTTTGAAACAATTTTGCTACCCTTCTTGGCCAGAAAATCGGCTATTTCATTGCCTGTCACTCCACAATGGGCCAGAATCCATTGAAGTACAACTTTTTTACGTAGACGGGGTAACTGTTTTATCATTTTGTGACATTCGATAATTTTTATGCTTTTGGGTGTTGTGTCTCGTGTTATAGCGAGAATGGCTGCTTTGGAGTCGCATAGAATTACAACTTTTGTAAATTTTTGGATGTGGTATAAAAGATTTTGTAAACTTAAGAAAATTGCTAGAATTTCGCCATCAAAGTTTGTTCAATTTGTGTTTAGTTTACGACAAAAGGAAAAAAGTGGACATACTGCAGCAGCACCAGTGCCACCATCATTTGTTAGGCTGGAGCCATCTGTAAAAATATGTATCCATTCAGGAGCTGGGTATCTTAGATTTATTATTTCCAGTGACATTTGTTTTAAAATATATGGAGGAGTTTCAAAACTATTACTAATATTGAAATAAGTAAATCAATGTAAGTTGATCAAATTAGGGGGAGAAAAACTAATAAACAAGATATGCCAGTTGCTTAATATGATTTGGGATAAAGAAGCTCTTCCAGATGAATGGAAAGCATTGATTATTGTACCAATTTATAAAAAAGGAGATAAAACTGATTGCAACAACTACAGGGGCATCTCATTACATTCAAATTCGTACAAAATTCTAACAAATATATTGGTAAGCAGACTTACTCCTTATATTGATGACATTCTTGGAGATCGTTAATGTGGATTTAGAAGAAACAGCTAAACAGCTCAGATGTTTAGTTTAAGGCAGGTTTTAGAAAAGAAATGGGAATATAATGGTACCGTATATCAATTATACGCAGACTTAAAAAAGGCTTATGATTCAATTAAGAGGGAGAAGTTATATAGTATCCTGCTGGAGTTCGGAATTCCTAAAAAGTTAGACGTATACGAATGTGTCTAAATGGCACAAAGAGTAGGGTGCGTGTAGGCAAACAGTTTTCGGATACTTTTGAAATCCAGAATGGGTTGAAGCAAGGAGATGCACTATCTCATCTACTATTTAATTTTGTACTAGAGCATGCCATCAAATCTTTAGAGGATGAAGAAGGCCTACAACTCAATGGTATTAAAAAGCTGTTAGTTTATACCAATGATGTAGTACTATTGGGCGATAGCGAGGACATACTAAAGGCTAACATGCACACACTATTGAGTAACACTAAGAAATTGGATCTGGAAGTAAATATCAATAATACTAAATATATGGTCACACATAGAAATACATTATATAATGGAAATGGACAGCTAATGACAAATGGGGAAAATTTTGAGGAGGTGGCTGAATTCAAATGCCCAGGAACAATAATCACAAATAGGAATGAGATGCACAAAGAAATTAAACATTGGCTCAATTCTGGAAATGCGTGCTGTTATGTATTACAGAGGCTCTTGACATCACAAATTCTTTCAAAAAACATTAAACTGAAAATATATAAAACTATTATTCTACCAGTTATATTATATGGGTGTGAAACGTGGACTCTTACTTTAAGGGAGGAAGGAGATTACAAGTATTTGATAAAAAAGTTCTTAGGAAAATTTTTGGGCTAAAGAGAGATGAACAGAGAAGACTTTATAACAGTGAACTACATGGTGTTTATAGGAAGCCAGATATAATGAGAACAGCTAAGTCTCGTAGACTGCAATAGGCAGGACATGAGGCATGAATGGGGAATGAAAGATGTGCATGGAAGCTTCTTGTAAGAATACCAGAGGCGAAAACATCCTGTTGGTAGACAAGAATGAGGTGGGAGAATAACATTAACTATGATTTGAGAGAAGTAGATTATACAGGTGAAGATTGGAAAACATTAGCTCAGGATAGGGATGTATGGAGAGCTTATGTCCGCACTGCAATGAACCTACGAGTTCAATAGTGCCAGTGAGTTAGTTAAATCAATTTAAACACTTAAGCTATTTCAATTAATAGTAAAGAGAAAAATTTCTGCCTGAATTGAAGAGAAGAATTTGTGCCTAAATGGGAAGGAAGCCTGAATTAGCTCAGTGATAGAGCATCAGCAGGTAAAGCTGAAGGTTCAGAGTTCGATTCCCTGTTTAAGTAGAATTTTTTTTTCTTTACTATTAAGTGTAGCTTGTCTCTATCACTACAATTAAGTAGCTTACCGTATTTGTGCCATCTACAAAATCCGGCTGTCTTCCAAAGCTGAAGTCCTTTTTGCCAGAAAATACTTCAAAAATTAATTTTCCATTAAAAACAGCAATTTTTGGTTTATACTTCTGTAATTTTTCCAATAAAATTTGACTACCTGTAAATAAAATTTCAGGATATGTTAAAAATCAAAACAAGGAAAGTGCAGAGTATCGCAAGTAAATTTGTTGTTTACTTTGTGAATTCTAACTCAGAGATGAAGCTGAAAACAAAACAATATGTTCAAAAAAAAATTACATATATACATATACATATCCGTCCATAGTAATTCTGCCTGAGGGCAGGTCTTTCACTGCAATCATAGCATTTTCATGCTATGCTTACAGCTTTACTAGGGAATTGTAGGTTTGGTAGCATTCGGTTGCTTTCCACACTGGTGAAGGATGATGATGATGATGACTACTACATGATTTCAGGAACTGTTTGGGTCCTAAAGTTTTCCTGACATTTGTCTTACAGATGAGGAAAAACCCTGATAAAAACCTCACCCAGAAAAAATGCCCCGACCGGGGATCGGACCTGGTCCCGCTGCGTGACAAGGCAGCACGCTACCTCGAGACCACAGCAGTGGACACATATACATACATATATATATATATATATATATATATATATATACCACACACACACATCGTACATCACACACACATACGTACATCATACATACATACATACATACCTAATACTATATATAATATACACGACCACAGCTGTGGTCTTTGGGTAGCGTGCTGCATTGTCATGCAACGGGACCGGGTTCGATCCCCGGTCAGGACAGTTTTTCTGGGTGAGGTTTTTATCGGGGTTTTTCCTCACCTGTAAGACAAATGTCAGGAAAACTTTAAGGCCCAAACGGTCCCCGAAATCATATGGCCATCGTAATCATCATCATTCATATTCATCTTAGGTTAAGCTTAGGATTAGGGAATCTCCTGGCACACCATTATCATCATCACCCATCATATCATCGGGGCAACGTAACCCCGCCTTCTACGCACCCCAACCTCAGAAGTGGGTTACAAGTACACCATGTCAGGAGAGAAACCAGGAATGTCGAAAGACAAATCTGGGGCATTTGAAAAAAAAAAAATATATATATGTACACACACACACACACATATATATATCGCCACTTAAAAAACAATAATCAATAACTAACAAAATGAATGACATTTTACACGAGTCAGCATTAGGGACTTCCATTGCTCCAATGAGATTGCTGTTTGATGGTCTAGTCGACTGTATGTCCCTACCGCTGACTAATAAGAAGGCAGATATAACGTACAGTCGACTAGACCATCAAACAGCAATCTCATTGGAGCAATGGAAGTCCCAAACGCTGACCAATCAGAAGGCAGATACAACTTACGAACACATCACGGTGAACGTATAAATAGGACAGACAGCAGACAGAATTGCCAGTCTCAAGACAACCCTTGAAGATGCCAGATGCAGTCTCTGGCAAAATGTCGAGGAGCTACAAGCCTCACGACCATGCCTAGAGCCCGAAAATCTTCATCAAGATCATTTTGTTTAATTATTATAAGTTAGTTATTTTGACTCATCTGATGCAGACTATAGTTTCGTCGCATCTATGCGACATTGTCGATGCATTCTAACGGTTGTCATCCAGTAGGTTGATTTCAACTCCTCCTGTTGGCTGGCCGATGAACTTCCAAATCAAATTTTTTTTTCTCTTTCCCCGGGAATTTCAAAATTCATACGTAGTCTTTCTCCTTACTCTTGTAGATGTAAATTTTCTCCCAAATTGTGAGTTCCTTAGATTTATCTAACTGTTTCCGTAATTAGGCATTTGTTTCGATTCTGTGTTTTTCTAACCATGCATGTGCAGCTATTGCAGACTTTTCTATTACTCTATTTTTAACATTTCTAAGGTGTTCTTTCAATCTTGTATTCAGTTCCTTTTTTGTTTTTCCCATGTATATTTTTTCACAACCTTTACAAGAAAAAACTACAATAGCTGCACATGCATGGTTAGAAAAATACAGAATCAAAACAAAGGCCAAATTACTGAAACAGTTAGATAAATCTAAGGAATTCACAATTTGGGAGAAAATTTACATCCACAAGAATAAAGAGAAAACTATGAATTTTGAAATTCCTAGGGAAAGGGAAAAAAATTGATTTGGAAGTTCATCGGTCTGTCAACAGAGGGAGTAGAAATCAACCTATAGGATGACAACTGCAAACACAACATGCATCGACAATGTTGCATAGATGCGACGAAACTATAGTCTGCAGAATATTAAAACATATGAGGTGAGTCAAAATAACTTCTTCTTCTTGTAAGCCCATGTTTCCCTGAACAGAGATTTAGGTGCTCTTTCCCTACAGGGAAGAATTTGAATCATACTAATTTAGTTACACTTGTTTTCTATAGATGTCACTTGAGTGGTCCGTGTTTTGCCTCATACTGACATCTAGGAAACCAAGGTAGTACTAGGACGGGAAAATTCGGTAAATTTTGCTTAGAGGCCTTTCATTCAGGCTTAAGGATCTTTTACAAGCCTGAAAATCTTCAGACTTGGGACCCACGGCTTAAAGTCCCTCCCGGAGGACTTGCTCCTTGGATTTTTCCATCCTAAAAAAAATAACTAACTCATAATAATTAAAAGAAACCTCATAGTTTTATTTCCTACAAATATTAAATAGTAAAATATTTGATTAGGTAGAATTTTTTATCACTCACCTCATATAGTTGTTCTTATTTGACTCTAAACTAGTTTTCGGAACATAGTTTCTGTTCCATCCTCAGTATCGTCATGACTGTTGTTCTGTCATCTTGAAGACGACAGAACAACGGTCATGACGATACTGAGGATGGAACAGAAACTATGTTCCGAAACTAGTTTATAGTCAAATAAGAAACAATATGAGGTGAGCGATAAAAAATTCTACCTTAATGAATATACCTCATAGTGAGAATTCCTAAAATAAGTAAAATATTTGACTTTAATCAATTTGACAAAATTCAAGCAATGTTTCAGTATGATGAAACCGGCCATTACCATTACATCTGATTCACCAGTTACTTCTTTGATTCTATAATACTTTCCTTTCAAAAATCACTAACCTTAAATTTGAAGACGAAAATATACGCCTAAATCAGGATTTCAACTCAAAATTTCTGGTTCTGTACACGAGCGCTCTAACAATTTAAGCTATTAGGCTTCTGATTTCATTCAGTAAGTAGTGATGAATTTAATATTAAACATTGAATCTAAGCTTCACTCACTATAAATGTAATGTAAAATCCTATTTAAAGTATTCTTGTTTAAGAAACTGCTAGACAGCATTAGTGGAACAAAGTTCGCTGTTATGTGGCACATGGGAATCATATTGGTATAGAGAAAAATCACTGAGTAAATCAGAAGCCAAATGGTTTAAATCGATAGAGAACTGTTGTATAAAACCAGATATAGTGGGTTCAAATCCCTATTTAGGCATATATTTTTCTATATTTGAAAAGAAAAATATACGCCTAGACTGGGGTTTGAACCCAGGACCTTTCAACCCCAGGACTGTCTTACTCAGTCAAAGGACCTGGGTTCAAACCCCAGTCTAGGCATATATTTTTCTGACGATTTTATTATTAATTTAACACTTCTCATTGAAGGATAAATTATATTTGAAGAGACAAATTTTCGCCTAGACCGGGACTCGAACCCGGGACCCTTTGCTTTCCGGGCTAAGTGCTCTACCAACTGAGCTACCGAGGCGAGTTGCGATCTAGACGCAAATTATTCTCTTATGTACGTTGTAATTCCCTCGCGCCAAATGCTTGAAACCATAGCTTCTATCTTTGCAAATGGCGGCTTCTTAGTTAAGAAGACATTTATTGGGAATTTAACACTACTTTATAAAGCCAGGTAGGGCTTCTATTGACGATTTTATTATTAATTTAACACTTCTCATTGAAGGATAAATATATTTGAAGAGAAAAATTTTTATATATATTTTTCTTTTCAAATATAATTTGTCCATCATTAAGATGTTTAAAAACGAATAATATGAACATTGAAAGAAGCACTACTGGCTTTATAAGTAATGTTTAAATTCCCAATAAAAAGTCTTCTTAATAAAGAGGCTGCCATTTGCAAAATCGTAGCATTTGGGGTTAGGGAATTAACTATGTATAAGAGAAAAATATGTGTTTAGATTGGAGGCCTAGGTAGCTCACTTGGATAGAGCATTGACATAGAGAGTCAAAAGTCCGGGGTTCAAACCCCAGTCTAGGTATATATTTTTCTTTTCAAATATAATTTGTCCATCATTAAAATGTTTAAAAACGAATAATATGAACATATATTTTTCTCTTGAAATTTAATTTGTCATTTGGCGAGAAGAGATAAATTGAATATTAAACATTGAATCATTCTTTTCTAATTTTATTTGTTTAATATCCATCTTCCTGCTCCATATGATACTGAAGTTTATACAACTTATATTTTCATTGAAACTTTTGTTGTGTAAATTAATTACCTTCTTTGATTTCTTTACGAGTGAGGTCAGCACTTCCTTTTGTTGCTCTTGCAACCATATTAGTGAAGCCAATACCAACTTGGAGTAACTTGTAGTCATCATCCGCTGTCATTGGCTCGGGTGTCAGACCCGATAAGTATAAGCACTTCCCTATACAACACAACAACACAATCCAGTAAATCATAAATTCACAAGCATTCAAATCACTAAACCCATGGAAATAGGCTGACCATTAGAATCATTTTGAAAATGATAGTAGGTTTTTATATTTTCTCATTTTAATAAAAATTTGCAATTTGATCATTTTTTAAGAACTTTAAAAACATAATCTTTCATGTTGTTCAACTAAGAATGTATTCAGAGACTGAATTGGTCTATTTAGATATATATATATATATATATATATATATATATATATATATATATATATTTATTTATTGTGACACATCATAATAACGGCATTTTAATTTCATGGGCGAAGGCGAGAATACTGTTCTTGCATTGGAAAGAAAGAGATTTGTGAGTCATCAACTCACAAGTCAAAAGAATCATAGATTGTGGATGCACACTGGACTTCCGATCCAGAGGCTTCTCCAACTCTCATTGTCGTGAAGTTTCGATGACCAGAAATTTCCATACTAGAAATTTCTTGATCAAGGGTCTACAAATTTCCCTTCTTGCCCTATATAATCTCTGGTGATGGTAGGTAGCAAGTCAGTTGTGTTGTGACAAATTAAGGCATGAGAGAGAGAAGAAAACTTCAGTGAGTGGACTCGTCAGAGACTATAAAATAATTATGTAATAAATAAACATTAAAACAAAATTAATTCTATATATTAAATTTGGGAATTTTTATCATTATGAGGTTCAATTAATAAGAATTAAATGAATCATGATTTCTTCTTACCTCATACTTCTATGTTTTTTAAACACAGCACTGCAGTATTGGCGACCCATTGTCGTCATCGTCAGCTGTTTTCACGACTGTCAATTTTTTTCTTTTGCCGGTAATTATCTAAACTGCCATCTGGTGTTCTTTTGATTGAATCATTTTCTAAACTGCTATCCGTTGTATTTTTGAAGAACTTTGTTATCAAACTCGGTTTGTCCAGAATCTCGAAGTTCATGGTTCTAGTATGGTGTTTTTTGAATATATATTTTTTCCCAAACTGTTAAATCCAAAGGTTTAGATAGATGTTTTAAAAGTTTTGCTTCTTTTTCAATCCTATGATGCTCTAATAAACTATTTGCTGCTAAAGCTGATTTTTTCAATTTCTCCATTCTTTATGTTTCAGAAACATATGGGTCAGAAAAATCAGCTATAGCAGCACATAGGTTATTAGAGCATCATAGGATTGAAAAAGAAGCAAAACTTTTAAAACATCTATCTAAATCTTTGGATTTATCAGTTTGGGAAAAAATATATATTAAAAAAACCATACTAGAACCATGAACTTCGATATTCCAGACAAACCGAGCTTGATTACAAAGTTCTTCAAAAATACAACAGATAGCAGTTTAGAAAATGATTCATTCAAAAAGAACAGCAGATGGCAGTTTGGAGAGGAATTCCTTCAAAAGAACACCAGATGGCAGTTTAGATAATTACCGGCAAAGAAAAAATTGACAGTCGTGAAAACAGCTGACGGTGGGTCGCTGATAGTCTGCAGTGCTGTGTTTAAAAAAACATAGAAGTATGAGGTAAGAAGAAATCACAATTCATTTAATTCTTACAAAATTAATTATTAGTACAAATTCTGAATGAAATGTCACTGATTGTTTATAGAATTAAATAAAATTACTGTGGAGTTTTTCGACATCTTTTTGTTTTTATTATTCCAAAAGAATGTGAAGACAATCCCAATGCCAACCTGCGGCAATTTGCACGCATGCACACCACACACAGTGAGAAGCATAAAAGACACTATCAAACATTCCCTGTACTCAGAATGTAACTGTCTCACTCATGGTACATATGTGGGAGGGCAGCCTTGAAAGAAATGTTACATATACAACGTATAAAAAGAAAAATTTTTCTCTTGAAATATAATTTATCCTTCAGTGAGAAGTGTTAAATTAATAATAAAAAACAACAATAGATGCCCTACTGGCTTTATAAAGTAGTGTTAAATTCCCAATTAATGTCTCCTTAACTAAGAGGCTGCCATATGCAAAGATAGAAGCAACGGTTTCAAAGCAATTGGCGCAAGAGAATTACAACGTATAAAGAGAAAAAATTGCATCTAGATCGCAACTCACCTCGGTAGCTCAGTTGGTAGAGCATTTGGCCCGAAAAGCCAAAGGTCCCGGGTTTGAGTCTCGGCCTAGGTTAAAATTTTTCTCTTTCAAATATAAATGTTACATAGTCCAGCTGATTAATACTTCAATGAGTATTGGCAAATGGCCAATCCTTGCCCAGTGACAGTGAAAATTAAAGTTTGGTAGTATTTTTTATGCTGCAAACTATATAACGGGCTTCCAATATAAACCCGGACCAGCCTCACGGGGTTTCACCATTCAGGCAGCGCTCTCTCCTCGTCCGCATTTCACTCTGCCAAGCGCTCGTCCTTGAACTAGTAAGTTTACTATCGATTTTTTTTTTTTGACAAGAGGAGACGTCAGCTGACATTAGAGCAGTGCATTGATTGTGTGGAAATGTTATTATAAATAAGAATCAGCTAGTCGCGTTCGCGAGGGGATTTATTCGGCAATTTCACTGGACAATTAACTCCTTCCAGATCGACAATCCACGATATTGTGACTAAATTGGAGACCACTGGTTCAGTACAAAATAAGAAAACAAGCAAGGGTAGTTTTTGTACGGTTTCTCACGAAAAAGAAAAATTAAACGAAATTGGCAAAAATTTGGAACGTTCACCACAAAAAGCATTTACCGAAATTAGCACAACAAGTTGGGATTTCAGTATCTTCTGCACATACAGCACAAAAATTGTTACAACTCAAATCTTACAAGTGTAATCATTGTCTAAACCAAGGTGATCCCATAGCATGTGTGCGGGAGGACAACATTTCCAGCATTTTCTATAAGGTAAGAAACAGTTCAAGGACAGGTGGCAGGCAGGGTGAATTGCGGGAGGAGAAACAGCACTGCATGCTGGGTGAAACTCCGTGAGGCCGGTCCGGTTTTATATTGGAAGCCCTGTATATATATATATATATATATATATATGAGGGGTTCAGAGAAAAATTGGACTAGTTTCATGTTTTACTGTTTTGAGAAGAACTGATATAAAGTTAAATAATATTTTTAATTACATATGAAGAATTAAAGAAAATTTTTGCAGTGAAAAAGAACAAATACAAGCTAATCTAGGATACACTGTTCACATATATTTTCATTAATACAAAATTCTTTTTTTTTAAACAGTTCATTTTCAATTTACTGGACATGGTTCACTAGTGCACTTAAAAATTTTCAGTTCTGACTTTAAATATAATTAAACTTGAGTCTCTATTTCTTTCCATATTTTAATGTATCCTCTTAAATTATTTTCACTTCTAATTTAACTGGAGACATACAACCAAGTCCACTTAACATTGTATCTCCTTCTTCTTCGCACAAACACCATTTCATCTCCACTTACTAAATCATTATCTTCATGAAAATCTTACTGGTTGTTTTGTGATCTTTCTCTTGTAACAATCACAGCAGTTACAAGATTCTTGTAGTATGCATGATGTAATGATAGAATAAACTTCAGTAGTCAAGCATGTCCCCTCCTTTTCATTTGTAACTAACCTCTGATTCTTGTAAAGTAATTCCTGATGGACACTGGCTAGTGAGTTCATTTAATTTTATATAA
Source organism: Diploptera punctata (assembly GCA_030220185.1). Taxonomy (NCBI): domain Eukaryota; kingdom Metazoa; phylum Arthropoda; class Insecta; order Blattodea; family Blaberidae; genus Diploptera; species Diploptera punctata. The sequence continues at coordinate 1,524,023 of JASPKZ010010253.1, forward strand.
TAATTTGGGAATTTTTAACATTATGAGGTTCAATTAATAAGAATTAAATGAATCGTGATTTCTTCTTACCTCATACTTCTATGTTTTTTAAACACAGCACTGCAGTATCAGCGACCCATTGTCGTCATCGTCAGCTGTTTTCACGACTCAAGTGAAAACAGCTGACGATGATGATAATGGGTCGCCGATATTGCAGTGCTGTGTTAAAAAAACATAGAAGTATGAGGTAAGAAGAAATCACGATTCATTTAATTCTTATCATTTAATTTTTTCTACTTTATAAAATTTACCTCATTGAATTCCACCAATTCACTTAAGAGTCTCTTTAAGCTTATAAAAAGCACATCTCTTTCATACCTCACTCATCAAATTTTAACCAATTTACCTAATAGCCATCAATATTTTTTTTCTCTTTGTACTTGGCTGTTGTAATGCGTTTTTACTTATACAATTTTCTCTTTACCTTTCAATGACTTCAAATTTTGATCGATAGCATTTTGCAGATTTTACTATAACGAACCAATCCTCTGGGCCATAGATAGTACTTACTTACTCACTGGCACTATCGAACCTATAGGTTCATGGCCACATAACATAAGCTCTCCATACATCCCTATCCTGAGCTAATGCTTTCCAATCATTCCCTGTATAATCCACTTCCTGCAAATCATAGTTAATGTTATTCTCCTCACCTCATTCTTGGTCTACCAACTAAGGGTTTTCCCTCTGTTTTCCTACAAGAAGCTTCCATGCATGTCTTTCATTCCCCATTCATGCCTCATGTCCTGCCCATCGCAGTCTATGAGACTTAACTTTTCTTATTATATCTGGCTTCCTATAAAGACCATGTATTTCACTGTTATGTAGTCTTCTCCATTCACCTATCTGTTCATCTCTCGTTGGTCTAAAATTTTCCTAAGAACTTTATTCCCAAATACTCGTAATCTCCTTTCCTCCCATAAAGTAAGAGTCCATGTT